>CM076965.1:22964966-23587466 GCA_039105355.1 Benthosema pterotum | reverse complement strand
TTTATTCATAAAACAAGAGTTCTGCCAAATGTCACGCCAAGATGGATGATTATCGTTAGTTCCGGTGTCATGGGAATATATCTATCTGGTGTAATTTGCAGCCTGGAACAGCAATGAGCAAAGATAAGATCAATATTTAATGAAAGTATAAGTGAGGCTTAAGGGCTGTCATTTGTGCCTCTGTCGTTAATGACATGTCACATTATCACACTTATCAGACTGGGTCAATCTTAACTGAAATTACTAGACCCCTTTCCTTTTTTTCTTTTTTATTCATTACAAATGCTAAACAGTTTGGTCTTTTCCTTCATCTGTGCAAAACTGTCAAGAATGTGCTTGTGTCAGGGTGCTTGAATCCATTCATATTTTACTTTTTGTATAGACCAGCACAAACTCACGACTAAAAATCTATTAGCGGCCCCCACAAATGCGCCTAATTCAATCATCACGGTGGAAAACGTCTTTGTATCTCAGACAAGATAAAGAATAGTGTATTTCATGGCTGAAGAAGCCCCTATGCGCGGCGCCCCACTCTCTCTGGTAACAGTATCCCACAGTGAGCAGGGCTGATTGTTTTAGTCCTGGATCACTGGCCCTGGGATAAACCTGAGAGCCCAGCCTGCTTTTCATGTCAAAGACCTTCAAGGGAAAGCGGCCACAATCCAAGAGCAATCACACTTCAGACATCAAAGTGCCAGCCAGAAGAGAGGCGAGAGCCAGGGCCACAGGTTTTTTTTTCTTTCTTCCACGCAAGCCAAGTGCAACTCATGCGTGGAGGAAGAGGAGATGATCTAAGCAAGGGGTGCCATTGAGAGGAAGACACGGAGCCGACAGATGTGCGTGGCCGGGCAGGTAGCAGCACATCGGGGCCCCTCCTATATAGTTGCATGCTGGGTGCCATTTGCAAAAAAAAGGGAAAAAAAAAGAGTGGGGGCAACTTTGCCAATTTGCATAAAATAGGGGTAAATATAGTGGAGTTAATGGAATTATTACATTTTTATATTATACAGCAGTGGTTTTTCAACCAGTGGTCCCCAGCTAAGTTGCTTAAACAGATGAAAAGTTGGTTAACCAGAAGTAATTCTTGAGAGCATGAAACACATCCATTTGGTTTCATGTTTAAAAGATTCATCTGAATTAGCCTAAGTCTACACAACTAGAAGATTAATTGTCATTTTGATCTACATGTTTGACCGTTTTATTTCCCAAATCCATGTAGTGGACAAAAACGGAAAAGGAAATCTTTAGTTTTGGGATCTGTGGGGCTAAAATGTCCTTAAAAGGTGGTCTGTGACTCAGATGCTGAATAAATAGTGGGTCCTGTTATCAAAAAGGTTGAAAAAAACCTGTTATACAGAAACATAACTTTGAAATATATCAGATTGTCTGCATTTCCCAAAAGGAAATGCATGCATGGAATTCAGTCAGGCAAAAGGCAGGGAGGGATAAGATATAAAAAGTGAATGATGACCAGACCAGAGTCCAGAGTGGCAAGAATGTCTGCCTCCTGCCCCAAAAGAGGCATGGATCCCCTGTGCTGAGGGGTTCCGTTTGTGTGGAAGAGCCTACCGTAATTTCCGGACTATAAGCCGCTACTTTTTTCACATGCTTTTGACCCTGCGGCTTATACAACGGTGCGGCCAATCTATGGATTTTTACAGGTAACACAGGGGAGAGGGCTCCAGGTGGGCTCCGCGAGACTAAATGATTAAAAGTTGGTTAACCAGATGTAACTCTTTGAGAGCGTAAAAATGAAACCAAATGGACCCTAGCGGGTCCATTTGGTTTCATTTTTACGCACTCAAGAGTTATGATATTCAACATTAGCACCACTTAATTAATAAGTCATTTTGCTCTCATTTTGATGTTTTGCCTCTTTTGTTTACGAAAATCCATCCTGGAATTGTGAAAAAAAACAAAACCAAAAGAAATCTTTAGTTTTGGGGTCTGTGGGGTGTTAAATCGTGGTCTCTGGCTCAGATACTGAATAAATAGTGGGCCCTGGGATCAAAAAAAGTTGAAAACCATTGATCTAACATGAAGCTTGTTGTCTGGTGCGGCTTATACAAGGAAAAATCAGCATTTTGCCCCAAATTTAACTGGTGCGGCTTATATTCGGGTGCGGCTCATAGTCCAGAAATTACGGTAATTGGAGACGTGGCTGGCTGGCTTGTGGGACAACATGCACAGATCTCAGACACAAACAGAAACCGTTGCCTAACAACACAGATATGCCTACAGGGTGCGGTCGGCCGGGCGGTTCGGAGGACCAGAAAACATCTGGCACAAACTTGCGCTCACATCAGTCAGCGGACAACATCGCACCGATACTAGACACGAGTTATCACAAAATATGTCTGAAAGAATGTGTGTGTCACAGTTGCACTCACTGTAGGGTTAATGAATACATGTTCACACTGGGCAATGGAGAGTGGAAGGTGTTTTAAAGGCGGCTTTGCAGGACATCAAACCTGCTGGGATGAATAAAACCAGAAGTTGTTAAGTTGTCAGTGCTTCATCTACCCCCCCCCCCCCTCCCCTCCTCCACCTTAACTGTCACTCATCTCCGTTCCGCCTCACTGCTACCCAGCCAATAGGATGCTGGCGCCTTACCAAGAGCCTCGGCTGCAGCGATTGTGTCGTAAGTTGATGGATAACTATAAACAGTGCTTTTCAGCTAGCTACAGGACACCGTACAGGTGCAATTAACACATCAGACAGAAGGTCAGCAAATCTGGGGCACAGTTGAGGTATGATGGCAAAGACCCATTATACAGATAGATAGTCAAGTGCATGTTTAGCCCTAAACGACAGTTTCCACTGACCCGCCAGTGTGGACTTGTCTCACCCGCACAGCAAGGCAGTGAAGCCAACCTTCACTGTGCAACAGGTTAATCTCTGCATTCTCGCACGTAACAAAACACCAGCGACGGCCTTTTGTGATGTGTAATGGTCTACCCACACCATCGTCTTCAAAGGGCCCTGTGGTCTGAATGATTGACCAATTACTGCCACGGTTAATTTACCATAAATGGGAACGTCCATTTCCAGTGCGTCGCAAGCATGCCTGCACATCATTCGACCGACTGCTTTGACTTCTCCCAAGAGGTTTTTCAGATGAAGTCTGTCTGTGGCACTGGGCAAAACTCACGCTTTTCACGGCAAGACGGATTCCATCACAGTACTGGCAACATGCCTTTAATTTGTTTGCTACACCCCAGTTAAAAGTGAGCACACTGGTGACAGACGTTTCCAGTTTTATCAGGACACAAAAATTATTGGAATGGAATGAAAGGACACAAGGTCTTGCTCCATTTATTTTCCTCCCCCGTCCGTCTCGTTTGAGGTGCCGGAGTATTAATATGAAAGGCAATAATTGGTTCTTGTGAAATTTCCATGCTTATGCTACAGTATACAATTTCTCCACTAAACTGCATTTGAAATTAAACTGTAGTAAAACTTCTAGCTGGTGGAGGTAACAAAGCTAACTGTTGAAAGATGCAACATAATTTATTTTATCAAGTGGGATGAAAATTAAGTAAGATACATTTTTTTTCCAAGAACCTTTTTATTCAGAAAACATTGCAGAGGTGTACATACGACATCGTATTTGAGTGACTGTGGAATGCAAAGCTTAAGGAACTTTGAGTTTATCCATTGAAGGAACTGGCACATACAATATGCTTCAGTATGATGTCAGTAAAACATTTTTTTCCACCATTTTCACAGTGAATTTTATGTGAATTAGATAACACTGAAGAGTGTTACTCTGCCTTTTTATGTACTCAAGTCAAGATCAGCCAAGATGAAAAGTGTGCCAGCGACCAAATACTTATGTAAATCACTATCAATCACTGTCAATCAAGATAAAATTAGAGGGTTAAGATGAGCACAGAAAAAAGGGAAAATGTAATTATATACTGGCTATAATCATTTTTCGACTTTTGCTAGTGGGGTTTTAACTTAAGTTGTTGCTTCCATATGAAGAACCTTCATAGACTCAGCGATCATCGAACTGGTGTCAATTTGGCCATAGATCCCAACTAAAAAAGCCTTGTGCAGCAAGATGTCTGCATGCTCTGCAGGAGGAGAAAAGCCACAGATATGTATGAATTATTTTGAGCACTGAAGAATCATATTCACACACTCAGTATTACCCAAATCTTTGGTCTTCTAACTGTGCTAGGATTTAGTTTTGATAAAAAAACTGAAAGATCTGATTATGCCTTGAGATGTTATGACATTAAAAGAATCCATGGGTGAGAAAACCTGAAAAGCGTACGACTACGATAGGCTCTAATGCTGCCTATGGGCTTAAATCTAGTATTATTCTAACAGTCAAGATTCCAAAGAATACTAGCGTAGTCCATTTTCTAGTAACAATACCATGATTGCGGCTGAGGGGATATAAAAATAAACAAAAAAAAGTAGTAGAGTTATGATGCAATATGCAAAACAATGCAATATACTAACAAAATCACAAAGCAGTGACATGTTATGATCTTATAAGCAGCTACTTTCATAGTATTGTATATATTAGGTATAAGTACCTGAAGAGTTACAGTTTTTCTACGATTCATGTTTGTTTATTGAAAACAGAATGGACTACATTTGCTATTACCTCGAGTACGAGCAACTAGTAGCGACGGTAGTGGGGACTTTTTCATGGTTGGCTGCTACGTCTCTAGGCTGCTTTCAAGCCAATGGGAGACTCGGCCATAGAACCCATAGTCTGAATGGCATAAAACCCATACTCTGAACGCCGTAAAGTGAAGCTGTGAGTTGAGGCTGCAGCACACAAACTGATAAACTGCTGATGTTCATACGAGAGCTTTCTGCACTTTCTGCAGCCAGTTATGGCTGAGTCATTTTTGTTTAGTATAAAAGGATAATTTCTTCTAATACTTTCCCTTGTACACCTTTTGTTTACAAACACAGAAAATGTAATGGATAACGTTTCAATGTTCAACAACTGACAATCAATCATGAAGTCATAATCGTGATCGCTCTATAGAGAGTAGACTCTGTTCTTACCTTGACAGAGAAGTACATATTCTGGGAGATTCCTGAGGGCTGTCTGTACCACGTCAAAGTTACCACTACCCAGGCAGTACATGAAGGTGGGCAGGAAGTCGGTCGCCAGGCTGGAGCAGAAAATGCATTTCACTTAAGCCATTTAGTACTAGAACAAACAATAAGGCACGCACATCCAAAACTAAATACCAGGTGCTGGGCCGAAAAACAAACTAGGAAGAAATAAATAAGGTCCGCACACTGGACTGAAGCTCCAAGTTAAAGGTGTTTATTTCACCATAGAGAGGATGACGTTTCGAGCCTCACGGCTCTTCATCAGATGAAGAGCCGTGAGGCTCGAAACGTCATCCTCTCTATGGTGAAATAAACACCTTTAACTTGGAGCTTCAGTCCAGTGTGCGGACCTTATGCATTTCACTTAAGCCATTTAGACCAGAAGATGTCTCCTAAGTTTAACAGTTTTCTGGAAAAAAAGTACGCTCTGTCTCTGAACATCAATGGCTCTCACACCTTTTCATGCCAAGGACACCCAAACCAAAATAATACATTTGGCCATGAATCCCTATCACTAGAGGCGAAACAGAAGGTCCAAGGTTCGATTTCTGGACCCTGCGATGTGTCAAGGTGTCCCTGAGCCAGACACGTAAACCTTAACTGCTGTCCCCCCCTGCGTTCAAGTCTGACCACTTGGTCAGCAATCAGCTTTAAGTAAGTAAGCCTTGCAGAGCCATGAGGCCCATAGGGTAAAAGCCTATCTCCTCTTTCTGTAGCCTGAGGCAGCTTGATGTATGAGTACACCCCTTGGACATGACACTAGTATGTCACAGGGACTTATCCCCGAGCTAACCATTGATGCTGAGTGCCAAGCAGGGAGGCAATGGGCTGTCCGTGGTCAGCAATCAGCTGGGTGAAGCTGAATTCTCTGTGTGGGATCAAATAGGTCTAATTTATCATTATTATTAATCCAACAAATCTTTATTTTAAGCATGAATACCCAATTTCAATTCCATCTCAACAGAATGGAAATCGTATAGTGTCCGATCATGGTTCATTACAAGGTGTTGAATTATTAATTAATGTGCCAGGCACCAAGAGGAGTTCCCCTGCTCAGCCTTTCCACCTTTCCAAGCCTCCACAGGGGGATGAATGTTTGAGCAGTGTGAATTTACCAGGGGTTGTTCTGGATGCAGCGTAGGGCCAGGCTGAACGCCATGTTCCGACATAGCTCCTCTGAGGAAGTCATCAGTCTCTGTAGATCATTCTAAATTGAGAAGAAGAAAAAGAATAAAGTAGGCATGTCACGGTGTAAGAATCTCAATACCGGTTTTATAGTTTGCTTTGATACCGGTATTATCGGTTTTATAGTTTGACCACTAGATGTCCTCGGAGTCCTGGCACATGCAGGCCAAATCCTCAATCAACATTAGTAATAATATATATGATAGCATTTTAGCCCCACAGAACAAAAACTAAAGATTTCTTTTGCTTTTGTCCACAATTCCAGGCTGGATTTGGGAAAGAAAACAGTCAAACATACAGATCAAAGTGACCATTAATTAATCTTCTACATTCTCTAGTAGTGTAGACTTCATGATGAATACTTTAACTCTTGAGAGCGTAAACGTGAAACCAAATGGACCCGCAAGGGTCCATTTGGTTTCACGTTTACGCTCTCAAAGAGTTACATCTAGTTAGAACGTGCAATATTGTTTTTTTTTTGTTTGGTTTTGTTTTTTCGGTACATTCGGTGGGCAAGCAAAGTACCGGTTTTGTGGTCCCATACCGGTATTACCGGTAATACCGGATACCGTGACATCCCTATACGACAGCCTTTTTCTTTTTAGCTGGTGGATATTCAGCTGTAGGATACTCTGGAATCTACTGTACATCTTTCTGTCTTTTGGTTACAGCTTGAAAATTGGTTCAGCATTCAGAGTGAGCAACTGCTCAGACATGTATTCATTTGAAAAGTCGACCTGAAAATAGTTCCGGGATAAAATATAAAAAAACAGATTAAAGACTAACCACACAAGGACGTTTAGCCACCAGTGAAATATACTGTACATATGATGCAGAATGTACTTTTAAAATACCCATAACTTTCAAGAAATTGGTTTGATATAAGCAGATAAGCATCCTGAATCATAGCATAACAAGACTGATAATGTTTGTAATAAATCAAACAGTTTGTAAATGCGATCAGGTTATGAGTATTTTAGTTTGAGCTGATCAGCTACCACAGAATCTACCAGGCATGGTAGAATCTGTCGCTTGTGCCATCTAGCCTTTATATACATCTTTGAGCACTGACCCATGAAAGATCTTTAAAATTTGACGAATTTAAACATTGTTTGCATCATCCATCCCTTTGCAATCTCATATCCATGATACATGAACATGGCCGAATATACTGTATCAGCTATAACTTTATTATGCATCTGTGAAAAGACAATGTTTTCTACTTAGTTGACCAGGGTCTCCCACAGCAGGTCAAGTTGGTTCCCTCTTTTTTCCCACATCTAAATCAAACGCCTTCAGTGAAAATAGCTGAGTGCTGCATTGTGTAACACTGTGAGCTTGTAGATGAGTTCTTTTCTCTGAATGCTCCTCCCATGATAGAGGTGCACAGATTAATTTAGCTTGTTTAGTAGCTTTTCCTGTACTGGTGCCAACTGGCTGGAGATCACAGCATTTTTGTTTTTAGCTGCTGTTGTTCAATGACTCACAGTGAAGTACTGGATGATCTCTGGGCTCCTCCTGGACTTGTCATCTACCTCCGTCAACACCTCCAGTACATCTAGAACACACAGTACAAAACAACAATAGCATAATGTTGATAAAAAAACATGATGGTATTTGTGTGCCTTAATTCATAGGTAGACATTAGTGTGACGTCTCGAATATGCGGCACACTGTTGGGCTGGATTACATGCCTAGGTGCCCGACTGCCCAGACCTCTAGGCTGGCCCGGGCCTGCATCACAATAAGTTTAAACACCATTTATATACGTTGGCTATTCAAAAACAGCAGATGTAATGTACAAGCTTTCGAGAACAGTGTCCATCTGCTGTGTTTGGTGCTCGACGTGAAAAAGTTTTGTGAAGCACTGCGTTTAGTTACCCTCGACTGCCTCTCCTCTGGACATCTTCTTCAGGTACATGGTCATGTCAGCTGCGGTCAGAGGAACGGAGGCTGACATGTTGACCAGTGGCAGGGAGCCTGTAGACGACTCATCTGAGGGAAGGCAAAACACAAACAGAGAAGCTACAGACATGAACCGTTTGCGGTTTTGAGGGCCAAAGGCTGACTTTTGAAATTACATCAAATGGCATCCAAGTCTGTAGATTATTAGCCTCGACACCCAGGCTTTCATTTTCATTCGCGTTGCGCGAAAACGGAAAGCCTGGACTAACGCACGTTGGAAAGTGGCCTTGAGGGGGGAGTGAACCTTCCGGGGTGGGCGTCGCTCTAAATGATGTGATGTAGAACAGCAGTGGACGGGAGGGGGAGGGGCCGGAGATGACGACACGTTAGTGAGATCAAATCAGAGCGCAGCACTTCCGCCGTGTGGATCCCACGACACCCCCGCCCCCCAAGGCCAAAATCATTGAGGGCTAGACCAGGCTAGTAGATTATAAATCTAACACAAATGGCAGCTAAGTTTATCCACTTTTAATGTTGGAACACAAGAAGTGAGAATCTACCCTGGACCCTGTGTATTTTCATATAACATATACATGTTAGGCTACATGTATATGTTACAGGCCAAAAATAGCCAATCTACAAGCTCACTGTGTTGCGCCCCAGGGTTTTGTGAGCTTATAGATTGCCTAAATTAAAACGTGAGCCATCCAGGCTCTGCAGACAGTACAAAGACAAGGGTGAATGACGGCCAGCTTGATGGAAATGGTTTGATATCTCACCTATATTACTATTGCTACATTCAAAAATATACTCATAATAAAGAGTGTGCTACAGGGGTGATGTCTTTCTGTAGTCCGACAACACGATGGCCTACCACATATTTCCAATTAATCAGGTATACTGGTTAAATTATAGTCATATGATTCTGACAAATCAACACACGTTAAGATATTGAATGGGGTAACTCATGTCGTAGTAGAACACAGGGTTCCATTAGATTTATTTGACTTGAACATGGTGGAAGAAGCCATGGTAAAATGTGTTGTGTTTTACCGTCTCTGTCGTCACTGGCAACGTCTGAGGAGCGGCTCTTCACAGGCAGGGTCAGACCAGCCAGGAGAGACTTCAGCTGGACCAGGTCTGGGTTCTCAGAACACAAACCCCTTTGGAAAACACAGAGACTTCATGTCAGTGAAATTCCCAGCAACAGAGTACAACAATTATGGCCAAAATCAATTCTACGTATTACGAACCATTTAATCTATCAAAACGATCTACAACAGGGGGTTTTAACAGGTTGTCTGGGGACCAAATGGACCCTCCCGGGTCCATTTGGTTTCATTGTACACTCTCAAGAGTTAAATTATATTTAAACATCTGAATTACATTTCAAGAATCTATACAATTAGAAAATGTAGAACAATTGTTATTTTGACAAAAGTTTTGCCAGTTATCGCTCCTAAATTGTGACTTGAAAATTGAAGTCCTTTCTTTTGGATCCGAGAGATTAAACTCAACATCAAAGGTGGTCTGTGGCTAAAATTTTTAATAAATAGGGGGTCCTGGTATGAAAAAGGTTGAAAACCACTGATCTACAAGTACAACACACAGCAGCAGGTTGTGAAATTGTAGATCTGCCACTTTAAAACATCGTTTGATTTGTCTTGGTTATAAAATGGGTTTGACAAGCTCACTGTAAAATGTCAGAGTGCTTCTGAAGGTAGGGAATGGCTGCAGCAGCGTCATGAGTGATGTACTTCTGTGTGAACTGCAGAAACTTGTTGATGAACACCAACGGGGAGCGGCTTCTCTGGAAGTTCTGCAGGGAGGACGCGGCACATTTAATAACACAATGAATATTAATTGTCAAAGTACATTTTAGTAAGTCCGTAAAACAATTAAGATATCTCTCCTCCACTTAATCCTAAATCCCCTGGAGCTGAACACACAAAAGAGTGCAGAGTGTGGGCTCTGGGCTCCCCACCTGGAGGACCTTCATGAATGACAGAAGGCTGTCTTGCAGTGCCCTCTGGTGGTCACTGTGGAACACCAGCGGTTGCAGCAGCTCCAGGATGGCCAGCACGTTTGTGAAGAAGGTCAGGTGGTTCTGCTGCCGGAACTCCTGGAAGTTGAGGTGGATGCGGCCGTGGAGGAGTCCCGCGATCATGGGCAGGTGTCTGGGAGGGAAAGGAAAAAGTCAGTAGGCCTATGCAGGGAATGACTGAAAATTAAATGATGTTTTACAGCTGAAGAAATCTACCCTTGCGCAGCCATCACAGTTGAGACATTAACCTCTTTGCTTTTATGACATTTGAGAGACCATTCGTGCACATAGAAGATGCTTCTAAACTTGTGTTATATTCCTAGTTTGATCATTTACCATTTATAGATGAAATACTCTTTCATCTATAAATAACAATGACTGAATATAGCCACCCTGTGTTGCAATTGCGAACTTGTATATCCCACTATTTTCCTTATGAAAAAGAATTATCATGGGTTGTGAGTAAATAATAACTACACTGATCCATTGGATCTATTTCCTGAATGCCTGAAAGAGATTTTGGTTTCCCCCTGATAGCGATAATAGAATAAAATGCGAAATAACTTTTCTTTGTGCCAGCGCACTTTGACATCTCTGGTGCGCTATCCTGTAATGTAAGATCAATATCATTCATAAAAGTACCGGGTCGCACACTGTGAGAGTCAGGTTCTCTCATCTATTGGATTTTTATCTTAAGTCACAAGAGAAACACTTGCTATCCAGCGTCGGCTGTCCAGTGTCACATTTACTAAGATTGGATAACCGAAATGTCTGTCTCTTGTGACATGTAAAAAATACAATAAAAGAGAAAAAGTCACTCTTCCTACTGTGTTTGACCAAGTACCTGTATGAAGAATTAAATGTTAGCCACGCTGTACATCTATCTTTTTATCAGCTTGCGTGTCTAGTCACCTGGTCAAATAGCTATGTACTCGCGATATATTCATTATTGGCACAACTGTAATCCAATGGGAGACTAGTCTTATACAGCCAATGAGATATTCCTGGCAGAAGCCCATGGTGGCTGATTTCACACTTCTGCTGGGACACTAAGCCCCACGGCCAATGGGATATTAAGCCCCACAGCCAATGGGACACTAAGCCTGCGCTCATCTCCCCAACCACACGATGACTAGAGAAACCCCCACTAAGTGTACAATATGTTAAGAGAATGGAATGCTAGCCGATAATATGTAATGACTTGACTCATTTCTTGTGTCATTCCTGTAGTGTTTACCTGAGCAAAAGGACAGGATGGGACACTGCCAGCTTCCGACATGCCAGGTTAGCGTCTGACATGCGGTTCTCGGCACTCTTGGATTCTCCGGTCTCAGCAAGCAGCGTGACCAGACGATGGACCAACACATCCAGCTGTACGACACACCATACATACAACCATTTAGCAGTGTTGACTACATTGACTAATATTACAATTTACAACAAAAATGTTTGTCAACAAACTTTTTTCACTGACAAAAATCTAAATGGAAATGAAATGAAAAGCTAAGCTATGATGAATAAACAAATAATAATAAAAAAGACTAAAATGTTAGGAAGCACTAGTGAAGTAGACCAGACATCTACTACTAAAAGACAAGTCATTTTACCCATAGTTGTATTCTGCTATTTTGTAAAATCAGCCATTTTGGTTAACAAAACAAAAAAGTTGAAGTAAAAAATAGAGTTTTACTTCTATTTCTATAATGTACTATTGATACTTTTACACAAGTAAAACATAATGCGAGTACTTCATATACCAACTGATAATTAACCTTAGCGATAGTATCAACCCAAGCAATAGCAACAGATTTCCCTTATTGTATGTAAAAGGGTCATAGTTTGTCGGATATTTGGAACATCTTATTAACAATGCAGCAAGGACCTGGACAATCACAAATGATAATTAAACGGAACAATTTCTTTTGAAAATGAATTAAGATGCCCAAAACTTTTCGGTGGTTGGCAGAATAAGTGAAAACTTGATCCAATCCGACATAATTAAACATTCCTGGCTACAGCTGCCAAATTGCAGGTCTTGCCAATACTCTCGTAAATTATTTTAGGACAGTGATTCTCTGATTAGTTCTTGTGCGGTGTGAACTGTGAAGTGAGTGCATAACTGTTGTTTGATTATCTATCCAAGCATGGATATTGTTATCACTTTCATTTTATACTGATAAAATAAAAACATTGAGATGTGTATCTCGATATAACCACATAATAGCCAAAGAGATAAAGGAATTTAGTTTTGTAGCCATCACATATTTGAGACATTAACCTCTTCGCTTTTACATTTGTGAGACCCTTCATGCTCACGGAAGATGCTTTTAAACTTGTATTATATTCCAAGTTTGATCATATTAAATTCCTAGTTTGATCATTTCAAATACTTTTTCATATTGTATCTCATGTGCAGCACATCATTTTGTCCACCAGAGGGGGCTGAAAATGCAGCTCAACTACATAGAATGCTAGACTACCTTTCTGTACTATTGTTGCCAAGCAACATGAACCAAAACACTGTTCTTTCAGCTGAAATGGTTTGTCTCCACTAGTAACATTATAGCTTCTCAAGGATTCTACTGGGGTGACGACTGTACAGTAACTTCTCAGAAATATTGCCTAGAATCTAGGCAAAAGGGCTGCAAGGAAATTGCAAGGAATCCTCACCTTGCAGCTGCTGCCATCCACTGCCCCCCCACTATTCAAGGTGGCTTCAGGCAGGGTCACATGCTGGATGACTTCGGGGAAGTGCAGGTAGATCTGAACCAGGAGGATCTGGCACCGCTTGCTCATCACACTGAAAAGAACAAAATTCGCTTAGGATTCGTTCCAAGTCATGCACACAAAACAGCAGGTAGGTGAGGCTTTGGCTCTAGCGTAGAGAGAAGCTGCAAACTACGGAGTCACCATTCCTTTGATTACTGCAAAAACACCTTAAGTGCACAGAATGAAACTTAAAAGTTTCAATAATAGACAGATTGGATTTTCAAAATAAAATACCCTGTGCTGCTGTGTATCCTGTTGACAGGGGGCCACAGTGCCAGAGTCATTAGCGGTGGGTCAGGAGTTGTGAGTTCTTGATTATAGAGCAGAGCAGTTCCGCACCTTTCATGACATTGCCCTTGCCCCAGAAATGATGTCCCCATTAATTTTCTTCATAGACATTTAAAAAATGATTTATATAAAATACGATTACGCCACAGCCAAACGGGTTGTGACAAATCATGACAACAAACACAATATTACCACATTATCTAATCAGCAAGAAGAAAAAAAAAAAACGTGAGGATACAACACATATTTGTTTCTAATTATTTGATTGTCTCAAAAACATTGTGTGTGTTGCCATGATTTGTCACGACCCGAGTTGGCTTTGTCCGTGGCGTAATCGTCTTTATACAAATAATTAAAATGAAGGGGGAATTCATCCTGGGGCAAGAGCGACTTTGCAAGAGGGGCGGGACTGCTCAGCTCTGTACAGTGGATTTATTTGAATTTATGAAATGCATACGTATTCTTTTCCAAGTTACCATCATCTTCTCATATGTCATCTCATATGATATGATTCTTCAAACTGTTCTTCAAAATGTTTATTAGTACCATGCTGTACTGTGGGTGCCCTTGTCGCGAGCATATTATATATATCAACTTAAGTAGTAATTCTGTACTTGGGAACAAAGTACAAACCCCATATAATCTACTGTAGCAAAGGGCTTTTACTCGAAGCACACAACCAAGTGTTTATTCAAGAGAAAGCCAAAGCCTTCAACTTTTAACACGGTTTTATCCCAGCATGTTTTCAGCAGGAGCCTTTTTTTTTTTTTTTTTTATACCAAACAGCTTAGCGGTACTTAAAATATTGTAATTCGGGAGCTAATTTTTGCTCGACCTTGGCCAAAGTTTCCTCATTAAAATGGTTTAATAACCAGAGACACATTCATGGAAGAAGGTTCTGCCTCCACAAAGAGTTGCACCCTGATCTCTGACAGCCCAAGTCAGAGCAGGAATTCACAACACAGGCAAGTTTAGAGCTCCAGGCCTTAATCCTCTTGGCTTCATTATAACACACTGAGCTTTTAAAGAGATCACAGTACAGACGACTTCTGCTGGTTTTAATTTCACACCAATAGACCTAATTATCGACTTTCCCCTGGTCCGCACAGCATTGTGCCTCGCGGTGGATGCCTGAAAAGTTCATCTGCTCTAAGAGGGGAAATCTAGTGTGATTTAAGCAGAGTCGATCAGCACACCCTAACAGCAACCCCCCCCCCACATTCAGCATCCAGGGGCTAATTAGAAGGAGCAGGAGGACGTGTCTGTCCAACTGCATGACCTGTCAGCACTGCTGGTGAAGCATGTGGGGCCCAACGCTTAGTCCTGTCACACTTATTACACAATCATCTAATTGCAATTAATTACAATAATAGAAATCATTTGGGATAATCTGAATTATTTTTTTCATAATTCATCATAAATGTTTCCATGTTGTTGTTGTTGTTTTTTCTCATTTGTTTCCTTTCATTACAATGATGATTATGTGTATTTCCTTTATTTCCAGGCCAACAGAAATCTATTCAAATGTCACAATGTGTGACATGTCTAATGCCAAAAAAACAACTAAATGATTTGTGTGACAATGAATAGTCTATTTGCAATCATGCCAGCCCTAAAAAATATACTTTGCACATGTGTGTCTTCAACTGAGGGAGGAAGCAACACAGGAGATTATGTTCTCATAACCAGTGTTGGGCTGTACATATTACAAAAACTAACAAAAATGTTTTTTGTTGGCGTGGAATCATTTCATTTAAAAGGTTAGATAGAGATTGCGGGTTCATTTTATAGCATTTCTCGCTGATTGATGATTCTTCTTCTTAATATTATTATTGAAAGCAATTGGATTCAGTTAGTAATATTGGATTGGATTAGGTAAGTAATACAAAAGTAATATGTAATACAGTGATTTTCAACCATTTTGATTTCAGGGCCCACTATTTATTCAGCAGTTGAGCCACGGACCACCATTTGATGACATTTTAGCCCCACAGACCCTTTCGGTTTTACCCACAATACCAGGCAGGATTTTGGGGGGGAAAAACACTGATGTAATATACTACTCTTGATTCCAAGTAACAAGTAACATATTATTTTTCTAGAGTAATAATTAACAATTAACTCAATTAACAATTAATAGTCGATGCCATCTTTACCTGTCGCCCCATTTCTTGGTGCAGCTGATGAGGTATTCGGAGACCTTCTTGATGTTCTCCAGGCTGCCGTTGCAGCAGGACTGAAGGAGCGGCAGCCTGGACTGGATGAGGGAGCAGGAGGCCTGGTCCAGGGAGGAGCTGCTCTTGCTGTGGTGGGGGTGATGGGGGGAGTCTGAGAGGCCGCTGAGCTCCGGCTCCGACAGGATCAGGTCCACCAGGCTGATGAGCTCCTCCGGGTTCAGCCGGAGGACAAACTTCTCTGTTTTCTTCAGGCCAGACAGAGGAGGAGGAGGAGGAGGAGGAAGATTATCAGGGCTTGACACTAACACTTGCCCGCTTGCCCGGGGCAAGTAAAAAAAAAATGGTGGGGCAAGTGAAGACTGCTACCTGGTTGCCCGATCGGGCAAGTGTGCAACTTAGTGCACTATAACACTACACAAGATGAATTTGTCTTGAAGGCAGTCATTGCACTCTGCCTCTGTGTCTCTCTCTCTCCCAGGTTCATTTGGTTCCAAACTATCATTTTGCTGGGGTCAGGGACCACTGGGTCTGTGACCACTATGGGCTAATTTGGATGATGAATTTTAACTCTTGAGAGCGTAGAAATGAAACCAAATGGACACGCAAGGGTCCATTTGGTTTCATTTTTACGTTCTCAAGAGTTACATCTGGTTAACCAGGTCTCTGAGCCAAGAGCCTCAGAGACCTTAGTGTCAACCCCTGATTATGATGAATGCATTAAGGCCTGATGTTGATTCTTCTAATGTCTTCGTAAACCCTAACAGTTCCCTGAAAGCCTACGTTTCTGTATTGGTGTTTCTCACATTCTTTCCATGTCACTAATGTTATGTTATGATTTGTCACAACCCGAGTTGTCTTTGTCTGTGGTCTAATCATCTTTATATAAATAATTTACGAAAAGTCTTTCTGAGGAAAATGAGTTGGGAGTTCATTTCTGGGGCGAGGGCGACTTGCTCCAGAAGAGGGGTGTGACTTCTCAGCTCTATGTTGTTCCAGGGATGACCCAGAAGCAAGTGTTTGAGTTAAAAACGCACAGATAGGTTCTATGTCTTAAGAGTTTCCTGCCGTCCACGCGTGCTCGTGGATTTCCCGTTAGAACCCCCCGCCGAACACGCGGACGGCTCGTATCACGCGGAAATGTAGATTTCATTCTTTAATCCAACTATTAGTCTGTGCGCATCCTCTGATGATCATCCCGTTGCTGACTTTCATTTGGGACAGAATTGGGGACAACTTTTTTTTTCCCCTCCCATTGACATTCATTCAATCCAATGCATTCAAACGGCTCTTCTCCGGTTTGCCCCCTCAATGTCGCTGGCGCATGGGTTAAGCAGCCAGGGCTACACAGCTCTTCCTGACTTGTGAACCGGATGTTTTTGGGTAGATCGCCAGATGATCGATTAGGCAAGACAACAGACACAGCATAACAGAAACAGCACATCCTGTTTAGGAGATCTGAGCTTCAAAATAAGGGCTTTTTTACCGATCGAACAGGTTTGAGCCGCGGCAGTGGAGAGGAAACAAAGAAGATCCGATCGCGGTCTATGTCTTAAGAGGGTCTTACTTGAGGGGTCTTCTGGTCACGGCCCTGCCAGATACGTGGGATATGGCTGCAGGCCCACAGGAAGTCCAGGGCAGAGGAAGGGTCCAGTCTGATAAAAAAAAAATACAAGCAACAACTGCTTAATATAAAAGCGCCTCACACATATAATAAAGTATATAGGCAGAAATGCTTACTTGTGTGTTCACAGTCCCCAAACTGCTCCCAGAGATGTTAATTACCATAATTGGGTAATATAATGTAGTGGTTTTCAACGTTTTTGATACCAAGACCCACTATTTATTCTGAATTTGAGCCAGGTACCACCATTTGATCACATTTTAGCCCCACAGATCCAAAACTAAATATTTCTTGAGCCTTTGTCCACAATTCCAGGCTGGATTTGTGAAACAAAACAAACATACAGATCAAAAATGACTATTAATCTTTTACATTCTCTAGTAGTGTAGACGTTGGGCTAAATCCGATGATGAATATTTTAACTCTTGAGAGGGTAAACATGAAACCAAATGGACCCGCAAGGGTCCATTTGGTTTCATGTTTACGCTTTCAAAGGATGTTTACGCTTTCAAAGAGTTACATCTGGTTAACCAACTTCACATCTTTTAGCCTGGGCACCACATCTCAAGGACCACTGGTGGTCCCCGGACCACTGGTTGAAAACCACTGCCATGGTGGGACAGGTGAGAGGAAGGGTTTGGGTTGGTGTGTTGACGTACCTCAGGTCTCTGCGCTTGCTGAGCAGAGCACTGATGCACTGCAGCAGAGTGGTCCAGTTGGACTGATGGGTCAGCAGAGCCAGGAGGTATGGCCTGTAGGCAGGTGTGCCTCGCCCCTGGAAATGGTCACAAGTTTGGTCAGGATTTATTAAGAGATCGCCTGAGATGCATCATCTAATACATACCTGGGCATTATGCGGCCCGGGGGCCAAATGCAGCCCTTTGGCCGACTCTAGGCTGGCCTAACCCGCAATGATTTTGGCCTTGGGGGGGGGGGGGGGGGGGGGGGGGGGGGGGGCGTGGGATCGAGGCAGATCGAGCTGATCTGATTTGATCTCACAAACGTGTCGTCATACCCGGCCCCTCCCGCGCCCGTCCACTGCTGTTCTACGTCACATCATTTAGAGCAACGCCCACCCCGGAAGGTTGACTCCCCCCTCAAGGCCACTTCGTGTAACAAGTTAGTCCAGGCTTTCCGTTTTCGCGCAACGCGAATGAAAATGAAAGCCTGGATGTCGAGGCTAGGCTGACTCTGACCGACCCGTGAAAGGGTACCATGGCCTGGGGACCACCAGTGGTCCTTGAGAGAGTTCCAGTTAAATATGGAAAGTTGGTTAACCAGAGTTAACCAGTAACTCTTAGAGAGCGTAAAAATGAAACCAAATGGACCCTTGCGGGTCCATTTGGTTTCATGTTTACACTCTCAAGAGTTAAAATATTAATCATCTGAATTAGCCAGAGAATGTAAAAGAATGGTCATTTTTTATCTATGTTTGCCCGTTTTGTTTGTGAAATCCAGCTTGGAATTGTGGACAAAAGCAAAATAAATCTTTAGTTTTAGGGTCTGTGGGGCTAAAATGTCATCAAATGTTGGTCCGTGGTTCAAATACTGAATAAATAGAGGGCCCTGGTGTCAAAATGGTTTGTCTTACTCTTACTTTTATCTTGAAATTAAATTAATATTACGCAGACTTTAGTTCAGCCTTTAGTCTTGGCCCTACACAATATTTCATGTATCTCATTTGGCCCCTTGGGAAAAATAATTGCCCACCACTGATCTTATATTAGAGTGGGTCCTATACACATACGTATATTTGCCTGGCTCCAGCCCTGAATCCCCACGTTGAATTGTTCAAGTCTGGTGACGCGGTCGATGGGGCTGTTAGTATTAGGTAAAAAATCCGGCTACTGCAGCTGATTGGATTGAATAATGAAAGTGAAACGAAATGATATTTCAGACTGAGTGTTAGGCAATACGTATATGGGTAAAACCTTACATAGAAAACACACACATTAGGGCTTTACAGATGGGGAGTCTGAAACGCACGCACTATCGCAGCGATTCCACCGTACCACTCAGTGCTGACAGACGAGAATCATGTAGAGAGGAAAAACCTTACAGGATTGAGGTCTAAACTAAATCGCGGGCGTGTCCACAACACAAGCACACGCATACAACAAACACTGAACACGTTTGCTTTATCGCACAGCGTTTTCTAAGCACAAAAGACAAAACGCCGGTCCTGTTGAAAATGAACTATAAGGCGTGATTTGTTAGTCCGTGTCTGTAAAGACCTATAGAGATACAGTTAGCATACCCCCTAATTTCCATCCACAGCTCCAGCCCCCAAAACAATTTAAACAAATGGAAAAAAATGGAGAAAACTACTATGGAGTCCTATGACCTGTGTCCTAAAGTGCCAGATTGAAGAGTGGAAAATTGTTAACAAACGAACAACAATGGGAGAAAACATGATAATTAGCCAAAGTTGCAACACCGGCCTCCCAAAAATGAATACAACGCTACGATGAGGCGAGGGGAAAAAACAGTTTAGGTTACCTTGTTGTTGACGGCAAACAGCAGCTTCTGCTGCAGGTCTGGGCAGACGGAGGTGACCTCGGGGTCGAGATGCTCCAGCCAATCAACCAGCAGGCCTGAGCTCAGGCCTGTTCTTGTCACCTCACAGCTGCTGAGGAAAGGTGAGAATAGATGGACTGAGAGGTTACTGGTTTGTTACCCACGGAGTGCAGAGTGAACACCTATTGAATTCCAATAATCTACCCAGAAATTATATGGATGCTGTGTACCAGTGGTTTTCAACCTTTTAGATACCAGCATTTGAGCCACGGACCACCATTTGTTGACATTTTAGCCCCACAGACCCCAAAACTAACAGATTTTTTGTTTGTTTTTGTCCACAGAAACAAAACAGACAAACATGCAGATCAAAATGACCATTAATTGTCTACATTCTCTAGATGGATATTTTAACTTTTGAGAGTGTACTGTAAACATGTTGCGGGTCCATTTAGTTTCATTTTTACGCTCTCAAAGAGCGCTCTCAAAGAGTTACATCTGGTTAACCAACTGTCCATCATTAAGACTGGGGACAACCTGGAACCACTGGTTGAAAACCACTGCTGTGTACAATAGACTATACAATAGATTGTATATCTTCCATTGTGATCCACTACGCACAGTGTGTGGTGAGCTTGTAGATTGGCTATTCTCGACAAATATCTTTAGTGCTAAGAGAAAACAGGAGGGGACCTAGTACAGTACATGGAGCCTTGGGGGACTGACACTCTATAGGGGTTTAAGTGTGAAGTACCTACAGTACTGTAAGCACTCGTGTGGAAAAGCATTCAAACACCATGCAAAGCAGCAGCAGTGCCAGAATATCACTTCAACAAATGTGTTGTTATTTTTATGTCCAGTAAGCAGAAGCAGGTCTTAGCAACCAGCTGCTTTGTTGACAACTCTGATATGTGTTCTTCAAAAAAGGTGCTTCTCCGTGGCGTGAACACAATGACAAAGGGGACAGAAGTAATCCGTGTTATCCAACATTTCAAAGCTTCTCCAAAAAACAAATCTTGTAAAAAGCCATGGCAATAGACGACTAGAAGTTTCATTTCACTATTTGTGTCACTGCTCTGTTTGTTTGTCAAATATGGAAAAAAAATAATAAATCGGATGGAAATAGAAATGCGACGGGGTGAGCTCACTTGTTGGAATCCACTTCTTTTTTCACAGCTCCTCTCTCCTCTGCCTCCTGGAGCAGCAGAGAGATCACCATGGCAACAGGGCCGGCTGTCCCGTTCTGTGTACCGATGGTCATTAGCAGGGACAGCAGCTCTTCCAGATAGGGTGACTTCACCTCCATCAAGCCCTGCAACACTGGGGGGGAATAAACAAGCTTCTTACTAATGGGGTTTGGGGTATATGGCTGCCATTACAGCTGCTGTTGTTACGTAAGCAAACTGGTGCCAGTCTCATTGGGTTTTTGGGTAGGCGTTAGTGACCTAAACATTGCACAGTCATCGAGCTTCACATGAAAATGTTTGGACATGCACTAGGTGAGGATTTCTGATTTGCCTCCTCTGCTCACACGCAAGTAGGCCACACCCTACTTGTGCACAACGCGCAAGTATGCACTAAATAATAACAAAGTTCTGATCTAGTTAGAGCTAATCTTTAGTTTGTCCTTTCAACCACATTAATGCTAACGTCTCTGCTAACGGAAAAACGTTGGAGCAAAAATACCAGATCAGCTATTTTCAGCAAAGAGATTTGGTGGTGATGAAAGAAATTAATTGATACTAATAATACAGGGCCCTGTTGTGTCACCCTGTTTAAGTGGCTATTAAGAATGCCTTCAGAACCGAGGGGGGAAATGGGGTGCACAACAGGGGAACCTATGATCCTGAAGGAGATGGTGAAGGACACAAGACGGAGGCAATTAATTGTGTAACAACGCAGGTACTGTAGCAGAGCTGTACAGTTATTGCCACAAACAGTTCCCATTCCAGCCGTCATTTCACACTGGATTATGGTTTGTTCACACGTGACCCATAACCGACAGCAGCAATAAAAGCTTCATACCTTTGCCGATGAGTTCAGCCTCTGCGTTGCAGCGCTCCCCTGCTCTCAGCATGGCTATGATGGTTCTCACTGGTACCTCGGTGTCAGTGCGATATGCCAGAGCCTCAGCCAAGTGGAGGAAACCTGTACGTACTGTGTGGGGCAGACATGATCACTCCTTTAGACTGTATGTTGGCCAATAAGATATACAAGCGGAACAGGGAGATCCAACAGCACCTCAAGCCTATGGCAGGCCAGTCTGGTGCATCTCAGAACAGGTGGCGGTAAAGAGGGAGGCACTGGAGCAACTCAGACAGTGTTTTTTCAAGCATTTTCATACCACTATTTATTCTGCATCTGTGCTATGGACCACCATTTGATGTTGAGTTTAGTCTCTGGGGCCCAAAACCAAGGATTTTCCAATTTTTTGTCCACAATTTAGGAGACCTTAACAGCTCCATTTACGCTCTCAAGAGTTACAGATCTATAAGGGTCCACTTGGTTACCAATCTAAGCCTTTAGTTGAGTATATACAGGGTGCAAGTACAAAAGTGGTAACGTTACGATGCACCAGTCACATCTTTGTCAGGTCAACGATGACCTAAAAATGGTAAAAGAGAAGGGGTACTCACCATCAGTAAGCCTGTGTTTGTGAGAATATTCCCCAGCGAAGGACTTGAGCAGGGTCTTCAGCGGTCCAGCCTCCACGGTGGGATTCTCCAACCACTTCACCATCTCCACGATCACCTTGAGGAACAGCGAGGAGAAGCCAACATCCTGGGAGACCAGACGCTGGGTGGGAGGAGAGACACGGGACACAATGATTAATACTCAAAAATATGTTGTTTTCAGGTGACACTGAAATGGACATTGCTGCCAAAACAGGAAAAGACTATTTCAGTGGTTTTCAACCTTTTTCATACCAGGGCCCACTATTTATTCAGCATTTGAGCCAGGGCCCACTATTTGAGGACATTTTAGCCCCACAGACCCCAAAAAGACACCTAAATGTTTATTTTTGCTTTTGTCCACAATACCAGGCTGTATCTTGGAAGCAAAACAGGCAAACATAGATCAAAATAATGATCATTCTTCTACATTCTTTAGCTGTGTAGCAGACTTGGGGCTAATTCAGATGATGACTATTTTAACTCTTGAGAGTGTAAACATGAAACCAAATGGATCCACAAGGGTTCATTTGGTTTCAGTTTTTACGCTCTCGAAGAGTTAAAATCTGGTTAACCAACTTTCCATCATTTAGCCTGAGGACCACCTGCAACTCCCTCAAGGACCACTGGTGGTCCCCGGACCACTGGTTGAAAACCCCTGGTCAATTTCCAAAATTTCTGAAGTTTGACGTTTCAAAATGCATCAACCTTCCTTCAACAACTAATTGCCACTAACGGCGGAGCACCTGGTAGAGGTGGAGCTGGCGCATCAGCGGGCAGGAGAGGGCGTGGCTCCGGTTCATGGCCAGGACCACAGGACCGGCGTGGGCGGAGCTGAGCAGAGCCGCCATGGCCTGGAGGAGGCGGACTGACAGGCCGCCGGCCTGCTGGACCTGACCCTGACCCTGCTTGGCACGGAGCAGCTCCTTGGCCAGAGCCTGCTGCAGACCCAGGGACAGCTGGCTGGGAGGGGGGCCGGGCCAGCGGGGGTCCACCTTTAAGGGGAAGATCTGGAGACGCCGAAATGTTGAGTTAGTTTATCCCATTGTGTCCTGTCTAGATTTCTAGTTTCTGAATAACATAATATTCAAAGGTTTGCACCACGTTTTCAAGATTTTTCAAAAATAGCAGAGATGCAAGCTTGTAGATCTGCTATTTTTCAATAGTTAAAACATAATGCTTAGAACACCAAAACGCTTTTAGTTTTTAGTCGTATTTTAGTCATCTAAAAAGTCATGGTCAACTAAATATAAGATTTTAGTTGAATAAGCCTACCCCACAGTTGATTTTGTCAATTACAATTCGTTGAATAAATCTACAGCTGATTTAGTCAACTACAACGCATGTGGCAGGAAAGATGAATACACGACTGGAAAGAGTCTTAATGCCTGATTTCATAGTTGGTTGCATGATGAAAACAACAAACTCAGAAAGTGTCACGTTTTGATCTTGTAGACCTACTATTCTCACACTACCAATAATAGTCCCTCCCTAACCTTTTAGTCTATTCTGTATATTAGTTTTAGTTAGTCATCATAGCTTAGTTTTAGCTAAATGAGTGAAAAAATGTATAAAATGTAACCAAATGAAACCATGAGTAGATGACAATGAATTCACTCTATTGTATTCTCAAGGAGTAACGAATGCTCTTGCAATAAGAGAACAATTCAAAAGGCAAGAGGCCAATACAAATGCTGTCCTTCTGCAGTACCTGAAGCAGCAAGCCAGTGAGGTCATCTTCAGGCCCGACCACAGGAATCTGACTGGCTGCTCTCATCTTCACAGAACCATGGGGGGCTTCCACGGTCACTTTGGCCTTGCTCACTTCAGCCGAATCTGTGCAATAAATAAAGACATGATTACCTCTCTGTCTGTTGTGTACTGTCTGTATTGTCTACTGTGTACTGTCAAACTGTCTATTTCGTACTCCATGTACTGTTCTCCCTTTTGGGACCCCCTCTAAAACGAGATGATGCATCTCAAGGGGCTATCCTTCAATAAACTCTAAACTCTACCTGGCATCCATTTCAATTCTGCGTGGTCTGTATACCCTTTTTTAGGTAAGGTTCACAGCCACTGCATTAGAGGACAATAAGGCCACTGCACTGACCTCTGCGCGGAGGCAGAGAGGAGCTCAGCAGGGTGTGGAAAGTGTGCCCCCCGGTGGCACCTCGCTCATGCTGCACCTCCACCAGGTGGGCCATGTAGTCTAAAAGGCAGAGGAAAATAAAATGACATTGTGAGATTATTGAGCGCCTTAAAGCCAAACCAATAGAAATACAACATCTTCAGATCACATCCTTACGCTTGTCCATGATGTTCTGCTCCAGGGTCTGTGGGTCGTGACTGACAGCCTGGTCCAGATACTGCAGCAGTTTGCTCATGCTGGACACCGGGATGCCAAAAGACTGGACAAACAGCAGCAGCTGCTGAGGCTCCAAGTCTTGTAGAGCTACAGGGTCATAACATCAAATATTCATTGTTCACGTTGCGCTTGAAAAAGGAACTGATAAGAGAACCAATCACAGACACTGATACTATGCAGTATCAAACCGGGGGCATTGCGATTGTGCAGCCCAGCAAAACAAACCAAATCCACTAGTTGCAACCAGCTTATTTTGCGAACTCCGTACCTGCGTCAACCAATCGAGACACCTCGGATCGGATCATCCTCAGTTTCAGCCAATCGGGCAGCAGAAGGGCCTCTTCCGAGGTGTCGACCAGGAAGGCCGTCGGGAGAGGCTTCTTGTCGGGAAACCAGATGTCCAAAAGAGCGTAGAAGTCGCTCTCTCCTGCAAATGTATAGAGAATAACAAAAGTATGAAAAAGATTTGAAGAAGATTTGAAGCCCAAAAGTCATGCATACACTAAATTCTTCAGCCTAAATGTATCCAAATGGATGGAACCAAATGGACACTTGTTGACTTTGGGACGTAAATGAACACTGGGATTCTACTCTGTGGTCAGGTTCACCTTTAGGCGGTCCCAGGGTCAGCAGAATGACCATAGCATGAACGACCAGGATGTGCATGGTGGCCGTCTCTCCTGTAGTCCAGCGTAGAAACACTTGATCCTGAGATTCAGACTGGAAAGAAAACATTCCTTACGCTCAGTGAATGACGACTTGCAAAAACAACTTCTCATGGCGGTTTAAAACATTTTCCATAGACTTTCTCCTAGGCAAATAAAGGAGTATGTTAGTAAAGAAAGAGGACTCTCTCTCCCTCACCCAGCTGTAGAGGTCCTCTCCGTCCTTGGTCTTCCTCATCCTCTTAATGTAGGTGGAGAATATATTGAGGAAGGCGGAGAGCACAGCGTCCGACTCCGGCCTGTAGAAGCAGTGCTTGGAGAACAGGCTGTTCATAATGGTAGAGCGCTCCACGATCAGCCTCGCCACGTCCTGAACGCACACGGTGCACAGACAACATCAGAGACAATGAGGCATTATCATGCACTTGCGCCATTTTGGATGAAGGCTCATCTAATGAAGGCTCTGTTCTATTCTGGTCACAGTCAAGGTGCTGCTGCTATTGTGTGTGTTTGCTCTCACTGGAACCACTCAGATACACTAGTAGGCCTCAAAGTATCCTCAAGAGGGTCTCAAATGGCCCGTGTACAGGTGTGTACAAACTCGGAGGGTGTACAAATGGAATATGATTTGGTTCCATTTGGTTCCATTTTCTCCGCTTTTGGCCCATCTTTTGGTGTGGTGAGCCATAGCGTGCGCCACACTCGGGAATCAATCATTGATTTTATCCCAAATCCATCCTATTGCTGCTGAGTGCCAAGCAGTGTGGCATTGGGTCCCATTTTTAAAGTCTTTGACATGACCCGGCCGGGAATCGCACCTCGACCTCTCAGGGCGGACAGTCTAACCACTAGGCCACTGTCTGGCGTCTGGTCAAACAATGATGTAGTCTCTTTACGGTGGTATGAAACCACATTCGGGCAAAGATTCAGCTTGATCTATCAGCACTCACTTTCATTACAAAATGTTATGATAATAAGTGTGGGAATAAAATGTTTAGTACGAGGTAACTAAAAAGACAATGCAACACCTAAAAAGAATGTAATGCATGCAAGCAATGTGCAAGGGTTAAGCGACAGTTCCACGTGATTACCAGAGCCAAGTCATTATGGGATGCCTGCTCTTCCACTGGTGCATGCTGGGATAGGTAGATGAGATAGGCACTGATGGTCTGTGGATCCGTCTCCATGTGAATGGCCTTGAGGACAGAAAGACAGACAGCACATGAATACCTTAGTTACCATCGAAAAAAGCATACTTAACTACTTAATCTACAAAAATAATGTTGTTATTAAGCATTTAATGAACCCATTAAGAACCGAGGATGATTCTACAAACGCTGTCTAAATCAGTAGTTCTCAAAACGTTTTCATAAGTCAAAACTATTCAATTCATTTTTCCAAAACCTTTCAAGAACATGAAATAATAGTAAAATAGTAGATGTACAGTACAAGCTTCACTGTGTTAGACCAGTGGTTTTCAACCAGTGGTGCGGGGACCACCAGTGGTCCTTGAGAGAGTTCCAGGTTGTCCCCAGCTAAATGATGCAAGGTTAACCAGATGTAACTCTTTGAGAGTGTAAACATGAAACCAAATGGACCCTTGCGGGTCCATTTGGTTTCATGTGTACACTCTCAAGAGTTAAAATATTCATCGTCTGAATTAGCCAAAATCTACACAACGAGAAGAATAATGGTAATTTTGATCTGTATGTTTGCCCGTTTTGTTTCCCAAATCCAGCAGGGAATTGTGGACAAAAGCAAAAGAAACCTTTAGTTTTGGGGGCCTTTTGGGGCTAAAATGTCAACAAATGGTGGTCTGTGGCTCAAAAACCCTGAATAAATAGTGGTCCCTGGTACGAAAAAAAAGGTTGAAAACCCCTGTGTTCTATGCTGACCTGCTGCAGGGCGGTGGAGGTCATGCCTCTCACGGTGTCAAACAGAGGCAGCTTGGGGAGGTCCTGCAGGAGCCACTGGTATCCTGGCAGCAGCTCAGCGGAGTCTCTAGAGTCCTCCTCCATGGGCTGGTCCCGCTCCTCACCGTCCCGCAGGCTGCCCTCCGTCAGCACCAGAGACAAGCCCTGGAGGGAGGAGAACAAGAGGGAGTCGTTTTCAACCAGTGGTCTGGACTCGGCTAAATGATGGAGAGTTGGTTATCAAATGGACCCTTTAACTCTTAACAGTGTAAATGGTAAATGGTGCTTTTATAAAGCCCCGTTATCCAAGGTGCTTTACATAGATTGTGCATCACATTGACCCATTCACACACACATTCATACACTGATGGCGGCGAAAACCGTGCAGGGCATAACCAGCACATCAGGAGCAATTAGGGGTTTGGTGTCTTGTTCAAGGACACTTTGACAGTGACTCTGCGGGAGCCCGGGACCGAACCGGCAACCTTGCGGTTGCCATCTGGTGACTCTACCACTGAGCCACTGCCGCCTGCGTAAAATGAAAGCAAATCCAAATTCAATTAAGGGTTCTTTTGGTTTCATTGTACGCTCTCAAGAGTTAAATTGTTGTTACACATGTACATTACTTAAAGCAGAATTATTGTTATGTAAGTAAGGCCATTTTATTTCTATAGCACCCTTCAAAGAGAGATCTCACAAAGTGCTTTACATACAACAGGAGATAAAACAGAAAGTATACAGTACAATTCAACAAATAATAATACAAACATCAAAGCAGATAAAATCATGAACCATCAGTTAGCAACAAAAGCTTGTTGCTAGTGGAAACGTTTTAAGAGGATCTAAGAAGATCTGTCACCTTTAGTTTAGTAGAAGGTGGGTCTACCAGATCTAATTCAGCAGATCTAAGGGCCTTACTGGGCAGATACCGTGGGACCAGGTCAGTGAGGTAACTAGGGGACTGACCGTGCAGCGGACCCTGAAACTCTCAAGAAGCCAGTGCAGGGAGGTGGCACCATCTGATGGACCTGGTTAGTAATGGTGCATTTTGGGTAAAGGAGCTAGGGGTTAAGCACTGCCTCAAAAGAAGCTCAAAATGCCCAAGCGGTGGTATATACAGTAGCTATATAAATGTACATAGTGAAGGGTCTTATGGACTGCAGCTTTAACTGACACTTAAGGATTTTACTGTGAGCACACAAGGGCAATAAGCATAATCATCTTCTCCCCAGACCTTACCTTCATGGCTAGGATCCTGGACGCCACCTGAGAGGAGCTGAGTCTCCTTAGGAAGTAGTCCAGCACCTCGCATGTGGTCTGCTCGTCAGCCTTGGGACCCAACAGCAGGTCCTGGAGCCTTCCTAGAAGCTGACGCTGCTTCTGTTGTCTCTAAATACGCCAGGAGGAGAAATACAATGCTGCGTTACGAATGGAATGGGATGCCGACATGCTGCTGAGCCACCACAAGAGTAGGTCTGGCATTATTATTTACTTTGAGAGCCACAGCAAAGATTTAGACAAAGACTGGCTCTTCAAATGTGTGGTAACGCACAGGGAGGGCACCCATGGAGTCATTCTACATTGCTTGTTGTTCGTTCAACTGATAGTACTGTACTTCTACTTTGGCGTCAGAGATTAAATAAACAACTACTGAGATTAATCTCACCAGTTTTGATGAATTACTGTGGAGAATTTAAAGAATTGGTAACAGTTTACCAATGAAAATAATACAACATACACCATAGAATCAAATCAAATAAATCAAATAACACCCCTTTCTCAAACAGCCGCCCACTACCAAATAACAGCCAAGCTTCTGTCACCACTTTGTGGTAATGCCCGCCTCATCCAAATAACCACCCTCGTCCAAATAAATGCCCATGGGCTATTTGTCAACATATTATCTTAGCCTTTAATGTTACATCCACCTAAAAGTGACATTTCAGGCACACTGCTTTTCTGTCTTCAGGCAGTGTGCTCCAGACCAAAATAACTCCCTATAAGCTTATAGCAAGCAATGTCATACTTGTCTCTTCTTGGCCCTCTGCTCTTTGCTCTCTGTCTCATCGTCATCCTCCACCGGCAGGCTGTCGTCCGCCGCGTCATGGAGAAGGAATTCACACAGGCACTGGACGGGCAGCACGTCCAAAGACCCCTCACTGGACTGGACCAGATCAGCTAGCCAGGGCATGGACTGAGAGGATGCCTGCAGATCACACACAAACATGTATGCACAAAAATGGCAATATACAGTATATACCAAGAATTAAGGCCAGGTACTTTAGCGCGTTAATTGAGACTAATTAATTACAGAAAATATAGCGCGTTATAAAAAATAACGCATTTATTCGCACCTTTTCTTTGTCCACCATTGGAACGGAACGTTTGTCACTGATGGCCCATTCACACCATTGAAGTGGAACGTTTCTCACTGTATCACCGTTTCACACCTACCCAATATGCTAACGCACACGGAAGCGGCAGTCCACCCGGAGTCACGACATTGAGGAGTCAGAAACTGAGCGCTTGAGCGCTGTTCAAATGGCCTGAATAGGGACAAACTGCAGTTGAAGTCAATGTAGAAGAATCGCCATTGGTCTACTAGCTCTATGGAGTAAACGTAACTCAGTCTATACTCTAAAGCTCCGTCCGCCTCGTCGTCCTCTTCCCCCGCAGCAAAAACAAAACAAAACAACTCGCAACATGAACAACAAACCAGATGAGCAAGCATTACTCGGCCCCGTTGATGGCAAATTTAGATTTAAGCAAAGAACGGATGGAAGCGTGGACAAAAAGGCAGTTTATGCAACAAAGAATGTGCATACCATCGCAGCAGTTCGAGCCTCAAATCACATCCAACATGTTGGAGCTAGTGTTACTGTCCCCGTTTCGTAGAAATCTATGTAGAAGAGCCGCCATTGGACTGACCCCGTGAAGAGAAGGGAGCTTGGGTAAGTCTTTCTGCATTCTGGCTAGTACCAGAGCGACGTTGAGGTGTCCGACATTCAATGGCTTGAATAGGGACAAACTGGAGTTGGCGACCGGCGCTCATCAGTGCAGCTGGAGTCGAGTTCATATTGGCTGTAGCCGTGTGTGTGTGTGTGTGTGTGTGTGTGTGTGTGTGTGTGTGTGTGTGTGTGTGTGTGTGTGTGTGTGTGTGTGTGTGTGTGTGTGTGTGTGTGTGTGTGTGTGTGCGCTCAGATGATCAACTGACGTGGGCTTTGGGCAAACGGTTTGATCATAGTAGCCTAGTTCAGAGTAGTTCACTTCACTGTGTTTATCTGACACTAAATTGCATGATAATAATGACTGCTAAATGTACGCAAATGTATGCTCCAGAACAATCAGCGCTGTGTGTGTGGCACTGCCAGTATTTTATTTATTTTGCCCCAGAGTCAATTATTGTACTGGACTGACTGAGAAATGCTAACGTTTGTACTTGAATTTGGTAAATAAGAAGAAGAAAAAAAGAAAAGAGGAAAGCTTTGGAATTGGGGAATCTTTTTGAATCGAGAATTAAAAAAAAAAAAAATCTAGAAATCTAGTTTTTGGATCGAATCGTGACCCAGAAAATTGATACTGAATTGTATCGTGGGACACCCACAGATTCACAGGCCTAGTATTCAGTTCATTGCTTCACTCATTCAGTTCATTGCTTCACTCATAATATAATAATAATAATAATAATAATAATAATAATAATAAATTCAGTTCAAAAATGTGCTTTCTCACTTTTCTCAGGTAAATAATAATATGCGATTAAAATGAGATTAATTGAGATTAATTAATTATTGAGCCTCTAATTAATTAGATCAAAATTTTTAATCGAGTCCCACCCCTACAAGAATTAGAAAGTGCAAGTAAAGTGCCATACAGTTCAAGGTTGGGTGTTCAGCAGCCTGGCTGCTTGGGAGAAGAAACTGTAACTGGGATGTGTGGTAGGATATTTGAGGCTCTGGTAGTGTTTCTTGGAATGGAATAGTAGGAATGGGGTATTTGATGAATGAAGGAAGACCCTTGGTTGCTTTGAAGGCTAGCATGAGAATTGTGGAGCACCGCGGGCATCAAGTGGAAGCCAAAGGAGCAAAGGAGGAGGGGGGAGTCATTTGAAAAATTTGGATGGTTGAAGACCAAGCGGGCTGCGGCATCAGGATCAATTGGGGAGGTTTAAGTACGCATGCCGGTAGGCCAGTAAGGAGCTCACCAACTCTGGGGAAGCCTGGGATCTAACTAGAAACCTCACAAACTGTGAGGTTCCCAGCAACGTCTGTTCACGTACCTGCCGCTGGATGATGTTGAGCAGGAAGTCTGGGTTGCGGCTGCGGCAGAGCAGGTGGCCCAGCCGGAGGGACTGGTTGAGGCTCTTCACCTGTTCTTGGACCGCCGGTGGAGGGCGGCGAGGAGGGCCCCTGGAATGATGTGGACTGTCGTTTCTGAGATTTGGGGCAGAGATACAAGAGCGGCCAATGAGCTTGTAGACCACATAATGCTTGTTCAGTACACTAAAGGGTTAACATTGCACTCCATGCCCCCAACTAGCAGTGCTGGGAAACTACTAACATTTAGTATTGAAGAAAATTTGTAAGTAAAAGTGTAAGCTCACAATGCATCAGATTGAGAGCTAGTAGATTTTGAAATGGCCGAAATGTAAATAGAGCTGAAGTGGTTAATGTATGTTTTGTATGATGATCAAAGTGATCAAAATCTACAATGTAACCACTGTAGAAACTGAACTGTTAAAATAAATGTAATAGGAGTAAAAGAACAAGATTTGGATTGGAGATGTAGGAGAGTTTAAAATACTCAAGCAATGCTTCATGTACTCCACTGAAAAATGCAACATTGCACTCAGCGCCCCTACTAGTCCGAATATATTCACCTTATAAGAGCATATGCTCTAAAATTAAATGTCGGCAGCAGGTGTCCTCGATCACATTCTCTATTCTGTAACACTGCAAAATCCTCAATGACTCTTTAACTGCGTTGTGGTACAGATGGAAACGTGGGATAATTGAATACTGAGGATTTTAAGGGCAGATTATCTCAAATTACCGTGTGTAGGTGTCCTTGATCATGTTGTGGTATGAAAACCAAGGCCAAGCTGCATCAACATTCCCACTCAGGGACTCTTGATTAATTTGAGGTCGCCTACGTGGAACTGATTTAAATCCTTCGAGGTTAAGGCTGAGTTATTTTTACTGGCAGAAATATGAGTTGGTCCATTAAAATGTTGCTGCTATGCAACCCTATTCACAGGCAGCACCATTTAAACATTCTCCACGGCCAAGTAAGGAGTCAATGTTTCTGTTTAACAACATATCTTTGAATTATTTTTGGCTTTTTTGCCTGTATTGTTAGGTACACATTAGTCAGTGTAGGCTATTTCTATAGTTCACTGAGAGTCCATCTATCCATCTCTTAATAAAACATCCACAGAACATGTTCAGCTCAGGACTTCTTCAACCATGTAGAAAGGTTCAAGTGAGGTTGTTAACTCTCTTACTGGCCATTACTGGCCATGCCACTATTCCTCATAATGCCAACAATTTACCACAATTTTCACATTTTTTATTTATCAAATTAATGACAATCAAATAACAATCTTGGAGCCACCCTGTTGGTCAGATTGGGGTAAGCCAGCGCCAGTTTAGGCCACCATTTTAGACCCATCCGGGCATTTCACATGGAAGGGGAGTCAGGAAGTAAACAAGATTGTATCAGCAGCAGCACTGATCTGTCTGCTCTCATTCCAATCGGTACTATTTTCCCCGCCATGCAAAAAAAAAAAAAAAAAAAAAAAAAATCTGGGCGGGTCTGGTGGCAAAAATGTTGATGTGTGCATGTTAAGAATCTTTCTTTTTTTTTCTTTTTTCTTTTTACATCAGAGCATGTAGTCAGCAACAGTGTCTTACTGTGGGTCCAGACTGGTGAGCTGACACAACAGCAGGCTGTTGCTCTCTGTGATGGTCTGCTTGGTGGAGGCCGCTGCCAGGTGGCTCTCGAAGGCCAAGATCTCCTGCTTCTCCCTCTGGGAGACCTGCAGCTCCCGGCCAATCATCTCTGTCTTTGTGTCGTCGTCCGCAACGGTGCAAGGAGGGTACGAATAGTTACTGTAAGGAAAAGAAAGAAAAAGGCATAGCACTTTAGGTGGCTTAAAAACATGAACCCTGGCGTCCCTTTTTCGGGGCGTGCCTCAATAACACAATAACCTATTTTCCACTGGGGCAGTTGGAGTTCAGTGCCTTGCTCAAGGGCATGTCAGTGCCTTTGTTGGTGGTGGGTCAAGTCATGACAATTCACTTTTCCACCCAGATATGTCCTGCCAGTCCATTAGATCGAACCAGGAACCTTTTCGGTCCTAAATATTTAGGCCTTAATTGGTTAAGTATTATACCTGTGATGTTAGAGTAAAGTAAGCTGCTTGTATTACTTACTTTGTCATAACCATTTCCATGAGCATTTTCAGTGTAGGGTAGCTATCCCAGGCAGCCAATCCTGTAGGAAAAGAATAATTATATACTGTTATAGTGGGGTTGCAGTTACAAAACATTATGAGGCCAAAAGATATTCAACTGCTACCACAGAAAAGTGCCATACCTATCTTCTGTGGATTGAATGCAGCCACCACAAGCAGCAGGAGCCATGCCTTCCAGTAGAGTGCCGATATAGCCAGAGCCGGTGGTTGATATCTATGACAACAGTTATCATCAGTATCAAATAAGGTTTTTTCATAGGCCCAACAAATGTTTTAAAACAGTGGTTTTCAACCAGTTGTCCGGGGACCACCAGTGGTCCTTGAGAGGGTTCCAGGTGGTCCCCAGGCTAAATGATGGAAAGTTGGTTAACCACATGTAACTCTTTGAGAGCGTTGGTTTCATTTTTACGCTCTCAAGAGTTAAGATAGTCATCACCTGAGTTAGCCCCAAGTCTACACAACTAGAGAATGTAGATGGTCATTTTGATCTGCGTTTGTTTTGTTTGTTTTGTTTCCCGAAATCCAGCCTGGAATTGTGGACAAAAGCAAAATAAATCTTTAGTTTTTGGTTCTGTGGGGCTAAAATGTCCTCAAATGGTGCTCCGTGGCTCAAATGCTGAATAAATAGTGGGCCCTGGGATCAAAAAGGTTGAAAAACCCCTGTTTTAAAACCCTGTACAACAGTAAGGTGAGTATGGAGGTACCCTGCAGGCAGCTGGATGTTCTCAGGGTGGTGGTATGTGCACAGGTTCAACACGGCGTCAATCAGCTGGATCCTCTCCACTCTCAAAACGTTCAGATCTTCAAAAAGAAAACAAGAGGGTAAAACAGTCACTGGACAGTTTGCTGGCTTTGATTGACAGACATGATTTCATCTTGAAAATCAGCGATGTCGGAAAGTACCTTGTTTAACGCTTTATCAATCTATTATCTATCCATTATTTATCTAGTATAATTGCAGTGCATACAGTAGTTTTAGTAACTGCCATTATTTATCACAATCCAAGAATTAACACCCATGTAAAAAAAATCGATTTTGAATCGATGTATCGATCCAACAGCCGACGATACGATGTATCGATACGTACGCAAGAGAATCGATTCATGACAAAATAAATAAATAAAAATATCTGGTCTATTTTGTCCATTTGCCCCTGGACGTAATTCAGACTAGGCCTAGGTGAAGTACAACTTTGCTGTTTCTCAAATAAAATGTATAACGGTATTACAGCTTTCATTGATTTATTTCAAATTTGAAACATTGTCTAGGCTGTAAGGTAAAAAAAAAAATCGAAATTGAATCGAATCGTGGTGTATTCTTGAGTATCGAAAAAAATCGAATCGTTGGGTCAGGAAATCGATACTGAATCGAATCGCCATGATGGGTGTGATTTACACCCCTAGAATTAACACCCATGTATAAGTACCAGAAGCAGCCAACATAATAATAATAATAATACAAATCGTTAGTTATGCTGAATAGTGTGAAAAGTGCTTAACCCTTTCAGGCCGGGAATCCATATTTGGATTCTGTACAGTATGTACAGTATTCCACAATTAACTTTTTTTTAATGCTGATAGATAAAAATTTTAAGTTTTTCCAGAAACCTTAGGTCAGGACTAAATTTTAAAACTCAAACTTGAACATAGAATCACGTAAGCAAGTACAGCAATGAAAACAACACACATCCATCAAGTATTCAGTGAGAATAGATGCGTAAGATTTCTGCTGTTAGGGGGTCCAATGGGAGGCTGTTCCAGGGTCTAGGGGCCATGATGGCAAACATAATCTACTCTTTACAAAGAGGCGTGCAGTTGAGTCAGAAAATAATGAATGATATAAGAAAAATCAAGTAATAAATCATACTAGCCAGGGGTTGACACTAAGGTCTCTGAGGCACTTGCCCATCGGGCAAGTGCAAGTCAGATTCTACTTGCCCTCAGGTTGTGGTCACTTGCCCCCCAAAAATAAATTGTAAATATTGCATTTAAGTTTACTTCCTACTTGGGTGCTTTAAACCAGAGGTTTTCTACAGTTAAGTTGGTTAACCAGATGTAACTCTTGAGAACGTAAAAATGAAACCAAATGGACCCTTGCGGGTCCATTTGGTTTCATTTTTACGCTCTCAAGAGTTAAAATTCATCATCTTAATTAGCCCAGGTCTACACAACTACAGAATGTAGAAGATTAATTTGCCTGTTTTGTTTCCCAAATTTGCCTGTTTTGTTTCCCAAATCCAGCCTGGAATTGTGGATAGCTAGAAGGCAGGGAAAGACACAGAGGTCTTGCCCGTTCGGGCAACCAGGTAGCAGTCTTCACTTGCCCCACCATTTTTTTTACTTGCCCCGGGCAAGCGGGCAAGTGTTAGTGTCAAGCCCTGCTAGCGACACCCTGAGCCATTCATTCTCCACGTACCATCAGACTGGACTCCGGCAGCCCTCTTTACCAAGTGGTCTGCGAGCTCCATGGCATCGGCCGGACCCAGGGGCAGCTCACGGGACAGCCCTATGACCAGGATGCGCATCAGGGTATCCTCAAGAAGAGGCACTTCAGAACACAGGCGAAGGAAGAAACTGGGAGGGACAAATATGCATGTTTTTGTGAAAACCTCAGTAAATCAAAGCTTGAAGCTCTAAATTGTACAGATAAAATTAAAATCCTCTATAACTCAGCAAGTGCTCAAATGTAAACGTACACTCCGAGTTAAATTATAGCTGCAATATACGTTTGTAATGAAAATGACACTGGTGGTCTGAGGTCTCCCAATCCAATTCAACAGAAACCGAAAACAAGGATTATATATTTCAAGGGTGAGAGATCACAATAAAAATACGAATCATTTTCCTCCACACTGGGAGGAAAAAAAAACATTCAAATCTTTGATTTTGCATGTTTTACACATGGTTGAAGTTTTTGCATTTCCAGGGCAGTTTGAGTACATACATTCAACAGACAGCTGCTCAGACACTAAAACTTAGGGTGGTTTTACAGTGATAGTAAAGTCTTTTTAATTTGTAAAATGTAACGAGATGCTCACTTCCTGTCACTCTCAGGGGGCCAGTTGTCCCACTTGTAGTAGGTCTCAGGTTGCTCTGTGAAGAGCACTTTGTGAAGGCTGCGGACATGAGAAGGGACAGAGCAGATGCATCATTGTTTCGTGTTGCGACTTATCTCATTAAGCGCTGTACAACACTTTAAGTTCAAGGAAAGCGATACCTTACCAATGGATGTAGTCTTTTGACGCGACCTTGCTGATTGTGGGAACCACGCTGTGAAGCCACCAGACGGCGTCTCTCTGGATGGCGGCGATCTGATTCTGAAAGGACCTCAGGACCTCCAGGTCTGACACAAAAACAACAGGAAGGGGCAGGGGCGGATTGGCACATATTTTCACACCGGGACATTTTTGCCTTTGCCAGGCCACCCTGGGGGTGGCAGCTGGTTAGCAGCTGGATGTAACTCTTTGAGGGTGTAAAAATGAAACCAAATGGACCCTTGCGGGTCCATTTGGTTTCATTTTTACACCCTCAAGAGTTAAAGTATTCATCATGTGAATTAGCCCAACTTGGTCTACACAACTAGAGAATGTAGAGGATTAATGGTCATTTTGATCTGTATGTTCCAGGCGAGCATCTAGCGCATTCTAGTGCATTTTGGAAGTTCCACTAGTGCATTTTGGATCTTGTCCAGGCCACTAGGTGGCGCAGGCCACCGGGAAAACTCCCTGTACTCCAGATGGCCAATCCGCCCCTGGGAAGGGGACATTCAAGGCCAGCGCTCTCTCTCTATCTCTCAAATACCAACCGAGGTGAAATCAACACGGCAGACAATACTCACTTTTCTTCTCTCCTTTGTCCCATGCGATGCCAGCTTCTTTGACCTGAGCGGTGATGCCCAGCATCATGGATACGGTCAGTAAATCTGTCACCTGGATCACAAAACGCTCCTACAGGAGAGACCATGACAGACAGTTCACATTCACATGCGGGGCAATAACTAACGAAGATTATTTTCAGAAAATGTATTATGTACTACATTGATTAACAACTTAAGCCCTTATCTAATACATTGATTATTATTTTATTTTATGATTTATTATCTATTATTTCCCCCAATGCATGGCTTTTGAAGAATACGTAATATGGCAACCAAGTGTCTAAGGGTTCTTTTGGTTTAGGGAACGGACCTTACTGCCGTAACTTGTTTCTTTCGGGCACTAAGACGCCATGTGGCCAGATATATAAACAGTAGTTGTCCTTCATTTCACAAGTGTGATTTAATTTTATTTTAATAATCAATTTAAATGATTTTGATTAATTGTACACTTTGACTGCACATCCATTGACATAGACATGCAGATAAAGGATGTGGTAAATACCACAGTCATGTACTGACTTTGAACTCCATCTCCACATAAGTGGCCTCCTTCCTCTCCTGCATCAGACCCAAGCAGAACGGCTGGAAGTTGATCTCATGCTTGGTCTGCTTGATGATCTCTCTGAGCAAAGCGCGGGAGGCGCGCAGGTAGTCATCTTTATTGGTCAGCAGGTCCTGGAACACCATGGCCAAGAACTGAAGAAGGGACAATGAGAGAAAAACAGATGAGTAATAAGATTTACAAGAAACCCCATGGAAATCCATACAGCAGAGGGCAAGACAGGTGGACAGACATCACCATCATTAGAGTGATAATTACAATGCCTGCCAAACTAACAACAAAGGTTGATATGTTGCCCAGATCCAACCGTATGAAATGTATATCGTCCAAGTTAACATACTATTGGTGGTTAGTTTCAAATTTACCTTTGGAGCCTGCTCTGAGCTGTGCTGCAGGACTGTGTGCAGAACCTGCATGTTGTTAGGATTTCTGGCGTTGGACAGCTCATTGAAGATCACCAGCTTCACCATGGTGCCCAGGTTGTCTCTGTGTGCGTTCAGCAGCTCCCTGGGAAGGAAACAGGTTCATACCAGTATAACATTACAGATGAGAAGATCTTGAAAGTGACACATCATCTGACAGGGGACCTCACAGACCTGACGCAGAGCATGTAGTGATTGAGGAGGACTTTGGGTTTCAGTCTGATCTTGATCAGGTTGGAGATCACCTCCATGTCCTCTGTTCCGTGGGTGTTGCAGTTCATACAGAGGGACATGAGAAGGTCTTGTGCCGGCCGAGTCAGCTGCAGACATAGAACCAGGATCAGTTAACAGTCAACACAGATGTTTTGAGTTTACTTTGCTAAAAAGGGAAAAAAGACAGAAAAAAGGTAAACATTATTTTACTTCCACAAAAGTTCAGAAAGGAAGTTTTATGTAACTTTACACGGTTTGACATGTGTCATTCAAGCCAGAAAGGATTTAATGCCCTTTGCAAACTGAACAAACGATTTAGACAAGCTGCGGTTTAGATTCCACTGAGTGTGTACAAATCAAACGATCCACTTGCACTTGATCCAAAGAACCACTGGGACTTCTACTTCGTAGCAGCAGACTGTCCTTTGTGGACGAGGGTTCTTCTAACATTCACCTTTGGGTTCTGCAGCCACATTTCCAGCCTCTGCACGGCCATGAGTCGTGCCTCCTTGAATCCACACGTGGCTGTGAGGAGACGCAGTAGGTTCCGGGAAACGTTGTCCATGGGCTGCCTGCGGTTCAGCTGGTCCTTGAGGACGTCGAGCACATAGTCCTCCACGCTCTCAGCCAGTTCCTCATACCTATACACCATGGCAAAATCACAGGAGAAATTAGATAGTCTTTCGCACTCTCTGCAGTTTCCTCAGACCTATACACCATGGCACAAATCACACAATCACAGAATAACTTTTCAGTAAGACGGTTATGTGATCTACATTGATTTGAATAATGAAGGTTTATGGTTGAGTTGAGAACCTAAATAATAAATATTTTGCATGTGCTAATTGTGCTTAAGGCGTTTATACAAGTACATGTCGACTTCTTCAGCGTAAGTGCTAATGTGGAAGTGAGATGTTATGTCATTAATACTGCAGAGGCTTTCAAACAAAGTAAGCTCATTTAATAATGAATGAGGATATATCCGTTTGCTATAATTATGCCTGGCAAATTGTCATACCATATGACCCTGTAGACATTAAACATTCAGCGATGCAACCCTTGACACTCTTAATCTACCTTACTCAGTGAGTGTTCTGAAGAAAATACTGGATGAAATATCTATGAATATAAGGCTACACTATAGCACAGTAAACATTTCATGATTTAACCTGCAGCTGCTTTTGCAAAGCATTCCGTCAACATCATGACTCCACAGGGGAATTTACAATCCTATCCCTTGCATTGCCTGAGCATATTAAACAAGCAACTGGCATATGGCAGTAAATGTGACATTTAACGTTACACAGGCTGAAATGGACTGAACAGATGGCCCGACGACAAACAGGTGATGCCAACAGCTTGAACTTTCAGCTTAACAAAACGATCTGTAGGGAAATCAAAGCTGGGCTAAAAAAACGCCCCGGATCTCTCTATAGAGTGGAAACCCATCCATTTCAACTGGTGTCTGTCCAACCTTTCAGCCTGTTCAGAGGAAGCGTGTGTGTGTGTGTGTGTGTGTGTGTGTGTGTGTGTGTGTGTGTGTGTGTGTGTGTGTGTGTGTGTGTGTGTGTGTGTGTGTGTGTGTGTTTTACCTGGGCATAACCTGTCCATCATCCTCCGGGCTAAGTTTCTCCTCTGCTATCAGCAACTCAGTCTGGCTGTCATCCTCGTCCGGCGTTGAGGGGTGAGGACTGCTGCCTGGAATAGAGATAAAAACAGAAAGGTAGGAATAAAAGCAGATATAAGCATACCAAATCAGCATGCATTCCATGGAATAGAGCAAAAATAAAATGTCACGACTGAAAAGTTGAGAAAGTTGTGCCGACCAACTGAAAAAAAAAAAAAAAAATCACAGATGGAAGGCATAATGGTTTCTTCTATGACATTTCTGAGACCATTATATGCTCACAACAAGTTGCGCACTAGTGCAAGTGAAGTGTTGTGAGCTTGTAGATCTGCTAATTTTTGGTGTGCGGAATGCTTTCACAGAAGATAAGCTGGCTTGTATGGAATCCAAAAGACTGAAACCAGTCATGGCGACGGAGAACTTTAATCCATACCTGCGCTGAGATCCCCACCAGATCGACCAGTGTCAGCCTGCAGCAGCATGCTTTTGGGGGGCATCTTGGTACCAAAAGCAGTCTGGATGTTGTCAACAAAATTCTTACAGTGGGAGCTGTCCACCCAGATTCTTTCCCCGAGTGAGTCCTCAATATACACCTGAAAACATAACCAATAAAACAAGGTGTCAGATGTTGAATACCATTAAGTAGGTGACTGCAAAAATGCAATGCATTTTTTTCATTGGAGGGATCTCACTTTGACAAAGATTTCTGGCCAGTTTTCGTCCTCCTCATATGCAGACATCAACAGATTACAAGCAAGCACTGAAACCAGGCTGTTCCCCTTTGCTTTAAAGTTGATAGAAGCATCCCGACGCAGAAGACTGCACAAAGCCTTGTGACAGAAACAAAAATAAAGCCGGTGGGGCTTCAGTTAACCAGTGCTCTGTGACCACTGTAAACATTTCATTACACAGTAAAATTATATGTCATTATCATTTAATTCAAGTACCTCTATAATGCCTTCCGTGGCAAAAACATTGGGCTTGATTTTGGCCAGAAACATGAGACTGAGGTACAGTGTGGTGTCAGGCTTGGCCCGGTTCATCTTGAGCTGTTTGACCGCTCCACACAGCAGTCCCTCGATGCGCTCATCATTTCCTTCATTCTCCGCAGCATCGATTTCATCCAGCAGTACTGCTGCCGGAACTAGAGCAAAGAAAAAATGTAATATATATACTATTAGTGGCAGATTAATTTGGGTGTTCACAAGAATTTGAAATGCCAGTAGTCACACCATGACACAGACCCTCTCTGTTCTTATTTATTTAATATAATACCGATAGATATTTATTTTGCTGTATAATATGATTCATCAATGGCCATTGAGTGCAATGGCCATTGTGGTAGAAGCACGGTATTGGAAACCTGATAAAGCCTGTGATGAATCATGTTACTGTTCATATAGTTGCACTTTGTTCTTTAAAACATGGCATCACTGAAGAAATACGCATATGCGCATCCTTGTCAATGATGCAATTTTTAGACTCATGATTGACTTAAACCTCTCTTCTTTCAACAACCCAATTGACCTCTGAACTGAGGTAAGCATACTTCATTGCTATTATTATCATTATTATTATACTTTACCACAAAGTAGTACTGGACTATTATTTTGCTATCCACAATTCCACAGTACCTTCAATAGGAACCACTGATGGCTCCTTAATGGAGGGTGATATCGCCCTCTTGTCCACAGCAGCAACCTCAGCGAGTCGGCCCAGGGCACTCACTGGCGGTGTGGAGGACAGCTTGGGGCGCTTGGCTAGGCTGGATATCCCTGATGAAGACGGGAGAGTGGAAGAGGACTCTCTTTTGCGGTCCGTCGGTAAGCCTGCGGGTGCTGGCTTCAGTAGAACAGCAGGTGCTTTGGACTCTCCCCCACCTTTTGACCCCAAAGCTATGAAATCCCCCGGGGGAGGATGCCCTGGAAGGAACAAGAACACAACATTATGAACCCCATGATTATACGGTCTGGTCTCAAGCCCTTTGAAGAAGCTCATCATTATGCTCTGTGATCTGTATACTGTGTACCTTATAGAACTCCAAGATGCTATACATATGTTGTGCATCAATTCACCCATTCACACACACATTCATACACTCATGGCAGCAGAAACCATGCAAGGCACCAACTAGGACATTAGGTGCAATTAGGGGGGTTCAGCGGTTACCATCCAGCAGAGCCTTAGAAATATACACAGGTGCGATATTAAGGGAGCAGAAAATCGTCTGGTCACGTGGTGGCGCATGTGTTCATGTGAGCCCATAGACTTCAACGCATTTAGTAACTTCCAGACTACATGTCCTCTAAATACACTATTCAAGTCTATTTAGAGGACTGGCTCCATGAATTGAAGGGAGTTTGCATAACCCTGTCTATTTATAAGGCTCTGCCATCCGGCCACACTACCCCTCTACACACCTCCTATAGGAGTAGGTTGCCTTTCCTTCTCCGACAGGCAAAACTGATCCGCAAATACTAACCCTATCTCTAACCTCCCCCACAACATAACCACAAGCACATCACAGTATGGTCCTTCAGATCTATGGGTAGTATCTAAATAAACTGGTACCTGTATAATTTTAAAGCAACTGATGGGACCTTATCGTTGTATATTAAAGCTCTGTTGGATTGTAACGTAACGCTAGAGTCACTGTAAACAGAGTTGGGGGGAAAACATTATTTTTTTAATGCCTCAACCAATTGGAAATTGAATGACACTCAGTGATCACAGTCATTAAGTCCAAATCCATGCAAAAGGAAATGGAAACACCTGGCCCAACCGGCACAGACCTCTGTAATAGCCCATGTGTACATGTGTTGTTATTGGCATACTTGTGTATTAATGGCAGGGCTTGACACTAACACTTGCCCGCTTGCCCGGGGCAAGTAAAAAATGGTGGGGCAAGTGAAGACTGCTACCTGTTTGCCCGATCGGGCAAGACCTCTGTGTCTTTCCCTGCTTTCTAGCTATCCACAATTCCAGGCTGGATTTGGGAAACAAAACAGGCAAATTAACATACACATCAAAATGACCTAATCTACATTCTCTAGTTGTGTAGACCTGGGCTAATTAAGATGATGAATTTTAACTCTTGAGAGTGTAAAAATGAAACCAAATGGACCCGCAAGGGTCCATTTGGTTTCATTATTACGTTCTCAAGAGTTACATCTGGTTAACCAACTTAGCTGGGGACCACCTGGAACCCTCTCAGGGACCACTGGTGGTCCCCGGACCACCTGTTGAAAACCCCTGGTTTAAAGCACCCAAGTAGGAAGTAAACTTCAATGCAAAATTTACAATATATTTTTGGGGGGGCAAGTGACCATAACCTGAGGGCAAGTAGAACCTGACTTGCACGTGTCTCGGAGACCTTAGTGTCTGTCAACCCCTGAATGGCGTTGTTTTGTCCATCTATGCGAGTGAAACAAAACAATGACATATTCCTGTTATGAATTCTGTTGAAATTGCAATAACCCGGACACTTAGGATGAGATGAGGTTTTAATAGCTCTCCACATAATGCTCTTGTTTCCAAGTCAAGCAGCGCCAAACAAAACAGTGAGTGATTATATAATATAATCTACATATGTACATACCTGATGGTTTTGCAGCATTGGGCCTTCTGAGTCCTGTGGGCTTGGGTCTATTCATTATGAATCAGTCAGTGTGGCTCCAAGCAGGTTAAATACTGTCCATCAACATCAGCCAGCCCTATGACAACAAACATACTTTTAATGTTAGCTGATGATCCATTACACACACAGTTTACACTCAAAATATCATTCATAGCAACGTTATGACGACTGTTCAAACCTAGCAGTAGGGTAGCTGCCAAAAATCATAAAACAATCACTTCATCATTCCTAGTTACATGAAACAATGCCATGAATGATGCTAATGCTATAGCTTAGAGTCAGTGATAGCAACTGATAGCAAAGTGAAACTTCAGCTCGTACTACATTACATGAGTCAAAATAGCTAGCCTAACAGCATAGCTAAAAAGAAAGAAACACTGAACTTTACTTGTTTTCCCTTCTTTCGGGTTCATTCAGTGTTGTTTCGTGTTGTTGTTTATATTCCTGTAAGACTGTTTAACACCAGGACGCAAGCAAGAACGACTCAGCGTCTTCTGTCAGAAATGTCCCGCCCATTCAGAGCTCAACCCGGGGCTGGGCTCTGAATGGGTGAAACATTTCTGGCAGAAGAGGCTGAGGGTGATATCGCCCGCGTGCAACGGTGCCTATGAACCGGGCACTCTTCTTCTGAACGTAAATGGGTGGCACACAACAGCAATGCGCTCGATTACTGCCATCTAGCGTCAGAAGAAAGTACTGTCACAATGAAAAGGCACTATGGAGCTTAGGAATTCTTAAGTTGGAGCGCAACCATAGACTTTAAGAGCGCAAGTCCCAGGGTCGGCATTAAAAAACGGAGGGACAGGTGAGGAAAAAAGAACATATAATGGTAGAATAAATAAGCGCTTCATAATCTACCATGAAATGTAAATGTATAAGTAAAGTGCTTCATATTCTGCCTGACTGTGCACAGTCAGGCATCGCAGGCAATCTGACGTGAATCATTTCCTGTCTTGTTAAAGAGAAGGAAAACAAAGATAATAGGAAGATTCTGTCTGAGTTGCAGCCAGAGAAACCAGTTGCAACAACAACAGACAGTTGAACTTGAGCCAGGCTCTGTTTCACGCTCATCATGCAGTTGAACCATGCCGTTCCTCTGTCTGAACACTGGGTGGCAGTAAAATACATGCTATTATATAAACTTCCTCCAGACAGTTTTTCAAAGCAGGAGGAATACACCTTAAGGGATCCCTTTATTAGCATACTGTTTTGTTTATTTATTTTCTGTTATTTTTCTTCCATTCTCCTTTTCTTTCTTTTTTCACATGGAGCACCATTAACCACTATGACAAGCTTTTTCCACTAGAGTATGGAGATTTGTAAATGTATTGTACGTTGTAATTGTATCATATTACTGTTCTTCCTAGAATTGTGGGAGAGTGTAATGCTAACCTTATTTCTTTTCCCAGAGGTCATATCTGTGAAGAAACTGACCCATATCCCATTACCTCTTGGCTCACTTTGTTGGCTCTTGGAAAATATAAAAATGATTTCTAAAGCACCTCTTATTGTTTACCAGGCTACTAATGGTTTCACCGCTGAATACACCTCTAACCTAAGTTTGACCTCCTCAATGGGAATAAATAAGCAAATAGAACATCATCAGAACGATCATCACTTCTGCTAAACTGTAGCTAGACCACAAATCTGTAAATCTGGCAATGGTTGTAGTCATAGGCACTTAGCCTACTGTATAATAATAATGGATTGCATTTTTATAGCGCTTTTCCAAGTGCTCAAAGCGCTTTACAATGGTCCATTCATTCATACATTGGGAAGTAGAGCGGCGAACAGTCGACGCCAGCGTCCCCACTTCCCACATTCACACACCAATGGTGGCCAGCTCACACTGACCAACTCATTGGAGGCAACTTGGGGTTCAGTGTCTTGCCCAAGGACACTTCGACACGTAGACAGGAGGAGCCGGGATTCGAACCGCCGACCCATGGGTCATTGGACGACCTGCTCTACCTCCTGAGCCACAGCCGCCCCGAAAAAGCCTACTGTGTGTGTGTGTGTGTGTGTGTGTGTGTGTGTGTGTGTGTGTGTGTGTGTGTGTGTGTGTGTGTGTGTGTGTGTGTGTGTGTGTGCGTGCGTGCGTGCGTGTGTGCGTGTGTATGTGTGTGTGTGTGCGTGCGTGTGTGCGTGTGTATGTGTGTGTGTGTGTGTGTGTGTGTGTGTGTGTGTGTGTGTGTGTGTGTGTGTGTGTGTGTGTGTGGCCTGTTATGAGATGCTCAAGGACGTTTGGTTGTGGGAAGATTTTTTTCTTTGTTTTTTTATTTTAATATTAAACATATGGAGATTACTTTGTATAATACAAATAAAGTGAACTTGACTTCAGAGATGATGGCTGTATCCCAAACAATACTTATTGTTGCTGTTCCCATGTCATGGTAGAGACAGGGAGTGAAGCTCCATTACAAAACCACATTGTCTTCAGAGGGATTCAGCATAATGCGATTATAACTAATAAATAATGTATTTATGAATGTGTTTCTAATATGGGTTGACTTTAAAAGGTAAATAATTGGACTATGCAGTAGATTAAGCTTAAAGCGTAAAAGTCACACCCGTGTGAACTGTGTGTGTGTGTAAATTCAGTGTTTGCATGTTTGACAAACATGCAGGAGGTATTTAGGAAAATACGTTCATTATTGGTACAATAAGGCACACCTCATTTTATTCTCAAATAAGGGAGGGTTCTATATTTTAAGGGACGGGTGGCAATTTGAAGTTGGTCCAGGGGTCAATGGGTCGTAGCAGAGTGGCTCAGAGCCTCTGCCTGATGACCTCAAAAGTCTAATATCCTGGTCTCCTGGTCCAGTGGGATGTCCCTTTGGTCTAGTAGTGGTTAAGATGTTGTTTCAGGCAGAAGAACGAAGTTCGAGTCCTGGGCATTACTAGAAACTAAAGATGCACCAGTCTTTTTTGGGGATCAATCCAAAAATTGTTTTTCTCATGACTGGAGCCAATACTGATATGTCTGATACTGCTATTGATCTTGTGCGTAAGCAGAATCCCAATTAAGTCAAAACTGTTCCTCTTTGTGTGGGAAGAAAGGAGAGAATGTTTAGTCCAGTCCTGTATACTTGGTAAAAAGCAGGTATGTCACACTCAAGGCCCAGGGTCCAAAGCAGGCCCCTGAAAGATTTAACTTTGGCCCACGGGATGATATTTAATTACTATTACAAGTGTCCCTCTGTTACACCATAATAAGAAATGGATACAACTAAATGTTTTACTTAAATGTTTTACTATGAAAGCAGTGCTTGGTGAGGATCATAGAACATGTCACAAGTTGCCCTCGACTTGTACCAATGTTTCTATCTTGACCCGCTGTGGATTTGAGTTTGACATCCCTGGACTATAAAAAGTTGGTTTCTCCAGATAAGGATAAATTGCTGACCACCGAATGAAGTGAATATAGCCAATATGGCCAATCACTAGTCAATTATTGGTGGCTCTCTACTAGAAACTGACAAAGTCATGCTATAAACAGACAAACCTACACAAAGCCCTTTATTGGAGAGTTGTGCACCATTCAAAATGAAATTACACACACTCGGGTGACCTCATGGCCTCAGATCTCTATCCCTTGTTGACACACATAAAAAACGTCATAAAGAATAAATAACTTAAGCTTAACTATTGAATTCGGTGAAACAGAGTCAGTCACTCAACAGTGCAGAGACACGGAGAACCACTGTGTGGACACCACAAACAAAATCCAGTCCATTTATCAGCACCTGTCTGCACTCAATCCTCCAGATCCGTTGGCCTAACACCATCACCAGCTGTGGCAACCATAACCAGCAGAGGAAGAGATCCTCAAATGTCATTGGTGGTGGATAGGCCATACTTTCCGTAAACTAACCTCAAAACACTCTGAAACACTACAATACACTAGGCCATCAAGTGGAACAACAGGTCGGCCACGAAAAACACCTAGTGCGAGAGGTGTTGGCTCAGGACTAGGGTACTTGGAGAACTCTTGTAGACGGCATAAGCCCTGGAGGGAATAATAAGCATAGGTAAGTAACTATTGTTGAAGTCATGCAAGTTTGTGATAACTTTGAATATGGAACAAATTCCTTAATGACTAAACCGTATAACTTCTCATAGGGTCTGTAGAAGGCCACCTTCTTTTTGCTCTCTTCACCCAAAAAGAATGCCTCTTAACAAGCTCTCAAAGCATTGCAGGGCATGTTTGCGTCAGAACAGGGAAGCTACCGTTCATGTGGTTCAAGAGCTGCGTAATTGGCTTTAAAGAACTATGCTGTAGTCTGCTAGAGCTACAGCTGGTACCGCTACGGCGAGTAACTTCACTTCACCATGTGTTCAGGCAACTTTAACGTGCCAACGTATTACGTAAAGTGTTTTCAAATTAAAAAGCATTTCAGTGAAGTCAGTGGAATGTTTAGTCAGTGTTCCACTTTTAAATCCCGTGTCACTCATATACGTCAGGTCCAAAAACCTGTGAAAACAATTAGTATTACAGAAGTCGTCATAATACAAGGAAAATGTTTGATCCTTTACTGTTTTCTCTTGTATATGTGAGTGTCTTTTTCCATCTATTCCACTACATTAATTAATATATTTTTTATACTCTAACATTTTTCCCCATGACTCCATCCAAATACTGTCAATGAAAAAAAGTGTTTCCTTTGAAAAGAAAGCGAGCAAGCTCGTATTGCTGCCAGCATGTTCAGCCCAGTCAACACATCATTACCAAGATGGCAGCAGCAGCGGCAACTATTCCCACCAGCAACAATGATTCCCCATCAGCTGTTCATCACAAATGGGTGCTACGATGTTACCATTACTTAAAAAAAAGTCAATAAATCAATACTGAGTATCCTATGGCAGTGGTTTTGATGCCAGGGCCCCCTATTTATTCAGCATTTGAGCCACGGACCATCAGTTGATGACATTTTAGCCACACAGACCCAAAAACTAAAGATTTGTCTTGCTTTTGTCCACACTACCAGGTTGGATTTGGAAACACATTTGTGTAGGCGTGGCCCCCGGACCACTGGTTGAAAACCCCTGTCCTATATGGGATCAAAGATTAGATTATTATCAGCTTAAAATGTATTTCTATGCTGAATGAAATTTCAGAATTTGAACATTCCGCCTAAAAAATTACTTTCATTATGTAGGACAGTATAGGCTACCATATAACAATGGCGTTAACAAAACAATATCCATAGGAAAGCACAAGCTTCCTCATCATTCTGCCATATGTCCATTTGATTATGGCTATGAGAGTCTAGAGGAATGGTAATGTAGAAACTCGACTATGGTTCATCCTCTCAGGAACAAGAAAGCATTCAGCAAGTTCACCAATCCGTTTACTTTAGATCTTAAGGTTAACTCAAGTGCAAGAATAGAGGGTCTAAGGTTGGAGCTGGAGTACAGGTCACTGGGTCCCCTAGAATTTACATTCTGGATTTGTTGCCCAAGGATCCTAGAATACCCAGAGGATCACCAAAATCAGTAAAGCCCTAGGGAGCAGGATTCGTGGGAATAGAGGGTATATGCACATGCATAAAATGAGTTGCAAATCAAGTGTAAAGTGAGTTTAACTTAAAAAGTAGACATTTTGGAATAGGAACAGGACCAAAATCAAAAGGTTCCTCGGGATCAGGAAGATGCATATAGTAAATTGCATGGCGATCTAATCAGTAGCTTTCTAGATATGCTGTTTGGGACCAAAGTGGTAGATGGATGGACGGACTAACACTGTCACCCATGACCCCTTATAGTACCACAAACGGTTATAAAAAAAAGTGCATTAAGTTAACTGAAGTCACCCAGAACACAGAGTGAAGTGATTACTCATCTGATGAAGTTTTCTGAGTTGTGCCTCCTACTCAAAACATACTGAAATGCACATGAAGGAATTCAGCACGCCATCGCCAGTCTATAATTAATTCCTTATGTCTCCCTCTGAGGAAGATTCATCTGGTGAGTCACTAGTGGTAATCCACATTGGTCACTGTCGGGCAGAAACCTTGTATATCCATATTTCAACTTTTTTTGTTTTTGTTTTTCATAAATGAATGCCTTATTTTACATTTTGTCGTAATAGCCTACCTGTCGCACAATAGTCATGAAAATAGCTGATCTACAAGGCCAAGCTCACGAGATGGGATGTGTTTTGATGTTGTTGTTCTGCAATTTAAAAAATAATTACATTTCGATTTCAGATTTTTACATATACAGTAAGTATAAATAACTAAGCAAGTATAAATAACTAATAAACTATAAGGAGAACTTAAGTTAAACTTTGCTACAGATAAACTGTTTCCCCAAGTAACGTTTTCTTTTGGACAAACAAGGTTTCCATATGACAGCGTCAAAATGTAAAAAAAAACACTGTACCATCCAGGACTCCAGGCAAAAGTCCCTGTAAACGTTATGGTTTCAGAGGAATTAGTCATTTCCAGTTTGAGGAAATCGTTCTACATTGTGCAAGATTCTGGACTGAAATAATAGTGGGGACTGGACAGGCCGGTTAAGACTCACGGGTGGTTTCCGTGTGGTAATGGTTAAGGTTAGTAATGTCACAATAAATACTCACACCTCTATCCTTTCACTTTCCCAATTTGTCACATCTTTTAATTTAAATCTAGGTACAGTACATGAACTAAAAAGTGTAGAACATGAATGGTATTGTTTACAAAAGTGCTTAACATTTATGAAGGTATTTTTAAATTACCCCAAATTAAATAATAACATCATCGATGGGTATCCCAAGATGACAGTATACAGACTTTCTATTTGTGGAAAGTTATATGTTGAAATAGAAGCCACTGTCCTTGCACGCACGCACGCGCGCGCGCACGCACACACACACACACACACACACACACACACACACACACACACACACACACACACACACACACACACACACACACACACACACACACACACACACACACACACACACACACACACACACACACACACACACACACATTTATAGAACAATAGAAGTTTGGAAAGTGCCTACCAATGATGTCATTATGTTAAAGCTATTCTGAACTGTTGGGTGATGTGATCTTTTAAACAATAATCCTGGGCCTTGAGCTAAATCACCAGTTTATCTGCAAAACGAATTTACTTGTAAATTCAATTTATCTGCAAAACCACATCATTTGGAGCTGTAGTGATGAGTTGTGAATCTGCTCCAATTAGCCTGAAGGGGACAAAATAATACCAAATGTAAAAACATCTGAATAACATCATTGGGATGAAACAATAGTGTGTGCATGTGTGCGTGTCATAGTAGGATTGGAAAATCCAGTCACATTGAAAAAGGTGCACTCAGTTTCATTCGAGACCGACTTGAGCCATGAAGCACGTCCAAACAAGCTGAAGTGAGTGAGCCACCGTGCTGAACATCGCGAGGTTCAAGTTCACCCACTTCTCATGTGCCAATATTGATAGAATTGTAATCCTACATCATTGCCCCGGCTAGGTCTTAGTACTCCTACCTCGATACCTTTTCTTTAGTGCCGTAGTCTTTTCCCTTTCCTAAAACCAGACCTGTCTGAAGTGAGTGGTCAAAGGGACCTAGAGATGGACGTAGGGATGGACATAAGGAGTGGCTGCACCACTCAAAAACTGCAAATGATGGGAGCATCCTCCAGCATTTTCACTTTCCAAATCTGTATTCTTTCTCAAGCTACTGCTAGTTCGGCAATTTGAACAAAACAAAAGACAAATATCCCACATTAATTCCTCACAATGTATAGGCCTAGAGAAGGCCCAGTGGTGCGGAATAAAACTTTTTTTTTTTTGGTCCATTTACACAGAATTTGATCACATCATCACGGGATCCCCCAATCATCAACAACATAAAAAAACACATCATCCTATGATCAGAGTCACTGTGTGCGTGGGTGGTTGCCTAGTCCATGTGACAGTGTATGTGTGTGTGAGTGGGGGGGGGGGGGGGTATTATGATCACGCAGTCAGTGTTGTTGGGGGAAGGGGGCACAGTCCAAGTGTGTATGTCTGTGTACGTGAGGGCTGGTTCTGACTGCCAGTTGATCAGTGTTATAGAGTGAGAAACAAAATAGTAAAATAGTAATAAAATAGTACAGAATAAATATCTGCTAAATATGTGACATAAGATCCAAAGCTCTAGGGTGCATCGATCATGCTAGATTACATTTTAGGATAAACTATTTGTGGGACATGCTAGTGCTAACATAATAGCATTTTTTTCTCTTAGTGGTCAATTTCCCAAGAATAGCTTTGACTTTGCAGGCAACAGCGCACCTAAAATAACAGAAATCCTGTGACTCCTAGTCTAAGTCTACTATGGCACATACTTTCCCTTGGAATGGAATGCTACTGCTGTTCTGTACTCAAGCCTGACCTTAACATTAGTCCACTTATGAGAGAGAGAGGGGGGGAGGTTGTTATAGCCACAACTTTAATTCATTCAATAAACTTAATTGTCTATCTTTAGGTTCAACACAATGCAAAAAGGTAAAGACAGCACAAATAAATACAGTATATATAAAACGTAATATAATATCTATTCCATTGTTGTTCTAAGTCCAGCCAAGCTTAAAGGGGAATTCCACCCATTTTCATTTTTTTCCCCTGAGAGTGTACAAATGTGAACCAAATGGACTCCATTTGTACACTCTCAAAAGGGAAGGCCCTAAAAGAAAAAAAAAAGAAAAGAAAAAAATCATTAGCATGGTGTAGCACACAACTTGATGATGTCATCAAGTTGTGTGTTTCACCATGTTAATGATATTTTCAGACCTCCATCTCTAGGGAAACGCAGAATGGGGGGTAACCTTTTATCATGTCCACACAGCATCTCTAAGGTATATTAATGACATGGTACATTGTTGAAAATGGGTGGAATCCCTCTTTAAAGGGGAATTCCACCCATTTTCAACATTTTTTTCCAGAAAAAAGAAGCGTCTAAAGAAATCCATTAACATGGTGAAAATACATCTTGATGATTGTCATAAAGATGACCATGTTAGTGGTTTTCTTCAGACCTCCATTTCTTGGGAACACAGAATGGGGGAACTTTATCATGTCCACCCAGCACCTCTAGGGTAGGCTATACTAATGACATAATAATGTTGAAAATGGGTGCAATCTGTGCAGTCTGACTATAGAGATAAGTTTCGTAAACTAAGCAAAAAAAAAAAAAAAAAAAAAAAAAAAAATCAGCAGCTGTATCTATCTTCTATTTCTGGCCTCCCCAAAGCCCCCCTCTGCTCTGCTCTCCTCTCCTCTCACTCTGATTCACGTCAGCAGAAAGCTATTTTCATGAATGGAGGGGGCGGTCACGAGGAATCGGTGACGTGAATGGTTGCGGAAGCAAAGCGTGGAATGTTGAGACATTGTTGTTGTTTTGTAGTTTAATTTAGTACGGCGGGGATACGTCGCTCGGTCGCACGCGGGACGCCTGCTTCAGCCGCTTCTGCCACAAAGTTAAAACTTCAACAAGGATTCTCCTTCTTCCAAAGGATTCTTTATTACTTCACACAAGTTTTTTTTCTCCGTACGCAATCCCCGTCACAGATATCCGCGATCAAAAGGTGAGGTTGGTTGTTTTTTTTTGGTGGGGGGGTTATGTGTTTTGACATTCCTTTCTAAATGTCTCAAGTTTCTCATGGTGACACATTAACGCACGTAGGTGGTCTTTACTACTCGCAGCCCCATGTCCAGAATTAACGCGTAAACCTCTTGTATTTTGTAAAACATATTATTTATAATTTTCTATAGATTAAGGAATGTCGTAGTCCTTTGGACACGTGTTGGGAGTATTGTAAAAAAAAATATGTGGCGCCTGGAGGATTCAACTTATTTTATAGAATAATTAATTATTAATATTATTTATACAATAATTGTGTTTGTAGACTTGCCCAAATATGATTGATCGACATTATTCAGCAATGTAGGCCTACGCTAATATTTGGCTATTATCTAATTATTATAACACTTAATTTATAATAGCTTTTTTTTTTTTTTTTTTTTTTTTGGAAGAAACGATGTTTAGTAGTGAAAGATACTAACTTTATATTGAATATAACGAACATAGCCACGTGTTTTACCTTAATTATCCAGAAGCTGCGCGCATGCATGTCTACATGGCAACAATATTATTACTTTTTTGACGTTAGGAAACAAACAACACGTGGTCTGCATTTTAGACTAGTAGGACAAAGGGCACGGCGCGGACCCTCGTCCCGGACAGACGGGACAGGGCACGGCGCGGTCCCCCGTCCCGGACAGACGGGACAGGGCACGGCGGTCCACCGTCCCGGACAGACGGGACAGGGCTGGGCTGCGCGAGAGAAACGCGCGCGGAGCGAAGACGCTCCATCGCGGCGTCGCGTGGCGAAAAGAGCCGATTTACAAAATAATAATGAAGCTGTCTATAGCGATACTACCAGGGGCGTTTTTGCCATTAGGCAGACTAGGCAGTTGGCTGGGGCGACCATGAGGGGAGGGGGCGACCACCAGACATGCTTTAAAAGAATCCCAGGCTAATAAACCTTTTGTAATACATTATAATTGTCTTCTATGACTAGAATTGAACATTTAAAACACATATAATATGTTCTTTAGTTTAAAAATAGTTCATAGTTTTATCCCTTGGGGGGCAACATTTTACAGGAGATTTTTACTGGGGCTCCAGGGAAAATCTTGCCTAGGGCTCCAAATTGCTTAGAAGCGCCACTGGCTACTACTATGAACTTAGTTATGAAGATGAAATAAACCATTATAACCGTCCTGAACCGCGCCTCCTCTTTCCTTCACACAACTCTTAAAAGGAGCTCATTGTCTTGTGAGTGGGAAAGAAGACAGTGGGCAGGAGGGGGATGAATGATGACAGAAAGGCGTGTACTGTATAACTGTAGGTCATCTGGTCAGCCAGGAAAACACTATATGTGGCCAAGAATGATAAGACATTATTTACTATAAGCAATTACACTGTTATTACTCAGCAGCATGGTTGGATAAAAAAAAAATGTTCCCCCCCTCCCTCTCCCTACCCAACCCCCTTGTTGTGCTGATTTGACAGTTTCCCCACATTTTTGTAAACAGTTATTTGAGGTTGTATAACAACATATAACTTTCCCACTCTGATCATTGATATGAGATTGTTTGACTGACTGTGCCTTTTATACCTTATAATGAAATGTATGTTCTATTAAGTATTGCGTGCTGTGTTTGTTTAAGCACAGGCAGGCAGATGTGTTGTGCAGTCCTCGTGGGGTTGACATCATGGTTGACATGTGGTTCAATCAATGTGATGATGTCTTCTTCAAATGAAGAAGTGATAGAGGCTGACTCACAGCAACTCGGCTGTCCGACAGCGACTGACAAGGCATGACTGACTGGCAAGGCATGAGAATTAGAACTTCGTTAATAATCCTAATTTGCCACTTAGTGTTGTGCAGTCCACGTCATTGTGTACTTTACAGAATATTTCGTGAAGATTCTTGTAAACCATATTTTTTCTGTTCTATGGACCCTAAAGGACACAAAAAAAGTGGTTTACATTTTTTCCCTCCACCCTAACATTATTTTATCACCATGGCAACATAGCGTTGTGTATCAATCTGTCTGTATGTCTGTCAACATCATTTCTCCAAATCTGCCCGCCCGATTTACACCAAATTTGGTCCAGAGGTGCATAATGTGCTCAAGAACACTCCATAAAAATTTCACCATGATCGGCCCATAGGTGGCGCTACAGTACCAAATTCAAAACCAAAAATCGCGATTATTCACAAACAACTTGTCTAATTTCAATGAAAATTGCTGGGTTCTTGCACAATGGTCTGAGACACAAGCCCTGCAAATTTGACCACTATCCACCAATAGGTGGCGCTACAATAACATATTTAAAATGACCAATTCGCTACAAAAACCTTAAATAATCGCGCGCAGACAGTGTTTTGTTTCAAATGGAAAAAAATAACTTGACTTTCTCTTTTGACCAAAAGTAATTGCATCCACGATAATTGGACATTAATAATACTACCCCCCACCGTCTATTATTAATAATAATAATCTGAGTGGGTGTAGGAGAAACTTATATAGCGCTTTTTTGAGTACCCAAAGACACATTGCATGGGGGGTGACTACAGAGGTAAAATAAAAAGAAGCAACTTAATTGAGGGGAGTCAGGTTGATCAGTGCTTTATATGGGGCCAGGAGTGTTTTGAAGTGGATTCTTTGTTTGACTGGTAGCCAGTGAAGGTCACAGAGAACAGGTGTGATATGATCTCTGGACTGGGTGCTGGTGAGCAGACGCGCAGCTGAGTTCTGGACATATTGAAGTTTATTGAGGACTTTGGAGGTGGTGCTGTGGAGGATACTCTTGCAATAATCAAGGCGTGATGAGATGAAGGCGTGGATGAGAGTTTCAGCTGCAGAAAATGACAAGAAGGGTCGGAGACGAGCAATGTTCTTGAGGTGGAAGAAGGCAGTTTTGGTGACATGGTTGACATGGGGAAGGAATGAGAGGGTGGGTCAAAAAAGATGCCAAGGTTGCAGATGTGGGTGGAAAGTAAAACAATGGAACCATCAATGCTGAGTGAAAAATCCTGCATAGAACTGGTGAGGGAGTTGGGACCAGTGATGATGATTTCTGATTTATTGCAGTTATTGGTTGGTTGGAGTGATGGCTTTGGTGGAGAAATACAACTGTGTGTCATCGGCAAATGAGTGGAACTGAGGTCCATGGTGATGGAGGATCTGACAGTGTGGGAGGATGTTTAAGATGAGCAGGGGACCAAAAACAGCCGTGGGGACACCATGGGTAACAGGGGTAGTGGAGGAGTTGCAGTTCTTGACAGAGATGAATTGTTGTCGATCAGAGAGGTAGGATTTGAACCAGGAAAGAGCAGTTCCTGTTCTCTTTTGACCAAAAGTAATTGCATCCACGATAATTGGACATTAATAATACTACCCCCCACCGTCTATTATTAATAATAATAATCTGAGTGGGTGTAGGAGAAACTTATATAGCGCTTTTTTGAGTACCCAAAGACACATTGCATGGGGGGTGACTACAGAGGTAAAATAAAAAGAAGCAACTTAATTGAGGGGAGTCAGGTTGATCAGTGATTTATATGGGGCCAGGAGTGTTTTGAAGTGGATTCTTTGTTTGACTGGTAGCCTGTGAAGGTCACAGAGAACAGGTGTGATATGATCTCTGGACCGGGTGCTGGTGAGCAGACGTGCAGCTGAGTTCTGGACATATTGAAGTTTATTGAGGACTTTGGAGGTGGTGCTGTGGAGGATACTCTTGCAATAATCAAGGCGTGATGAGATGAAGGCGTGGATGAGAGTTTCAGCTGCAGAAAATGACAAGAAGGGTCAGAGACGAGCAATGTTCTTGAGGTGGAAGAAGGCAGTTTTGGTGACATGGTTGACATGGGGAAGGAATGAGAGGGTGGGTCAAAAAAGATGCCAAGGTTGCAGATGTGGGTGGAAAGTAAAACAATGGAACCATCAATGCTGAGTGAAAAATCCTGCATAGAACTGGTGAGGGAGTTGGGACCAGTGATGATGATTTCTGATTTATTGCAGTTATTGGTTGGTTGGAGTGATGGCTTTGGTGGAGAAATACAACTGTGTGTCATCGGCAAATGAGTGGAACTGAGGTCCATGGTGATGGAGGATCTGACAGTGTGGGAGGATGTTTAAGATGAGCAGGGGACCAAAAACAGCCGTGGGGACACCATGGGTAACAGGGGTAGTTGAGGAGTTGCAGTTCTTGACAGAGATGAATTGTTGTCGATCAGAGAGGTAGGATTTGAACCAGGAAAGAGCAGTTCCTGTTGAATCAATGGAAGATTGGAGACAGGTGATGAGAATGGAGCGACTGATGGTGTCAAAAGCGGCACTGAGGTTGAGTGAGGAGGACGAGGATGGAGAGGTGAACGGAATCAGCAGAGAGGATATTGTTGGTGACTTTTGTGAGAATGGTTTCTGTGCTAGGGAATGGAAAACAGATTGAAATGTTTTGTAGAGGTTATTGGAGTCTATGTGAAACTTGAGCTGAGAGGCAACAGTGTGTTCCAGGATTTTGGAGAGGAAAGGAAGGTTGGAGATGGGTCAGTAGTTGCCCCAATATTTTTCCAATATTGGGGTAAAAGTGGCAAGATGAGAGCAGGGGGAGCTGGCCAGTGGAGAAGGAGGTTTATGATATTGGTGATAAGTGGAGAGAGAACAGGAAGACTGGCAATGACCAAGATGATGGGTATCGGGTCAAGGATACAGGTGGAGATTTTCATGCCAGAGGTTATGGAGGAGAGGTTGGATGCAGTTATTGCATTAAAGGATTGAGTAGTTGCTGCCGGACTGAATAACAGATGAGTAGTGGGACAACTAAAAAAGTTTTACTCTGATTACATTTTGGGTTTGGCTATTATAGCCTGTTCAAAATTTGGCACATTTTGAGCTATCGAGGTGCATGCACTGTTGAGAGCATTTTTGTATTGTTCCAGATGCGGTTTGTAAGCCTTGGAATGAACCTGTTTTCTTGACAAGCCGTTCCAGTTGACGACCCTGTTTTTTTAGTTGATGTAGATGATCTGTGTACCAGGGGCCTGAGTGGGTGTAGGAGACGTGCGTGGTCATTGTGGGGGCAAGTTGATTGAGACAGGTTGAGAGTGTGTCATTGTAAACATTGACCAATTTAGTGTCCGGGGTGGACTAGGGTCAGATATGGTGTAGGACAATAATGAGGACATGGAGGAGGGGTTAATAGATTTGAGGTTCCGGAAAGTTATGGAGCGTTTTTCATTGTTGAGGGGAGTGGAGGTGTCAATGTCCATGATGATGGCTAGGTGGTCCAAGATGGTGGAGCCAAGGTCCATGCTGGTGACATTATGAGTGGTTATTCCTGTAGTACAGATGAGATCCACAGTGTGTCCTTCTGTGGGTGGGAAAACGGACGTGCTGAGTAAGATTGATAACGTTTAAAATGTCAAGGAATTCAGTGGCGCTTTGAAGTCAGGTGAGTCCACGTGGATATTGACATCTCCAGACAGAGATATGCATCTCAGTGAGCAGTGTGAGAAATACAGAAAATTGAGAGGGAAACCGGTGGATTGTACAGTCCAGGAATGAGGCATTACCCCAGCTGAAGGAGTTTAAGTATCTCGGGGTCTTGTTCACGAGTGAGGGGAGGATGGAGAGGGAGATCATCCGGAGAATCGGAGGAGCAGGGGCGGTATTGTAGTCACTATACCACACTGTTGTGACAAAAAGAGAGCTGAGCCAGAAGGCAAAGCTCTCTGTCTACCGAGCTATCTTCATCCCTACCCTCACTTATGGTCATGAAGTGTGGGTCATGACCAAAAGAACAAGGTCATGAATACAAGAGGTTGAAAAGAGTTTTCTCCAGCGGGTGGCTGGCATCTCCCTTAGAGATAGAGTGAGAAGTTCAGTCACTCGGGAGAGCCTCTTCGCCTGGAAAGGAGCCAGCTGAGGTGGTTTGGGCATCTGGTTAGGATCAGGATGCCTCTTGAGCAACTCCCTAGGAAGGTCCTCGAGGCACGTCCCACTGGGAGGAGACGCCGGGGCAGACCAAGGACCAGATGGAGGGATTACATTGACTCTCTGGCCTTGGATCGCCTCAGGATCCCCCAGGAGGAGGTCGCCCGGTTGCTTGGGAGAGGGAAGTCTGGAGCTCTCTGGTGGAGTTGTTGCCCCCGTGGCCCGAACTAGGATAAGTAGATGAAGATGGATGGGCAGGTTTGGGCAGTCTATGACTGCTGCGACCAATGGTTTAGGGCCAGACAGTTTGAAGGTGAAATGTTCAAATGAGAAGGGAACAGGAAAATTAACTGGACTGATTTTGATTTGATGTGTTGTTTGTGTATTATGACTATGCCACCACCACGTCCCTCGATGCGGGGTATGGGGCGTGGTCTTATTTAGTGTAAAATATTCCAAGGCTATTGCCTCTTTCAGAGCTTTAAAATGTACTTAAATGTGACAAGAATCACATTGCAATTACATGAAAATCACTGTATTAATACTGTATGTGAAGACCATGCATCTGCTTCCTAAATGGGTTACTGTAGCGCCACCCATTGGTGGATTGTGGTCAAATTTGCAGGGCTTGTGTCTCAGCCCATTGTGCAAAAACCCAGCAATTTTCATTTGAATTAGACAATTAGTTTGTGAATAATCGCGATTTATGATTTTTAATTTGGTACTGTAGCGCCACCTATAGGCCGATCATGGTGACATTTTTATGGGGTCTTCTAGAGCATATTATACACCCCTGGACCAAATTTGGTATAAATTGGGCTGGCAGATTTGGAAAAATGATGTTGACAGTAATACAGACAGATTGATACACAACGCCATGTTGCCATGGTGATAAAATAATGTTAGGGTGGGGGGAAAAAATGTAAACCGCTTTTTTTGTGTCCTTTAGGGTCCATAGAACATAAAAAATATGGTTTACAAGAATCTTCACGAAATATTCTGTAAGCTGGATTTTGCTACACAACTACTTAGTGTAGTGCTTGAAGTTTAGCTGTGAACTTGCGAAGGATGCAGCCTAACCAGCAGCCTAATTTACTGATGTGTGACGTCATTTGTGGTGAAGTGAAATGGCAGGAATTAGTCATGGAATGACTCCCAGGGAATGCATGTTTATTGTTTATTAGAATTTTCCTTATTTCCTGGATTATCTTCTTAAAACATGCTGTCTGATTAATTACATTAAAACTGTAGAAACCGCAGTCTAAAACAAATAGAGATATGTGTAGCCGCCTAACCCAGTGGTTTTCAACCAGTGGTCCGGTGACCACCAGTGGTCCTTGAGAGAGTCCAGGTGGTCCCCAGCTAAATGATGGACAGTTGGTTAACCATCATTTAGCTCTTTAACTCTTTGAGAGCGTAAACATGAAACCAAATGTGTCCATTTGGTTTCATGTTTACGCTCTCAAGAGTTAAAATATTCAGCATAGATGAATTTGCCTGAAGTCTACACAACTTAGAGAATGCAAAAGAATGGTCATCGTGATCTTGACTGTTTTGTTTCTCAAATCCAGCTTGGTATTGTGGACAAAAGCAAAAGAAATCATGCATTTGGGGGTCTGTTGGGCTAAAATGTCATCAAATGGTGGTCCGTGGCTCAAATGCTGAATAAATAGTGGGCCCTGGCATCAAGAAGGTTGAAAACCACTGACCTAACCCAAACCAAACTGGGTTATAGCCAGTCAAACTGTTCCACTCACTCAGATCTCCTGTATACTATGTCCTGGCTGTCTGGGGCAACGACACACATACATGCTCATCACATCACCACCACATATCGACCAGCGAACATCCCACCTCTCTCACACTCTGCCACCCACAATGATGCACTTCCTGTCCATCCCTGCTTTTGTCTGAGAGTTCCTGGATTTTAAACCAGTGTCCTAACCACATTATACACACAGGGGGTCTGCGGATGCACTAAATGGAAGCGCTTAGTGTTTTTGTTTTGTGGAGATTATACGCTATTAAGATGAATGCTATAAATATAATCGACCCCCTCTCATTTACCACTTTTCAAAGCTCTAATGCGAGACCTAAGTAAAGAGAGAGTGTGTGTTTGTGTGTGCGCGCAGTCGCGCACATGTGAGTGCGTGTGTGCATGTTTGCGTTGCTTCACAACCTCTCATGTCCTCAGTTAGTCAGCTTGAAAGAAAAATAAACATCAAAAAATGCGGATAAGATGTAAAGCTCTGCTGACACTCAGGTTGGCATTTGTCACTGGAAAATGTGAGCCGTAATCTATATTCCCTTTCCACTTGTAGCAGCTGAGCTGATCACCTGATTATCAAAAAAACGGGACAGGTATTTCCTTTGTTTTCTCTTTTTGCATATTTGTCATTCCTCAGAATCCCTGCATCGTTACGGTAGTTGGGGAATAGCTTTGCTGAGGTATTAAAGCTCAGATCTCCTCCCTTTCCGCAGAAAAACCTTCTGGTACCAATGGCAACCATTTCTAAGGTTCTCTGTACTTTTCCTTCCTCCCTCTGAAACAACGGGATTTTCCAGGAAACGTCAGTTTGGGAGGGTGTGATTCCCTGCCGCTCGCCGTCCTTTTTACCAGTAAACAGCATGACTCACCCCTCAGCTATGTTCTCCATTTCCTTTACATAATATCCCACCGAAATGTGCTGCGCTGGAGAAAGCGCAGAATGCAGCAACACCCCAGTCTGTAGAATAGTCTCTCCACCTCCCTGAGAAAACAGAGAAAGAGAAGACATTGTAAGCAGAAAGGCAGCAGTGCTTTGCTTTCTCAGAGGAACTTTGAGCAGCTGTTTGTTTAGCAACTTCCACTCAGAGCGGAACCAAATCCCAAAACGGAGGAATGAAAAGGCGAAAGATGAGAAGCATGATTGTAGCATGAGTAACTCAATGCAATCATTAGCTGTCATGATTAAAAAACAGACTTGAGTTGGACAAATTAAATATGTTGGATAAAAAAAACAGATAAAAACATCCTCCTCTATTAATACAAGGCAAAAGCCAACATATTCCGACCTGAATTCTGTCTTGGTTCATTTCCTTATGACAGTTTATTTCCTTGAATGGTTATTTCTAATTTGTCCTGGTGGTGGATTATTATTTTGAGAGGTGCTAAACCCTCCTATGCCCAGCTTTCCGGGTTTGTGTAAGCGCAAACATTGACAGAATGAGATAATGTATGATGATAAGAACGCCTCTCACTTCCCACTGAGCACAAGTGAAAGTTTTTTTTGGGGTCAAATCTTAGATTAGACGTTGATTAGACGTCTAATAAATGTCTGATATAAGATAGACATCTATTAAACATCCAATCGACGTCTAATCTAAGATTAGACCCCTAAAAAAAATCACTTTTAGCCCTTTTTGTTGACATTTTTTAGTTTCAGTGGGTAATTTTTATATTTTTACATTAGTACATCCAGGGAGAAGATGCAACAGAAATAAGACATCTAACAATTACTGTCTCAATACAATCTCAGACCTAAGAAGTCATGCCACGTATTTTATTCTAGTAGAAGCGATTATCTTAATCTCAGTAACTTTCACTTTTCATTGTTGCTATTTTACCATTTGACAGTGACTTCCCATATGGCTACTGTCTAAGAAACTAATGAAATGAAAATCAGGATGACCAACAAGGTTTGCTTATTCCTGAACTACTGTATACAGACTGGATTTTTGACCATCTTGAGATTGTTGAATTCCAAACATTTTAGGAATTTTGTAGGTTTTATTGGTCAAACTCCACCCCCACATTTGGGGGCATTGCAGGACATACTCTGACTGGCATTTTATACCAAATTAAGATTTGTCTGCTTTTTCCCCCTTCAGGAATGTGGTTCTGTCAACCATTCTTTATCCATTGTCAATGGCTTTTCTGAGAATCCTTCTTTTACGTTACATATAAAAAATAAAATAAACGGATCAGAAGAAAATAATATATCTGTAGGTAATGTGAAAAGAAGCAGATTTTGCCTTGTGGCATATTTTCCAGTACTCTCTGAAGCAACTTGTGTGTGTTGATCTGGAGGGCTCTTCCTGGTGGTATTTGCAAAACATAAACACATGTATAAAGAATTCCAACGTGGCCTCTTAGCTAAAGATTGAGGCCTCTTGTAGGCTAGGGAGAGAGAGAGGGAGGGAGGCCCCACACCACTTTTCCAAAATCCTTGCAAGGAATACACCCAGGGACCCCCCCTCTGACGCAACTCTGGCTAAAGCAGGCTGTTTGGGTCGGCTTTGCTGTCGAGGAATCTTTGTTTGTGCCTTGTGTTTCCGACATGGCTTTCCAAGTTCTGCGCCATTACGACAACAGAGTAATTGTGACTGGAGAACAGATTCTTTTTAATGCAGTTTTAAATGGATAATAGTCACTATTAGTCTCCAAGCAGGAATACATGTGGTTCTTGGTTGGATTCATCAGTTCAATTGGGGCAATTTGGGGGATTTGTTTAGCCTATTTCTCTGTCAGGACTGTCTGTGTCTCTGTTCCTTTATTATAATGCTCATGGCTAAACCAGCATGGACACAAGGTGGCTGTTACTGTCCCTACAGTGTTGTTAGTATAAGGATAGATCTGTGTTAATCCCAAGGGAAATTCAGTCATCCTAGCAGAACGTTGCATGCATGGTGACAGAAGGATAATGGATGACTAAGTGTAGTCACAGTATAGTATTAAATATAATTATTCCAGAGGCATTAAACACTTTGTATTGCTTAAATGTTAATGTCATGTTTTTAAAAAGGAGAAGAAGAGAGTAGCAGATGTCAAACTTGAACTGCAGATGGAACTGCACATCAGCAGTAATCACAGCACGAGAGCCGCACGAAATATTTGCCCTCTTACTGAGATATCACTTATCGCATGCTCACTTAAATTGTTTAGCTGGCAGAAATTTGTGTCAGCACAAGCGAGCTAAATATATCTGCTCGAGTTAAATAAGGGCATACGGCCGCTCTCTCGCTTCGCTCAGGAAAGCCCAGTGTAAGAGGATCCTAACAGACGAGACAGCACTAAATCGATGGGGAGTACATTGTCTCACAGCGAAAATACACCAGTGACTAGAAAGGAAACTATTCCTCTGTGACACTCTATCTCCAGGAATGTTCCACATGCGTATCTGCTAGCCCTGTAAAGTTCAGCATAACTTTGAATGTTATACTGATGTGATGGCCACTTTTACGGCCGCTGTCTGTGATGACGAGACACAGTGCTGAAGAAGAATGAGCCTACATGGTGGTGATGGGTCTCTCGGGTGGTTAACTTGTTAAAAAGAAGACCCCCAGCCTTTTTGCAAGGTGGAATTGTACAGTATATGGCCCTACTGTAAACTACTGTGTCATATTCACCAACACAAGTTTGGCCAGGTGCATTTCGATTGTCTACAGGTTTATGCTGGTGTTATGAATTAAGACTTGTTTACACGTTTTTTTTTTTGCTGAACATGTGATTCACAGCACTCCCACACCCTTTCGCAGGGTGTTTCCATGGCAGCGGTCTAGTATGGAACAGTGCACTCGCAGTAAGCCTGGTCTTCAGGTCCTGAAATGGAGCCTTGGGGGGATGTGTGCCTCTCACAGGATCATAGCACAGTCAGTGATCTCTCTTTTTTTGGCCATGGCAGTAATCTCAGAAGCATGTGGCTCATGGTGCTGAATACAGAGGGGCCATTCTAAAAAAATGCTGGCAAATGGCACAGGAAGACTAGTCTAGGCACAGAGATCACAAAAAGATGTATGGAGAGATGGGGTCTGTTTCTAATCTTGCTTGGTCTAGTGATCTACATTGTTGAGAGGCCCTTGGAGAAGTAAATATGAGCACAGAGTTGCTGCCATCTCATGGTTCAGTGCTGCTCTCTGCTGGCCAGCTCACTCACTCACACAACTATTTCTTTACCTTGGAATGTTTTTTGTGCACCATGTAATGTGATATATAATTTATTCGCACTGGCAAATTCATTGTATGGGCAGCCAAGAATTATTTTCATAATCGATTCATCAGTCGATTATTTAAATGATGAATGGGATTATGACTCTTATTTAACTATGAAGGCTTATTCCGACTGCATACATTTGATTAAAGATTATCTACAAATGTGTCAAAAAGGTCAAAAAGTCAAAAAGGAACTGTACTCTTCTGAACTCAAACAGGTCAAACTATATGTTCTGTTTTTGATATTATCGTCATTGTTATGTGTCATATTTTGCTTTGCAGTTGCCACTGTGCTTGTGCATATTGTATGCACAATCGCCTTTAAAACAACACTTAATACTGTGAAAAATTATGGTTAAAGTGGTAATACAGCCAAAGTTCCAGTGACTAGTTGTCAAAGTTAATAATTGACTGCTATGAAATAAGTTGACAACTACCGGTAATTGAATAATCAATTTGATTACGATTAATTGTTACAGCCCTACTATATACATGCATGCATGTACCTTCAAATCGATTCGATATCTTTCACTAATGAATTGTATTTTCTTTTTCCACAGCGTGACTTCTGTGAGACTCAGCCAAATTGTTCGCATTCAGGGTATGACGACTCATTTTAAGACGAGCAACGCTTTGAAGGCAAGTGTGATTGGCTGTGTTTTACTACTGTGTTTCACTACTTTACTACTGTGTATTTTGTAGCTCTTGAGATCATAAAATGATCTCAAGTTCTAAACCTACCTCTTATTTTCGTTTCCGATTCTTAACCAGCAGGTTAAGAAGGAGGGAGAAAATGCCCCGGTGCTCAGCGACGACGAGCTGGTGGCCATGTCGGTGCGGGAGCTCAACCAGCACCTGCGCGGCCTGACCAAGGACGACGTGGTGCGGCTGAAGCAGCGCCGCCGGACCCTGAAGAACCGCGGCTACGCCGCCAGCTGCCGCATCAAGCGCGTCACCCAGAAGGAGGAGCTGGAGCGGCAGAAGATGGACCTGCAGCAGGAGGTGGACAAGCTGGCCCGCGAGAACGCCAGCATGCGGCTGGAGCTGGACGCGCTGCGGGCCAAGTACGAGGCCCTGCAGTGCTTCGCCCGGACTGTGACGCGGGGCCCGCTCTCCCCCGGCGGCAAGGTGGGGGCCACCACCAGCGTCATCACCATCGTCAAGTCCGCCAACCACAACAACAATAACAAGTCCAACATCGTGACCCCGTTCTCGGCCGCCTCCTAGTGTTGACAGGACTGGTGCTCTGTCTCTCTCTCTCTCTCTCTCTCTCCGCCACCCGCCCTGGTCCTTCCTGACCCCCAGGCTGACCCCACTCGTCCCGTACTGAGAGGAAGCTCAGTGTTTAGACTGAGGGATTGAGTGGGAAGGGGAGGGGAGGGAAGGAGGGGGGCGACGAGCTCCACGTGTGATACCATGCTGCATTCACTACTCACTCACACACTCTCTCTCTCTCTCTCCCTCCCTCTTTCTCTTAAATAATCAACGTTGTCTGTGCACTGTGCGACCCCACCCCCACCCCACCAGCACCGGCAGGGCTTTTGGGCCTCACTGACCTTAACCCTCCATGACTGTTAGCAGAAATTTGCTGTTACTCTGCAGGGTGAATTGTGTATGACATGTCTTGCTATGGCGGCATCGGTGTAATGCTGCATTCACATGGAATCAGGCAAGCAGTTAGACAGCAAGTGGTAAAACCTGCTAGCGGATGGCTCGGAATGGTAAAAAGATTAAATATTTTTAACCTTGATGTCGTATGCCATTACCTCCACCGGTTCTGGCTGCCGCGCCGCCCTGTTCCGCTTACCATCCTGCTCCCATCCAATAAAATGACCCCCGGGTTGCAGTCTACCACTTGCCTTATTCCATGTGAATGCAGCATTAGACAGCCCTGATATTTATGTTGTTATTGTGCATATACACACCATCAGAGATGATCAGAAAGGTCTAGGACTTAGATGGCAAAGCTGTATAGAAAAAACTACAGTGTATGCCCTTTTACCCCACACAGTGTCTCAATGTAAGTTAGTTTAGTCATATAAGCTTGGCCTTAAAACAACCTGTGAGTGATTTCTGTAATATATAGATACTGATGGTCACAGTCTATTGTGACATATTGAGGAGTATTTTTTTCCTTAAATCTGGTCACTTGGCCAGTATGCAATGAAAACTGACCAGTGTTGAACACCAACCAGGGCACCACGTGCATCCGATCATGCCAAATAGTGTGCTTAGCAATGAGAAAGTCATGCTACAAAAAGTGCAGCCACTGTACCATACTATAATGAACTATACAATAATGAACTAATCTGGACCCTAGTATACGGTAATGGGAACAAGTTTGGTGGCATGCTCACAAGCATGTCCTCATTAGGCAGGTTCAGGTTTTAGAAGAAGCTTACCTGATTAATCAAAAACCTGCTGTCCGTGTATTTCTCCAAGAAGCTCTTCCATCTGTATATTCGGCAAAAAATGGTTTCATCATTGTTTCGTTAACAATGCAATTGAAAAGGGCTGTTGGATACCCTTTCTCTGAAAAAACATACTGTAGTGTGGGACTTTCAGTGAAAGCTTAAGGTCCATATTATGGCAAGTGCTATGTTAAACATTTGCTTGGCTTAGGGGGATCATTTAATAGCACTTAACTCTAAAACTGCAAAGAAACAGTATAAAAGCTATACACATTCAGAAATAACGTAAGATCACAGGTACCTCTGGCCTGTGATAGAGAAACATTACAAACAGAGCAGGGTGTTGCATTTCTGAAGTTATAGGGGTTTGACTCTGTGAAGAGGACTATATTGATTGTGTGTGGTCTGAGCACTTATTGCATAGAGTCAAGCCAAGTTATAACTGATGCCAGGGGGGCGTATTTATATTATACAGAGAAGCACTTAGGATCTTTTTGCCTATTTCCTTCATATGCAATACCATTGTTGTGGTAGGTAATCCATATTGGATAAACTGATAATGGGATCTGCTCTGACAAATGAAATGCAATGCAATGCATTTCTTGTATATCACAGACAAAAAGCCTTTCTCGCCTGTAAATCAGTGCTATTCAGTGAGGCATTTATTAGACTTTAGACACTTTGTTTTTTCCTGGGAGAGAAAGAAACTCTCCACTCTACAGCTTTCAATTGCCTCCTTTGTCACTTTACATTGAGAACTCCGTCCACGTAAAAAAAATCATTCCTACTGCTACGTCATGAGAAAACGCTGCTGCCGGTGTTGGTACTGTATCTGAAACTGTAGTAATGTACCTTTTATGACACAGACTCTTATGCAAGAGAACTCCTGACAGCCGTCTCTAGACACCATGGCGTCATGACACAGTGAAACATGTCGCTATTGTGATTGCAACACGATTGAAAAATGAAAGTAACTTGAAATTAATTTAGTCATACTTACCTATAGGATCCATTCCTAATGCGGAGTGAAGCCAAATAGAGACTGTTGACGTCAGGATTTTCTCTTTGCGAAGAGGACATGACTGTTCTTCCTCTGTTCCATAGCTGCAAAGAACACTATGGGGGACTTTGCTGCTGTATCACCTGCTGAGATTGTAAGCAGGGTCATTGCTGTGCTCTTATTCTCATTTTGTATTTTCACCTGGTTTATATGTTGAAACGTCCATGTTTTCTCTTGATATTTAGTTTTTATATACTATATATATATTATATATACATACTTATTTTTCTATATTTATGTCTTGTAATATCCTGGGAGTGGTGTGATCCAGTAATCATTCTTTTGAGTCAAATGAGTATTGTTGAACTTTCTTAGAAAAATAGTTGTATTCACGTATGACTGAACACTTCTTGTGACCTAATCCTGTTTTTGTTTGCATTGCACACCCTGTGAATAGACCTTCCTGCCACTTAACACTCATTTAAACTACAATTTGGGCAGTCCTTGATTAGGTGTGTATACAATATGCACAACGCAACTGGATTATCTCTGCACAACCTGACTCAAGTCATCGATAGTGTATCTGGATTAACATTTAATGTTGTCCTTAGCAACTTGCAATTCGGTTGAAAATTATGGTGAAAGATTATTCTCCTTTAGAAGCACAAACACCCGAAATCTATAAAATGCTATGATGAGGTGAAAGGTAGCGGATCAAATATCTATGCAAAAGGAAAGGACCGTGTTAAACCACAAATGTTTAGGCTGTATTTATCTTAAATACAGTATGCATATGACAAATGCTTCATACAAATGAAGACGTAATGTGAACATGCTTTTTAAACGACCAATATTCTATGGCAGAAATTATTCAGAGGTAAAATACAGACTATGTACCCGTCAGAGCTGAGATGTAAGCAGTAACGGTGCCTTAGTTTAAACTGTTAATGGGATGATTTAATTTAGAATATACGTGTAAGGTATTATATGAACCTAGTTACAATAGTTATACAGATTACAGCCATTGGTTGGTTCAAGTTTAGAAAGCCTTGACATGTTTTTCTAAAGAGGCTTGGTTTAGTGCACAGAAGTTGAAATGATGATGGTAAAGCTTTTGTGACAACCACGAAACCTTACCTGAAAGGAATTCCAGAGCTGCTAGACTGTCCACCCTGACTTTTATTCTATCAATGAACTGAGTATAGATGGAGGCAGTGGAAAACACAAATCTATTTTTACATGTCGTTTACACAAGTTCACTCTTTAAGCACATTAGGCAACACTGGCATGCTTGTTTTACTACATGTTTCAAAGCATTACAGTGACCTCTTGTGGTAAAGTTCCAAAAACAAATGCTGTAGAGACTTTTTTTTTTTACCACTTAATACTGTTTTCTAAAGGCAATTGGATACAAGGTGAATGAATGCCCTTTAGTTGTTCACCTTTAAAAGAAAACATTTAATGTCTTCACTCGATACGGATATATATTCTGTTCTGTACTGCCATAACAGAGACAAACCTCACTCCAGGTGAATTAAGTAAAGATAAAAGTTGTATCTGTGTTTTTGTTTCGATGTCCTGATGGTTGGCAATGAGACCAATCAGTCTCAGACATTCTTAGTGTCATTTAACAGAAGTCCACGTTTCAAGTGTCTTATTTTTAAATTGCAGAAACAGAACTTAGGAGTTATCTGTGTTTTTAAAGGGAGCCCTGTTCGTCCAGTTGAACACAAGTGCTTGTTGTCTAACGTGTTTGTTAAAGACATTGCACTGGGACTGATACAATTGACCTGAACTTCAGATTTCCAGACTAATGACAATGCAATTTTATAGAAGTTGGGTTGGTAATATATATTGAGTACTCTTTCCTTGTATATGTCCTGTATGCAACCTTAAAAGGTTTTGTTATTATCTCAGAGATGTATTGTTGTAAGTAAGCTCTCGCACACATACACACAAGCTTTCTCTGTCCTAAAAGCTATTTGCATTTACACAAATCACCCATGCAATACCCAAGTCTTTCTACAAACATCAAGTGCATCTAAATTTCACAAAAAAGCTTCAAAATACAGACATCAATGTATGTCTTCATGAATTGTCTGTTTGGTTAGGGGTGAAAGAACTAAATAGTATGTTGCTTTCAACAAATTGGTTCATATCTTTTACATTATTCAATGGACTTTAAAGACAAATGAAATCTCCTATTTTAGTCTCATGGCTGTGTATTGATGTATAATGAAGAGCTCACAGCCAATAGTGATTGAAAATGAGGATGATGTTAAGGCAGCATAAGCTGAGTATGTAATACCTTTCTGACTTGTCATTTCTCTGCTATATACATATAAATATATTATATTTATTACATTGATTTTTCTCTAATTTTATTTTCAACATCTAAATTATTTTATTTACATACATTTTATTTACATATTGTCTCAAACTACACTCATGTACAAATAATTCTGTATTGGTTTGTTATGATTGAAAAAGAGGTAAATTATTCCTATACATACCGTAGGTCTGCTGTGTCTGTTTTTGTACTTTTAAATAAAGCTTTTACTCAATAAATAGCTATACTCGTTAAGACTCTTTTCAACACAAATGTTCAGAATGGGGAAGAGAAAAAAAACTTTTATTTTTTCATGGATGGAAAATATAAATAAGAAAGACAAAATTATACTACTGATAAAAAATACAATATTTAGAATTATGACTTCATTCCGTACTAATTCCGTCTGCTTTCCCAGAAAGACAGCTATCATTGGCACCAAAGGGTATCAAAAGACCCTTCTCATTGCAATATATTCAATGCTCAATTAGACTGTACGCTAAAAATGGATAGACACATCTCTCCCTTAGTGACAAATTTATAGAATAGATTTCCCATTGGGGAAAGGGAAAAAGAACACCAAAGTATACTAAAAACACTGTTTAAGGTGTTTGCACACTTTATGAGGACATAAAAAAGTTTTTAAAAAAGCAACCTCACTTTATCTAACCCGTATAAATTCGGACCAAGAGCGATTTTGTCCATTTTCCGCAACCGTCTAGTGGGATGATGGTGATGGGCTGACAACTAGGGATTGCATACCACTTTTGGATATGCAAAACGGAGCGAAACAACGCACTAGTGTGCAACCACCTGTAGTGTTTGCCTTCCCTCACTGCTAAGCTATCCCAATTCATAAATTGAATATGTGCAATAGGGTAAGAGATGTTCTAGAGAATAATATCAGTGCTGTCGTCCCGCCCCCCACAATTTTAACAACAAAACAATTTATGTACATTTGTTATCAGATGAACATGGACCTGAACATCAATAAAAGTTTGAATATCACAAATAAACAAGGCTCCACCGAAAGTTTCACAAGATAGAAGCTGCAGATTTTTTTTTAACCAAAGACAAAGCTATGTTTTCAAACATTCTCAAATATTTTCTTCCAGTTCCTGTTTTTATAATCCAGCTACAAGCTCACAATGTGCAATATTATGACATGTTGTGAACTTGTGGTAATGTGGAACAAATACTTTTGAATGATTTGTTTAAAAGAATAGAATAGTGACACCTGGGATAAAGTGGTTTAACGGTTGCTAAACTGCTTTGTGCTTTGTTAAGTTGCTTTGTGTTTTTTTCCGCTCTTTGTGCATGCTGAGAAAATTAATGAGGATAAAACAACCATGCAGTTTACAGGAGACAGGATTATCATCCAATTTGTAGATGCGATGTTGAGAAGCGAGGGATTTCAAAGCAAACCGACGCCTGCAGTTTGAAGTGACTGCTCCACAGCCGGTGTGCAGCAGCCACTTTGAAAGACTTCCTTCTATTTGTTGAAAGCTTACAGAGGAACTGCTCTGCAAATACTTCAAACCAGCAATCGCACAAGTCGCTTCCCTCCATAAGTGTCCTCAACATCAGTGGCTTCCTGGGTGCACTCCTGGAGTCCCATATTAATCCACTTCCTCTTTGAAACTGACAACGGAATTGGCCAGCCGGACAAGCACATAACCAGTATGCATGAAAACAGCTCCAGATTTGTCTGATATTGTCGAGAAGAGAGGCCATTTTCCTGCGATTACTGCAGATGAGGCGACATCACGTCCCCTCATCTAAAAATCAACTTTGCTCAAGGATGACCTCGCACCACCAAAAAGACACATATCCATTTCAGTCAATCTCTTGATGTTTGCATTATTCGGTAGAGCGAGACAGAGGGAAGAAATTGATCTTAAAGGCTGAGATGATGAAACTTAAGCGCACGGATAGAAGCTCTTTTGCGTGGCTTAATCAGGATGGGCAGCACAGCAACAGTCTCTCCCTGTTACACCTTCCACGTTGCTGGGTAACAGCCTAGAACTCATCGTCTGATGTGATCAGCATGATTTTGTCAGGCTTACGGGAGCCTTTGTTTCCCAGGCCTGCCTTACCATTCTGACTGGGCTGGATCACCTCCTGCGTGGACTGCTGGGTGTACTGTTGATAGGCTGGAGAGAAGTTGTGGATGGCATCCTGGACCATATCCCCGTGGTTTATCGTCTCTTTCAGACCACTAGAGATGCTCTGCATGGGGGCGACATTGTCTGCAAAACATAAATAGAGTCCAGAAGCGGTGGGTCAGGTGAATCAATGTGGACTCAAAGCTCCAGATCATTAGCGCTTCTCAAACGGTGTACCACTACCGCTTGTAGTCTTATACCATGTTGTGATTGTGACCAGCCTCGGTAACCCACACCAACCACCCAGGCTTTTATTTTCGTTCGCATTTGTCTCAAAGGGAAACGCATTGGAAAAGCATGCATAGGAAATGGGAGTCAACTTGTATTTCGCTAACCAATAACAGTGAAGAGGGACGTCCTACCAAGGAATACAAGAGGTGTGTGTGCCTGAGGCATAAATAAATTAATAGTGAAAACAAACCACATGAGGGTGAATCTGTGCAGGTCAAGTGAATAAGACCAGACAGCCGGAAGGCAGTAAAAATGCACTCTCTTACCAGTCTACGTTTACAGGCGACTCCCTCACTGCTTTGCTGCAACTGCTCTACATCATTGCGGATGGGCAGAGATATATCCATATTCTCCATAATCTTATGTCTTTTGATCATACTGCAGCATCACACAACAGCATAACAACTACAAACACCTCAGCAGCATGAATGGACATGTTTTGTAGATCTGCTACCTGTATAGTTCCTGTAGCGTTGTGGCTGAAATTATGCACATAAAGACCAAACATCTCCAAATTTCTGTAAAATATGTTGAAATTGACAAAAGTACTTGGTGTCTCAAATTATTTATTCAACTAATAATAACACAGAAACTTTGTTTTTTAATCATGACTTAATATTAATCTTTGAACAATATATTACACAGAAATTGCTGTTTAATATTGGCAAAATATTGACACATTGAATTCAATATTTGGTAGCACATCCTTTGGAGTAAATGACTGCTGTCAAATGCTTCCTATGAGATACCTACACCATTCTACGGGCACTTTGGCCGACTCTTCTTTTGCAAACCGCTCCAGTTGACCCAGATTTTATGTGCAACTTGTGCAAGGGTGCCCAAACTTTCAGCCACACACTCATTTTGTTGTTTATAAACCGATAGTGTTAGGTCTGTCTGTTGTTTTGCCTCCACTGTCTTCGCAGTGTATTGTTTAACATCAGAATCTGAGGGTTTCCTGGTAATGGACACGGCTGTGGAGGTGTCACTCACTGTGAATGAACGAACTAGTCAGAGCATCATCCTTTCTTCATAGTGTTCTAACTTAAGCCTCAACTTAATGTTGTCTTTCTTTCTATTGACTCAGGGCAGGCTAGATATAGAGATTTGGGCAGGCTACAGCATTCATTGCCTTATAGAGAATACACCTCTGCTGTGGCTGCTTCTCGCCCATAAGGTCTTTTAGTTAATCTTCTATTAATCTTCTACTATCATGGGATGCAAATGAACTCTTTTTGTCTGTTTACTCTAATGAAGCTAGGCTTTGGCTGTGAGCTTATACAACATAGATTTATGAAACGCTTGCATAAATGTGTAAATCGATACACAAAGACTTCTCCCTTATGTTTTTTCTCCTTTTTGTATAAAAAGAAAACTTCCAACTTCCACCAAATAGGATTCACTAACCTCAAAACATATGCTGTGTTATAGTGCAAAGTACACCTATATCTCTGTAAACCATTGTAAATATTAACAGAGGAGTGGTGGAGTACAGACAAAATCGATTGTAGTGTGACGCTCCAAAGGCTCCATCTCCTTTTCATATCTTTTGTAGAATATACATATGGGAGCTGCTTGCTTTCTGTAATAAACACCATTTCTATAGAAGGTCCTCTGCTCAGCCAGCTGTATTGGCCTGTGCCAGGGTTTCCAAATTAGGACCAGAAGAAATGCCCTCCCTCTCCTCTCATGGACAGTGGCAGTGATGGCACACAGCTGCACAATCCAGCATTCATGGTAATGATAATCTAACTACAAATCATGTATAAATGGAATTTGCTGCCCTTTGTAAAATGGAAGTGGCCACAGATAAAATTGAATGTGTGTGTGTGTGTGTGTGTGTGTGTGTGTGTGTGTGTGTGTGTGTGTGTGTGTGTGTGTGTGTGTGTGCGTGCGCGCGCGCGCGCACACACATTTGTGTGTTGGGTATTGATGCAACACAAACAAATTGCTATCACATGTTGGTTAAGATATATAATTATTGGTCTAGTTAGATTACATAGTCATAAAACAATAAAAATCTGAGATGATTCTTTGATTCTCCACATTAAAAAAACGTATGCGAAAGTTGATATTTAAGTGTTTACCAGCTCTTAATGCAAAATTTATTCTCTCTCTCCTCTCTCTTTGTGCAGTTGAAGGCAACAGTAGCATTCCTATAGCAGGGAAATGTGAAGCCAAATGATTGATAACACTGCAGAAGGCATTTCCCTTGGTTTCCATTTGTCTTAGAAGGGTGAACAGTATTGACGTCAAAGGACTACCTCCAGCTCCCTGCTAGTCTCTCCACTGAGGCTGTGAATTCCTCTTCATCTTCCCCTGCTTTGCTTTGCTGTGCTAGCAAGTATTTCCTCTGAGGAAAGTGAGAGCTTGGGAAATTAAATGATAAGGTTCCCGGTTTGATACCTGGCTCCACCCGGGCAGCGTCTGGCTCCTTCCTTGAGCAAGACACTGAACTGAACCCATTACCTCTCCTGATGAGCAGGTCGGTTGGTGTCTTTTCTTCATCGTATGAATGTGTTTGAAAGGTTGCATGTACTGTATATTGTAAATTGTGGTTTTCAACAGGTGGTCTGGGGACCACCAGTGGTCCTTGACAAAGTTCCAGGTGGCCCCCAGGCTAATTGATGGACAGTTGTTTAACCAGATGTAAGTCTTGAGAACGTAAAAATGAAACCAAATGGACCCTTGCAGGTCCATTTGGTTTCATTTTAACGCTCTCAAGAGTTAAAATATTCATCATGTGAATTAGTCCAAGTCTACACAACTAGAAGATTAATGTTCATGGACAGAAGCAAAAATAAATCTTTAGTTTTGGGGGTCTGTGGGGCTAAAATGTCCTCAAATGGTGGTCCGTGGCTCAAATGCTGAATAACTGGTGGGTTCAAAAAGGTTGAAAACCCCTGCTCTAAAGACAGTACTGTGTGTTTACCTGGTCCTGGAAGGTCGTTCTTCTTCTCCTGGTAGACGGTGCAGCTGAAGGCGTAGAACAGGGCGATGGCGGCGAAGAACATCTCGATACAGATGATGAAGCTCTGCCAGCCGGCTGCCACCGTGCCAGCACCGACCTCCTGCCCGTTGATCACCAGCGCTTTATCGATGACCCCGCATCGCTCCAAGATGGCCAACACCATTCCTACAAAAGAGATCAATATTCCAATCTGAGTTCTTGAATAATGGCAGAGTACAGTATGTACTAAAACACCAAGGTCGATGAGGCATATGATCAGGTGAGGGTAAAGGAAAATTACACCCGTGTCTAGTGAGTTTCATCATCGTACATCATCATACATGATCTCATTCCAGCCGATCAGAGTTACTTTGCGTTCTCAGCTTCATCATCAATGTCAAAGGCATGTAATTTTTGTGTTTGCACAGTCCTTCAAAAATGATCATAGGAGGGGATAGTGCCCCTCGAACATATGAAGCTTGGGAAACAATAATCAATATAGTACAAGTACTGAGTAGCACAATACAATACAATATAGTACGATTGTACCACTGAGACGGAACCAATGGGACTTTAATGGGCTACATTTATAGACTCCCAGAGTTAAATTCACACAGCAGATTTTATTTTTCTCATTCATATCTTTAAAATATTAAAGATCGTGGCTGTTAGTACAAATGAAGCTGAGGCATGGATGGACTTGCCTTGCCAGAAGGACAGGAAGATGACAGACTTGATGGTGAGGAATTTGAGCACGGGTTCGAATGGTCTGAGGAGGTCGCTGGTGGCGAAGAAGAAGAGGAACAGGGCATAGAGGGCCAGACTGACTGAGAAGTTGTAGATGATGGTAATGTACAGGTAACCTCCATTTACACTGTAAAGGAAAAGAAGAAACAGTTTGTCAGTTCAAAGGCCAATTTCTCCACTGAGTCTCAGAGTTAAACTGACAATAGGGATTTTTGTTGGAAAGGTGACGTCATCCACATAGGTTGTTACAGGATAACTGAGAAACCAGATCAGTAAATGAGGCGAAGAGCAGTGTCACGGCCGGAAGAGCAGGCCACGGCCGGGGAGGGGAGAGAACGGATGAGGCAGAGGTAGACATGCGGGTGCCTCCCAGTTAAATAACTTGGCAAATGGGAGGATGACTGGCCGCCGGTGGCCGCAGCATTCAGTCTCCATTGGGGAGACACCTCCCAACCCAGCCGCCCCTTTAACTGACAAACTGGACCTGTAATGGACCCAGCAAGATGGGACAAAATGCAGTCATTAGCTTCAATCGATGGCATCTGCAGTTAAAAAATGAATAGCCAAAGAGCTGTAGGACCTATTGTTCAGCATGGTCAACCCATTTCAGGACACAGCCCATAAACTCCACCAGATTCTTCAATAACTTAACAGAGCTGCTTTCCAGCCTTTCTGCAATTGAGTCTATTTTCCCAAGGATTTAGCTTTATAAGTATGCACTGCTCAGTAAATGAGATGCCAATTAGCCCAGCTTTAAATCACTGTGCCCCTTCACGGAGATTAAAGACCAACATTAATAGCAGTTTCTCTCTGCTAACTGTCCTGTTCACCTCTGTGAGAGAATAAGCAGAGGGAAACTACAGTTAAACAAGTTATTGATGTCTTTGTTTATATTCAGTAATGTGGGTGCACACAATGTTCGAGGCCGACTGACTATCATGGACTAATTAAGAAACAAAGTGAAGCCACAGCTTCATTAAAGAATGTAGAAGGTCTTAAAAGGGAGCTGTTAAAAGTTAGTTATCAATGTTTTACCTGCCATTCCAATACTTTTGAGTGCAAACTAATTGCATATATGCATATATGAATGAGTCTTTTTTTTTTTTTTTTTTTTTTTTACTTTTGACAGGGGAAATGACATGAGAAAAAGCTGAAATTAAGTGCACATCCCTCATAATTGAAGATGTGTCAAAGTAACTGGTTCAATCTACTCTTAGGCTGTGCCAACAGCTTTGGATGCTACTGGCAATGAGTCACAAACGTGCCTCCACACAAGTACTTTTGAAACGTGTGGGAACGCAAGACAGACAAATTAAACATTAACAGCAAATGTAAGGGAAGGTGGTGGCCTCTTAATTGTCTCTCGAGACTAGACTGTTGACTCACACGATTTTCAAAAGCCTCCGCCATAGAGAAAACCAAAGTGCTGAAAACACGAAGAAACTAAACGCAGTCACATTCAATTTGCCCTACTGTGAATGTAATTAGTCAAGCAAATATATTTGCGAATTATAAAAAAAGAAACGGTTCACGGCTTTCCGTAGGCGTAATTGATTCCTTGCAGCATTCAGGGATTGAGATATAGTCGTCTTGCCTTGAGAGACTACTCACTTAAAATCTCCATCATGGTATTTGCCATAGGCCTGCAGCACGATGGTGATGACAGCCATGAGGGGTTTGACGACACAGAACTGAAGGGTTGCCTGGAGAGAATGATGACAAGCATGACTGAATAAGCACAATTAGCCAAATCCTGAATCCTAATTTGACAGTGAACAAACGGATCTAATGACATTTTAGATCATATTTAAATATAGACAATTGTAGAAGGTTCAAAAACTTTCAAACTGCATACAGTATATTCAACTATGACAGAGAGAGAGAAATCTTTCCAACATACAGTAGTTGGTGAGGGGAAATTCCAGAAATGCGTAGAGCTGTGAGCTCTGCGTTCATACAGTATACAGATACACAACATCTGAGTGGGAACTTCTGGTGCAAGATGTGGTTGCCTCGTTAGTGGTGTGGATGGCATCTCTGCCCCACTGCCGCCTTGCTTAACAAGGGCTTATGAGTTACAACACACCAGGGCAACGTACACACCCATATCTTCATCACAAATGCTTTCAAATAACAGTGTCATGGCTCCTTGTAAAATGGAGAGGTGGTCGGAAATGCAGCCGACGACTCATGGTGGAGAGATGGAAGTAGGCAAAGCCTCTGCAGACTCTTATTAAATTATTTACGCCGCAATGCTTTGCACCCGTGGTCCCTCACCCTCACACACACACCGCACCCTCCTCTCTGCCATCATCCCAAATGTTTTTCTACAGAGTAAAGCTGAATGTTTTCAATAATGAGGCACAACACTTTCTGTGACTATATAGTCTTGTTTGTTTGTTTATTTCTTAGGATGCACATTAGCTGTGCACTAAAGCACAGCTAATGTTCCAGGGTCTGCGGCTCTGTACCACTTGGCCCAGCATTTTAGCCGTGAACTGCTTGCATGGGGTAATGCAGTAGCTGCTAGATTGTTAGAACTCCAGATAAATCGTGCCTCGCTGGCCTAATGATCCGGGTACATGCCGCATGCAGGCTCTAGCCTGACAGCGTGTTGCATGTTCAAGTCCCACTTGGCACTAAGGATAACCTTTTCTGCAGGTCTCTCCCCTTCTCTCTGTCCCTATTTCCTGTCTGTCACAAATGCCAAAAACAAATCATATAAAATAACTCTGGATAATCAGTGCTACAACACTGAGGTTGTCTTGAACAAATCTATCAAATGTCCATTTAATGACCTAGTAATCCATCATTTGTACAGCTTGCAGTCTGCCGTCATAGTTAATTTATTACCCAATTTTAATTGGAAGGTTTATAGTATATTTTCTTTGTCAAGAGTAAATAAATTAGAATAAATCGGTTTGACTCGTCATTAAGATTAATAGTATGATCGTAATTCAGTTTGAGTTGACTTCCAGTTGCCCTCCATGTGGACCACACATGCCCACTTTGAGGCTAACTGTGTGTTGGGTCAGACAGCAGCACCCAGGTTAGTCCCAGGACAGGCAAATTCAGGTTTTGTTAAATAAATCAGATCCGAAGTCATGGGGCCCAGAGGTCATGGCAACAGTCCTGTGTGTGTGATGATAGATTACTGGTACTTTGTTTGCGCATAAACATGAACATCAGTGACAAGTTCAACATGGACTCCACTCTTAACTGTAATGTGCATCTACTGTATAGGTTAATATACTGATCGATAGAAAGGTTTTTTGCAATCCATATGGATCCCTACACGACTGCAACCATCTTCAAAATGTAACGCAGGTCACATAAGTCAACCTGCAAAAACAGAATTAAGAAGGCCAAAGAATTGTCTTTTTTAGTGAATGCAAATGAGGATATTACAAATAATTCAAGCAAGAAATGACTCAAGTCATTATATATGTATATCAGTTCCCATTCCATTCTCTTGCATGTAGTACCTTTCTGTAGTCATCACGTTTGCAGGCTCATGTCATGTTACGGTGGGGGAGAGGAGTATTGTCCCATTGGCCGTACAGGGCTAGTCTCTAGAGGCCATCCGATCATGGAAATCTCGCCACAGCATTGCTAATAGTACTCAGGGCTCACATTGATCGCAAGCTGATAAAGAGCACCAGACAACAAATGGCTTAAAGGATGGCTTATATGGCCTTTAACAGCCACAATCTCTACTCCTACTATCATTTTTTAAATGTTCTCCCAGAAAGACCGTGATTGTGACACACCCTGGGAGGAATTGGCTCCCCCGATGCAAAATATGCTGTTCTGGGTGTTTATTTTTTATTTTTTATTAACAGTGGGAACAAGACATCATGATTCGTTTCAATAATGCCACCAGAGGAAACACCAAGGTTTGCCTTTAAAACATGCCGCGTATGAGTTCTGCCAAAGTGTTTATCGTTTTCTGTCTAAAAGAAAAAAGATGAAGAGCATTTCATCTTGGATTCCGTTTTGGAGGCATGATGCCTCTCAGATCTAATTTCCATCATAGTTAAATGGGTAGCTCCAGCGGCTGCATCCCGAGACACCGCCAGGGCTCTGAGCTGACAGCTCATGTCTTTTCTCAGTGTTTATTACTAAACAGGATTCACCTGCTTTAAATTACTTTTCATTTCTCTTCTTCCTAAGCAGCAAATGTCATCTTCCAAAACGTAGACAGCCCACGGCTGCCATTTTGAGGACCCCCCAGCAAGCTGCTTATTTAATGGGTAGTAATTACATAATATATATATATATATATATATTCTTTTAAAATCACCATTATTTATCTCACAAGGAACAGAAGGAAAGTGAAGCTCACCTGTTTGCAGAATCTTAAAAATCCAATGGAATAGCTCATCCCAACCAAGCAGCAGGTACCGTATAGACAACTTGACCTGTGAATACAAAGGCATGTGATGGGATAGAGAACAAATATCATTCATAAATGATTGGCTGGCTATGCAAGAAATCTTGAAAATTTGTCATCAAATTACGCTTTTGCAAGCTATTGTGTCACGCATTCATACACCAACCGCCAGTACATTAGGAGAAATTAAGAGGTTCAGGGTCTTGCTCAAGGCGGGCACTGAGCAAGAGTGTATATGGGAAGTGAACGCACATGCCATTACTATTAGAGTAATAAAACTAATAAAACACAACTTCCAAACTCTGACACTCACAAACTTTTTTTGACAGAAAGTAGCTCATAACTCGTCTTTACGGTGTAATTTTATCACACTAAAACTTTGCAGATATAGAGGATAATATGTTGCTGAGTTTAACAGCGTTATTGAGAGAAAAATGTTTTTGCCACTCAGTCGGCGTCCCCGCATAGCTTCAGGGTATGATGATGTCTATCTCATAGCATATTTGGCAGCCCATGTCAGCTGGCCAGGCAGGGGCGGATTGGCACATATTTTCCCACCAGGACAATTTTGCCTTTGCCAGGCCACCCTGGGGGGGGGGCAGCTGGTTAACCAGATGTACTGTAACTCTTTGAGCGTAAAAATGAAACCAAATGGACCCGCAAGGGTCCATTTGGTTTCATTTTTACGCTCACACCCTCAAGAGTTAAAATATTTTTACGCTTACACCCTCAAGAGTTAAAATATTCATCATCTGAATTAGCCCAACTTAGTCTACACAACTAGAGAATGTAGAAGATTAAGGGTCATTTTGATATGTATGCTCCAGGTGAGCATCTAGCGCATTCTAGTGCATTTTGGAAGTGCCACTAGTGCATTTTGGACTTGTCCAGGCCACTAGCTGGCGCAGGACACCGGGAAAACTCCCTGTACTCCAGATGGCCAATCCGCCCCTGTGGCCAGGGGAGGGGGTGTGTGTGCAGACAAACCACACGTCTCCGGCAAATCACCAGCTGTTGAGTTTCCCCTAGAGAGAGCATAGCATACACAAAGTTTCACGCCGTCTCCCTCAGATCCCTTCCCTGCTGAACAGGCGGCTGTCCCAACCGACCAGTAGGAGTTCCCAGTGCTGCAACAAGGACACGATTCCCTGCTGGCTTCCCTCACATACTGTCTGTAAAACCTACTGCAAATGAGCTCTGTGCACACAGAATAACTCTTCCTACTTCCAGGCTGTCCGCTTCGCGACTTTCCTCACGGGCGTTATTGATTCATTAAGGCTCCGTTCCATTTAGTGTGCAGTCGGGTTCTCAATTGTTTTAATTTCAAGGACCCCTGTAATTCTGACACTGTACAAATGGAATAAAATGGACACGTACTTGGCCACTCTCAGAGTTGCGCACACACAAACTGGGCCCTTTGGAAGCCAATCAAGGACACTTTGAGTATACAGTATCTATATTGCAGGCTCACAAAACATGGATTTTTGAACACTGTACATACTGTACAGTACAGAATACAAAAATGAATTCCTGGCCTGAATGAGTAAATGCAAGTTGCTCTGGATTAAGTGTCTCCTAAATGCCTGTAAATTCTAGGGGAGGGGACCAAGTTCTTCCCAAAATGGCGTGTGTGCATGATAGAGGCAAGTTGTGCTAGTGTGCCCGGAAAAGACAGAGTTATGGACAAGTCTGAGTACGATGGCAGGGTTGTGTAATGACACCACCTGGATACCGTTCAGTTTTTATAGTTGTATAATAATAATATAACTGAAGAGCACCCAAGAGGTTGAAGTGTTGTTTCAAATAAAAGGGCATTTGCAAGGCTTCCTTTTTATTTTAACACTTAAAATCCATAAATTAAGAAATGAGAGAACAATACGAGTGAAACAATTAACTGGTGGTTTTGCCGTTTGCTCCGTCCTGTATTCTGATATTATATACAGGTTTTAATTAACACTAATTGATCTGGTGTCCTGCTGTGCTTTGGGTAGTCAGTGGAAACATAATTTCGCCCACTACAGTCCAAGAGATATGAGACCTACTCTATGTAGTGAATCCTAAAATAAGTTGCATTGTTTGAAGAACAGTAGGGGGTATGGAGCCTTAAACCACTTGAACCCTTTACTTTCTTAGGGATCTCTTTTTTCCCCCTATTTTTTTTTTTCGCCTGATATCTCTACAAGAGGTTAGAACAATATACAATCTTACAATGTGCCACAGCTTGTAGATCTGCTGTTTTCATTGAATGTCAGGTTGTGGAATGCCCAGAATAAGGATGCTGAGGTTCATGTGGTGAACAGTTCAAGAGCAAACGTTGCACAGAGCAGTGGTTTCCAACCAAGATTGGTCCACAGAGCAGTGGTTTCCAACCAAGGTCCAGGGACCAAGTGGTCCTTAAGGGGGTTCCAGGTGGTCCCCAGATAAATAATGGTAACCATATGGACCCAAATGGTCCTTTTCAGATCTTTACAGGTCCATTTGGTTTCATTTTACACGCTCAAGAGTTACTGTACATTATTGTTAAACCATCTGCATTACTTAAATCACAAGAAGTCTACATAATTAGAAAATATAGAAGAAGTGTAATATGTTTTTATCTCCTATGCTACCAACTTCAATTTGGAAAGAATTGTGGACATGAAGCCAAATATCCCTTAGTTTTGGGTCCGACGATGGTGATCTTTGGCTGAAATACCAAATAAATAATGGTCCTTGGTATAAAATGGTTAAAAAAAACACTGGCACTGGCAAAGGACAGGAACGAGGACACTCACTGAATGGGCTTTCCTCGGATCTCTGACATGATGGCACTTTCTCCACCCAGGTACTCAAAGGACAACGTCAGGAAGTTGTAAATGACAAAGGCTGTGATGGAGAGAGAGAAGAATGGATTGTTTACATCATATAGAGTAGTATGTCAAGACATGATGTAACTGTAAACAATATTACCTTTCAGGTTATGTAATAAATGTGTGATATAATCTTCGAGTGGGGGAAAATAAAAAACATGTTTGAAATAATTAAAAAAAATACATAATTGGACCTATATTTTGCAATAATCAGAAGTTTCAGTTTGTAACATTGAGAGGCTTTCTGTGTGTGTGTTTGCTGGAAATCCCCTCCTAATCCTTTGTTGCTATTTAAGGAGGGCTTAGGTCAAGCTAATGCTAGTGGTGTCCACTGAAGAGCACGACCATCACGTTTTATGCATAGGACAATTTCCCTGCTTTCCCATTCCGAACGTAAAGTGCAGTATCAGCCAACCACAAAATTGACCCACACACTGGAAATTAATCTACCCAATTATGTAATTACGGAACTCTCTAAAGTTTAGCGGTTCTCTCAGATTACACCTAATTCGTTTTTGCGTAACGGTGGCTGGCCTCTGCCATTGGTGAAGTGCTTTATTCTGTTGGATTCAGTACATAATTATAGTCATTATATAATAGCAAATTAAAGAGCGATTTACGGAATTTTAGTCATTTCAAAAAGGAATGAATTACTGCATGAAAAGTGAATAGTTCTATTATGTTGGTAATAAATAAAGAAGCACTTCTTTTAAAAATATATATATATAAATAAATAATCCTTCTCAAATGGATGGGATGAAATACGATAAGACATCCACTAGTTTACACCTCCTGAGGGCAAAACACCACAGACAATAACACATGGAAACAATGACAGGTAAGAAAAACGAGTTTGGTCAGTTGCACTTAAGCCTCTATCCATCCTCCATATCCATCTTATAAGTGGAGGTCGCTGTGCACATCCTGCAGGGGCTTTGATAACATTTGGAATTCATCAATATCTCTTCAGTTTAACTACTTATACACTCTACACTTAGTAAGACTCTTACTAATTATACACTCTACACTTAGTAAGATCCACAACCAAACCAGCACACAAAAAGATTATCAAATTGTGAGCTTGTACATCTGCTATTTGGTCAATGTGACCCCCCACCAGAATAGGGTTGTCAAAAAAGGTAATCCTTGTAACACAAACTGATAAACTGTAGGGCCAGGACCCTTAGGCCAAGGAAAGGATTGAGGTATTTACGTACTATAATGTGATATAAATGTAAGGTTCTATCAATAAAGTGGAAAAGAAATAAGGTCCGCAACACTGGATTAGAGACTCAGCTCCTATGCTTTATTCAACGTTTCGATCGTTTGTGATCTTCTTCCTGAAGAAGATCACATCGTTTGTGATCTTCTTCCTGAAGAAGATCACAAACGATCGAAACGTTGAATAAAGCATAGGAGCTGAGTCTCTAATCCAGTGTTGCGGACCTTATTTCTTTTCTATGAACACTTTTGTCCTGCACCTGGGCCAGACATTGGATGTGCATGCCTTATCTTTTGTTAGTTTTCTATCAATAAAGTGCACATACACAGTGTAATTCAGGGGTGCCGTTGATGAAATTGTTATCTACAGGGATGACCCTACAGACAAATATATTTTTGAGCCTCTTGGTTCTGGAACTGGCTCTGTTGTTTCTTGGAACGGTGGTGCTTTTCGAAACAGTCTCTAACAGGGAGGGAGGGGCTCACCTTCGTAACAGTCTCTAACGGGGAGGGAGGGGCTCACCTTCATAGCAGTCTCTAACGGGGAGGGAGGGGCTCACCTTCATAGCAGTCTCTAATGGGGAGGGAGGGGCTCACCTTCATAGCAGTCTCTAATGGGGAGGGAGGGGCTCACCTTCGTAGCAGTCTCTAATGGGGAGGGAGGGGCTCACCTTCGTAACAGTCTCTAATGGGGAGGGAGGGGCTCACCTTCATAGCAGTCTCTAATGGGGAGGGAGGGGCTCACCTTCATAGCAGTCTCTAATGGGGAGGGAGGGGCTCACCTTCATAGCAGTCTCTCACAGAGTCAAAGTAGACAAAGTACTGGTCGTTGCTGATGAGCAGCAGGCTGAGCCACGAGTCAAAGGCATACACTGGCACAATAAATAGGATCCGGATGATGTAACGCTGCTCATTGGGGACAGTGTAGGACCTGAGGTGTGTATAGATCTGCAATGGAAGCCGTGCAAACATCAGTCATGGAAAGTAGAAAAATACACCAACTGTAGGACTGCACATTGAGGGTATTCATACTTTACTTGAGTATTTCCAATTACCAATACATTTACTTCTACTCCTTTCTTAATTTTGTGTTTCCTAGAAATGGAGGTATGAAAAAAAGCATTAAGATGGTGAATCACATCTTGATGATGTCATCAAGATGTGATTCACCATGACACTGCAGTACTTTTACTGACGTAAATGTTAATTCTGTACAGTTATTGTAACAGAGAGAGTATATCTACAGTATGTTGCAGTGTTGATTGAGTACTTTTCCCAACAATGGCAAACATGCAAGCATTATGATAATTCATCATCATGATCATACCATAGTGAATGATACAATTATTTCCCCTTCTCCAGTTAAGCAGTTACAGGTTGGTTTCAAATATCAAGTTCATGAATTACCAGAGAAAGGGACTGTTTTACTTATTAAGACCTGTGGCCAAATCAGAAGCACTCACTCACTTTCAGGATTAAAAAAAAAAAAAAAAATAGCCAATTAAATTAAATAGCCAATTCTGAAATCTAAAATGACACGGATGCTTTCCCGGTTTTAATGGTTAAAACATACCAATTAAACTAAGACACTTTTTTCTTATGTGTTTTATAATATATGATAATGTGTTATTAACCATCATTAAGCAAAAGTAGAATAATTGATTTGGTCCTTTGTTCTTGGAGTCTAACGACCTTCTTGCATTTTGCTCGATCCATACAAACAAGCACTCAGTTTAATGATGTGTTAAGCGCTTTGCTTCCTTCTGATCTGCTGACTAATTGTACTCACAAGTAGGGCTGCAATTATTGATTATTTTATTAGTGATTGTTCTATCAATTACTTTTTTGATTCATTAAAAAACCAAGAAACTCATTCAACAACAACAGCTGTCTAGTAGTCCTGCCCAAAAGAAATATGAGTCTGTTCATAATAATCCATCAAAACAAATCTTAAAGCATAAAGGAGCGGTTCACCCAAAACATGACTTCTCTGACTTCTCTCTCTGACAGTCATGAAATTATGAGCTATGAATTCTGTAAAAGCGTAAAAAAAATGCAGTACCCCCAAATTCAAGGCTTTAAAGGGTGTGTAACCGATGGTGGTGATTTTGGGGGTAAACTATTCTTTTAAGCCTGAATCAAATATATCATTAACATTAACTACAGTTGGGCATTGCAGAAGTGATGTTGATGCAATTTCTCCTTTTTCTAGATACAAAACCTAGTTTTATATGTAGCATAGTTTGCATAGTTTTGAAAATAACTTCACTGAGATAGTAAGAAAGAAAGCCTTTAGAAAACACTTACAGAAGCCAACAAAGCCACAGGATTTTAATAGACAAGAAAATTCCATGATATAATCAGTCAAACATGTAAACACCAGAGGGAGATACGGTATTCTTTCAATTGACGTAGTCAGCCATGATGTGAAATGAAAACAGGTTGTGCTTGCTTTTAACATAAGAGAAGAAGGGGGTGGGAAAGCCCAAATAATTCATGTAGGTATAGATGTTTGTTTACCTTTAAGAAGGTCTATTGGCATTTTTCTCATATGAGGCATCATCGATGAGGTGAGGACAAATGTGACTTCTAGCTGGTTACAAAATTATGAAATTTACACATTAACTATTACTGTAGTTTAAGACCCAATGGTTTGGCTATTTTTTATAAGCTAAGGCTAACTATATGCCTGACAACAATACCTTCTCAAAAGGCACAGTGAAGGGAATAGGATACTCTACCAGGACAGCTGTGACAGGAAGTATCTTATTACATGACCTGTCCTTGAGAACACTGTCTGCAACAGAACCAACAACAAAGCACAGCAAACATGTAGGCCAGTGGTTCTCAACCTTTTCAGGCTGAGCCTGTGACCCACTGCCAAAACTATGAATACATCAAAGTAATAATCATCGCATTTGAAAGGGGTGGAGACACACTAAAAGAATCATAACCGTCTTGAAACGTTATACAGTAATTTGACCCTGTTCCACAATTAAATAGATATTTCTGGTCTGGACAACAGGTGGTTACAACAGTGGTTGACTATGTAATAAATGTTAAATGTTTGAAGATGTGTTGATTTTTTAATTTAATGAAGATAGAATATGTATGGTTCATGGTTGGCAATGACTTAATTGGGAAGTAAATTAAAATAACATTAAATAACAACAGATAATAACGGAATAGTTCAGATTTTTTTAACTTAAGTTGTATGAAATATAACTGTATTAATTAATTGCCACAGTCCTGTGGTGGGATTCTACTCTGGTTTTGGTGAATATTATTAAGTAGTGCCGGTCCATTTCCGGTCTTTGTTCATTTTTGATCCCCCTATCATATGGAACTACTACTATGGGCATAGTGATATGTATACAAAAACATACCGTATTTTCCGCACTATAAGGCGCACCGGATTATAAGGCGCACCTTTTAAAACTGATTTCATATATAAGGCGCACTGGATTATAAGGCGCAGCGAATAGAAGCTACTACAGTTAACATAGAATAGAAGCTACTGCAGTCAACCAATCCATATATAAGGCGCACTGGATTATAAGGCTCACTGTGGATTTTTGAGAAAATTAAAGGCTTTTAAGTGCGCCTTATAGTCCGGAAAATACATAGTTCTCTGTGATAAAGTAAACAAAATGACCAGAACTATTCATATTCCACCAAAAACAGAGCAGAACTTTCACCACAGGACTCGGGCAATCAATTAATACAGTTGACTTCACTATATTAATGGCAAGTATTTCATACAACTTAACTTACAAAATCTGAACTATCCCTTTAATGTAGACACAAACAAAGTTTATCTAACTCAATTCATATCTGCAGTACAAAACTGGCACAGAATAATATTCTGTTCACATCGTGCAGTCTGACTCAACAAGTCAGAATGTGCGTAGAATTTTGAAAGGCCTGCATATAGTATACTGTATAGTTTATCTTTCCCCTTGATAAAGAGGCAAGACTTTTGGGATTCCATGTTTGTCAAATAAAAAAGTAAAATCACATGCAAAAACACACACCTGTGTGAAGTGAGGGGCGCTATCATCTTACAACGTCGATTACAACATTCTATTTGTGTTAGCAATAAAACCAGGATTAATTTCCTTTCATTGTCAAGGCCATTTTTGAAACAACACGGTTGAAAAACAAACATTACCAACCTAGTGTATATAGAGGAATTAATGGAAATTGATCTTAAAATGAACCAATTATAACAACTCATCCCATGCAGGGATGACCCAGTCATTGTGTCATTTTACCACTAATTATGGCATTCCCCTTGCATAATCTATGGTCTTTATTGCATAATCTGTTAGGCTGTGTGGTAGCATTTCAGCAATTATACATTTAACAGCGACATGGTGCGTTTAGAAATGCACATAGGGAGTGCACACATGCATTATGTTTGTAATGCACAGTGTGCTATATCCGAATGCGCCCGATGATAGTAATGTTGCTGGTGTATTAGTGAACATGTTACAACACTTCCCTCCATGAATGTTGCATTAACTTTGCAGCTGACGTGTATGTTCCAGCATAGTGAGACATTTATTTAATGTTTAATGCCATCTATTCTGGCTCCTTGAGTATCTAAAACGTTGTGTTACTAGTTTGAAGAGATAAAAGGAAATAGCTTTGGTTCCTTATGATTTCACAGTTCACAAATGAGATATAGCAGCAAGCAAAGGAACCATTTGTTTCGAATCACGATGCGTAACAAGAATTGAAATCACAGCTAATTATGAAACGATGGAAGCCATAGTACAATGTCTTCAGCATAATGAGCTCAAGTGTATGGCAGTGTTAGTACTGTAGTGTATGGCGGTTTGAAGAACCAATACTAAAGAATTATCACAATTCATTATACACCTGTTCAGCTCTCTCATGAATATTCAGAAATATTCAAGTTTCAAGTTCATAATCTAATACACATGACCAATTTGGGAGGAGGACCAGATTACGCATTGTTATTAGTCACCCTCAAGTTTACTGTACTGGCATGATTAAATGGCCATTAGGGGCTGCACATTAAAGTGTGACCACAGTGAGCCTGGTGGGAGGGTGGGGTCGGGGAGGGTATCTGGCCCGGTTGAGAAGTGAAGCGAACAGGCTGTGTAGATTGATGTCTTCCATTTTGCTACAGTAGAATGGCTCGGGAAAAAACAAGCTATGGTCCTCCTGGCTCCATAATGCTGACCTCACAGTAAATACAAAGATGCACCCGGCCTCGATAACGGCCCCAAGCACAGACTAATTTCAGCTCTGCAAAACCGGCCCATCATTCCGCCGAGGTGATTAAAAGTGTAAAGTTAAATCAGCCCCGTTGTGACAATAAAACGAAATAAATAAAGTCATAGTGGTGATTGCATAATATTGATGTTGAGTAGTGTATCCGAGTGAAAAGAGCCATTAAGCTGCTATACAGAATAGACTGTGTTGATCCTCTTTATACTGTAAGTGCTGATGTGAAGTGCAGACACCAATAAGCCCACCAGATGACAAGCAGCAGACAGACAAGTATTGTCAACTTTACAGCTAGGGGGAAGTGAGGTGGTTGTGTCTGAGTGTTTAGTATGCAAATGGTAAGAACAAGAGACAATGTTATCCTCCCTGTGTAATCTTATCCCCCCTGATCTATCTGGTTGGTGTTATTATTTATCAGTGTCGCTACTTATTTAACTGCACAATGTGTTCATGGAAAGTGAATGGACAAGCACTCTACAGTATTGCCAGACACTTTGTGATTATGAAAAGTATGACAAGTCCATGAACAATGACGGCTTTTAAGTGAGACCCTAGCCTGGTCTAGCCCTCAATGATTTTGGCCTTGGGGGGCGGGGGTGTCGTGGGATCCACACGGCAGAAGTGCTGCGCTCTGATTTGATCTCACTAACGTGTCGTCATCTCCGGCCCCTCCCACGCCCGTCCACTGCTGTTCTACGTCACATCATTTAGAGCGACGCCCACCCCGGAAGGTTGACTCCGCCCTCAAGGCCACTTTCCAACGCGCGTTAGTCCAGGCTTTCCGTTTTCGCGCAAGGCGGACGAAAATGAAAGCCTGGTGTCGAGGCTAGTGAGACCCTAACTTATCCTGAGTGTACTACACACACGACCATCCTACAATTGTGAAAGTTACAAGCAGTCATTACTGTAAATAATGAGCCTGTGTAAATTAGGGATGGTACTGCCTTTTTTATGCTAATCTCTGATTTTCCAATATTGTGTTTTTTTCCCCCTGATTTTGATTATGAATTATTAATGAATAGAGATATAAGCAGTCTTTTCACCCAATAGACACATGCAAGCTTTTCCCAACAAAAGTAAACTATATCACATATCAAAAAATAAAGAGACTATAATATAGTAGCATATTATAAGTAGAAGTAAAATAAAGTAGCTATAATATCAATACAATATCTAGTTCAGACTACAGTATGTTGATGCACAACAGACAGAATAACATACAAGTTGTTTTTTTTTTTTAATGTTTTTTGTTCAGTCGGTAAAATTGCACGGTATAAAAACAATAATACTTTCCAATATTACATTTTTAACCTGCGGATAATATCAGGAGGCCGATGATAAAGACATCCCTATTCCCTAGTGAGACTGCTAACTAGTAGGCACATTGCCAAGCAGGCCTGAAAGCAAGGATTTAGTTCTTCATGGTGCTGTAAATGAGTTCTCAATATCAATTGATTTCCCCATTGATAACTTACAGTGCCTAACTGCATTCCTCAGAAATGCACTAATATAATAAAGATAAGCTCATCACGTGGCCCCTAAAGAGCAGCAACCAACCACCACACCCACTCAAAACGTAATACTCCTTTAGAAAGAACCCTCTCCTTGCTTTTTAATAAATGTTGTTATGGTAAATCCACATGCCCTGATGAACTACAGTATATGCCATGTATTCTACAGTGTCCATTGCATTGTATCTATTTCAATCGCCCGAAGAAGCTCTTTCCATTTCAACGTGACTGTTGTCACTGATAAGATTTAAATCAGCAAGGAAAATGATAACAACAGGGACACCATGGCATCTGTCAACACAGAACACACCATCTATATTACCTTGACTCATTAATAAATGTGGCTCTAGAGTAGGCTGCACTGTACCGTAAGGGTGTCAAATACAGAGTGGGCCAAAATCTAAAACTGAACAAAGCTGCGGGGCTAGGTCCCAGGTGGTCTCCAGCTAAGTTGTTTAACCGGATGTAACTCTTGAGAACGTAAAAAAATGAAACCAAATGGACCCTTGCGGGTCCATTTGGTTTCATTTTTACGCTCTCAAGAGTTAAAATATTCATCATGTGAATTAGTCCTAATCTACACAACTAGAAGATTAATGGTCATGGTCAGAATCAAAGGAAATCTTTAGTTTGGGGTCTGTGGGGCTAAAATATCCTCAAATGGTGGTCCGTGGCTCAAATGCTGAATAAATGGTGGGCTCTGGGATGAAAAACGTTGAAAACCACTGCTGTATATTACAGAGCAGGCGGCAAAACAACAGCAGAGCACTATGGGATTTGTAGTATTAGCAGTGAATGCAGTGTTACAATGGCGCCACGGCTGTATAGTACCGGTGGACTGCTAAATGTTAATTTGATGTTGCCTCAAGGGCCAAAGGAAATTACACAGCGGGCCAAATTTGGCCCACGGGCCAGAGTTTGACACCCATGGTCTAGCTCCATTAGCTCTAAGAAACCAAACGAAAAGCAACAACAATGACACCTAAAATAAGGGCTGCCATGCGTATTATGTCACTGTCCTCTGGCAGAGGTGGAGTCTGGAGACAAAACAGATCCATACTATCTCTTATTACCCTTGAGTCCACTGAGCAAGAAAATACCTTGAGGCCGCATTTTCTTTAAGACAGGTGTGGCAGAAACAGGGATTTAGTTTCCTTGGAATTGCCTTTCCTTGGATGTGCAAGTTAAGGACTTAAGATCATAGCAAGATTCCACAAACTCACCTGATAGCAAGTAATAAGCAAGGCTGCCCAGACGAAAATCCCTGATATGGCCTGGGCAGCCACTGTATTTAGAAACATCTGGTCTGCTGTTACGAGTGACCCATTGCTTGTTTGGATAATTGTGATGTTGGTCTTGGAGAGGTCAGCCTCGCGTGCAAGAACTGGTGCCGCAGTCAAGTTCGGTACTACAGAACCATTCTGGTTTGTAAAGTCCACATACTCCAAAGTAGTATTCATCTGAAACAACAGGAAAACACGAAAAATGTGTCACAATTAAAGGCCTCCAGTGTATGGAAATGACATTCCCTTAAGTCAGTGGTTTTCAACCAGTGATCCGGGGACCACCAGTGGTCCTTAAGAGGGTTCCAGGTGGTCCCCAGGCTGAATGATGGAAACAGATATGTCCATGTATGAATGGACCATTGTAAGCGCTTTGAGTATACACGTTGTGCATAGAAAAGCGCTATAAAATGCAATCCATTATTATATAAGTCTTTGAGAGCATAAACATGAAACCAAATGGACCCACTTCATGTTTATACTGCCGAGAGTTATATATCATCTGAATTAGTAGAAGATCAATAGTCGTTTTGATCTGTATGTTTTGTTTTCTGTAAGTTTTGTTTTGTTTGGTGAAATCCAGCCTGTAATTGTGGACAAAAAATAAATCTTTAGTGGGGTCTATGGAGTGAGAATGTCATCAAACCGTGGTCTGTGGCTCAAATGCTGAATAAATAGTGGGCCCTGGTAGCAGAATGGCTGAAAAACACTGCCTTAAGTTGTAAAGTGGCAGTGGCAGACATTGTTGCTTCACTCCTATGTTCTCAGACAGTACAGGCCTATCATACTGTACCATGCAGGTAAAACGAAGGCACAATGCTGGGCTGATAATAATCAGACACTGTGACTATAATAAGTCTTACCATGATTACAAGAACTACTGTTCCAACAGCTCAAGGCACATGAGAACCTGATCAGATTTAAAGTAAACATTTGTTTATTAGATTAAAGGAAGTAAACTACTAGCCAAGGGGCATATTTCTCAGCATGGTACAGAAGTTATGCAGCTACTGTATTAAAAACTCTAACACAGTATCTCTCTCTGTCTCTCTCTCTCTCACACACACACACACACACACACACACACACACACACACACACACACACACACACACACACACACACACACACACACACACACAGGTTAGCAGCTCACGCACCTCTTCGTCCTTGATCTCGTGGGATAGACGTGACCAGCTTTGATCCAAAATAGCTTTAATTCCACGGCGAGGTAACCATTTGTCCACGCAAAAATAGCACTTTGCCTAGTCAAATAGGCCTGCCCTGGACGTCCGCTTTAGAAGTGCCCCGTCAGACAGGCGTCAGTCAACTGCGTCAGTGGATAGTTCCAACAGTCAGCCAGCCAGGGCTACTTCCTTGTTTGAAACAGGTAAACTGATATATAAGGTCGAAGTCCAGTGAGTCCACACCGGCCGCCGCTAGGCCACTGTAAAGCGCGGAACAATAAAACATACAGTACTTTACCTTGTTCCGTTTATAAACAACCGGTACCTTCGACTCGTGCTAAAATTAACATCGTTGACTCGCACACACGGGCACACCGGCCAGGCTGGCAGCAGATAAACAGGTTCCGAACAGGTGAATCAGAGACGTAGAGTATAGACGGAGTTGCGCAAACTCTGCTCAGTTCATGTGGCCAAAACGGCCAGTGCAATGGCGGCTCTTCTACATAGACTTCCATTAAGATTGAATGGGGACAACAAATGGTACTACAGATACTGGCTAATCCATTTATTTCAGATTGTTTTGTCGTGCAACAAAAAAATAACGAGACTTTCGTTGTTACTGGAAAAAATACCTATATACTTATACAATACAACGGTTGGCATGTTACACAATAGCTTTTATTTGCGCCGATGAAAACAATGTAAATCCAAGTCCAGTTTGTCCCTATTCCGGCCGCACGAACAGCAGCTCGAACGCTCATTTTTCTGACCTCTCAATGTCGCAACTCTTCTACTAGACGGCTCTGTCTGAGGTGAATGCCTGGGTCACGTGACCAGTCAACATCAACATCACGTTGCCTTGCCTCCTCACTAGTGAGAGCATTACACAGCTCATCCTGGCTGTCACTGACTGACATGTTCTTTTGTCATCATCAGGCAAACCAATTATTGTGGCAGGTGTATTTATGTTGTTGTAAAAAATAGTGTGTATACACGGGTCAAAGTTCAGTCAAAATGAGGTAGACATAAATAAAGTGATTTTGCAATAACAAACATTCTGATAGGACATAGCTAATAAGGCATAATGAATGAATCAGCAGTGAACAGGAGTTAGGCAGAAAGATGACGACTAAATCGTGTAGGCAATTATGATATGATTGGTCTTAGCATTCCTTATTTGTGGTGCACTTGGGTGAAAATGAAAGCCTGGGTGTCGAGGCTAGGGAATGTGTGTTAAGGCCTCTTCAGTATTCATACGCAATAAGGTGAACAAGTGACCATCAAAAAAAGTGGTTAGTAAAAACAGATGTTTGTGAGTGGCGAGTCTGGTGACCAATTGCAGACTGCAGTGGTTACCTTATCACTTAAAAAGAAAGAATACGAATGTGATTAGGCCTTAATAGCCCGATGTATCTTCAAATCATTTATTCTCCAGTTATGACTTCTATTTTCTCTTAATTGTAAGGGAACCCTAAACAGGGGCAATTACAGGCGTTAGTTTATAACAGATTCCTTCAGTACACACTATGTTGTTCTTTGCTATTATTTGCATGAGCAGAGGGGGGACAAGTAAGGCGATCAATGTGTGGTGTGTTTGGTGGTCAGTCCCTCGGAGTACTCCAATTGGCCGGTTTAGGTAGTATTAAATGATACAAAATATTGAAATGTTTTAAGACAGTACCCAAAGACCCTTACATGAGTGGAGAAAACACAAAAAGGAAAGTAACTTTATTACGAAAGCACAAAAAAGCTAAGACTTTGGAATAAAATCAATTTAAAAAAGAAGACTGGAATGGTGAAACAGGGTAGGGAAAGCAGCTGGGAAAAGCCATGGTTAAGAGGAAAGTTTTGAAGATTTGGAGGCTTCTCAGGAGTGTTTGGAACATCTAGGAGGTTGGCATTCCCGATCACCTAGAGCCTAGTATTAACAGGTGGTGTATTTTAAAAATAGAAATATCTTATAAAGAAATGATTTATTTTAAATCCATTGGAAATACAGAGTCCTCAGGTGTCATTGAGGTTTATCAGTGGCATTAACACTCCTATAAACATGGAGGAAAACTGTAAACTTGTTTTTAAAACATCAACAACAACAACATTTCTTGCCAAGACATTAACTTTAGTTTAATGTAACATGGCCCAAGGACAAATTCCTTTGGACTACTTTATTAATAAATGTTACATTACCAGTTGATATTTACATAAATGGAAAACAAGCATATACAACAATTTAAAAGGTGAAAAAAAAACAGAATGAAAATAAGATTAGCACAAAGGCTTAAATGTTCAAAATTCAGGCTCCATGTCCTTTGTTTGAGTTCCCTTGTTTCTCCAGCTGACAAATGCTACCATACTTGACAACTTTTGATAACATCTTTCATTTGTTTTATAGAGTCAATGGAGGAGTCCTTAAGTGACAGTCCCAGCAAAACAGGCCTGTTGCCAGCTTCTTGTGAGACAGACGTTACAAGGTTCTTGGCACAGACATGGGTTAGAGCCTGCAAAAACAAACACAAGTCATTGTTACATTCATCATACAGTAGACGACGCCCATGTATAGGCTAGTGGCACTGCCACTGTCACACTTTCATATCACACAAAGGAATTTAGTTATTTGTTTTTCATTACCGTCATTCTGGAAAAAACTCTCACCTCAAAACACGCTCACCCCAGGTCAAATTAGGCGACCAGCTATCCCCCCTTTAGAGACCAGGATCACTGGACTTTAGAGACCAGGATCACTGGATGTTTTTTGTGAAGGTTTGTACCCCTAGGGGGCACAGGGAGAACATGCAAACTCCACACCAAAAAACCCTTTCATCAACCCCACCTTACATACTTTTCCTACCCACTCCCATTTCTCCTAAAGGATACCAATTTATAATAAACACCACCTGTCAAGAGATACGTAGATCAATGTTTATTCCCCACTGAGACAACAATCAGTGTAGACATCTGTTTTTGTATTGTCATTCCACTGCAAATTAACCACACAAAGAGTCAACTGTGGAGTCAAAATCAGATATAGTAAACAAAGACTTTTTTTTTTAACTAGAAAACAAAAATCAAAAAATGAAATCATGTTTGGCATACAGTATATGCCTTGTTGACCAAGATGCAACAGACCATGGATAATATGCACTTCTTTATTGATGTTCCTACAACGAACACGGATCGTTTATATGGAAAGAAGTCAGGCAGACTGAAATCTATCCCTGGGCACATTTAATTAGGCTCACTGTCTACCACAGCAATCTCTCTACACAACAGTGGGTCGGGGAAACATTTTTTGTTTGATTATTTATTATTTCAAGGCATTTAAAAAAAAAAAAAGAAAAAAAAAAAAACATTCCCCCAAAAAGCAACAATTTCATTTAATCATAAACAAAACATTCAGCAATTTAATGAAGAAGTGAAAATCTACAAGCTCACAATGCAACATGAAGCGAAGTGTTGTAAACTTGTAGATTTGCTATTTTCACTATTTTTAATTGGGACGGCAAACATCTAAATCCTTTTTGGTTCTTGAGATAAAATGTTTTACAGTCTATACAACCGTTCTTGCCACCCGCTTCGACCTCTATCCATCGATTGAATAGACACTTATCAACAGAAATGTTACGATCCAATCGTGCCGGTATAGCAGATATTCAGATACCCGCCGGGCAAGTAGATATTTTGTATTCATTGCATCGGTGGATCACGGATACTACTAGTAGGGCGGGGCGAAGGAAGTTTTACTGAAGTTATGGTTAGGGTTAGGTTAGGTTTAGGCATAAGTTTACTGAGGTTAAGTTTAGGGTTGGGGTTAGGTGTAGGCATAGCCTAGTTTTACTCAGGTTATGTTTAGGGTTTAGGATTAGGCTAGGGTTAGGGTTAGACGGTGCTTTATGCGGTTACTAACCCTAAACAGAACTTCAGTAAAACTATGCTTCGCCCCGCCCTACTAGTAGTATCCGTGATCCACCGATGCAATGAATACAAAATATCTACTTGCCCGGCGGGTATCTGAATATCTGCTATACCGGCACAATTGGATCGTAACATTTCTGTTGATAAGTGTCTATTCAATCGATGGATAGAGGTCGAAGCGGCTCTTCTTGCCCATCATTTTCAGCATGAAATGAGAACCCCACAGCCCACAGTGTAATACGCTGGGAGTGACTACTAGTCTCGCAATTATGGTCCATCTGATCAAAGCTGTCATGTTGATAGTACCATTTATTAGAAAACGTTAATTTACAGGGCAGCGTACCTCATCTTTTCCCAGCAGGACTTTGGTGGAGAACATTGAAGAGATGGTATCATGGGTTTGGGAGTCAGGTGTCACAGACACCAGTGTTCCAATCTTGCCATACTGTGTGATAACAATGAATATGTAATTGCTAAATGCGGTGCAAACAACTTGGGTTGAGATGCCATTGATTTCTTGCTCCGCCTGCTTTGATCTGATGAGCGGCTCAGTGGAAGGCATATTTTAATATCCTGTGTGGGGTGACATGAGAAAAGCAAATGAATAACAATTAACACAGCACACTTTCTTTCTCTGCACTTTCAGTAAGTATAATTAAAGGAGTGTGTGTGTGTGTGTGTGTGTGTGTGTGTGTGTGTGTGTGTGTGTGTGTGTGTGTGTGTGTGTGTGTCTGTCTGTGTGTGTGCGTGTGTGTGTGTGTGTGTGTTTGTGTGTGAAATTAGGTTTTTAATTATAATGGCCCTGCCTACATTTATATTGAATAATAAATAAAGTGATTAAGCATATCTGCAGCTTTCGACTGTGTAGCTGACTGCAATATATGTATTATTACTTATTTTTTGTATTATTTACTTATACCAGCGTTTACTAAACTTTTTTTTATCTCTAAATGGACACTAATGAGCCCATGGAACCCAGACCCCATTAGAAATTATGTGAGGGGACCCCCCATTTCAAGAGCCCTCAGACCACAGTTTAACATGCATTTATGCTACAGAGTAAGGACCCCCTTTTATTGGCATTTCTACCTCAGTCCCCAATTGATATTGTACAATTAAAGTGAAAACTTAGAGTGGAAGAACAAATGTGTATATTCTGGGTTAATAAGGGTCCATTTGGTCTCAAAATATCATTTAGCATGTGAACCCCCCTGGAACTCCCTCAATGACCCCTAGGGGTGCCCAGACGCCGATTTGGGAACCACTTACTGTAGCTCAAGAATTATAGAAGCAATAGAGCTATGGACCAGAGCTAAAACCACAAAACTACAGGCAGACACTGCAAAGTCACAGACTTGCAGGCGAATCATTGTGAGTAAATGTAAAAAGTACTTTATTGAATCACTTCAAGATGATCTACAGTACGTGTCGCTTCCCAGAATGGCATAATATTCAAGCTCACGGGTTTGCAATGGGCTATGGAGAACTTACAAGCTATTTTCTGCGAGCGACACCAGCGTATGATTAAAAACGCCGCAAACGCGGACCAACTACATGTAGTTTCTGTTTTAATGCAGCGGAAAAGCGAGCCAAAGTGTCTGTCACCTACAGAACGTATACACCCAAATTTACGCAAACTCCGTTCACTTCATAGGACCAGTCAAATGGCGGCTCTTCAGCATAGACTTCCATTGAAAATAGGGACAGGCGGAATGCACTGGAGTCGATGGGCTCGCGCAAGTACATGAACCACGTTTTCTGCCCCATCAATATCGGAGCTCTTCTACCAGAGCCACAGCTAATGTTAGCAAACTGCTAACAGCTACAGAACAGTTCGATCAAGTCACAGCAGGACTTGCTAGTTCTTCTATCTGATAAGAATTAACACAAATACTCACTGTGTGTGTCTTCGTTTAAGAACCGAAAGCCTGATTGACTGTTGGTGCGTTAACACAGACAGACCACGCATCCAACTTTGGAGGTTGTTGTCATGTGTTGTGGAAATGACTGAAGCCAACGTGCACAACAACGCCTCCAATCAGATCCCTTCAGCGCGAGGACGTCACATGAAAGCAAGGCTGCCTAAAGAAGGAGAGGACGTATGCGTCTCGTCTGGTCTAGTGGAGGGTAAAATAAATGCATTTTGAGGCCAATAGAATAGAATAGAATAGAATAGAATAGAATAGAATAGAATAGAATAGAATAGAATAGAATAGAATAGAATAGAATAGAATAGAATAGTCTTTATTTGTCATTGCACACAAAAGTTCACACAATTGCACACAACGAAATTGCTAGGGAGCACTGAAGCAATGCACGCAGCAGTTGTAGGTATCAATGCCACCTTGGCTCAAATCTCTCTCTCTCTCTCTCTCTCTCTCTCTCTCTCTCTCTCTCTCTCTCTCTCTCTCTCTCTCTCTCTCTCTCTCTCTCTCTCTCTCTCTCTCTCTCTCTCTCTCTCTCTCTCTCTCTCTCTCTCTCTCATCACCATTAATTTAACCCTGAGAGTGTACAAGTGGAACCACATCCAACCTGCCTATGGTCCATTTGGTTCTGTTACAGTTACAGTCCCATAAGGGTCCAATTTTGTTCAAACTGTCATTTAGCTGGGGACCACCTAGAACTCCGTCAAGGACCCCTAGGGGTCCACTTTGGGAACCACTGGTCTAGTGCATTGTAATGTGGGCCGGACTCCCGCATGTTACTGGCTGATACTGACAATATAAGCCAGTCCCGACCTAACTCTTCAGAAAATCCACAATTTGTTTTTATTCCCCCCTGTGGGGCATATATTCTAATAACTAGAGCGAGAGACTTGTGTAACTTCATAATTAACTTATGTAACTTAGCAGTAAAATGTTAGGTGGCCAGGTTTAATTCCAGAATCTCACACAGGCAATGATGGGTTATTCTCTTCAGACCATAGAGATGGCCACTCTTGCCCTGCAAATGGGTAGATTATATAAAAGATAAGATAGAAGATAGAACTTCATCCGTGAAGGAAAATTCAGGTGTCATCAGCAACAGTACAATTAAGTGCATAGTAGGCCTACAATAAGTTAGAGATAGGATTAATTAGTAATACAGTAAAAGTCTGACCTTTGACATACAGTACTGTCTGATATATTAAATCAATACATATATTAATACAATGTACGATCGATCCTACTACCGGTATATAGTCATATGCATAGTAGCCTACACATGTTCTATTTATTGATTGATTGATTGATTGATTGAATAATTTATTAACAGATTAATTTACAGAATTACAGTACATTTCATACACAACTATGCAAAACTGTTAACTGTGGACGGGACGACCCCATGCTTGTATACAATGATGTTATGATGTTCAATTCATCATTACATTTAGAGACATACAGACCACACTTCTAAATAGCCATCGTAGAAGAGGTAAAAAGGGGAACAAAACAACAAACATAGTGATGGGGGAAATGTTGAGGAATTCAGATTTTACGGGACTAGACTTGCAGCCATCTGTATTTGGCCTTTGAGAGTGGTGTTGGAGGAGTTGCAAATGACTGTTGGTAGGGCGTTCCACATTTTGGTGGCACAGTTGTGGAAGTAATTTAGTCCCTTGTCCCTGTGTGTCTCTGTACCCAGTCATAGAGTATGCCTCGAGGTAGCCTGGCCTAACCCGAAATGATGTTGGCCTAGGGGGAGGCGGGGTGCCGTGGGATACACACGGCAGATCGAGCTGATCTGATTTGATCTCACGAACGTGTCGTCATCCCCGACCCCTCCCACGCCCGTCCACTGCTGTTCTACATCACATCATTTAGAGCGGCGCCCACCCTGGAAGGTACTCCCACCTCTAGGCCACTGTGTGTAACAAATTAGTCCAGGTTTTCCGTTTTCGCGCAGCACGAACGAAAATGAAAGCCTGGGTGTCGAGGCTAGGCTCGAGGAGATCGACAAGCATCAGGGGCTTGTAGATCATACTGTATAAATATTTAGAAATAAACAGATTTCTATGACTGGATATATGCACTGCTGTCAAACACTGCCACTGTCACAAACCATTATTTTTAGGAAAAGATACAGTCTCACTCATATCAATATTGAAAGATTAAGTTGAGTAAACCTGTATAGCCAAAATACAGTATAGCCTTCGTTCCATATAGGCTACACAAGAATTTGGAACCAAAATGTCTTTAGTACCATTTTGTTGTGCCTGCATAATTTTTGTTTTGTGCAGGTTTTATTCTGAGCCTATTATGCAATACTTAAGCTTAATAAAATTCAATCTCATGCACACAATAACATATACAAAGAATATAAACAGGTTTCTGTGCTTTACAACAAGGTTTCATTCTGTATAGGAGATACTCTCCTCCCTCTACTATAGATATAAATAGTCCAGGCATTTCACCCTAAATGTGGGTCAACCTGGCACAACTAGCAAAAAAACAACAACTAAATGTGATGCTATCAACCCGTATTTTGTTGATATGGTCAAACAATACGGTCAACGGTCAAATCCGCAATATAAGCATCTTATATACTTATTCATTTAGACTGTGTGAATGGTACCTGTAAATCTGCCTATTATTGGGCACAGCCAGGTGAATGCTGTGAATAATGGTCTCCTTGCTAAAAAGATTCTTATAATTCCTTATCAGCCCCTAGGTCAATTGATTGCAGCATTAGGGCACTCATTTTAACATACAAACACTTATAATCTCCATAGTCCACCTTCAGAATCTAATCTTCACAAACTCTCCCTGCTCTGTTTTTCCTCAGCATTGAGGCCTCCTAACGTTCTTATGGGGGGACCACTTCATCTTGTCCCTTACCCAGAAAATCTGGAACCAGATCAGAAAATCCTGTGAACTCCCAGACATCTCATTACACACCCTGATTTGGCACAACCATGGTTTCTCACCATCTGCTACAGAGGATGCCTTTAGAGAGTAGAGTCATAAGGGCATATTCAGTATAAAAGATCTCTACATAAACAAAAAAGTTTGAATCATTCAAGCAATTACACTCCAAATTCTCACTACACAGCAGCATAATCCTCCTGATGCTTACCACTAAAAAAAAAATACAAGTTAGAATTTGGCAGAACGTGAAGCACAACCATCATAGCTCAAATGTAGAGTATGCCAGTCAATTGCTTCTAGTAATTTAAGCAGCAACATAAGACAAGCCTGGGAAGAGCAGCTGAACTGCTTCAAATATACTCCATTTACCAGAATCTTACCTAACGTGTCACCATGCATGCTGGCACCAGTCTTCTTCTGGACCAAATTTATAACAGTTTTGGTGTTTTATATTACAATAGTATTCTACTGCGTTTGACATTGACCCAGGACATTGACAGGAACAGTTTTGTTTTGACAATCCACTCTGGGAATATTTGACACCAGCACCCGTCCTGCTGTAAAGTACGCCATGACAACCACCAACAGTTAGAACTGGTGGGCATTTTGCATGCAGATTGATTGAAGTTCAAAATGCCAGGTAGCCAGTATGAAGTTTTCTGCTAAATGGAGCCTGCTGTTACATCACCTGAAAGCTTCATATTGAGCAGTGGCTGTATGTGTTAATTATTTCTCTTTCTCTTATTTTGCAATTTATTCATCATTTACAGATTTTACTTTATTTTCAAAATGAAAATGAATGTGTGTGTGTGTGTGGGTGTGTGTGTGTGTGTGTGTGTGTGTGTGTGTGTGTGTGTGTGTGTGTGTGTGTGTGTGTGTGTGTGCGCGCGTTTGCACGCGCGCATGTGCATGTATGCGTGTGTGCATGTGCAGTACATGCGTGGTATGTGTTATTGTATAGTTATGTCATATAATGAGAAATTACCCCAGGTGAAAAAAAATTAAGTATGTTGGGTCCTTGTTCACGATTGAGGGGAGGATGGAGAAGGAGATCAGCCACAGAATCGGAGCAGCATGACCAGTATTGCAGTCGCTGTACCTCACTGTTGTTATGAAAAGAGAACTGAGCCAGAAGGCAAAGCTCTCCGTCTACTAAGCAGCCTTCGTTCCTACGGTGACTCATCCTATGCCATCCAGTGTGGGTCATGACCGAAAGAGTAAGGTCGCAAATACAAGCGTCCAAAATGAGTTTTATTCGACTGGTGGCTGTCATCTCCCTTAGAGATATGGTGAGAATTCAGTCAAACGAGAGATACTCTGAGTATAGTCACTAACCAGGGGTGTAGTGGAGGGGGGACGCGGGGGGACGGCGTCCCCCCACTTCTCACACCTAAGATATTTTTTGTGGCAAAATTAGCCCTATGTTTTTTGTGTTGTCATTTACTTTCATGGAGGTCCTCGATGCAAGTCCCACCGGAAGGAGACTCCGGTGCAGATCAAAGCACAGTTGAAGGAATATCATCGACTGGCCTTGGAAGTTACTAATGTTGCTCTGGAGAGGGAATTTTGGAGCTCTCTAATGGAGCTGTTGCCCCGCAACCCGACTAAAGATAAGTGATTGAAGATAGATGGATGGATGGACAATATCTCTGTGTAAAAGAAATCCTAAGACAGTAAGTAAGCTTAGCAAGTACGATAGTGTTTGCATTTTCTAAACTCATTTGAGTGATTTGTTTTAATATGCATGCCCTTGTCACAAATTCTTCTGAAGCCAATATTGCATTAACACTAAAATACTCATTCATGGCGCAGGCGGTTAGCTCAACTTTCTGGGAGACTAGGCTGCTAAGCCAGCCTGAAGGTGTGCTGCGGGCCGAGGTTTGACTCCCAAGCCCGGCGGCCTTTCCCACGTGTCGCTTCCCATCTCTCCCCCGTTCAAGCTACTGCCATCTATCAATAAAAGCATAAAAACAAATCTTAGTCTTTCATAATCATGATTGACAATGTATTGGAGTCCTCCAATCGTGGTACACAGCATGTTATTTGGTGTCACCCAAAGGACTACTGGATGTAAGACAGCGTCTTAATGTCTACACACACTTCCAGTCAGAGCTGTCTCATGTCACTCTTCAGTGCCTTTGAGATTAGACCGCTGGCGTTTGCTAATGCATGCATAAAAAATAATATACATGTATGTACTATGCAGCTCTGTGTTGACACCACAGACATGTACTGTTGACAAATTGACATGCTGGTGTTGAAATCAACATTTTTGGTGATTTGATAAGCACATCACTATACTGGATTTAATGTTAATGTGACTGTTAGTCTGGAGCTCTCTCTCCATCTCATGTCTAATGTCACGCACGTGTACACACACACACACACACACACACACACACACACACACACACACACACACACACACACACACACACACACACACACACACACACACATGATGTCTCTTTCCTGAGACTGTACTGCCATGGTCTGCCACCTTCCAGATAGCTGGGTACATACTGTCTCATCCTATACATGCCATTACCTTTTCAGTTTCATGTACAATTAACCGTCAACTTGTGGAGCCGTAATGTAGTGACATCGTATCGCTAAAGTGTGTAGAGAGACACAGGGGCAGGTAGTAAAGACGAAGCACACAGTAGCACACAGTACTTGGTAATAGTGCAGATATGGCATGAGGGAAAACATGTGCCTCAATTACGATTAACGAACAACCCTGAAACAATCTAGTGAAAATAGAAGATCTACAGGCTCACCAAGCGTTGCAATGGAACATTTTAGTGCCTAAAACATTATTATTTTAAGGGTTTTCTACTAAGATGTATATAGATAAATCCGCTTAGACTACCAGTATGCACAGTATGTTATAAGGATATTAAAAATATCTGAAGAGTTTCATGCACACATGCACACGCACACGCACACACGCACACACACACACACACACACACACACACACACACACACACACACACACACACACACACACACACACACACACACACACACACACACACACAACACACACACACACACACACACACACACACACACACACACACACACACACACACCTACAACATACAATCAATCATTAGGCTTGTGGCCACTAGAGTGCTGTGCTGTATTACAGATAGAAGAAAGGAGTTACTATTACAGTGACATTTCTATACTAGTTAAATAGTAATGATCTGTTGTAAATGTAGTCCTTTAGTCTACCTTCTGTTACAGCACAGCACAGTACAGTATAAATGATTCAAAACAAAATATCTTAGTTAAGTTATTCACAATTAAATATTGATTCACTATCTGTAACCAATTTGTGAATACATCAGTGATATTTTAATTTATAATGATAATAATAACTATTTAATTTACTCCCTAATTTCCCAGTTTTGGGCAATTCCCCCATATGTTTTTATAGTCCCTGTCACTGCCAATCCTGCGTGGGTGTGGGGAGGGTGGGTTCTTTTTTAGAGTATAGACAAACAACCACATCTTCTCCGGTACACAAGGAGTCAGCTGCTTCTCCTCACCTGACAGTGAAGAGTTTCACTGGGAGGGCGCATGCATGCTATCCCCCCAGGCCTTTTTAACTTTTGTCACAGCAGAATTCTGATATAGAACCCTTCTTCCCTCTACTGTACATATACAGTAGAAATAAATAGTCTGCTGCAACTAAAGTTGATTGCTTTAAGGGCCACTTTACCCCTTTTCAATCAGAGCAGAGCTTATTTTAATGGTGTTTAGGAACACTTTCTTGGGGTTTTTATGTGTGTACATTTTTTCAAAAAATATTGTAGTTATTAAAGGAGTGTCCACGAAGTTTCTTCCTGGACTGAAAAGTGATTACTGCTTCCCTCCTTGTGGACAGTGGAGAGTCTGTATTCATTTATAGTCTAGAAAAAATATACAGTATACCTACAGTATATGCAGTATATAGGTTGCAAAAGGGGTGAATTGGCCTTTAATGGTGTCCTTAAACAGAGAAATGTCTTGTTGATTTATAAACATAATCATCCCTGGTGTAAAAAGAAATGAAATTGGCCTTGTTACAGCAATGGGAAGTTGCATGAAACATACTGTAGCTATTAAAAGTCACAGCAAGTTATTGCTTCTTCCATTCTGCAGTAGCACAGTGCATCAAACATCCAGCACTAGTGCACCACCTTAAGTTGCCAATCACCCTTAAGGTTTATTACCAAACAAACCCTGGTGCCCTCATTTCATGTGTTGTGAGCTTGTACGGGCTGGAGATTAGTTATTTTAGCTATGTCCCTTACAAGAAAGTACGTAAAGTTTAAACAGGTTTCATGACATTAAAGTTTCTATTAGGTTTTATGACCTCAATTACAACCACACAACCTGAACTTTGAACATTCAATGGAATTCCTGTGGGCTGGAGTTTTGTTTGCATGTTCTGAAGCCTTTCGAGGTGCACCGAGGTGCATCTGCTGGCAAATCCATATGGGATGTGTGGATCCTTACCTCACAATCCACATGCAAACCAGAGTTTGAGCCAGAAAACCCCAGACCTAGCCTAGGATTTAGACTCTTGTAGACTCTTGGATTTAGACTCTGACATTCTACGATGATTGAGCTCAGAAAACCTAGTCCTAATGTCACAACCCCTTCAAGTGCTTAAAGCAGGGGTGGGCAATTATTTTTCCCGAGGGGCCAAATGAGATACATAAAATATTGTGGAGGGCCAAGACTAAAGGCTGAACTAAAGTCTGTGTAATATTAATTTAATTTCAAGATAAAAGTAAGAGTAAGACCAACCATTTTGACACCAGGGCCCACTATTTATTCAGTATTTGAGTCACGGACCACCATTTGATGACATTTTAGCTCCACAGATCCCAAAACTTTCTTCAAGATTTCTTTTGTTTTTGTCCACAATTCCAGGCTGGATTTGGGAAACAAAACAGGATAACAAAAATGACCATTCTCTTACAGATCTATTCAGATGATGATAATTTTAACTCTTGAGAGTGTAAAAAGGAAACCAAATGGACCTGCAAGGGTCCATTTGGTTTCATTTATACGCTCTCAAAGAGTTACATCGATCTGGTTAACCAACTTTCCATATTTAACTCTCTCAAGGACCACTGGTGGTCCGCCCCGGGCCGGTCAGAGTCAGCCTAAGGGTCGCATTTGGCCCCCGGGCCGCATAATGTCCAGGTATGGCTTAAGTATACCGGTAGATGTTGTTACAAGGGCATATACAGCCTCTACTAGCAAATATTAATGAGCTTCTATGACATTCATTGCATCTCTCTAATGCTTGATGAGTTCATTAACTACAATCATTTCCAAACATTACTTGACATGGGCATGTAAATGAAACATTAAGCAGCATAACCCTTTTGCATTGTTTAAACTGCCACACAACGGTAGCAGCTGATTCATTTGAATACATTTGTTATTTAATGCCACTGATTGTCTGCCTGGTCTGTGATTCAGCTCCTCATTACAGACTGGAGTTGCTGGAAGGCAATCTAATCTGGTGACTGATGAATTAAATATTCCAATCAATATTCAGTACAACTATGTAATTCCTGATTGAGCTATCAAAGGTATGTCTCAGACTGCTTATAATTTCAAACGGTGCATACAACTGGATTAGTCTAGATTCTATACATACTGTAACACTGCAATCTCTACTATACTGAGTGCACTATTTGGAAGTCAGTGGCATGCAAAATGCATCCACATCTAAAAATGTCAGTAGACTAAACAAAAATACAAAATAGTATCACCAAAAAGTGATACAGTATCATCAAAAAAGACAATTAAACCTATTTTAACAATAAATGCCACATATCTCTGCATGTGTATGGTTGAAATGCACATAACTCGAGAAACATTTGCCCCAACAACTTCAAATTCAACACACACGTTCCACACCCCCATACCCCGCGTGTGCAGCGTGGCCATAAGTCTGTGAGACACCGTTGTCCAGAAACACCAATCCTAATCCAGTCCCCTCGCCTGTGCAATTTCTAGCCTCTGCCTGTGGGATTGCCACGGCAACCCCTCACCTGCAAAGGTATAGTAAGTGATTTCTTAATTCTTTTTTTTTTCTTTTAGAAGAATTTGCCATACTATAGACTTTGCTGACATTATACTGTATATAACTTCTTCCTGGTCCCCAGTGAGCTACAGAGGGGGAAAAATACTTTGTATGGTTCTGAAGTAGGCCACGGTCTCCGGCGGGCAGGTACCAAAGCACAAAAAGGCAAGAATGATCAACGTCATACTTCCTGGAAGATAGTCCATTTATGTCAGTCAAAATATATTATCCAAGAATCCAGAAAATCTCTGTATCACATGCCCCTTTTATGCCCACATATGGAGACTCAGATTCCTGATAGAATCAATATGCTGTCAGACTACTGATATCAAAGACTGTCTGGTTCTAAGGACTATGATGGATACTGCACTGTCCTGACAACAGGTACATTGGGTACAACGTGATCGGTGGCCAGGGGTATTGCATAAACCGAGAGGCATGCATTTGCAACAGATGTCATTCCCAACCGGCATCGGCCTAGTTTATTATAATTTAAGTAGACGAAAACAAGCTGTCATGTTAGTAAAAGTAAAAGTTTATTTTAATAATACATTGCTATAGCTTGATCTGTTCAGGCAGGTAATTTCCAAGTCCATTGAAGGCTTGATCGTGTCTTCAATCTACGGCATAGACCTTGGAACCACCAGTTCAATGCTGTCAAATGATATCAGATCATCATGCTTCTCTGTATTTTTTGATGTGCCGAAATCTGTCACATTTACCTTGGTGGCTGTGTGAGGCTTTTTGCGAATAATAATTTCAGGATCTTTATTTTTTTTATGCCCCCCTCTCAGTACTATAGTGTATAGGCCTACTCAAGGGCTTGTTGAGTTTTAATTGCGCCCATTCATTTCACATGTAGACAATTAAATCTCTATCTGCATCCCTTGGTGTCCGCTGGAACACTAGCTGAATCTGTAGCAGCTCACTACAGAGCAGTCTCAAGGTGGCTACATTTTTAATGACTTAGTTTTTAATTGAACACGCTGAGACATATTCTCAAATCCCTGAAGAGGAAGGAACTGAGTATAGCTTCCGAATGTGGAACACGTACTGTACGGCATTACTCTGTTTACTCAAGACTCAAAATTAAAATACATTCTGTGAGTCTCTAAGGTTGATCTTTGAACATGTTAATGCTGCAGCAAACACAAAGAATCAAAGTGAAGGGTGGAATACAATAGAGATAGAGATAGAAAGCCTCACACTGGGGGGCGAGTGAGCTGGTGGATTGGTTTTCGTTGAATCAAGACATACATGCTGTATACTGCACACAGAACAATACTATAAACCGATCAGAGCTCAGTTCTCAGCATTGCGTTGCTGTCAATAGCAGGCGATGCACATCTGCATATCCATGATGATGAATGTGTCTTATGAAAATGCCATTAGTGGAACAGCTGTACGTTTGGCCCGTCGCGGCTACGGGAGGCTCAGTGAACAATCAATGAATAAAACAACAACTGCCAGCTTCTGTGAGGATGAGTGTTTTTAATTTTCTGCGCAGATCAGCCCCCTGCACCCCACTCAATTTTTCAGTAGTCTCTCCAAGTCGCTGCTTAGCGAGGGTCTCTCCTGGGGAGCTCTGTACGGCGCGGTCTGTGTTTGGCTGCATGTCCCTGCGTCTGATGGGAGAGTGTGGGTGGGTGGGTTTGGTGTGAGGCTGTGGGGGGGCTTCTGCTGGGGAAAAAATATATATTTTAATTACTGCTGAGGTCTCAAAGCAGTAGCTACAGGTACCGTACACAAATGAGAAGCAGGGTAGGGGTTCTCTATGGAGAAGAGACAACATAGAGAATGGTTTGAGGCTGATGCGGATAATCAAGAATCCATATTAACAATAATAGTGAGTGAAAAAGCATTCACTCACTGTAGTGTCCCATACAGAAAGGAAATACTGTATAGTTCATATTATACAGTATATTTTTGTGTATTTCAGTATGTGGTGTGTATTTTATTTTTTCATCTATTTCTATATAAAAAAAAATGATGTCCTAAAATCATTTGCCGTGTGACACCATTTCTAATTTGAAATAAAGATCCTCATTTTGCAGCACCATCATCTATCAAGCCCCTCCACCGCCATACCATTGATTTTTCTTGCAATCATTTCACATTTGGATGCTAGTATTCAGTTCATTATATGATAAATACTTTGGGTCCACGTGTGCTATTGTATTATAGACAACCTAACGGGCACGATATTTTACACCAACATGGAAACGTCTTTGTAGGCGGACCGCCTTAAACTCATTCATCAATCTGGGCCTTTCTGTTTGATGACCCGGTGGCATTTTGTAAAGACTGAGCACAGGTGAGATATAGAAGGTCTGCGATGCTGCCATGGTATTATTTACAGACCTGGCAGGCACACAAATACATTACACACACCTGAGAAAAGGTCATGGAGAAGGATGGAGCATGGCAGTAAATTGCCTCTCCCTGCCATTACTGCTCTTTTATGTTACCACCAAGTTCTGTCATTGTGTGAGGCTACACACTGCAAACTCCTTGGTGTTCTTTTAACCACTGGAACCAATGCATTTGGTTGTTTTTTGTTTCTCGATTTTCTAGAGTGTGAAGACTGCAGGTTTAGCTCTATAGGACTATGACTATGAGTATGAAAACCTGATTCATGATCACGGTCGATTTTCTATCTCTTTCCAAGATATCTGAGTTTTGGGTTTCTCAGTGATGCCGTAGCATTGTGAAAGACTATTGTAGTGCAGGGCTTGACTCTAACACTTGCCCGCTTGCCCGGGGCAAGTAAAAAAAATGGTGGGGCAAGTGAAGACTGCTACCTGGTTGCCCGATCGGGCAAGTGTGCAACTTAGTGCACTATAACACAACACAAGATAAATTTGTCTTGAAGGCGGTCATTGTGACCTGGGCTAATTAAGATGATGAATTTTAACTCTTGAGAGTGTAAAAATGAAACCAAATGGACCCGCAAGGGTCCATTTGGTTTCATTTTTACGTTCTCAAGAGTTACATCTGGTTAACCAACTTAGCTGGGGACCACGTTGGAACCCTCTCAGGGACCACCTGTTGAAAACCCCTGGTTTAAAGCACCCAAGTAAGAAGTACACTTAAATGCAAAATTTACAATATATTTTTGGGGGGCAAGTGACCATGACCTGAGGGCAAGTAGAACCTGACTTGCACTTGCCCAATGGGCAAGTGCCTCGGAGACCTTAGTGTCAACCCCTGTAGTGTAAACGACAGTTTACACGACAATAGAGAAGTTATACAAAATAAAATCCTGAGAGGATACAAATGTAGTTACATGTGTAGCCTGTGAAATGAAATGAACAGTGTGTTTTCCTGTGTAGAGCAGGTTCTAAAATTGTATTGTACTCGTACATTGTTATATTTGTAATGCTACTGACATTTCATTTAGAGGTGCACGATTATGAAGTTAAATTTATGACTGATTTACTAGAACGACTACTGAATGAGATGAGTAGGCCCTGCACAAATGATAGAATTTAGCCATTGACGGTCACATTATTAATGCATCATCATTCTATCTGTGAAAATCAACTGGATTATCTGTAAAAATCAACTGGATTATTTTTCTTTTTTTTGCTTTTATATACAGGTATAGTCTCAAGTGGACAGAAAAGAGGGAGAGAGAGTGGAGGGGAGAGACACACAGCAAAGGTCGTCACGTACAGGACTCGAACACGCACCACGCTGTCAGGCCAAAGCCTATATGTTTCCACCATAATGCGCGATTGCGCGTGGACCACTTGGCCAGTGTGCGCCCCCCATATGCCATTTTTATAGCTGAATGGCTACTGATTATATTGTGCATCTCTATACTTGCATTGTGGGGGGTCGCTTAGCAGAAGCTGTGAAGGGAGCTGACAGGTGAATGGTGCTTTTATATAGCATATTACATTCACCCATTCAAAGGCACATTCTTACACCAATAGTGGCAGCTAGCCTAGTATTTTTTAGTGTACAGTACGTATGTGCTGCCGTTGTGATCTACTGGTAGATCACAATCTATACCCTTTGGGCACCTGTGGTGTGTAGACCAGAATATGTGTGCTGTACAGTAACCCTCCATTAACCTTGTATCATATTCAGGTCATAATGTACTGTTAGGGGGTAAATTGAGGGTTACGTATGGGTTACATCACACCATATTCAAGACTACTGAATGTATTACACTGCGTTAAACCGACCATGAAAGGGTTTTTCATGGGCATGTACTGTATAGAACTACAGGGTCTTCACATTTAGATGTCCTTATTCATTTTGACAGTATAGAGTGGCATTTCATTTGGAATGTAAAGAAGATTTTACTTGAGTATTGTACACTTCTTAACCCATTGTAGACTATCCCGATTCTAAAAATGTCTCTGAAATACTAACCTAAGTGTACTGGAAAACTTCAAATTATTGTGTAACATCACCAAATTTTGACATTTTTTGATATTGTACATACTGTACAGAACGCATATTGGTGTTCCCGCCAACTAGGGTAAAACTACCACTAGGTGTTCCCGTCTACTATGGGTTTTAACAGCTCAAATATAACACAGTGAAACATTTTCAGAATTACAGTTATACACACAATGTAACATGTTATCATTACTTGCGTCCGCTCATGCACAAGCAGGCTGCGCAATGCGCAAGTTTGCACTCTGCCGAGTGCTGATCTAGTTTTAAGTTAACTACTATGTTCTAACATCTATCATACAAAGTCTCTATTCTCAGTGAAACTGTTATATTAACCCAGTTATAACTTGGACTGTTCCCCCCCAAATCTCTTCTCCTGCCAAGTATAGACGATTTACAAGCTGAATATTTTATTAGTTCAGTTCGATGCTGAGATGATTTTAAACCCAAGGAAGCCTAATAGCTTGTTTTTATCGGAGTCCACTTTGTAGTAGTACTGCCTTGCTATCTGCTATGTTTGGTGAATATTCCCCCCATAGGCATGCTGGGGTTCAAGTGGGGATCAAGTGGTTCAACTAAAAGGTTTTGATGTCTGTTTATGAATGCAGGGGGTTGGTTTAATCTAATTATGACTCCAGTAGCGCTACAGTAGTTGACAGGACTACCACAAGGAGTGTTCACGCTGCCGCATTTCTATAAATAAACCACTTGAATGAGTGCTGACCTCTCCTTTAGGAGAGTGTGAATTTGCGTTAGTCAGCAAATCAAGCTTATTGGTTGCTTGATTTTTAATTCCCCAGTAGCGCTCCGCTATAAATCGTGCCAGGCCTGTCATCGTTTATAAAGGCATAGGGCATGTGCAGTATGTATGTGTGCACGTGGTGGTGTACATATAGGTCTAGTCAAATCCTCAGGTCCATTTGGGTCTGTTTGTGCGCTGGAGCTCAATGAACACAGTGGATTGTCTTGTGAGTGAGATTGAGTGGTTGATGAGGTTGGGGAGGTCTGTACCTTTGGGGGTATACTGTGGGCTTTGCTTTGGTTTGTAGTTAAAAAAAAAGATGAAAAGGGGAAAAAATACCTCCGGCTAAGCTTGAAATGTTCAGGTCTGTGTTTTCTCAAGAGCACTCAGTGTCCTGGTGCTTGACAGGCACAGAGAGCTGAAATCTGTGGGTTTAATGTGCTCACTGAACAGGAACATTATGTTTGACTTCAACTGTTCTTATCTGCCCCATGGTACTATCCTTCACACGCTCTAATTTACTTTCCACTGAAAGGCTTTTTTTTTTGTCATTACGTTATTCAAATGACGGTTGAATAAAAAAAATATATAAAAAATAAAACAAACAAACCAAAAAAAGCGATTTCCACTTTTGAGCTATTATATTGTCTGCATGTTTTCCTCAATGTTTTCTTGCCGTAAGCTTAAAATCATGACACATAGCCTACTTGTAAACCAATGAAAAGAAAGCAGCAGCTTTAGTCCGCTGAATAATCGGATAACCAAAAGCATCACTGCAAAAACAATGGAAGAGAGAGTGTTATGAATTGAGAAAAGATGTCAACCTCACAAGAAGTCTTATGACAAAATATTCTCATTACATCTGAATTAGAATCTGTTGTGATGGCCTCTGAAGCAAAGAAATAAAACAAGTAAACATTTCAGACAAACAAATGCTGAGGAGTTATGAGTATTATTAGACCACTGACTCAAAGAAACGCAGTGATCCTTGAGCGGTTTCCCGGAGTCCCCAACTAAATGATTGATGGTTTAACTAAATATGGCTCTGTGCAGAAATGGAACCAAATATGCCAGCTAGAAGCAGCATAGACCTCTGCTACATGTCACTCCACTTCCCTCTCCTGCCATTTAATGACAGTCTACTGTAATCTATCAATTAGGCCAAAAAGGGTGGAAAAAAGAAGCAGAAGCCATGGAACCAAATGAAGGGTTGCATGGTTCCATTTTTACACTCTCAGAGAGAAATGAACACTGAGGACTTTACAATGTAGATTGGGGGCCCAGAGGTGGAACATGTCACTAAATTGCCATGGACTATTATAATGCATTTCAAACCGTGTCCCTGAAATTAAAAAAGATTGGTTGTCCCTGGAATAGAACTCCACTAAAATGTACAATATATACACTCGCAGCCAGAACCACCGCAAAGGGCTATCTCTTTCAATTAACTAGTAACTACTGAAACCTTTGTTGACTAGGGTTCTATAGGGGGCTCTACATTAGGTCCCCTCCTTTTTCCCTTCTATACCAAAAGTGTTCAACCCAAAACACAGTGCATATTGGGAACAGTAGGCTATGCACAGTCCTGATGGCATCACCAGTCCAAGACCTTCAGCTCTCACTGAACTGGTTCACAGTCAGATCAGCATCTCCAAATCTGAGGCCAAACCGATGGATTGTGCTGTGCAGGTAGGGAATGAGACATTACGCATTAAGTATGTCTGGGTCTTGTAGGAGACCCCCGGGCAGAACGAGGCGCAGATGGAGGGATAACAATGTGACCCAAGAGGCCAATGACCAAGAGGGTCGACTTACGTTTGCTTCCTGACTCTAGAAGAAGGGGGCGGGTACAATATTAGGAGACCGGAAGTATGTTGGAGTCATTCATTTCCAATGGTAGAATGAACGTGAACACAACTTATGATCCATTCCTTAACTCCATGGATACTGAACTAAATACTGGACCCGATCATCAAAAGGCATATAATATTTACAGCATATTCATAGTAAAATGGCTTCTGTTAGCTAAACAGAACAGAAGAAATTTCACTTTGTTATAAATTATTCTTTATCCCACCGCCCAACTCTCGCGAGATTTGTTAGGAGTCAAGAAGAGTCTCCTTGTAATCTGCAGTTTCACATACGACAGATAGGGGGCTCTGATCTAAACCATTACTACTTAGGAGACCATTTGTAGGCTTTGTAGTCCATGTCATTTTATATAGTGGCGCCAATGGGAGTATGGCCATCTTTATAAATAGAGTATCTTTGATATGCCTCACTGGCCTCGAAACCCCCAGCAGGAAGTTACTAATGTTGACCCAACCACGGATAAGCAGTGGATGGATGGATGGATGGATGGATGGATGGATGGATGGATGGATGGATGGATGGATGGATGGATGGATGGATGGATGGATGGATGGATGGATGGATGGATGGATGGATGGATGGATGGATGGATGGATGGATGGATGGATGGATGGATGGATGGATGGATGGATGGATGCATGGATGGATGGATGGATGGAAGTATTAATAGTGTAATGCAGAAATACCTAATAGTAAAAGTAGTAAAAAAAAATGCCTGTTATAAAAATGTGCTCAACTTATTTAATTGTCATAATACAGAATGTCCCATGTCAAGTTTTATGTATACAGTAAATACATGAGTAGAAGTACATAACGCATAATGCATCATTGAAAACACACACAGAAAATTTGACATACTGAAGTAAAGTAAAAAAAACACTCAAAGTTGTTCTTAAGTAGTCTAAAGTTTTCGAGTAAATGTTATACTTCACACCACTACGAGAACAGGGGTTCATGTGGGTAATGCAGTGGTTTTCAACCAGTGGTCCGGGGACCACCTGTGGTCCTTGAGAGGGTTCCAGGTGATCTCTATAGGCTAAATGATGGACAGTTGGTTATGTAACTCTTTGAGAGCATAAAAATACACTCTCAAGAGTTAAAATATCCATCATGTGAATTAGCCCAAGTCTACACAACTAGAGAATGTAGAAGATTAATGGTCATTTTGATCTCTATATGTTTGACTGTTTTGTTTCCCAAATCCAGCCTGGAATTGTGGACAAAAAGCAAAAGAAATCTTTAGTTTTGTGGTCTGTGGGGCTAAAATGTCATCAAATGGCGGTCCGTGGCTCAAATGCTGAACAAATAGGTGGCCCTGGTTTGAAAAAGGTTGAAAAACCCAGGGTTAATGCATGCCGTTCTAACGCTCTGCGTCACCTGCTGGGGGTTCACATCTCCACACTGTAAAAACCTGGAGTGTTCATCCACATCCGAGGGACACATTTTTTACCCTGAGTGAAGCGAAACACATTTGACTGTGCAGCAATTTATAGAAATGCTAAGTTTGCTCCACTTTAAAGTAAGAAAGTGGGCCCTGGAGCTCTTAAGATTTAATTTGGAGATTTCTAATGATGGAACCATGGTCATGAATTATCCATGTCTTAAGCCATAGAAGGAGCTAGAATCAATCATCAGGGAACTCATCACGAACGTTTCTCATTATCTTAGCGGAAATGTGTGTCACCTCATACGATCCCTCCTCATAATATCTACTAATAATTGTAATATGCCTGTTTGTAATGGATCAGTCTCCATAAAAAAACAAGACATTTACGATGTCATTTCTCATTACGAATCAGAAAGACTGGCTGAAATTCATGCGTGCGAGCAATTCCTTTTGTCATTGGTTTTAGTGTGTCCTGGCATGGCCCCATTAAAAAAATCTTAATGTGGTTTCAATTGAATCGAATTAAGGCTTTTCAAGTCCTCTATAATAAGTCTAATTCAGGGCTCCTCAAAGTGGGGGTGCATATGGACTCACGTGGGTTTCCAGGGGAACCCCAGAGGAATGAACAATTATTGACCGTTCTTTGTTTTGTGAATATTCTTTTCTATTTCTTTATTTCTCTGCAAAGCACTTTGCACTGCATTTGTGTCATGAAAGGTGCTATATAAATACAGCAAAAAGTGGCAGTATTATTATTACTCCTACAGCATTTAGGCATTCAGTTTGGGACTCCTTCAGGGGCGTTATTGCCATTAGGCAGACTAGGCAGTTGCCTGGGGGCACCATGAGGGGAGGGGGGCACCAGATATGCTTTTAAAAAGATCCCAGGCTAATGAGCCTCAAGTGGATGAATACATTATAGTTGTCCTCTATAACTAAAATTGAACATTTAAAACACATGTAGTATGTTTTTTAGTTTAAAAATAGTTCATAATTTTATCCATTGGGGAGCGCCATTATACTGAGCCTGTCATAAGTATGACGTACGTCCCTGGAGCTCCAGGGAAATCTTGCCTGGGGCTCTAAATTGCATAGTGACATGAAAATGTTGGAGATACTTTTTTAATTGTTTTGTGTGGTGAGTTCCGTGAGGACTGAGAAATGCTGAGTCATGCGTGGGTCACACAGGTAAGGCCGCGCTGATGTACGTTGCTATGGCATTATCAGACTTGAGAGTCGTCTTTATGTTTCAAAATATCACAGCTACGTGGGAAATGCGCACGCCGTCGCCACCCCCAAGAAATGAGTCATATTTCTGTTTCCTATGTTAATTTAACTTGCAGAGATAACAACAATACAGTTCACTAACTGCTGCGTGTCCTCCAGCGGTTATACTACACTTTTTCCCCCTATACAAATCTCTCTACAAATCTCACTGCAATTCCAGTCGTATGCCTGCATGACACGCCCAGGATTGTGGTTAAATTAACATTTCAGAATTGACAGTACAGTACGTAGAGTGATTGATAGAATCAGCCTTATTATCACATCTCGTATGGCTGCTGACAGTACTTTGACAGATGGCACTACAGTGAATACATCAACATTCATAATGGTGCTCTAGTGAATTGGCTGTTCAGGCATTATGGGATATAAATCAAATTAATATGTAAATGGTGCATTTTTATAGAATAGCACGTTTATCCAAGGCGCTTTACATAGATTCTGCATTAGGTTGCACACACGCACGCACGCACATGCACATGCACACGCAAACACACACACACACACACACACACACACACACACACACACACACACACACACACACACACACACACACACACACACAAACACACACACACACACACACACACACACACACACACACACACACAGACGGCAGAGGAGACCAAGCAAGGTAAACCCGCTCATTGGGAGCAATTAGGAGTTTGCCTTTATCAAGGACTCTGTGGGTGCTGCGTGTGTGCAATGCATGAATTGCATGTGTGACATGCCTGCTTTTGTCTTATAGTTGGAGGTGTAGGAAGGGGAGGAAAAAAAGCTTATTTCATCCAGCCTACGCTGGAAGGATAGGAAGGATTTTGAGGGTAAGAAAGCCAATCTCACCCATGTAATGACCTGGGCAGTACTTTAGTTGATACCAAACCTCAACAAGCTGATACATGAGTCACAAAGCAAAGCATTTTTCAGCTTGTATTTACAACTTATACTGGTGGAACGTTGGAATCATGGAATGATGTAAGTCGGTAACATGTTGTATTCATTCACTCAGCAATACCTGTTGTAGACCCAACTGTCTGTCCCTTTTATGCCCATATATAGATATTTGATGTAAGCTGGGAACAATGTTGGATATGCATCAACCCAGCATGCACAACCAAACCAGTCTATATGCACTGGAATTCTGGGTCAGGCATACTAAATCTGAGAAACTGCATGCGCTCATCAAAAGGTCAAGAAAAAAACAGCACCGTCCTTTCCTTTGACTATAGGCATGCCCAATTGTATATGGAGAGAGAAGTCTTAGGCCATGAGTCTATGATCGTCATATATAGTACTAGATGTATTGATATTTTTTGTCCCGCTGAAATTTCCCGCTTGGTGCTTCACACCATTGACTCTACACTGATATTCACACAAATATGAAGTCGGTCTGTCTGTCCCATAAGGGCGTAGCGGTCAGATTGGTGGGACTCACTAGAGAATCGTCATCGTCATACAGAATCGTCATCGTCATACAGTTGTGTGCATACCGGTTGAATTGGCAGTTCTAAGCATGACACTCCCTCAGGTCATCATCATCTATGAACATGCTGAGTTTAGAGCGTGTTGCTTCTCAAAATACATGAACTGCAGACAGATACAGATGGACAGAAATTCTGCACATTTATAGTATGATAATTAACCAGCTGTCTTGTTCTGAGCAGCGGTTGTGAGCAAAGTACTCAACTTCTTTACTTAAGTAAAAGTCCCAATACTGCCAAGTTCTGTCCATGAGAAAAACTTGCCGCTCACTATTTGAAGTGTTGCGTTCTAATAAACCTTTAAGCACTCAGAATGATTTGGTGTTGCAAAATCTGAAGCCATGCCAAGGGTTGAAGACCTGTTTTAATGTACCTCAGCTTAGCTTTACTGTAGTTTTTACACATGGGCGGAAATCCAAAAAGACAATTTAATGGAATTGTTGGAGATCCTTCAAGTTCTATGAAAGCTTCCTGTGAAAGTGAAACATTGTTCAACAGAAATGTACAGTACGCTTTGCAGGAAAAGATCATGGAAATTGTTTGTAGTTTGTTAAGAATCATTATCGTTGGATGAGTTTTTTATGTGTCAAATAGTTTTCTTAAGATTAACAGTACTGCTGTTCTATGTCATACTTTCATCTCTATGGGATTATACCAATGAATTGGCTGCAAGCATTTAAATTCAGGTAAGGAGGGCAGTTGTATACTGTCATACGGTCTTCCACATCAACATACTCCAATTAAAACATATCAAGGATTGTTACGATAATATCGTTTCTAATTATTTTTTTTAAGATTATAGGCTACTTACAGTATAGCTAACATCTTGTTTATTCATTATCAGAATTGAAGGAGCATGCCAAACATCAATCATTCATAATAATTTGGCACATTATAACATTAAAGTAGCTGTGCATACAGTTGTGATTCCGTAAGCCTATTTAGCTCTCTGACTGCCATCGAACCTAATCTATAGCCAGAGGCAGACTTTAATCCAAAAGCAATGTGACGTTTAAAGTAGGGATTATAGTACAAACAGCGCCAAATTAAATTATATCTGTCCAAGGTTCATAACAGAATGAACTCTCTGAAAAGTGGAGGGGTTTTCCTACATGTTTTCATTTGTCAAGTTTTTCTAATGTATCTGCGTTAGATTAGAACACAATCAAATCCTTTTCAATCAAAATCCTGTCTAATTTAATTCTCCACACTGTTTCATATTATGGAATTATATTATACACAGCAAAAACCTGGAGTGTTCATTGAACTCTGAGAGTAAATGTTGTACTGTGTCGCTAGGCTGTATAAAGGTCAAAAGCATCCCAAAGAATGAATAATACATGCTGTTTACTGAATGTGGGTGAATAATAATGTCACTAAGTGCTAGAATATTTGATAAGAAATCCAAAGCTTTTTTTGCTTGTAACACGTTGGGAGGCGTATGCTTCTCGTTGTGTGAACATGCACGCAAATGTCATCCAAATAGATTTTATCCCGGTCATAAATTTAAATGACAAACAGGTGTGTTTCTTTTTTTGCACATAAAATTAACATGTTAAATAGCCACCTATTCACGGCCTCTCTCACCTTCCTGACCTTTATAAATAATGACGGCATCAGCTGAATTTTAAAGAATCAATAATGAGCCTTGTTGTAAAAAGGGGTCAAGAGGTCTCTTTTTTAAAATTAGGCTTTGATGTTTGGTGTAATCGTACTCGCTGGCTATTATTGTTATTATTATTATTACTACCCTTATTATTATTATTTGGAGAGATTGAGAGAGAATCCATACACTTGACATTAAAAAATGACATTAACATATTTGGAGGTGCCACCCATCACTCTATGAAGTATTCATTGCACTTCATTATCTATTTTGAATGGAGTGATGATATCACCTGTACTTTCATGATTTATTGATTTTAAAAGCTGGATGCTATTCAAATGTTAAGCCTTTGAACCACACAACAACTTTGACTTCATGGCATGCTTTTCATCGCCTGCTGTGGTGTTTTGACAGGCAACTATTCCTAACGTTTTTGGCAAGGTATAACTCTGATCACTGTAAGTACAGTAGGCTATGTCGTATGAACACGCTGTGCACCTAAAATCTCTACAAACTCACAATGCTTCACGGGGAAGCTCCGTGAGAGGTGTACCATGAATTCGTTTTTTTTTTTCCTTTTTTTCTAAATTTTGGCCTTTCCCTAGTGTATGTTTACACTCCAAAATATATAGACCTTCAATGAGAAATCTGTGATTATCTGAATGGTTCCACTCAGATTCTCCCATATACCGTAATCACTCCCAAAAAACAATTTTTATACTCCTTTTTTCCCCCCAACCCTTTTAGTCATTGGAGATCATCCCAGTCCCCCCCCCCCCCCCCCCACTGAGGTCGGGGGGATAAGTGGTGAGGAGAACAGGGGCAAGGGTGCCACTCAGGTGTGGACATTTGTGCTACTACAGATGAAATCGCTTGGTATAGAATGCTGAGAGAGGATTTTAAATTCAAGGTGGAATCCCTTAAAAAGCTCTATATTCCAGTAGTCATCATCATATAGTTTGTTCAGAGAACAGGGTTCTCGCCATCTAAATAAGCACCACAGATATACCGGTAATTTATCAGCTTGTGCTCATTCATTTGTTTCATCGCTTCCAATTTCACTTGTTTATCCTATATAATCAACATGAAACTGGTATCCTCAACTGAAAATGCATTTTCTGTTTACTAAAGATAAAGAGCTGCAGAGATGGGGAGACGCCTGAACAACCACTCCATATTTATGGGCAATTATTATTATCAGAATTGCACTCCACCTTTTCTACTATTACAGCTTTAGATTGTATGGACAGTATCAGCAAGATTTTTTATTTAATGTAGAGGATTTTTATAGCTGATAACATATGCCAATGTTAAAGTACAGCATGGTTGGCTTTAGGGTCCAGTATTCACTGCTGAATACTGTGTAGAACACACTCTACCGTTGCATAGATTAAGCCAAGTAGCTAGGTTTGGTTTGATGGGGAGGTTGGACTTCCATATGACAGCCAAGCCGTTCATGGCATGCAAGTTCTTGTTCCGTTGAGCTGACCCATTGAGTTCAGATTCTCCTCCAACGGGTTATAGGTGATAACGTCAGTGTTTTTGGCTTTCAGCCAGAGGCCAACCTTGGCACACTATCGATTCCAACTGGGTTCTAAACTGTAGGTGCCATTAAGTTCACTCCAAGAACCTAAGAACTGGTTAGTAGGCTACAGAAGACAATGGTAAAGCTCCAACAGACAGCTTATGGTTCTGACTGACTGACTGACTGACTGACTGACTCTTCATAGCATACACTGTCCTTATCGTGCAATGCTTTATGGTTCACTACACAGATTGTATGCAGATGAGAGGATCTAATGAAGTCATGAAGTCATTATGAGAGCATATGTATTACCGCGGGGTAGATGCTAGCTGTTTCACAGACGGCCTCTAATACCTTGCACTGAGCACAATTGCCTGAATAGACAGATTGTAGATGTAATGTAAGGCAATAAATTGAAAGGAAATAGACAGATCAAATTGTTTGCTGGGTGCTAAACTATCTGCCCCACTGGAATAATGTTTTGGATGTAGTAATTCAACTCTTGGGAATTTGCTAGTTGCAACAATGGGTGGTTTCAATCCATTTTCTTCAAATATATTTTTAAATGGAAGCTATCTAAACTATAATAACCAACTACTCCACATTGTTTGCTCTTTGAACAGATTTAAAATGTCAAAGAAGCTTGTTGAATGTCTGTGTGGCGCATTAAAACACTGTAGTGACCCATATAGCTTCATGAACAGATTGCCATTATGAAGAACATGAAGCAACTCAATTTAAAATAAATCAGGTACACCCCAAGCTTACGATAATAGCTTTGTTTACGTTAAACCCACGACAGAGCCTTTGAGGAACACTACACCATCCATTCATACATCTGAATGAAATTAACATACGCCAAGCTCATGTACGACGACATGAGCTTGTTGTTCTGCTTTGTTGTGAAAATGTGCTGTGAATACATTATTTTGGAAGCTCGCATCTGAGGAGCATGTTTTCCTGCAGCCATGGCCTTACACAGATTTTTCCTATAATCTAGAGACTATAGAATCTAGTGTACTCGATTCTAGTGTCCTAGTGTCAAAAGTAGATCCTATCATCAGAAACTATAATTTAGAGTCAATAACTGAATCTAGTGTTGAAACTACTGTAGAATCCATCTGGTATCACTACTGTATAATCTGGTGTCAGGAGGGTCAGGAAATTAACAGTGTGTGAGAGTGCATGTATTTTTAGTAGTCTGTCTGATTATCTAGTGACTCTCCCCAACACCTCTGATCCTGCTGCTGACTTGTCATCTCCTTCACGGACAAAATGTCACATTCATATTGTTTCTGTAAATTCATTTGTTATGATGAAGTATCACCACTGGGATCCCTTTCAAGCTGAAAAACAAGTCGAATCTCTTTGAACATTTCAACCTCGGGCATTTGTTTATCAAGTACTGTATATAGTAGATGACATAAAGAGTATATCTATAAATGAATGCATGAATAAAACATTGCACAGAAAACAGAAAGATGCTCCTGAAGGAAACATGCCATTTTGCATATTAATGAACGTTCACGTTATATTTTGTGGTGCGCGTTGTTTAACTATCATTAGGGTGAAACATATATTTCCTGAGGTTTATTCAACCCCTGTCACGTTGTGAATAACTTAACACAAACCAGAGTGACAGCAAAATAATGAAAAACAGTCTCTCTGTACCGACTTCCCTGTAAAAGCCATTTGAACATGTCTCTACCTCTGGTCCTTTGTGCTATCAAGTGATAGCTGCTATTATTTGTACGGGAGCAACACTCATCACTCATCATGTTCTGACACGATTCACATACATATTCGGATATACTCTCTCACACACGTGTGTGAGTGCACGCACACACACACACACACACACACACACACACACACACACACACACACACACACACACACACACACACACACACACACACACACACACACACACACACACACACACACACACACACACACACACACACACACATTCTCACATACTCCTTCAACATACAACATATAAAAAGTACAAGACAATCAACAACATTCATATTCACAAAGCAAAAGATGTTTTGATTTAAATTAAGCTATTGTCTACTTTTACTGTATGTACCTGCAGTATGTATGCAGGATATAACAAAGTAAAGCTCAGTTTGAACCCTGGTTGAGTACCTGCTAACAGCCAGTCAGTGAATACATACAGTACATGCATCATCTCAAATATTCATATAATTTGATATTCTCATATTCATACCAACTTCAGATATTACCCAGCAGCCCAATACGTTTGTATAAGTTGTTGACTAACATATTGTGGTATTGTTATGGTTACGAACAGGGGAGCCCAAATGCAGTTTGAGTTACAATGTTAAGGTGATGGAGATGTGGGAGGTTGGCAGCCAGTTGGTGGCAGTCGGGGAAGGAGAGCTTGCCCAGAAAGCAGGAGGAGCGCGGGAGGAGGCGAAGCCGGCAGATGAGGGTTTCTGCTGGCGACAAGCAGGCAGACAAATGGGAGAGCGGCAGCCAGTGGTCCTCAGGCAGAGAGAAGAGGCAGAGCAGGAAAACAACCCACGGATAATGCAATGTTGGAGGAATGATCACCATAGGAGAGCTGTCCTGGAGGGCATGATACTACAGTGCTGATGTAGTCAGTGGAAGGTCGGCTGCCTGCAGTTGAAGTGCTCTGAGTATAGATGAGTTGATCAATGGCGGGTGTTTCCAGGTGAGGCAGGAGCGGATGTAACATGTCCCATTGGGGGGGGGGGGGGGGGGGGGGGGGGGGGGGGGGGGGGGGGGGGGGCAAGAGAACATGTTGGAGGGGCAAGAAAAAATGGTACGGGGGCGACTTCATCGTCCGTGTCGCTTAGCGCCACGGGCGATGAAGTCGCACCCATACCATTTTCAGTTACAGGACTTTTAGCCTCGACACCCAGGCTTTCATTTTCGTTCGCGTTGCGCGAAAACGGAAAGCCTGGACTAACGTGTTGCATACAGTGGCCTTGAGGGGGGAGTCAACCTTCCAGGGTGGGCGTCGCTCTAAATGATGTGACGTAGAACAGCAGTGGACGGGCGTGGGAGGGGCCGGGGATGACGACACGTTTGTGAGATCAAATCAGATCAGCTCGATCTGCCGTGTGGATCCCACGGCACCCCGCCCCCCCCCAAGGCCAAAATCATTGAGGGTTAGACCAGGCTACAGGACTTTTATTATCAATAATAACATCAGTTGCTGTTGAAGTTGCAACAGACAGGCAGCATGCATAAAGCTAAAGGTCTGACTCAGAGAGTTTTCTGTTTTCAATGATGAAATGTTGCTGTTGGTTTAGTGTGCCACAGCTGTAGCAGTTAGTAGCAGTAGTAGTGTTTCAAATCATTTTAAATATAGGCACTTTCATTTGAAATATCTTGGGTTGTTTTGCATGCCATGCACCATGCATGTTTGGTGGAGCAGACTGGGCATTTAGGGGGGCATTGCCCCCCCCCCCCCCCATGCCCATGCCTAGATCCGCCCCTGAATGGCAGGTGTTTCCAGGTGAGGTGGTCTAGCTGGGAGCAGATGCACAGGCAGAGCAGGGGGCAAGACTGACTGCATCCAATGGAATATGATTATCTTCAATCAATATAATGAAAACAAATCAGAGAATAAAATACAATTATTGAACTCTGTATTGTTTTTTATTTATATTACGATTACAAAAAATCAAAAAAATAACACCACCTCTCCACTGTGGCCTCCTTTCCAACTAGGTTGGAATGTTAATTATGGGCAAACCCATATAATATTAAATTGCTATCGCCATGAAACTACCCCAGTTGACCTACACAAAGATGTATTAATTTACTTATACTGACCCTATACTGACCCTTATACTGACCATGTGTGTGCAACCTAGTTTAGGTTGCACACACATGAACTAAACTGAACAGAAACGGGTCCAGCCGGTGTAAAAGGGGTCTGAGTGACTCTGTATACAGACATATACTCTAAATATACTTGCCTTGACCTCAGTGAAAATGAAACGGCTACATAAACACGTATTCAGCTAAACGTTCTTTATTAAAGCATGTGTGTGGCGTCATGGCTAGAGCCTTCGGTACATTCAGTGAAATCCCCAGCTATCAGACAGAGTCATAGGGGTCGCCGTTGTTACTTTGCCCCTTCAATCGCAGGATGTTAATGGATTCATCCTATGAATCCTGCAGGGAGACACTGAGAAAGGACTGCTGTGATTGCAACCATGCATGGCTGGCTGCTGTTATTTGCCTGGCTGCTGAGAGATCGCACTGTCAAGTCTGTGACTGAAGAGCCCATCGCATTGTCCAGGAGAGTTTGCAGAGTTTCTGAAATGTAGTTTGGAGGAAAAAGAATGTATTCTTCTGAACTGTGCTTCACTTTTGTTTCTCTGTCCTTTTTCTGGTCTTGAAAGTCAGTGTTGTCCCATGCACCGATGCTTACAAATGGTAACTGAAATGTGAATGTGATCGCACTGAAGACATTGACTTTGAGTCTGTCAGTGGGCTCTCAAACCCATGATCTCAAAGAGTAAAAAACATTTTGTAATTTTTGAAAATTGAGTAATTCGGATAACTCAGGTTTAAATATAATTATCTCTTGAGAGTGTAACATAGAACCAAAGGGTCCATTTGGTTTCATTTTAACACTCTCAAGAGTTAGGTACAGATCGGTCAATTTGGTTACCAACTGTCCATCATTTAGCTGGAGACCACCTGGAACTCTCTCAAGGACCACTGGTGGTCCCCGGACCACTGGTTGAAAACCACTATTCTAGATGGATATTAAAGTGAATAACAGCTTCCCTGGATGCACAGAAAACACTACTGAATGTTAGATTAAGCTCACTATAGCTCCACAGAGGTTGCAAGAAAATACGCAAGTCTGATTTATAGGCCTACTAGGGAAAATCTAGCCTATAGGCCTTCCGGGAATGTGCATGCATACAAAATATCACACTGATTGGTCCAGTGCCAGAGATTAACTGGTACCACACACACACACGCGCACGCACGCACGCACACGCACACACACACACACACACACACACACACACACACACACACACACACACACACACACGGCCGCGTATAAGTGCACGCATGCACACGTCCGTGTGCGCGCGCGCGCGCGCGCACACACACACACACACACACACACACACACACACACACACAGGCAGTGGGTGAATTCAATTCGATTTGATTTGATTATAGTGCCAAATTACAACTTGTCTCGAGACACTTTACATATAGAGCAGAGACTTGACATTGTCCCATCGTGAGCAGGCAATTTCTACGACATGCAGTGCCAAAGTGCCATGAAAAGCTCTGGGGTTGGAGGCAGAGAGAGGGAAGAGACAGAGAGGAGAGACAGAGAGAGAAGAGACAGAGAGAGAAGAGACAGAGACAGAGACAGACGGATAGAGAGAGAGAGAGAGAGAGAGAGAGAGAGAGAGAGAGAGAGAGAGAGAGAGAGAGAGAGAGAGAGAGAGAGAGAGAGAGAGAGAGAGAGAGAGAGAGAGAGAGAGAGAGAGGCAGAGACAGAGAGACAGAGACAGAGACAGAGACAGAGAGACAGAGTGGGGGAGAGATGTTTGGGGGTAGATATACATTACTAAAAGTAAAAAACACGGAATTTGTCACAACAAACACAATAAATACGAAGTACAAATGTATAAATATACTATAGCTGTGAAATAACAATAATAACGTTAAGATAATATAGGACAAGGATGAAATTATAATCCTTTCTGGCCTGGTGGAGATAATTAAAGAAGAAACTCTGTGAATGTGTACAGTATGACATGTGCCGTGCAACAGAGCTCAGATGGATATAACATACACATTGACATTCCGCCATTTCCTTAAATACCATAAGCAAATAACCCATATGGTTAAGTGTTCCAACGCTTAATCTCAGCTTATAGAGTGAAATTAAGTCCACCAAAAGGGAGATAGAGTATAGAGCTGGAGTAGAGCGGTGCAGTTATGTGAACAGTGATTTATGTCATCTTTGCACAAGCACCCAGAAGGCTTGTCAGCTGACTGCTTCCATATGTTGCTTTCTTCACACATGAGAGCCGCAGGCCACAGGGACAGGATGGAAGCTACTGAGTCCACGCCTGCATGGGGGCTGTAAGGTTTGTGTGTGTTAGATCTAAACTAAAGGACAAGATCATTTCATCTGCCTCCTTTAAAATGCAGTCCAGAGGCGCATAGCCTATAGGAAACCATGCAAGGCTGCTTAAAATGCCTTTAAATTTCACTATCAAGATCAAATATATCAAGATATCATAAATGTCTACTGTATATACAGGATATAGTATATACTGTAGTGTTGTAGTTGTTGAGGCATCGCTGATGTATAATACTATGTACATCAGCTACAGGGGTTTTCAACCTTTTCACACCAGGACCAGGACTATTTATTCAGCATTTGAGCCACGTACCACCATATGACGACATTTTCACCCCCACACACCCCAAAACCAGCACATTGGGAGCAATTTGGGGTTCAGTGTCTTGCCCAAGGACACTTCGACCTGTAGACAGGAAGAGCTGGGGTTTGAGCCGTCGACACATGGGTCATATTGGACAATTTGCTGTACCTCCTGAGCCAAATGCACCATTTAGCCCTTTGCAGTGAAGGAAAACAAGGCTGCTTAAAATGCCTTTAAATTTCACTATCAAGATCATATATATCAAGATATCATAAATATCTACTGTATATGCAGTATATAGTATATACTGTAGTGTTGTAGTTCTCGAGGCATGTATAATACTATGTACATCAGCTACTCTAATACAGTGGTTTTCAACCTTTTTGACACCAGGGCCCAATATTTATTCAGCATTTGAGCCACGTACCACCATTGAGAGTGTGAAAATGAAACCATTTTGAGAGCGTAAAAATGAAACCATTTTGAGAGCATAAAAATTAAACCATTTTGAGAGCGTAAACTAAAAATGAAACCAAATGGACCCGCAAGGGTCCATTTGGTTTCATTTTTTACGCTCTCAAAGAGTTACATCTGGTTAACCAACTGTTCTATCATTTAGCCTGGGGACCACCTGGAACCCTCTCAAGGACCACTGGTGGTCCCTGGACCACTGGTTGAAAACCCCTGCTCTAATATAACTATTAGCCTATGTATTTTACTATTAGTTGTATAAAGTCTATGGTTATCATTAGTGACATTTTGCTTTTGCTGTATTATGCATTCTCAGTCGGTGGCCAGACAGACTTTATTTCTCTTTCAACCACTTTCATGTCATAATGGGAGAAACTTCACACATTGTGATTTGTGACACGCTGTTTCTAGATCTCAGCTATGTCCGCTATTCCTCTCATGAGAAAATGGTAGAGATTAAGGACTTATTCAGCAGTGTTCGCAATATCTGTGAGACGATGAAGAAATGTGACTGAAAGGAAAGTAGATTGTAAAAACCAACAGGGAGTAGCAGAGGGAACATTACAATTTAATAGTTCAGGTGTCATCTGGGGTGACTTATAAAGTGCAAGATCTGTGTAAGCACAGACGATTTTATAATGCAAAGAGAACAGTGATATGTCTAGAATCTGAATATCCACTATCTAGACAGTCAATAGAACAAGACAAGGCAAGCCAGAGTTATAGTAAATTCCTTCCATTTCTGTTTCAATCCAGCCAAGAGAAGATAAAGCCATATAATATTACCCTACAGAAAAAGAAAGCAAGGCACTTCCAGCCAATACGCCTGATGAGTAGGCTGGTGCCGTGCATATAGTTTCCTCCACAGCCCGTGTATGAATAAAGGCGCCATAAATGGTAAATTGTGCATTTATATAGCACATTTATCCAAGGCACTTTATATTCACCCATTGATAGCAGCGTGCAATATACCTGTAACCAACCAGCACATTGGGAGCAATTTGGGGTTCAGTGTCTTGCCCAAGGACACTTCGACCTGACAGGAAGAGCCAGGATTTGAGCCGTCAACACATGGGTCATATTGGACAATTTGCTGTACCTCCTGAGCCAAATGCAGCATTTAGCCCTTTGCAGTGAACAGAGAGACAAGGGATGCCATATAAAGCACTGTGGGTTGGGTTGGATACCATTAAGGTCGATACTATTACATCCTGACATTTGCATAACACTGGGCTGGATAAGGGCATATTAGACAGTTGCCAATGGACAGTTTACACTGTACAGGGCCCACACCTGACTTCACTTGTTAAACAGTAATTGACAGAGGCAGTAGCATATTGGTTCAGAACAGGGGGGCAATTTCAATTAAGAGTTTGGGTCACCGCAATAATTAACCTTCAGCCGTAATCATTTTTCTACTCTACAATATGAAAATAAATGTACTCCACCTGGCCGAAAGCAGGGTACAGTATCTCAGTACAGTTTGCATTCAGCTCTGTCTGTCTGTCTGTCTGTCTGTCTGTCTGTCTGTCTGTCTGTCTGTCTGTCTGTCTGTCTGTCTGTCTGTCTGTCTGTCTGTCTGTCTGTCTGTCTGTCTGTCTGTCTGTCTGTCCTCTTTCAGGAAGTGGCCAAAGTGGAGGTCATGTATACAGGGAAGAGGATCACCTGGCTTAGTCTATCTTTTATTTATTGAGTATTATATTAATGTATAATATATGCCAGGCCAGATAAGCCAAAAGGCTATAAGCCAAACAAACATTGTTTCTTTTGGTGGCAAACAGTTCACTGGCTATTGGCTACATGATTTTGGGCTATAAACTAACAAACACTACTACTACTCCATTGCTACACACTTTCTTGTTATATATAGCATCTAACATATCTCACAGGGGAACTTCAGTTGTCAGCAAGCGGAGCAGCAAGAAGCAGCAAGCGGTCAAGTGTTTTCCTCATGGACACTCATGTGTTCATATACCTTGAACACATGAGTGTCCATGAGGAAAACACTTGACCGCTTGCTGCTGAGTAGGATCTTTGAGATCCTATTCCAATTAGCTATGACTGCCTTCCAAGGTTTGCAAGCCATGGGTAAGCAACCTGGCAACCTGGTTGCCTTTTAAATCAATGCATTTATTTTAACAGGCTCTGAGCAACTAAAGGGCAAAATGGGTTTTGTGGTAGAACTTTTTATTACACTGCTTAGTTGGGTCATTTGTAGTTAGATGTCTCAGTTGGGATGTATCCTGACTTGCCCTTGGCCTCTGATGTTGTTCTCTATACGTTGATGATGCAGAATGAACATTTTATACCTTTAGTAGCAAGCACTGTCCTGGGAAAACAGGGGAAATGCCTCTAAAATCTGAAAAAACAATGCAGTGCAGGCAACTTATAAAGCCCCACTGAATTGAAAAATACGTTTTTCCACACTTTTAGACCACATTCGTGGTCATTATATGGCCATACCCAACAATGCAGGCCAAAAAATGGGAACATTTTCACTTTTATGTATTTTTAAATACACGGATGTGGGAAATGCGTCATCTATTCCATTCTTTTCTATTCTTATGTCAGTTACCTCGGAATTACAGTAGCCTAATTGTGTGGTATAATTTCTTCATGGGTAATTTCCTTTGTTTCCATCTGACTGTGCACATGCACATGTGTACACTGTATATACTTAAAAACAGAGTTCTGTTTATGTGTGCATGTGGCATTGGCATGTGACCGCGTGTGTGACCGTGTGTGACCGTGTGTGACTGTGTGTGTGTGTGTGTGTGTGTGTGTGTGTGTGTGTGTGTGTGTGTGTGTGTGTGTGTGTGTGTGTGTGTGTGTGTGTGTGTGTGTGTGTGTGTGTAGTGTGTGCCAATCAATCACCAGTAACACTGCCAAGAACAATGAACATGAGCCTGCCGTCTGCCTGTGTGTGCGTGCACGCGTGTGTTCTTGCGTGCACGTATTAGGTGCCAACTTCTAACTTTTCCTGAGGCGATGGCGTAAAGAAAGTATCGGCTTTCAAGCGGATGGAATATATTTTTGGACTGATCCTCAATGTCTCTACCATCTGTCAGAAAAAAAAACAACAACAAGATGCTAGCCCCTGCATGCAACCTCTGGACCTTCAGCGCTGTGGAAATATTGCATTACTGCGCTGGGAAAGTAGCACTGGAGATGAGTCAAGCATTTCTCCACTTTTCCACTGATCACACACTTTACAATCTATTCTGTTCATAAGCTGGGGAATCGTTTAGACAACACAGTGTGGGCGGCTGTCCCTTTGTTGATAGGCAAAGCGTCTGCGTAGGCAGCCTGCTGGGCTGATCTCTCTTATGGATAGGGCACAGGGAGATACAGGCGCCCAGGCAGCCGGCGCTCAGACAGATGCAGACTAGTGGGCGTGCCACAGGCAAATGCCATCAGTCAGAGAGAGAAGCAGAGTCTACGTTATACAACACACACACACGCACGCACGCACGCACGCACGCACACACACACACACACACAGATCCTTGAAGGCCAATTTAGTTGCGATTGTACACCCTCTGTGTTGCATTAACACTGAGGATTTTACTGTGAATTCAGCTGTATAAAAATGTATTATGAATATGCATCAGTGTGTGGAGTGGTCTCTGGTATGTTTTTTCCTTATTTGTTTTCCTCTTGGTGCGTATACTGTAGGTAGGATGATGAAACGATGGAATATAATTAAATTCACAATAATTTAATTCATAAATATGGACATCATATATAATAGTATACACATAGCGGTATGGTCATTGACTGCTGAGCTTCCAGTACTGACTACAGCAATGCATTTCAACCCAGCAAGTTTGTCATCCTTTAATGAATGCACTGTGAAGTTCCTGTTGAAATATTGCCAGTCAATAAAGTATTGTGAGCTGATTCAGCGTGCAGAATGCATGCAGATATCCATTCTCTTCCATCTTCAAAATGTACTTTTATCCTGCACCTGGCCTTAAAAATCCGAGTGAACGCGTGCGACAGACAGCTGCTTTCTGAGCTTTTGCCTGAGATGTTTTCTCAAGACTTTCCAAATCATTAATGACATGTATTTCTCCCAGACAATGAATAATTAACTGGGTGTTTTAGCCCTCTTAGGCATGAAAATGATGCCAGCAGGAGAAGACAGGTGAGAGTATTGTTGACTGCAAAACGATAGTGTTGGCATGGGGTTAGAAGATGTCATGGTTTCAAAGGCATTCGGCCAAACTTGCCTAATATATGCGTTCTTTCCAGGGCAGGCATATATGCTTTCAGATACAGAGTCACTTCCCCCTGGGCCTTAATAGCATCCTATATGCTATACTACATATGATCATGAATTGTGTCGTATTGTATGTATTGTATTGAACATAAATTTGGCATTTGATCCATAATCTGCAGTAAAGTAAATGTGAACGCAGACTATATCTATCGCCTATGAATAGTACTGACAGTTTATACAGTACAGTACTATGACAGTTTATATAATTTGTATGTTAGGCCTATTATTATACAATTAAACATTTACAGAGGCTGTTCTTAACAAGCATCTGTTATATTTATGTCGTGTACATCCATGTAGCCCATGTGTGAATGTGTCAAAGTCAAGCCTCATAGTCATTAATTCAAGGACAGATGAGAACATATGTGTGTATGGGGGGACTTGATGGCTACTGGCAACAACGACTGTCCGAATAATGGCTTTATTTTGTGTGTGTGTGTGTGTGTGTGTGTGTGTGTGTGTGTGTGTGTGTGTGTGTGTGTGTGTGTGTGTGTGTGTGTGTGTGTGTGTGTGTGTGTGTCTGTGTGGCGGATCTAACATTTCCCAATTGGGGGGGCAGTAGAAAATGGTAGGGGGGCGGCTTCATCGCCTGTGTCGCTTCGTGCCACGGGCAATGAAGCCGCACCCATACCATTTTCAGTTACAGGACTTTTATTAGGCCAGCATCAATAATAACATCAGTTGTTGTTGAAGTTGCAACAGACACGCAGCATGCATAAAGCTAAAGGTCTGACTCAGAGAGTTTTCTGTTTTACAACTGTAGTTAGTTAGCAGTATAGTAGTGTTTCGAATACTTAGATAAATATAAGCACTGAAATATCTTTGTATATCTTGTTTTGCATGCATCATGTTTGGTGGGGCAGACTGGGCATTTAGGGGGGCATTGACCCCCCATGCCCATGCCTAGATCCGCCCCTGGTGTGTGTGGGGGAGGGGAGGGGGGGGTTATGGTCTCATCAGCACCAGCAGCACATCACACAGAGCAGATGGGAGGAGTTCATCTGGAGAGGATGCAGCCTCCCTCCCTCCCTCCCTCCCTCCCTCCCTCCCTCTCTCCCTCCCTCCCTCCCTCCCTCCCTCTCTCCCTCCCTCCCTCCCTCCCTCCCTCCCTCTCTCCCTCCATCCCTCCACAGCTGACTCCAGATTGTCTGGTTTAACTCCAACTATACTACGCAGTACAGCTTGTTATCATCCCTTGGGTTGCTGATTCAACCACTGTCAAGACAATGCTACCGCTTGCTCCTTATGTTACATATTATGTCAGATTGGTGCAAGACAAAGTTGCAAAAGAAAGGGTGGATCCAGGGGCGGATCTAGGCATAGGCAAGGGGGGGCAATGCCCCCCTAAATGCCCAGTCTGCCCCACCAAACATCATGATGGCATGCAAAACAACCCAAGATATTTCAGTGCTTATATTGTGTAGTGTGTAGAAACACTACTGAAAATGGTATGGGGGCTGCTTCATCGCCCGTGGCGCGAAGCGATGAAGCTGCCCCCTTACCATTTTCTTCTGCCCCCCCCCCCACCCTATCTCTAAGGGAGATGCCAGCCACCCACCAGAGAAACACTGTGCAAATACTTCAACAGCAACGGATGTAATTATTATTGATGCTTACATGCCTAATATAAGATAAATCATGGGTCTAATTCTGGGTCACAGAGCTAAAGAAAATATATAAAATAGAAGATAGATTTTGAGTTAAGATATTACGATATAATAACCATGTCAAAATACATAGTTTTCTATTCAATGAAGGGGTTTGGGGTGAATTTAAACGAAAGTGTCAAATTGGGGCTTCATCGCCTCACACTCTCAAGAGTTAAAATAATCGCCATCTGAATCAGCACCACATAATTAAGAAGTCTACACTGTTTTGTTTGCAAAATCCAGCCTGGAATTGTGGATAAAACCAAAAGAATTCTTTAGTTTTAGGTCTTTGGGGCAAAAAATGTCATCAAATGGTGGTCTGTGGCTCAAATGCTGAATAAATGGTGGTCCCTGGAGTCAAAAAGGTTGAAAATCCCTGGCAGATCAACAAGCTCATGTCGCGCCACCGAGTGGCGCGACATGAGCTTGTTGTTCTGCTATTTTTGAAAAAAATGTGAAAATGTGCTGCAAATCTCTGAATACATTATTTTGTAAGCAAACATTTTATCTCAATTTTTCGCTTCTGGGGAACCCTGAGAACAACATGTTTTCAGATGGCGGTCTGCAGCCAAATATGGATCATTCTAGTGGTCCTTGGCTAGAAATATGTTGGCACCACTGACACAGGAGCACAGATTTTTCAGAAAAAACTAGAATCTAGTGTCAGAAACTATAGAATCTAGTGTCAAAACTCGATTCTAGCATCAGAAAGTAGATTCTAGTGTTCAAAAGGAGATCCTAGCATCAGAAACTATCATTTAGTGTCAATAACTAGAATCTAGTGTCGGAAATTACTGTAGTGAATGAAACTCGAATCGAGGGTCAGGACTCAATATAGGTTATAGCGCGGTGTCTCTTTTGTAAGGGCTTTTAGTGTGTGGGTGGTGTGTTTATCCTGCCGACCGCGACCAGCTAGGCTGAAGGAGACACCACGGGGCCTTGCTGTTCCTGCCTGAGTGCTGGCAGAGCTATAGCCCACGCACACACAGCAAGGTTTTCCCTTTCTCTCCCCTCTCTCTCTTTCTCCAGGGGCGGATCTAGGCATGGGCATGGGAGGCAATGCCCCCCCTAAATGCCCAGACTGCCCCACCAAACATGATGGCATACAAAACAACCCGAGATATTTCAAATGAAAGTGCCAATATTTAAAACACTACTACTGCTACTACAAACTACACTACTGCTAACTACAATTGTGGCACCACTAAACCAACATCATTTCAGAACAACATTGTCGCTTCGCGCCACGGGCGATGAAGCCGCCCCCATGTCATTTTCTCCTGCCCCCAATTGGGAAATGTTACATCCCCCCCTGCCTCTCTCTCTCTCTCTGTCTCTCTCTCTCTCTCTCTCTCTCTCTCTCTCTCTCTCTGTCTCTCTCTCTCTCTCTCCTCTCTGTACCAAAGCTGTCAAACGCTTTCACAGGTAACTCACATGGGGGAAATCAGTTACATTGAAATAGTGTGACTATTGTACCTTATACCTTATACCACATTCCCCTGTATCCGTCTGGGTCATGGAGAAATTCTAAGAGGCTGTAACACCCTGCACTGATTGATGCAAACCATAACCTATAGGCAATGTGGCCGCCTATACATGCACAATTGCATTATCAAAACGGTGTTATAGACAATCTCCAGTGTGTGGTACTAAGATCATCAACCGCTTATCTGTAGCTGGGTTTCGGTAGAAAAAAAAAGCCAGTTCCTTTGCGGCTCCTTCCCCTTTTCAGGCCACTTCCACCCAGGCAGGTGCTTTTGTGTTTATTCCTACTAACAACATCAGCATATGCTACTGACTACATGTTTAGGGCAGTGGTGCTGACAGAGACATAAGGGGCTTTGAAAGATTATCCTATGGTTGACTGCATGTTTCTGGAAAGAGAGCAGTAACATCTCTACTCCCATGGCCGTGCTCTGGCACGACAGGACAAAAGCCAAATCCTTTACTTTAGGAGGACAGCTCAACATCAGTATCAATTTAAAAACCTTTTGAGGGGAGTGAAGGGTATAATGTGAGTGGAAAATACACCGGCGTCGGCCTGTTTACCCGCTTGATGTGTGGTTAAATTCTAATAACTGTCAGCATAGTGCATTCTCCGCTTAGATTGCACCACTTACAAAGGCACCACAATTGCAAAAAATAGATTATGCATTCGAGAAGTCTTCCGCAGTTCACATTCATTCACTCAATCCAGCTATGGTGCAGTACCGTATTTCTGTCACCCAGCTGTCGAACTGAGCTACTGGCATGTAGTTTTATACAGTACAGGGCATGTACATTGTTTATTTATTTTTTGCTGTGAACAAAGTCTACACAGCTGTTGTGTTCTCATTACTATGTCAGGGAATTAGCACACTGCTTGGTTGTGTGCTTGATTATGATTGGTCAATCATCAATCATTTTGCAAGCTGCTGTTTTCCGATAAGAGGCTACTGCTCTGCAGGGTCTTAAATATTTTCAAGTTGAGCTCAAGCACAGTTCTATACTCAATGTCATATCTGCCCTTTGTGTGATCATCCTGTTTGAATGTACAGAACTCACAAAATCTAAAATCTAACGCAGTGGTTTTCAACCTTTTTCATACCAGGCTGGGCCGTCGCTGCATATTTTGGCCCCCCTGCAATTTTTTTATCACTGGGCCCCCACTGTGCAGCTTTGCAGTATAAATACACATAAAAACCTATTAATCTGAGCTTTTTGGGCCCCACCTGGCTTTGGGCCCCCCTAAAACTATTTAACTTTTCCCCACCTGTCGACGCCTGTGATACCAGGGCCCACTATTTATTCAAAATTTGAGCCACGGACCACAATTTGATTACATTTTAGCCCCACAGACCCAAAACTTCTTTTGCTTTTGTCCACAATTCCAGGCTGGATCTCAGAAACAGGCAAACAATAGATCAAAATGTCCATTAATCTTCTACATCCTCTATAGTTGTGTAGACTTGGGCTAATTCAGATGGTGATTTTTTTTTAATTCTTGAGAGCGTAAACATGAAACCAAATGGACCCACAAGGGTCCATTTGGTTTCATGTTTACGCTCTTAAAGAGTTACATCTGGTTAAGCAACTGTCCATCATTTAGCTGGGGACCACCTGGAACCCTCTCAAGGACCCGGACCACCAGTTGAAAACCACTGATCTAACGGACTAATATTATTTGCAGAGGCAAATGGAACCGGAACCCTCTCTAAATCTACTGTGCCAAATGATTGATTTCTTTTGGTAGTCATGTAGTGGGCTAATGAACAACAGGCTGGTCATCATTGCAAAAGAAAACTCTTCAGGATGATTCAAGGCCCCTCTGCATCACATCAAGGTCCTTCATCATCATCCAGTCACGGGTTACTGTGTTTCACAATAATGGCTAGCTCATTTTGCATGCATGGAAAGTTCCTATGCTACGAGGGTAGCATTTTATAGGGAATATGGCCACTTGGAGTTGCACTTTCGCACTACAGGAAGCATATAGGATACAGATGAAGTTGAAACATCAAGTGGGACCCCTACAGACACCAGGGTACTTTTTTTTTTGCTTGGAAATGACATAACTTCCTGCTTTTTTGAATGGGAGTGAACGGGAACTTTCTGCTTGTTCCAGCTTATTTTTTCAGCGGTGGCAAGCTTTGCTATAGGCTTGCCGTCTCCAAAAAATAAGCCGGAACAAGCAAGAAGTGTCCATTGAAACCCATTCAAAAAACAAATGACATCACAGCCGAACAAAAAAGTCTACTGGCCTATGCCCAGATGTAGAGCCATGCTGATCACCTGTTCCTTGGATATGAAGACTGTTTTGTCTGTTGTACAAGTAGGTTCCAGGTGCCACGTTAGTTGGGAGCCCTGTTCATTCCTGACGTTGCAGTTTCTGTATTAGGACAAGCTCCTATTCCTACTGATCTCCTGCATCTGCAATGACTTTAATGGGGGCATCTTTGTCAAAGTATGACGGAATGCTTGCCTCAGCTAACTTTTCCTTCAGTACTCGACAAGCCTGTTTTTTTGCGCTGGCCCAAAGATGAAAGGTGTGTCTTTGTTAGTCAGGCTCCCCAGTGGTTTTGATATGCTGGCAAACTGCGGTATGAAACAATCTAGAAAACTTGTGCCTCTCACTCTTTCAGTGGCGGGGCCTTCTGTGAGAGAAACCTGGAAAAAAACTAACTTATATTGAACTGAAATGACCCGTATCTGTCTCACAGTCATCTGTCAACACATTTCATATGACCTATTGACTTTCTTTTGCAAAGTGGTCCTTTATTGCACTTTCTGAAATCTCCATGTAGGATATGTCCTCTAGCTGATCTCTGTGTCCGCATCCATAGCACACTTTGTGAAATTTTCATGAAGTTGCTACGATTTTCGCTCCTGGACTTTCTCCTCAGTCTGGAAGACATGTCTTTCCCATCAGCCAGGGCCGTCGCCCTTGTTCACCATCATTGGATTTGTTCACCATCATCGCTGCCATCTGCGCCTGCTCTTTCACATCGCACGTTCTACAACGTATCTCCAGAGTGCGAGGAAAGCATCGGTTGTGACTCCTCCAACAACTTTCTCTGTACCTAATCCGACATGCATCCTTCTCAGACCCGCATCTCTTATTTAGTTGCTAAAGTCCTGCTGCGAAAACACGTCTCTAGCAGCCTGAAGTAGTCTCGCCACTAACGCTTTCTCCATGTTTCCATTTTACTCAACAACCTGAGTAAAAATGTTAAATGCTCCTATTAAAAAGCTGGTAAAGCCCACACACAGCTTTAGTTTCCGCGTTCTTCTATGAATGAAGGAACAATCCTTGTCACCAGAATCAGTATAGATAGATCATCATTACACAACACATGTAAAAACAATAATCTGATTCTTCATATTGTGCTTTTTAAACGTGCAACCCCATACTTCCAGGAACTATTTAATAGCATGATCTGCCACTGCTGGTCCACTAGACTGAACAGAGTTGTCAGTAAACAGTGTCTCTTTTCATCACTCCTGCACAGCCCTAATGTGTCCTCATGTGACATTTCTCAGCCGCAGAATGACATGAAGTGGTTTGTTGTTTTCAGTTGCTGTGGTTAATAAATAAACAAATTAATAAATATCTGAACAGGAATCATGTTTAAAGCTGTCCGTCTATTCAGACTTTGAATTTAAATGCATGCAAATGGGCCTGCCACAAAATAAATGGCTCAGAATGTCTTTATTCTGTGATCCCCCTCATTGTGCTAGCCAGTGTTTATGTAAATTATTCTCTTCTCTAACAATGCCACCTAGGTTAGATTGCATTTGTTTAATTTGTACAGTTAAGGTTAAATTGCTGGCGGAATAGGCCTAGACATATTTTTCCAGGATATTTGTCGGTCTGCTTGTTACAATAGTCTGGTAACAGAATTTTAGATGAAGCAGAGAATTGTCTATCGCAAGAATTGTTTGTATATTCACAGTGGGATATCCATTAACAACCATCCATGGAGAATGTGTCTGATTTACATGGAGAACACAGTGAATACACCTTGGTATTTCTGTCTAATAAAAAACGCAATTGTTTTTTTCAGAGGATTACTGTCTGATGTTTGTTATTTTTGCCAGATTTCGCTGCTTTCTTTACAATTTATTATGCCCTGAATCTTTCAGCATGTCTTTTGTCCCTTTGTTAAAAGACCACTTCACCCACATTCACCCTCTTCATTAGCCCTCACAAATACTCATTGTAAGATGGTGCCATTTCTTTTCTACTTAATTTGTGTCTCAGGGGACGGCTGAAATCATTTAAAAAACCTGCCTAATGCAGTGAAATCAGAGGTAGGAAACTTGTGTAATTTCAAAAATATTTAAAAAATACCACGAATGCAAGCATAATGGCTTCTATTTCAGCATGCCAGGTCAGTACCCACTTTCTAATCCGATCTCATGTTAGTCTGATCATTACCCAACACTATCACAAATCCTAACCTAAACCTAACCTCACAGGAAGCCATGGGTGATTTGTAACCTTGCGGCACAGGTAGGTGATTTGTAAATTGTAAGCCACAGCGCAGGTGATTTGTAACACACAACATGGGTGATTTGTAAACCACACCACGGGTCGAACTAATGGGACGTCTGCCTGACTTAAGGGCATTCCCCGCTTTCTGTACAGTCCCGCCGGCCAGCAGCAATAAAAGCAAGGATGGAGTGATCCGGCAGAAATTGTGGCATGTTATAATCAGAAGGAGCAGTGAAACATGACAAACAAGCCTGAACTTGATGGATTCTCGCTTCCTTGACACAAGATCATCTACAGTGCAGCTGCTAGACATCCATCCAACAGCTGAGATGTTAAGACAGATCTATACCTTTCCATGTGAGCAGTGAGCACATATACAATTATATGTCACAGGCTACAGGCCACCATCTCATTTCCTGAGTTATAATCATCACCGCCACTCACCTCAGCACCTAATAGCTCAGGCAGTCTGTAAATGGGGGACTTGAATAACACATAATATTCTGCCTCCGACCCCATTGCATGCTGCTTATTTTATTGTGCACATTAACTCGTTTTTATGCGAAAACATCATCACCACCGCCATGCAGCAAATTTCAAACCGCTGGTGTTGTGGGCGTATTAGTCTACACCAGTATATTCAAGGTTTAACAACAAAGAATTACAGCCCCAAACCATTCTGGTAGAAAACTTGATTATCCACATGAACATGCATTGAAAATAGCAGATCTACAAATGCACAATGTGTTGTGAGTGTTGATGCAGAGAGGGGAAAGGAGTAGACCTAGTAGCCCCTGGAGGTCAAAAGTATACAGGGTTTAAGAGGGTTTAATTTCAAGTAGATAAGGGTGCACACAGGGCTAGCTGACCTGATGTCCGGTAGGATGCAAGAGGGTGGCTGACCTCATAGTGTCGCATAACCTTAATGTCCCGATTCTGTTACGGTTGGAGACCTCATGTGTGGCCTGATGTTTCAGGCCTAATAAGACAAGATTAGGTGTATCTTACCTTGCCTACGTAGGGACGAACTTTTAACAACCACACATTAATGTATATTAAGGTATATAGAAATTTATGAAAATATGTTTCTGTGTTCACAGTATACCAAGGTCAACACAGTTCTTTAAGTGACTTTTACCCTTTAGATGGCAGCAAAATCACAAAATTGGCCTATGGATTTGTTCCCCTTTGACATGGGACATTACTCAGTCAGTGTGCATGCTGCTATTATGTATTGAACTTTTATTTCCTGTCATACAGCATAAACCAAATGTTACAATAAATGGAATATCTGCTACCAACACAAGTGGCATAAATGGGAGTGTGTGTGTGTGTGTGTGTGTGTGTGTGTGTGTGGGGGGGGGGGGGGGGGGGGGGGCAAGTTGCCTTTTGGTATCCGGACAACTCACAAGTTATACCACCCGAAACCATGTAATTTATTAAACTACCGTACATCCTGAATTGGTAAGCCAGTAGCCTTGGTATATACCGGATAAATAACCCGGATAAATAACCCTATTTCTCAAGGTTTCCTAATGGCACACAACAATTTGATCACTTTGGAATTAAACTATAGCATCTGTGGGTTTGACATACTACGCTGATGAAGACAGCATGCTAACGTAACGTTGAAGACATTGACGAAGAACTTTCGCTGCGGTGAGTTGTTGGTATAAACTGGTGAGTTCTCCGGTATCGTGCAGCCTCTCGATTGAGGGACAGCACTTGAGAGACAGGCTGCAGAGTCACAGTGGGGGAATTGTGGCTTCTCTCCGAATTTTGTTACCTTATAGCTTCCAGAAACAGAACACTACTTCTAGGCAGAAAACTGAGAGCCTGGGCTGGCAGACATAAATTCCCAGATGTCTGCATGGGGTCATGTGCAACCGCTATAAGGCCAGGTACACAACGGTAGCGGAGAGAGCCAAGAAACAGAAACACTCAGTATGGTAGGCTTGCCTGCTTACTTCCCCCATTATCCTAAAGATAGACTTCAGTTGCACCATGAGGTCTGCCTGGAAAAGTAGAAGGTATACTCATTATTTTTTTAAATGTATTTGTGTACTGTAATGTGTACAAATATTTTGAAAATACTCAAAAAAATATATAGTGCTGAGGTTTTGTAATAATAATCAAGACAAAATTGGTAATTAAACCTTTCAAATAAATGTAGTGGAAGTGTATATTGCTCAGAGGTACAGAGGCTGAATGGTAACTGCAAGGTTGCCAGTTCAAACTAGGTTAGTCCTTGAGCAAGACACAGAACCCTGAGTTTCTCCTGATGTGGTGGTTGGGGCCTTGCATGGTTTTCTCCAGACAGAATCACCTGTTGGAAAAAAATGCTTGTCAGCAGATTGGTCTGGAATAGCTCAATTGTATACCCATTTCCCACTCCAGAGTTTGGGGTGGCCAATCACTCAATGTTCAGGCATTTTTTTGCCTACAGCTGATTTGGTCTGGCTATAGCCAAGCTAGGTTTTCACCACCAATAGTGTGTGAATGCTATATAAATTTACCATTTACATTTGCCTCTGAGATGTAAACGTATTAAGGAAATTCAAAACTCTCAAGTAAACTACAAATAACTCAAAATTGAACTCAAGTACCAGCCTGGATCCAGTCTGATTTGCTGCATTCCACACATCTGAAATGTCACTTCACAAATCAGGAGTCTATCCCCACAGCCAAGGTTTCTGAATGGTTTGTGGTTTGGTTGAGGAAAAAACAATTCACACAAATTCACATTAGTTTGAAGCCCATCCAATCAGAAACAATGTGGCTATGTATTAAACAGGTGACATCAGGGAAAGTCAAGCAGGCTCTGACTAGAATGAATTGAAGAATGAATGAAGTGACATTTCAGATGTGCGAAACGCAGCGAATCAGGTTGGAACCCAGGCTACTCAAATACAGAAAAGTACTTAATTACTTTCCACCAATGCATTGCAGACTGAGTGGACCAGGCTGTCTATGAGTCAGCAGGGGCGGATGGAACATGTCCCATTTAGGGGGGCAAGAGAACATGTTGGAGGGGCAAGAGAAAATGTCATGGTTGTTTTGCATGCCATTGTGTTAGGTGGGGCAGACTGGGCATTTATGGGGGCATTTCCCCCCATGCCCATGCCTAGATCCGCCCCTGTGAGTCAGGACATTGCAGCCTCTGGGTCCCCCCCCCCCCCCCCCCCCCCCCCCCCCCCCCCCCCCCCCCCCCTCTGTCTCTCTTTCTCTCTCTCTACCCCGCCCTCCGACATAAATGCATCCGCAGCCTGGCCTCCATTAGCCGTCGGTCATCCCCCGCACTACGTCATTATGGAGGGCTTTCCGCGTCAGGCTGCACTCTCGATAAATTAAATCCAAGAACTGCATTTACACAGAGACAGTAAATCTGTGTTTTAACCCTTTGCGGTGCCACAGAGCTGAGGGGTCCATGGTGGTGGTGATGATGGGTGAACTCATACTCTCGCATACTGTACACTACAGGGGGTTTCATCCTTTTTGACACCAGGGACCATAGGCGGATTATGAAATGAAGGGCCCTGGGCCGCCACCAGCCAAAGGGCCCCCCTACAACGGATGGTCTATCTGCCTGGCGCCGCGGCATGATGGTTTGGACATTTTGGGCTATTTTAGTGACACAAAATTAGTAAACCCATTGTTAATAAGGAGTGTGGGTGTCTACTTTTTCTAATATTTTTTTTTATAGGCTATGTAATATTTACTGATTACTCTATCTTGTCCTGGTAGCCTACTAATAAAAGGCACTGTGCCTGATTACCTATAACCACTCTGGTGGCATCGGATGGCATCTCTGTATCTAAACCTCACTTCCTGTTTTCTTGTCACAACGTTGAGGAAGGACAACGGGATGATACCATACTCCAAGAATGATACACGTTCATTATCTGCTCACCATAGGTAAATACAAAACGAGTGCTGGCATTTTCTTCTCTTTCTAATGTCCTACTGCCTTGCACCTGGAAGGATAGTTATAGTATTAACGTGGAGTATTACGAGCTGTCTGCTTCTGAGTCGGAAGCCCTTTTTGTTGACCACCTCGTACCCCCATTAAGGATCACTGAAAAACAGCTGTAATGCTAAACTTTGTAACAACTCACTGCCTTGTGCTCCTGCTGTCTTCGCGCCCGCGATCTCTGTCTCGCTCTGTCTGTCTGCCGCGCTCTCTCGCGCTCTGCCGCGCTCTCTCGCGCTCTGCCGCGCTCTCTCGCGCTCTGCCGCGCTCTCTCGCGCTCTGCCGCGCTCTCTCGCGCTCTGCCGCGCTCTCTCGCGCTCTGCCGCGCTCTCTCGCGCCCTGCCGGCGCTCTCTCTGCCCTGCCACCTCTCTTTCCCCCCCCCCCCCCCCCCCCCCCCCCCCCCCCCCCGTGTGTGTGTGTGTGTGTGTGTGTGTCTGTGTGTGTGTGTGTGTGTGTGTGTGTGTGTGTGTGTGTGTGTGTGTGTGTGTGTGTGTGTGTGTGTGTGTGTGTGTGTGTGTGTGTGTGCCGTTGGGCTTGTTGCAAATGTATATACCACATTCTGTACATCGCATGGCCACACTGCTGCATCTACCATGTTTGTTCTGCTATGGAAGATCAACTGCTATTATTCTCACAACTGCAACAGTGTATTTTCCTCTTGAACTGGTGGCTCTGGCGCACGGTGTAGGTAGGCTATGTCACACCATTTATTCAGCATTTGAGTCACGGACCACCATTTGATGACATTTTAGCTCCAAAGACCTAAAACTAAAGAATTCTTTGGGGTTTTGTTGACAACTTGACACTTCCAGGCTAGCTGGATTTTGCAAACAAAACAGTGTAGACTTCTTAATTAAATAGGGTTAATTCAGATGATGAATATTTTAACTCTTGAGATTGTGAAAATGAAACCAAATGGACCCGCAAGGGTCCATTTTGGTTTCATTTTTACATTCTCAAGAGTTAGGGCCTACATCTGGTTAACCAATTTTCCATCATTTAGCCTGGGGACCACATGCATATATTTGGAAATGTTTTTATCTCTGCATCAAATCCGACCCTGGTGGATGGATGGATGGATGGATGGATGGATGGATGGATGGATGGATGGATGGGTGAGTGAGTGAGTGAGTGAGTGAGTGAGTGAGTGAGTGAGTGAGTGAGTGAGTGAGTGAGTGAGTGAGTGAGTGAGTGAGTGAGTGAGTGAATGAATGAATGAATGAATGAATGAATGAATGAATGAATGAATGAAACATGATCCATTTCAGCAGCTACAGAAGGATCCAACTTCTCTTTACATTTAGCCACACAGGTTTAGGCATGCCAACTTGCAATAGTCATTTTTTGTTTACTTAATTAAAGGTGTAACGTTTGAATGTATGTTGTATATAAATACACTGTTACAAGTAAAAATCTGGAATCGAAAATGTACTTGAGTAAAAGTATAGGGGTTGTATCTAAGTACCAAAGGTACTTTAAATATAGCTCAATCTGCAGAATGTCCCAAGCAGCTCAATCTGCAGAATGTCCCAAGTTTTCAAATTTATAAGCATTATTTTGGGGGAAAATAGCATATCTACAAGCACACATAATGTGTCGCCATGCATTGTTGATTGGCTATTTTCAAAAGGCCAATAACTTACAGTATGGTGACAAATCTACAGGTATGTGTCAAATAAATGTAGTGGAGTAGATAAACAGTTCCCCAATTGTTTGGAAAAAAAAATCGACGATCCGGGCACACAAAAGTAAAATATAAGCCTTTATTAAGGTTAAAAAGGCACAGACGCCAACATGTTTCGACCACTACATGGTCTTCATCAGGGCATAGGAGTGAAAAAAGCATCACACAAACTCATTAAGTAGGGTAGGTAGCCCAGCACAGCATGGAGTCACTCAAACAATCAACAGGTATCACTCAAACAATCAACAGCTACAACGTTAACAGTATACTTAAAATGTAAAAATGAACTTATAGTCCAGGCAAAATGAATTTTCAAGTGGAATAAATTGTAACATGGGATTTTTCTTCACAGATCATTTCTTTGAGGTCTCCAGAACAACATATTAAAAGTCCCGAAAAATCCCAGTTGCGCAAATATGTTTAATATCATAAAGTAATAGAATACATAGGCTCCAATGGAGTGATAGCCCCGCCCCCTCCTATACAAACCCATTATAACTTAAAACTCCATTTTAACCATGATGGATTATTCAAAAACAACCCATCTTTTTTCTGGTGACTGATATTGTCCTCCTAATACGTGAGAGGACCATGGAATTTCATTCACAAGTTTCAGTTATTTTTAAAATATTGTTTTGGAAAATGTAGCTGCCTCCATATCTGGCTATGCCCATCCAAATGAATATTAAAATAAATAAATAAATGAAACCTGTAAATGAAATTCCACTGCCCTCACCTTTTTCTGGTGACTGATATAATCCTCCTAATACGTGAGAGGGCAGTGGAATTTCATTTACAGGTTTCATTTATTTATTTATTTTAATATTCATTTGGGTGGGCATAGCCAGATATGGAGGCAGCTACATTTTCCAAAACAATATTTTAAAAATAACTGAAACCTGTGAATGAAATTCCACTGTCCTCTCACGTATTAGGAGGACAATATCAGTCACCAGAAAAAAGATGGGTTGTTTTTGAATAATCCATCATGGTTAAAATGGAGTTTTAATTTATAATGGGTTTGTATAGGAGGGGGCGGGGCTATCACTCCATTGGAGCCTATGTATTCTATTACTTTATGAAATTAAACATATTTGCGCAACTGGGATTTTTCGGGACTTTTAATATGTTGTTCTGGAGACCTCAAAGAAATGATCTGTGAAGAAAAATCCCATGTTACAATTTATTCCAATTTTAGGTAAAACATGAGCTAAAATTACTGGCCTATTAGTCACTTTCCACCATTGCCAACTTGGCCGTTTACTTTATCTTTTACTGTCTAGCAGCAACCTAATGCTGTTAGTCACTACTTTGCATGTGAGGAGGCGGCGGCCCCCTGGAGGCCCCCTGCTGGCTAATAGCGATACATTTACAACAGAGGGATTACGGCAACATGTGTGCGTATCCAGTTCATTGGCAATCCTTTAATTAAATAGTATAGTTGTCCACGGCACGGATATAATGAATAAAATGGGCTAGATCGCGGAGGACTAGATAATAGATATCGTCATGCATAAAATAGATGATAGATCGACAAAAGAGGCGCGATTTTATGCGCGACTGTACGAATAAAATGCTTCAAACACTGGCTGTCTCTCACTCACGCATGCAGTCACAGTGAAACTGACACAAGATTAGCAGCCAGGGTTGCCCAAATGCCAGCTAACGTAGCCCATGCAGAGACTATACGATCGCCTTGCACTCGAGGTTCTCAATTCGGTTCGTTAGTTTCGCGTCACGTACGTTGGCATAATGGTTTGCCAATATAACCCCTCCAGCCATCTGTGTTGAACTCGCACTATTTTTAGCCCTGGCCGCGCAGAAACAATCTTATTAGGAGATTTAAACTTCGCCCCAGTTGGACTTGCGAGGATCCACGCATGGATTCTCTCGGCTCGCTCGCAGGCCCGGATGTAACATTTCCCAATTGGGGGGCAGGAGAAAATGTTATGGTATACCATTTTTGGTTACAGGACTTTTAATAGTATAAGCATAAGCAAAGTTGCAGCATGCATAAAGCGTCTGACTCAGAGAGTTTTCTTTTTTGAATGATGAAATGGGGTCGGGACTCGGTTAGTTAGTTAGTAGCGTAGTGTTTCAAATTATTTTAAATATAAGCATGTCATCATGTTTGTTGGGGCAGTCAGGACATTTGGGGGGGGGTTGCCCCCTTCCCCCATGTCCATGCCTAGATCCGGCCCTGGCTCGCTCCGTTATTCTCACCAGTTTCTCTCTCTCTCTCAGTTGATTAATTGATATCATACAGTGCGTATATCTGACTGAGAGAGTTCACCCAACGTGTTTGGTGTCAGTGTGGCTCTTCTTGGTGTAATAGAAAACGAGCCCGGTCTGTCGCGGCGTAGCCTAATGGAAACTCCGGACTCCGGCACTGTGTTCAGAATGCATAAAGGCGAGCGGTGGCAGTGAGAGAGCTTTCAATCAGGGCTCAGCTTGAATTAACCACTCACTCACTGTTAAATGGATCTTTGCGTCTCTCTCTTCTTCTCTCTCTCTCTCTCTTTAGCCTGACGCAGTGAGCAGCGGCACAGCACCCCATTGTATTATTTATTCCAAAACGAAACTCTCTCTCTCTCTCTGTCTCTCTCTCTCTGGACATTTTCATCAGAACATATATCCCGCATCTCTGAAAACATCTTGCATGGGGGCTTCATGGTGACACATTACCGGCTTTTCTATCGGGAAAAGGCTTACGAGGCTTTTGCTCCGCGACTGCAAGAAGAAGGTAAGCCTCTCACACACAGCCAGAGGAATGTTGTCACATATGTTGTTCTATTAGACACTTGTCGTGGCAGTTTAAACACATTTATTTATATCACTATGATGCTAAATTAGAATAGTTCATGTTCTTATGTTAATATTATGCTGATTATATGGTGTATATGTTGTATAGACTATCAAAGTCACGTTCAGAAATTTCATTCATGTGGACACGTAGTTGCATTTAACAGTATAATACACGTAACCTATAGAATAGTTACTGTAAGTTGTATAGGAGCCATTTAATTATTAATGAATTAATTAATGTTGCGGTCTTGCGTACAGTAAGCTAATTGGTAACTTTAGCTGCGATAGACGCTGCAAACCGGACACTGTCTAATGTCTATGGAAAGCTGGTTGATTCAGAAACTATTTGGAATGGAAAAGAAAAGAAAGCTGGGAAGTTTTGTCGCTCATAGGAAAAACGTAGCGTTCATACATCATTACACCTTATGCACTGTTATTATTATATTTCCAAGATAAAACATCCATAAAAAGAGAGATTCATTCATATAGTTTTGTGGTGCCTTGCGCTATAACAGACGGTCTCATCCAGTCTGTAATACTTCAGCACCTTGGACAGCGAACGGTTTGCTTTATCGTCTTTGGAATTCGATGAGAAGATGTTTGCGGCAGCCCCTCTCACTCACTGGGGCAGGAAATTAAAAAGATTTCATTAATGGAAGTGCGCTTTATAGCTGCTGCATGCGCTTGCCGAAATACTTTCTAGTCATTCTGGCGACGGTGTTATACCACACACACGACTATAGTCGCAAAAATGACCCGCTTGCCAGATGCGCACGAAAACCACAAGTATCCTAATGACTATAGGGCTACACGTAATGACTCCACCAGTTGTGTTCTCTTGGTGACTCTTAGTCTAAATTCGTTCAGTTATGCAGTGTGCCTTTTATTATACATAAATTTTATATACTATAGCCTACCTGCTAAGCTTCATAGTTGCTGTATACTTGAACATTTAGCAGACAGCTTTTGACATTTCTCTGGCTTGCACTTATCTCTACCACCACTCTGAAATGCACCTCATGAGATGTGATTGCGTTTAAATTGAAAGAGGCTTCTGTGTTGTTGTGGTGGTGGTGGTGCCTGATGTTTTTGCCATACATAAAAAATATATGTGCGTGTGTGCGTGCGTGCGTGCGCGTGTGTGTGCGTGTGGCAAAAGATAACACAAATTGATTGTCTATTGAAACAAAGTTTATTATCCACTGGATTTGCACATAACAGGCGAAAGAGAATCTGGGGTCATTTAAAGAGCCATAACATTATAGAATGAAGTCTACTGTGCTAAAGTCACATATTGCCATTATTGTAATGTCAACAGTTGCCTTAAGTTAATGTATTTTAGTAATTTAAACCCAAATTGTATTTTCCTATTAGGACCTCTGTCTTATACTTTACTTTATAGCTTTACATTTAAACAGAGGCATTGTGAATCTTTCATCATATTAGTTAGTTTTTGCTGCTATTGCTGAAGCTGTCTTTCACATTAGCCGTCACATCTCCTTTTCCCCGTCTCCCTTATCTTGATTATGCAGTTGGATGATTGAGTCAGCTATTTTGTATGCAAGTTGCCATATAGCTTGGGTTCTTTGTGGAGGAGAGGGAGATCGTGCAGAGGATACTGAAAGAGAATTACAGCTTCTCATGACGGTACAGAGTGCAAAAGATGAGGCTGTCCTGTTCGATGAATTGCTGTTGGAGAGAGGGAGAGGACCGATATCCCAGGGGAGGAGGTTTTAGAATGGCAAGGATGGGAAATGGCTGCATGTTCACGTGACTGCATTACACCGCTGTGGGGTGCCGGGTGCAATTTGAATTATTGTTCAATTGATATAGGGCCCTGTGGTATGGTAATTCACGGGTCCATTTTCAAGGAACCGACCCGGTTCAGACCCGGACGTAATCGGAGCCGCTCCGCTTTGGACCCGCTGCTATAATTAACATGACGGCTCCGAACCGTTGAATGCCCGGGATGATTTAACCCGGCTCCGAGACGAGCCCGGTGCTATAATTAACATGACGGCTCCGAACCGTTGAATGCCCGGGATGATTTAACCCGGCTCCGAGACGAGCCCGGTGCTATTATTGAAATCATGGGTCCGAACCGTAAATGTCCGAGTACCGAAATGTCCGAACGCTTTAATGAGTTCTACTAGTATATTATGAATAAGACGGAAGCTTACTGTTAGTTGTACATGGTTGAACACCATGCATGTTGAACACGGACTCGACTCACAGCATAGAAAATAAATCCACGTCGTCTTTAGATGTTGAATCCCAGTAGTAGCTGTACTTTTCTTCTTAGCCATTATTCCACCATTGTGTGTGAATAAAAATAATAATCCATAGTCAACTATTATAACTGCCGTCTCGTGATGGTACATCACACAATTCATATCTTCGTTGTGGAAGAGTGGTTTCTTTTTTGTTCTGTTACTGTCGCACTAGCAGCAGACCATAGTCTTTATTGCTTATCTTAATAATTATTATTATCACGATAGTTAAGTTGTTGCCGTGTGTGTGTGTGTGTGGGGGGGGGGGGGGGGGGGGGGTTGTTGTTGTGATGATGACGTATGCAGTAACTTCCTGCTATGCTAAAGTCACGTGACTCAATGCTCGCCTCTCACTGGCCGGAGGAGAACAAGGGGGGATGACGAGGGTGATTGACAGCTGTGGCGGCCAATCCCCGGGTTTGGGGTGTAACCCGAGGTCCGAGACGCCCCGGAACCGGCCTGATTGTACCCGGGACATGCAGGGGACATGCAGGAACCGGCCTGAACGAACCCGCGACATCGCGGAACCGGCCCGTTTGTGCCCGGATGTCATTTCTTGTAAACGGAACCGGAACCGGCCACGGGCCGGGTCGGTGCTCGGGTTTTACCGGGTCTCGGGCTAACCCGAAGTACTCTACCCTGTGGTATAGTAATAATATAATGATGACAGAAAAGGCTGAGATTCAACGCTGGTTTGGGTGCAGAACCAGATGGCATTGTATGCTTTGAACTGGTTAAAAGCATGGGGGACTGCAGTTCTAGACATTTGCTGCATGCAGAATGAACACCTCGGCGAACTCATTTACTCAGGATTACAAAGCCCACTTGTGATAATCCTCTGATAACCATGATGGTGATGATGGCATTAATGCTGTCTGTGTGGGGCGTCAAGTCGTGACTCCTAATGCTATGTTGAAAACGTGGTTCAGTGGACATCCAACCTGCTGGGGGGGTTGATGTCTGGAGGCATCGTGTTGGTGACGGAAATTGTTATGCCGTTATCTTTTATGTTTTTGTGCTGTAACTTTCTTATACAGGCTTGGTGGCATATATAGTTCAACATTGTAGAGCAGTGGATTTGAACCTATTTGATGCCAGGGCCCATGCACTATTTTAACAGCATTTGAGCCATGCACCACCATTTGAAGATATTTTAGCCCCACAGACCCAAAATTAAAGATTTCTTTTTGCTTTTGTCCACAATTCCAGGCTGGATTTGGCAAACAAAGCAGGCAAACATCCAAATGACCATATTAGTCTTCTACACTCTCTAATTGTGTACACTTCTTAATTAAGTGGGTTAGTTCAGATGATTTATATTTTAACTCTTGATAGGGTAAACATCGGAAACCAAATGGAAGGGTCAATTTGCTGTCGAGAGTTACATCTGGCTAACCAACACTCATTTAGCTGGAGACCATCTGGAACCCTCTCAAGGACCACTGGTGGTCCTTGGACTACTGGTTGAAAACCACTGTCATAGAACACAGATGTTGGGGTATAATGGTTCTGTTTATTAACGTAAGGTGTAATTAAAAGACCCAGTCGTGCTTTGTAGACAGAGCTGAGAAGCATATGGTAAAAAGAAACAACAGCATTCCCAATTTTAGTTGCAGCCGAACTTTACAGCTCTATAATTCAACTAACAACTTGCCGCACCATGAATACTGTGGGCTATGTTACTAGAGCTGTTAGACCTCTGAAGCCAGCCATCTCATGTGACACTTAACCTTTCCCGAGGGCACTACTGTATATCTATCTTCGGTTTGTTTGTTTTTGTACCGATATTGGATTTCTGTCGCCCGATTCAAATTCAATCAAAGACAAACACGTTCAGAATGGCCATGGTTTTCTGTTCTTTCAGTCTCAGTCGCATGCCTGCAAAAAGCCATACAGATTTACAGATCTGTAGTGCCGGTGGCACATAAGTTTTGAAAATGTCACGGAAACATTTTCACCATCCCCTCTTCAATCCCTCCTTTCAACCCTTGCAAGTGTTTAAAGTCAACCATGGCGACGTGTCTTTGAAGGAATAAAAGCTAAAATGAAGACATTCGGCCTAAAATAGGTTAATATTGTGACATCTCTTTTCTGGAGACTCCCAAACCCCCAAAAAATCAAATCTCTTCAAATCTGCTCCATGTCTCTTATTAATGTTCTTGTGTTAACATATTACACCCTGTTTGAATTTAGAGGCCATTTGCAACCCTTTTATGACAAATGCCTATACTGTAGCTACATGGCCAGTAGACAATTTATCATTGTAGTCCTGCAGCAAACGATCATTTCCTTAGTCGATTATTTGATTAATTGTTCTCAAGTGATCCACCTAAGTAGTATTTGTCCATTGACCTCTTAATAAGCAGCATGTTTGTACATTATGTATTCCAATCGTTGGTGATGCAGTATCATTGATGAGGCTGAAAGTGCAAAGCTATAGCATCAGTCTCCTTTGGACATGATTTATTGTGCTTGCGCCTTTGAGACACATCCTAGAAATTTAACAAAGTCGCATTTAGCAAACTTCACATTGAATCAGTTGGTTGTGCAGACCATTAACTACAAAACACGTTTACAGAGATACGGTCTCGTCTCTAGACGCAATGCCTTTATTCAGGAGGTTTTATTGAAAGTGGCAGCGAAGGCCCTTCGCCTTGTGGAAAAAAAAAAACACAGTAGGTAGTTTAACCTTGACAGTTTTCACAATTGCTACGAAAGTATTCAGTACACCTTGCTGTACACACACTACTTTTGTTGTCTTTTACTAGTGTTTCTGTTGTGTCTAAAAATAAATGGTACATTTATTTTGTGCTTTTATCCTAAGTGCTTTACATAGAGCATTACATTCAACCATTCACACACTCATTGGATTTGTCTAGTCTGCCTATTGATAGTATCAAGTGAAGATAGACATCAAAGAGGTACAGAGTTGGGACCAGCGTACACCCCGACACACTGCAATTACAGTATACTTTATGGCAAATGAACCCATGCAAGGCAGCAACCTGCACATGGGGATCAATTAGGGGTTAGTGTCTTGCTCATGGACACTATGACACTAACTCTGGAGGCCGGGATCGAACTAGGTACCTTGCACGTTCCGCTCCAGCCACTCTCTTTAGGAGCATTCAGTGATTTGGGTGATTTGGAAAAAAAGGGTTCTGCCGGTAACAAGATGTGCATATGCACACACTCCACGGTGGGCCAACAGCAACAGTCCAACAACACATGCTCCAAGGCCCACCCCCATTCGATCCTGATTGGAAAAAGGCCCTCTCATCCGAATGGCTTTTCTCCCAAAGCCCAAACTGAAACTAGGGTTTTATGACTACATGGGGACTCACTGGGGGGCAGGGAGGAACTAGCCTGGTTTAAACCCATCAACGCAGCTCACTCTCTGAGTGCACTGAGTCTCTTGGTCTGGCCTTCTATTGTCAACCTATAATTTGCCTCAGTATCAAGATGTATTTATCCAATGAGAGTCGGAGTTGGGGGTTGGTCTAACAGACAAATCCAAACAGACACAGCTGATTGGCCAGCAGCCCCGTCACTCAACAGTGCAACAGTTACAGTGGCAAACAACAAACATGGCGGCCACAACTGCGGTGAATCTCGGCGGTATCAATCTGTCCATTAAACCGACCTATGATAACTCTTTCATAAAGATTTATCATAGGTAAAGAAGCGTCGGGTTGTATAAACATCATCATCCACCATATTTTACTGCTTTTGTTCACATGCTAGTAGCGCCTGTTGCCTGTGTTTGTTTGGTTAGCAAATGGCCGCTACCCCATTAGCCACATTATTGATTGGCCTTTTGCAGGGTTTGGTATGAACCAAACCCCTCCCTTTTGAAGTCTCACAGACAGCGGACAATTTCAGACAATTTCAGACTTAAGCTTCAGGAAACTCGAGTCTCATAATCAGGCTAATGAGGAACTCATTATATGGTCACCACGCTCTATAGTGGGAATTAAGTGAAATCACTTACTATACCTTTCGGCATTTCAAGTAATTCCTTCTAAAACATCACTGATTACAACAAATAATCAGTTTGTATAATTGATAAGATAGCTGTAGTGTGTCTGTACACAAAATTAACTACTGTATGTTGGTGGCTTAGGGGGATCAGTATGAAGTATGTAGGGTCTCGCTTAGGGATGAGGAGTCTGTCATAATTAATTAAGGGGTGCACAAAAATTAATCCACCCCAGAGTGCCAGAAACAATTGTGTAGTTTCCTGGCCACCTGCTGCCTGCCGTATGCTTGCCGAGAACCTCTGGTAAACAAGCCATCGAACAAATGGCAGAATGAGACATTATGAGGCATAGTTCTGTCTCCACCTTGCCATCTCTGCAAAGTAATTAGAGGCGGCTGGCTTACAAAACGGCCATGACAGTCGACCTGCAGGCTCCCGCTTTGATGGATGAATGTCCTGTACACCAGGACCCATTAAGTATGGTGATATTATGTGATGTGTTTGTCAAGGCTCACCTATCCGAGGCTCTGCTATTGATGAAGACTTTTCAGTGAGCTTTCTCATGCACACACACACACACACGCACGCACGCACACACACACGCACACACACACACACACACACACACACACACACACACACACACACACACACACACGCACACACACACACACACACACACACACACACACACACACACGATATATAAATGGCAATGCTTCTATGACCCTATAAACTCAAATATAAGGGGTTATACATGTGGAAGTGCGTTTTCAGTGTATAGCTATTGGTGGATCTTATTATTTATTCATTTCCTTACTTTCATTATTTTGCACACACACACTACTTTTGTTGTCTTTTACTAGTGTTTCTGTTGTGTCTAAAAAATAAATGGTACATTTATTTTGTGCTTTTATCCTAAGTGCTTTACATAGAGCATTACATTCGTCCATTGATTATAGATTATTATTGATTATTGGAGCAATGAGAAAAAAAAAAAAAAAACAAATCCTGCCACCTAGTTATTATTAGAATGGAAAAGACAAATGTATGTATAGATTATGTCAGCTTACACAATGTGTTTACCTACCTGAGCAGCTGGCAGTGTATAATTTGTAAAAACACATTTCAAGAATAATTCCAATTGTTATTTTTTCTTTGTAGAAAACAATTCCCTGGAAGTAGTATGATAGTGTGTGTATGAAGCTCCTTTGCAGGCATTGGATGGTTTTAAATGCATTGAGCCTCTGAATTAGTGATCTTTTCAGGTACTTTTCTTTTCTCCACAGGAGATTGGTTAAGCTCCAAACAAACTAACAGAAAGGTATCCAAAAATGTAAATGTATATTCTATGCCTCATTGAGGCCTTCTAACATACTACTAGATTTATTTTTGCATCAAAAGTGAATACATGGCTAACCACAAGCACATTTTCCAGCTTGCAATTGCCAAGTGGACTTTTTTTTTTTACCCTAGAAAGTCTTTTTTTATGAATAACCTAGTTTGTCACAAATGACAGGTTTATACCTTCATTAATATTGTATATTGTTATGAGTCTCGTATCAAAGAATTATGGTGGTACTCTATGCAAACGAGTAAACAGTTTCCTAGAGTAGTGGCATAACACTTTAGATGGGGTAGGGGTAGGCGTGTGGGTGTTGCTGTGGGTTGTGAGAGGTATATAGCTCACATGCCAATTCAAAGCACCCACACATACCCACACACAATCACACTCAAACTCACACAAAGAGTGCCGTGCTGAGAAGACAGGACACCGATCACTTTAATTGGTTCCTTGGGGAAATGTAAAAGCCAAGATGCAGGTCCTTAATGTACACGTTATTCAAAAAGAACACACATTGCAAATTGGATTTTTGAGATATTGGATTTAATTATGCTTTCAAATATTATTCGGGTTTCAGCTGATTAACTATGGTGTAAAATATTATTTAGGATTCGTCTGATTAGACCTGTGATTGATTGTGTCGTATGATTTTCTTGCTTCTTGCCCAATTATAAAGTGTACTGTAACCATTCACGTGCTGAGACATACCGATTCCTCGAGTGGATTTTCCAATGCCATTATATTCTGTTTGACAGTTTTTGTTTTAATAACACCTTAAAATGAGTCACAATACCCGAAGAAAACCTACCAAGGAATATGAATCAACACATCGCCTCTCTCTTTATGTCTCAAATAGCCAGTTTGACAGATTTGTACTAGGTACTTGACCCATTCAATGGCGTCTATAGGCAAAAAAATCAAGTGCACAACGCTATCTTCTTGAGTACATCCAGCTGGCAGTATGTCTTTTGTGCCGTTCCTATATTTCTCTTCTGCACTCCACTGATAAAGACAGTAACCAGTGCCAGTGGCTATAAAGGACTCTGTCCCTCTTCGTACATTAAAGGAAACTCATAACGGAGCTGAATGACTCCATGACTCTATCTTTAAACTAGCAGTGTGCACAAGGAAGCAGGAGATGGGTTTATCTGCCTGGCGTTTTTTGCCTGGAGCTCCATCAGTGCTGCTTTCAGAGCAAACACAGCCAACACACACACACACACACACACACACACACACACACACACACACACACACACACACACACACACACACACACACACACACACACACACACACACACACACACACACACACACACACACACACACACACACACACAATCATTTTAAGTGAGAGACAAGAGGACAAAACCAATCAAATGACCCATCTGAAGGGCATGTGTGTTTGTGCTTTAAATGTCTGGCGGGCAAGACATACCCTCGATTCTACGTGCAACTACATGATGATGTGCAAGTGGCTTGACAGGTGATCTGAGCTGTAGCTGATTGCTTGCTATAGATCTCATGGTTTACTGTAGCAGTAAAAGACCTAACATACTGTACTGTACTGTATACTATATCATAGGACTCCCACTGTGACTGTCTAGGCGACCCAGTGGTTTTCAACCTTTTTCATCCCAGGGCCCACCATTTATTCAGCATTTGAGCCACGGACCACCAATTGAGGATATTTTTAGACCCACAGACCACAAAACTAAAGATTTATTTTGCTTTTGTCCACAATTCCAGGCTGGATTTGGGAAACCAAACAGTCCAACATACAGATCAAAATGACCATTAATCTTCTACATTCTCTAGTTGTGTAGACTTGGGATAATTCACATGATGAATATTTTAACTCTTGAGAGTGTAAAAATGAAACCAAATGGACCCGCCAGGGTCCATTTGGTTTCATTTTTACGTTCTCAAGAGTTACATCTGGTTAACCAACTTAGCTGGGGACCACCTGGAACCCTCTCACGGACCACTGGTGGTCCCCGGTCCGGACCACCTGTTGATAAAACCCCTGGTCTAGGCGACCCATTAGGAAAGATCATCTATTCTGCCTTTTAGCCACGGTCCACCATTTGGTGTTGAGTTTTGTGTCTCGGACCCAAAACTAAGGCTTTTCAAGTTTGTGCCCATAATTTAGGAGAGATATCTGGCAAAATGTTGGTAAAAATAACAATTCTTCTACATTTCTGAATGTGTAGATTCTTGAAGTAATTCAGATGTTTAAATATAATTTAACATGTGAGAGTATAAAATGAAACCATTTGGTTTTATTGTACACTCTCAAGACTGGGGACCACCTGGAATCCTCTCAGGGACCACTGGTTGAAAACCTCTGATCTAAGTGTGGCTGCAGCCAATACGTTTTCTGCAACAAAAGAGGAAACAAAGATATTAGTCGTCGTCATGCAACATTGCCCTGGGTGGTGAAAATGGAAATCATTATAAACACAAGTTCTGAACTTGTTGTTGTTGCCTTACAGTTGTATAATGTCAACGTATCCCCCAGCCCACAACAGCCCTAGCTGTCAATTAGGCTCAGCCCCTAGTGGTTGTGTGTCGCTTTGGTGAGTGGGAGATTGGGGTTCGATCCCCGCTCACCAAATTACTACAATCTGGCATAGTCAGCAGGATGTGGGGCTGGCGTCCTGAGATTTTGGTGTGAGGGATGAGGTGTGAAGCGCGAGGGCGAGCTTGGGGGGGGGGGGGGGGGCAAACCTGGCCCACAACAGCCCTGCATGCCAGTCAGTCTGGTGACTGGTGGGAGACTGGTGTTCGATTCCCGTTTTAATTGATTTACTGAATACTGTATTGTCAGAAATGTCAATAGTACAGCGTACGTTCAAAGGGATAACCGGGAAAAAAAAAATCAGGTCCTGGGAATTCAATTAGCAATCATGACATGAAAACGTGTTGTACAATGTACAAAGTTGGGTAAAAATGAAGGGGATTATAAAATATAAAGGGTGTTCACTTTACTAAGGGGGAGCAATCACTAAGCCAATGCAAATTGTAATTGTATTTTAGGTTATGGTTAGATGTTGCACAAAAGTATTTTAACTATATATTTTTTTTTAGAATGGATATTGCATTTTAGCAGTCTGAGCACTGATAAACTCCATTGCACAGTAGCTGCAAAATGTATTTCCTATGATGAATGGGGGGTGACAATCTAATGTGTAATCATGTTGCTGTTTAAAACGGTGCGGTTGTTGACAATGAATGCATATTACCAAGACATTCATATAATACCTTGTGCTAATGAAGAGTAATGGTGATGAGACATTCCTTCCAATAACGGCTTCTTGATTCAGCTGACATTCATTCTGACACTCTTAATCTGGCTTTAATCTGTTCACTCACATGCAGTTGATGTTTTTGATTACCTTTTAGCTCGATGATGGGTGGGTGAGCAGATGGTTACACTGAGGCCCATCAGAGAAATATGCTTTATAATCGATATTTTATAAATAACCAGGAAGACGCCTGAGGGCGCGACGCGGTGTGCACCGGCCATATATGGAGCATGTGTTGAGTGCACCGGGTTTGATGAGGTCAGATCACCATTGGAATGTCAGAACAGGTCAGCTCTGTATCTACTGTAAGTGTCTTGCCTTAGGAGTGCAGGGTTTGAGTAGTACAGGGTGTGGTATGAGGGCCCAGGTTTTGAGACCTGTTGAGAACTCGAATTTTTGCTGGCTGTCCGTCCGGCACGACTGCACAAATACCATAAACATTAGGGGCAGACCCATCAATAGTTTGAGTGGGAGACATCGAAGAGGATGGACGGATGGATGGATGGATAGATGGACATGGGGAATTGCAGAACAGCTTCTGAGCAATACTATATCCATACGATTGGGATTGGACTGGGATCTCCATATATGGGCTCAAATGTGACAGCAGGTCGCATGTACTTTGATCACTGATTTGCCATCTTCACTGATGATGTTATAGTGATGTCACGAGAGCTGGATTTTGAGTGACTGACAGACAAACATAAATGCACGATTCTATAGTGAAGTGCAAAAAGCAGACTCATTCACATTTTCATTTGCTCTCTTACTTGTATAGACTTCCATGTTTGTCACAGTGTAAGGAATCAAAAGTCACCCTGCAGGGAAAGAAATAAGCTTTGGAAAGATGCTGACTGTGCAACTTGTCAAGGGCACTATTACAGTACATCGTTACATCTCAACTTAAGGGTCTCTCATTATTTTCATGAATCACGATAGTGTATAAATATTTCTTTCTGCTAGCCAAGGTGCTTAATTTATGCGGGCACTATGTCTGGTCATAATCGAAGCGCTGAAACGATTTAAAACCATCCATGCAATAGCTGTTCACAAGTCTAAATTAAGTACATTTCCTCTTTAATCAGTAATAGTATAGCCTAGGGAAATCTAACAGGTGTCAGGGGGGAACAGGAGATTAAATGTTACCATAGAAACTGCTTTCCAACTTGAAGCAAACATACAGTACTAGCGTCTATACTGTACTATTGCATGTGCTATAGCAATCACACCATTAACCAGCGGATCAGAAGAGCTCCTCTGCCTGTCCCTGCCTTAATGGTTTATTGACTTTCCCACATGGCTTTAATAATGTGTTGCAAATAATTCAACAAGGCCTGTTCTTCAAGCAATCACCTAATATAGATAACGTATAGATAGCGCCCATGCGTCTCGCTTTGAAGAGCCACTCACAAGAAAAAAATTAAACAGCAAAGACATTCAAATCACGACTGGTCTACTGATGTATACCCCAGTGAGGTCAACCATTTTGCGCATCATCAAAGGACATTTTGTGCTATAATGAGGCACAATCCCAACACTCATTTTGTTCATTTTGTCTATAATTTCTGTGAGTGAGAGAGAGTGGTATTTGTTATGCATCTTTGGGCATGCAGACGATACTGCGTATGGTAGCTAATTCCGAAAAAAAGGGGGCTTTAGCTAAAGTGATTGATTGCAGAGTAATAAATGTGGGCATAACACTGACAGAGCTATATACACCCACTGAACGAAAGCACTAGATTTTGGGTGCCTAAACCCGAGAGTTTTTGGCATGTCTGTTTTCCAGAGTGGTGTTATTACATGCTATGATCATGCACGTTAGATTCAGTACATTTCTTGGCAACTTGATTACAATAAACAACTTTCAACTAGGCATGATGTTTTAGGTGAGTTTTTAGTCAAAATGTTCAGATCACTTTTTTTTGTTTTGTTTCTTAATGTATAAAAATAACATTTGAATATAGCTGATGTATGAGCTTGTCCTACATGGGTTGGCTGTGTTTCTAATATATTCATTAATTTCCATGTTGCATTTTTTTCTAGATATAAAACACACATTAAAAATGTTATTGACACAAACCACCTCCCTCTTACGCATTAGAAAACAATATCAGTTAGGAGAACAAATTATGGGTGTTTTCAGTGAATCTAACAAGGCTAAGAATTACAATGGGTGTAGGATTCAGGAAGGACACTTGTATAAACATGTACATCAAATATAAGTAAATACTGAATCAAGCAAATGAACAACTAACTGTCTGGGGTCCTCACGCAAGCCTGTGTAGATGTGAAAAATCACACCTGTGATTGTTTCCCATTCCCACCGACATCTGCCAATTTGCTCGTAAACACATGACATCAATTCTCTCTTCATTGTTAATGGCATTTTTAATGTCGACAACACTCCCCACATTACCCCCAACATGTCTGAAAGTAATACCTGTATATAGCAAAATCCACCTGGGGAACTAAACAGAATTGTGGAGGTTGAGTTGAAGTCACGCAACCGCGCCATATGAGAGGTGTAATATCTTGTGCGACTAAATTAATTTATCCCATTGTAATGATGTGCTATGAGAGAGTGAGGACAAACCACTTTGCAGTGTTGGGGGTACATTATTTTGTGTTGTTTTTTGTTGTAATGATTATTATCTGCGATGACAGCTGGCTGGGATAGTAGGGCCATCCCCAGCTGCGGTGCATCAATCTGATGGTCCACCTGTTGTCTCTTCACTCACTCACCCTCTGTTGCTCATTAAACAGTGCTGCCTTTCAGGGTGAATCAGCTCAGCGTGGCTATCACCCACTGTGCAGATAGAGATGGAGAATAGATAGAGGGAGAGAGAGAGAGAGAGAGAGAGAGAGAGAGAGAGAGAGAGAGAGAGAGAGAGAGAGAGAGAGAGAGAGAGAGAGAGAGAGAGAGAGAGAGAGAGAGAGACACAGAGAGAGACACAGAGAGCCTTTGGGTGCCAGATTGTCAGGCATGCGAGGTGTTATTCCTGAAATAAATATGGAGATTATGTGTAAATCCTGTGTGCCAATTATTCTTTCCCAGTTCTTTAGTATAGAGACCACCTGGGTTTTTGTGTAAAACCCCAAGAAAAAAAGAAAGCAGTAGAAGAAGAAAAAAGGAAACACATCCACTTTATATTTTCTTGTAGAGGCGCCGGTCGCATTCCGTGTGTGAAGCAGATTATGAAGTGTGCTGTGTCTTTTGACAGATCCTGTGCAATCATGCCCACCAGGCTGACAAGTGTCCTTGTCAGGCGTCACGCGATAGGTTGGCAGGGCTTTCATTGAAGCCTATATCCATAATGAATTAGAGACAGAGATAAGTATCATAAGCCTTCATAATGCCTGATAATTTTGACGAAATCCATAATGGATAGGAAATGAGGTTATGGTATATGCCATGATGACCATCTTTATAATAACAGCTCATTGTCTCATTCAGGTTAGCACCGATACGTCTGGGGAAATCTAAAATTCTAATATGACTTGCAACAGAGGCGAGAGAACGGCCGCCGGCAAACCTATGCCAATTAATTCGACAGCCATCCATATCACTGAGCAATATAGTTATTTATTTATTCCATTTCCTTTTCCACTGGTTTTAACCCATTCGTTGAATTGATCTCATCAGATGGAGATCTTTGGTTGTGGCTATTAGGGACTGCATGTTCTGTATAACTGGACATCCATATTTCCCCATACTGTATTTAAATATCATCAGATCTGCAGTTATGGATAACGTGTCCGAAGAACAACTTGATTATGTCCCTTGTGTTCTTGCCGATGAGCGCACAGAGTTTGAAGTGGATCAGTACCATTATGCACGCAACAGGTTTGTTTATGGTTATGTCTGCAGATGTCTGCAATTCCTTATGACTGTTGATATGTAAGGCATATTTCATCAGCATAAGTCATTATCAATGCTCTCAGCAATATGTGTTGAGAAGGCGTGTACAGTGTATTGCAGTACTGTATAGAGACACACAGATGTGTGTTAGAATGATATTTGTTTGTTTCACAATTGCTGATAAAAAAAGGTCCTCACTTGCAGAGAGAGTTAGAAAGATGTTCACTTGAAGTGACAGGATATTGCAGAACATGTCCCATTTTTGAAACAGTCCCAGCTCTGTTACCATTATCAAGAGATTTGCAGCACTTCAATTTCCACAGTCCAGTTGTGCTAAGGCGCAGAAAGCCATAGTCGGGTACATGGAGTGTACCCTAGAAATGCTAATGTAAGTGCACCTGTTGTGCTCACCCACTCCATGCTGTCTGTTTCCCCTAATGCACAGGGGTGCCTCTGCCTTCCAGTGAATGCACCAGCAGCACCGTGGACTATTTGGACACCTTTTTCCTGCTAGTATAATTCAAAGCAACAGAATAACATTACTAATGATGCCAGAACAAGCTTCTGTTCTAATATTTAGAGAGCACTGCATCAAAGCGTACAACACTATGTTCCTGTTCTTACACGTTGTGCTGACTGCATTAGACCAGGGGTTTTCAACAGGTGGTCCGGGGACCACCAGTGGTCCCTGGGAGGATTCCCTAGCTAAATGATGGACAGTTGGTAACCAAATGGGCCCCCATGCATCTGAAACTCTTGAGTGCGTAAAATGAAACCAAATGGACCTGTGAGGGTCCATTTGGTTTCATTTTAAGCTCTCAAGAGTTAAATTACATTTAAACATCTGTATTGCTGAATTTTCAGGAATCTACATGATTAGAAAATGTAGAATTGTTATTTGGACCAACGTTTTGCCAGTTATCTCTCCTAAACTGTAGAGAAAAAAGAGAGATTAAACCCATATCAAAGGTGGTCTGTGACTTAAAATTCTGAATAAATAGTGGGCCCTGGTATGAAATAGGTTGAAAACCACTGCATTAGACAACTAAAAGGGGCGACAGTGGCTCAGGAAGTAGAGCAGGTTGGTCGACTGATCCGTGGCTTGGTGGTTAGAATTCCGGTTACTCCTTTCCACATGCTGGAGTGTGTCCTTGGGAAAGACACTGAACCTTCCTGTCCTTACATGGCGTCCAATGAGCCGGGTCGGTGTGTGATCTCGCCACAATAGGTGTGTGAATGTTGGATGTCGCCGCTTCACCAACCAATGTATGAATGAAAGCGCTTTGAAAAGCACTTTAAAAATGCAATTCGTTACAAGGGTGTCATGAATATACCTAACCCCACACAGCACAGCACTAGTTCTCTCTTCTGACACCCTTTAAAAGGTGGCATCCTTAGAGGTTTTGTATGCTTAGATGTGGAGGTGAGACCGCTCTGATTGGCACAGCTAATATCTCTGCTCATGGGAAGAAACCATGTAACAGGAAACACACACATTGATCCTTAATCGTCATTAATCATCAAAGTTGGTGTTGTGACTTAAAGGGGAACTCCACCCATTTTCAACATTCTAATATGTCATTAGTATACCATAGAGGTGCTGGGTGGACATGATAAAAACGTTTCCCCATTGTGTGTTCCCAAGAAATGGAGGTCTGAAGAAAACCACTAACATGGTGAAACATCTTGATGACATCATCAAGATGTATTTTATGTCAATGGATTTCTTTAGATGCTTCTTTTTTCTGAGAGCGTACAAATGGAACCAAATGAACCCTAACGGGTTCATTTGGACTTAGCTGCTTTAACACACATTTTGAGGGACCAATGGACTTAGGTGTTTTTCCTTCCGGCAGCAACAATATATTTGTCTGGTGAATTGGATTCACTTCTGAACGTACTTCTGAATCACATTAATAATGATATTAATAGGCCCACTAATAACAATGTACTCCCCCCACACCTTGGGGGAATCTGTCACAGTCCCTGTAAAAGACATTTGTCCTCTGCATTTATCTCTATAACGTATTAATATAGATGTGCTTTTCCCATTTCTGCCTGGCGCTGCCTAGCTGCATTAACTATATCAAAGCGAGGCAAATTGATTTCGGAATGAGAATTATATCCTTTTTTAATGTCTAATCAGTGTTTTTCTAAATTTACATGCAGTAATCCAGTGGTGCACATTGTGCACAGCAAGCATTGCTTCATTATATTTTGGGCTTTAAATTTATCACCCACAGCCATTTGTTATCTATTTTTTTAAGCAAGGTGAAATAATCTGATCTAAACTAAACTTATCTCTTTGAATAATAATCACTCATCTTTAATTTCTCAACTAGAAGTCTGTGTTTGCCAAGATCATTTCTTACAATAGGCATGTATTTGATTTCAGTAATTGAGCATACATTCTCTTGAATCATGTTGGTGGGACAAGCCTCTAATCTCTGCTGTAACCTGTAATAGAAAAAGATTGGTTAGCATATGATATTAATCATAATAGCGAAAAAGGCTGAACACGTTATTAATTCTCTTTGATATTACCATAAGATTAGGATCTTATTAAAATTATAATCCCTTCTGACCACCATGCAAATCCACATAGCCCAGATCGCAAACAGGAGACCAACCAAGAGAGAGCACAGCCTATGTAAGAGATTTGAGTTTGACAACTGTATCCTTTACTGTCTAATCTGATTTTCACGGCAGAATTCTTATCTCTGCTTCTCTTCTTCCCTGCCTATGTGTCTGTATTTTTAATTAGCGTATGTTCGGTCTTCTACCCATCATCATTCCTTCCGGCGTCTGAGTAAAAAACTTGGATGTGTCCAATGAGAGAGGTCTACAGTATTTAGACGTGGATGTAGGATCCGTCCAATGAGAGAGGTCTATATACAGTAAATGCGTATGTTGGATCTGCCCAATGAGAGAGGTCGATATAAACATGTAGTTGGATCTGCCCAATAAGAGAGGTCTATATAAACATGGATGTTGGATCTGTCCAATGACATAGATCTATAGAAACATGGATGTTGGATCTGTCCAATGACAGAGGTCTATATAAATGTGGATGTTGGATCTGCCCAATGAGAGACGTTTATATAAGAAGGTACTGTGGCAGAAAGTGATTAAGTATATTATATATTTACTTATTTACTTATAAGTACTGTACAAATTTGAGGGATTTGTACTTGACCTGTGTATCTCAACTTTCCAATAACTTTTATTTCTACTCCACTACATCTTCTCACAGGCCAACTTTGTACTTTTAGTACAGCAGTAGCCTATATTTCGTCCACTTGAAAATAGGTGATGTGATGCATAGTGAGCTTGTAGATCTGCAATTTTCATTTCATACATTTTAAATTATCAGACTGCCTCAATAATTATTTATCCTTGAATCTGAGACGAGTTGGCCTGGTTTGGAATGTGGGTCTTTCGTGACTGTTCCAGTTCAATACTCATCAGTCTGTGTCTTCAACATTAATTACATTACATTTCTTTAATACTGTCTGAACCCGTTTGATAGAAATGAGCAGCAGCAACAAAAAGAGCGCAGCGCATAAATATTTCATTTCAACAGTGTTAAAAGAGATGACAGCGGGCAGCTTCTGACACACTGTGAGCCCACCGTGTCAAAGCACTTTACGTTAAAAATGAAATACAGAGCTCCCCAAGGACGACAGTCCCTGCATGCTATCATCCGGGACGCATCAAAGCCCGAAAAAAGCGGAAAAAGTTCTCCTCTATGAATGTGTCAGCAAGTTAAAGGCAGTAAATTCCACAGGTTTATTTCTCCTCTCTGTCTGTCTGTCTGTCTGTCTGTCTGTCTGTCTGTCTCTCTCCATTTGCGTCTGCGGGAGGCGTTGCGACAGGTATATAGCTGCCATGGTAGCCGATGCGGCAGGTATAAATCCGTCATAGCAGGTGAACTGTCACGGTAGTTAAGGGGTTTAGGTTTAGGACTAGGTTCTAATGAGGTTATGTTTAGGGTTAGGGGTTAGGGTTAGATTTAGTAGTAAAACTCCTATGGCAGTTAGTAGTAAAACTGCCGCAGCGGTTCACCTGCCTGGTATAGGGGTGTGGTCACGGACTGTGCATCCAGGGGCGTAGCTAGCAATTCTGGAACCCGTTAGGGTTCCAAATGAACCCTAACGGGTTCATTTGGTTCCATTTGTACGCTCTGAGAAAAAAAGAAGTGTCTATAGAAATACATTAACATGATGACATACTTCTTGATGATGCCATCAAGATGTGTTTCATCATGTTTTTATGGTTTTTCTTCAGACCTCCATTTCCAGGAAACACAGAATGGGGGGAAACGTTTTTATCATGTCCACCCAGCACCTCTAGGCTATACTAATGACATATTAGAATGTTGAAAATGGGTGGAATTACCCTTTAAAATGCTTCAATCTGGTGCACTTTGAGATCAAATATTTTTCATAATATAATCAATACAAATAAAACCTTATTAATGCAAGCTTTTATTGCCCCCCCTGACTTTGGGCCCCCCTACAATTGTCCCCCTTTTCCCCACGTGTCTACGCCCGTGTGTGCATCTACTATATAATAACTTTGTCCTCTGCCTAAACGTTGTCCTCTGCCAAATCTCTGACCCCCTAATTGTTGGCGCTGTGCAGGTCGATGCATTGCATGGTTTCCTCCGGCATCGGTGTATGACTGTGTGTAAATGCGTGAATGTAATGTACAAACTCTGTAAAGCACCTTGGATAATGGCACTATATAAATGCACCATTAACATCTGCCTCTGTTGTTGGCGTTTGGTGTCACTGATTTTTAGGTAGGAGTAAATGGGCATGTCTTTCAAAAATGCAACACGGGTAACTGTTATAGCAAATGTCGTCTGAAGGAATAGTGTCCCATATATTTTCTTATGGAGGGTATTTGTGTGACGTTATCTTCATAGATATTATTAGGTTACATGCAGGAATGCCTAGTGAGTGTCTAAAAGTTACTTTCTGGCCTTGACATCTAAACAGAAAAGTCATATTTGATGGCATTGAATGATGTCATACAATGTTCATCTCACTTCCACACTCATTTTGCCACAGATTTTACCACTATCTGCCTGTCTGTACAAAATAATTATTTCAGTTTAGTCGTTGAACACAACACAACACAGCAGTCGGCACATTAATATCAGAAGTTGTCAGAAACAAAACATCAGTGAGAAATGGGAGTTGGAGTTTCTCTGGACACTACCATAAGCAGTAGAATTGGGTATTATAGGCTAAATTAGTAAATAAAACCTGCAGGGAAGATACGCATTTTTCAGAACATCTTCAGGAAATGCATAAAGAGTTGGAAAGGCACATCTGTGCATTTTATTATTATATTTATTGTGCCTTTTAAGGTGACAGTAGCTCTAGGAAAGACTAGTGGGGTCAGAGAGGGGTCAGTCAGCTCATTACTGCACTATTTATCTTCATTATTTTTAAATGCTCAAACTGTCTTTTTTTCCAGCTCTGCTCCACTAAGAACTAAGTGAAGCGTGTTGTGCCGTGAATCATATTTCATGGGTTGTATTGTCTCCTCCGGCTCATCAGCAGTAGTAGAAGTACTCAAATCTTTTACTTAAGTAAGAGTACCAATATTGCAATGTATAAATATGGTATTACAAGTCAAGTCCAGAGCAGAATTAAACTTTTTACTTGAGTATAAGTGCAAATGCACTGGCTTCATTGCCAGGAGACTAGTTTTCAAATAAATGTATCGTGGCCGCAACACAACATTCGCTTAAGTACTAGTAGAGTAGTAGAAGTCAAATGACTGAAAATTGTAAGCACAGAACTTACTAAACTGAATAAATGGGCTTAGTTACAGTTACTTTAAACACTGGTTCTCCTGAACCCTTACACTGTAGTATTTGAATGATATTTTTACAGTATTATTTGTAGTAATAGTAATGATGGGCAATAATACCGGTGCTGTTTGTAATGTAATCTACTGTGCTGTCTGACTGTCTAGGGATTTAATTGCTCTCATCAGTATTTTAGCAGGACTTATTGTAAAATATGCCCTACGACCCCAATTAACAACACAGCACAATTATCCCATGTACAGTATATGCATATAGATTAGACATTTCTAGGGCAGCAACTATTGTTGCTTTTGTGTCTTTATTGATAGTCAAGTGAAGACAGACAGGAAAGAGGGAGAGAGAAACGTGCAGCTAAAGGTCGTCATTTACGGGACTCGAACACGTGACACACTATCAGGCCAATTAGCCAGTTCATATCCCTATATATATATATATATATATATATTTCGGCCTTTTGAAAATAGATGATCTAAAGCTATTTTTACTGTTGCATAACCCTTGTGCGATGAATTATAAAATGATGCATGAGTGGTAAATTGATTCCTTGATGTATTATTACAATATAATATACAGTAAAATATACAGTATACAGTATATATTAAAAAAATACATGCAAAGTGTTCCAGGCACATGTAACACTTACCACACATATGCTTTAATCATGTAGGTTTTGTAACAATGCCATACATAGCAAATACCTCAAAATTGAACTTAAGTACAGTACTTAGCTTTCTACCATTGCCCCTAGCAACATAGGTGGACGATGTGCACTGCCAAATTCTGAGGGTTAATTTCATTTAAAGGGTCCACGAATGGACCCAAAGGTCCATCTCTATGCTCAATGAACACTCAGTAAACAAAAAAGTGGGGCGCCAATATGAACCATCTATATTTTATTATTTTTATATTTACGAGGCAGTCCCAAGTCGATGCTGATTATGTAGCCTCTATTATGTTCAGAACAGAGATGGACTCAATATCCATAAAATATATTTTTGCAGTTTCATGAATAATATAGTGTAGTTTATAGTCAGTGCACACATTTGGCACACAGTATTATCACACAATTAATTATTTTATGGCACTGTGTCTTATATTAATGACAAGCTCAGACTCAAAACTGTGCTATAGTGTTGTTTTGCAACCAAATGGACCGCTACCATTTGTTTTTACGCTCACCAGTGGGCCCTGGTCCACAGGTTGAGAATAGGGTGACCAGATGTCCCTCTTTGCGTTGGACAGTCCCTCATTTTCAAGATTTGACTCTGTCCCACATTGTGACTGACAGACATCATGCAGTGTTCAAAATGCCCTAATTATTTGTACTGCCCTAATAGTTGGATTTCTGTTGTATCATTTCTTGCTATGTTTTTTATTTTATTTTATTTTTTTTAATAATTCCCACATGTGGTACCACTACATTTCCACACTCACTCTAGAGAGGCCACATCGCATACTGTCGTATCGCGTTTTGAGATCGTAGATCAGCTATTTTTGATTTTAGATCAGCTGTTTTTGCTGTGTGAAATGGAATCTTGAACGCGACATTTTGTCCCGTTTTCACACTCCACTTGTCCCACTTGTCCCACACATGCAACACTTCTGTCCCTCAAATGAACAGTTTGGACCTGGTCACCCTAGTTGAGAACGAGTGCAGAAACACTGCATTATAAATCAGGCTTTTAGCTACGGTTGTTGTGTTTTATAGCACCATATCCTTTCATGTATGCATTGCCGTTTACTTTGCCAAGCTGGGACGTTTACAACATATTCTATTAAAATCTGCAGTGTGAAATGAAGCTGTCTAGATTTTCAGTGAGGCGGAGTCGTGCTCTTACAAAATTCTATGAAAAGGCTGTCAGTCTTTTGCTGCCATTGCCAAAAAAGTTCTGACAATGTCATGTTCTATAAAACTGTATGGGGTTGTCTTTTTCTTGTCCAGGTTCTTTTTTGAGAAAGAAAACCTTCCTTGAGCTTGCCCTTCCTTTGACTACATTGTACAGTATGTATTGAACCGTTGGGCTGTTTCTCAAACTTTTCTCTCAGGTTAGCCCACTAAAAAGAACTTTTCATCCAAGGCACCCTTGAATTACATTATGACAATTTAGGGCTTTGCATAGCACCTTACATTTGTCATAATGCGGTATGTAAATACAGTACATCATTCATTGTACGCTATCAATCTGTTACAGTTTGCAGAGAATAGAACCCAAATGCAGAAGCCACAAACAAATATGTTCAATAGGTGTTTATTTTAATCAGTTAAGGACACACACAGAACTGCAATAGTAAAGTCATAAGTCCAATGCTAAGCTCATTAGAGCATCAACCCAGGAAGTCCAAAACCACTCCAAAACACAATCAGAAGAAAAAAAAAATCTCCAAAGAGCAAACCTTTCAATGAGCAAAGTCCATCATACAAGGTCTAGGGCAGGTTGAGAACACAGAAGCTCTGAAGAACTAGAGTATGTACTGGCAGTGTGAGTGGAAAGAGTCTGTTTATATAGGGAGGAAGGTTGATTGCCGAAGTGATAGCAGGTTTGTTGGGCAGGGCAGTGATGAGGGTCTGGAGACTGGTTTAGTATCTAGGACTGTGGGAAAGTAACGGGAGAGTGACATGATGTGCTCCAGTCCAGACCATGACACAATGTCTCACAAGGAAAACTAGAGAGTTTATTTGGAGAGATTGAAATTAACACATTACTCATTTAACCATACACTTATACATTCATTGAACCATTGAAATGCAGCATCCCTATTCTGTTGGATGGGGCATTTATGGGGTGGTTTGGTGAATCTTCTTACTAAGTAGTCTATAGGGGGTTTAAATGGTTTAAACTTAAGTGATATACCAATGAATTGAATATATATTGTATTCTCCTGCACCCTGACTTGCTATACAGCAAACTTTCTGACCTTTCTGGCCATGCATGTTCTTCACTTTTCCCCATTAACAAATTCTACTAAACATGTCCATGATCTTACACAGTGATGATGACCCATGCCATATCTTAACATAACCACTTTCAACCCACCTGCTTCGACCTCTATCCATGGATTGAATAGAGCATAATCACAAGTAATCACACGATGGAATACAACGACTAGACGCATATAGGGCTTGACACTAACACTTGCCCACTTGCCCGGGGCAAGTAAAAAAAATGATGGGGCAAGTGAAGACTGCTACCTGGTTGCCCGATCGGGCAAGTGTGCAACATAGTGCACTATAACACAACACAAGATATATTTGTCTTGAAGGCAGTCATTGCACTCTGCCTCTGTGTCTTTCCCTGCTTTCTAGCTATCCACAATTCCAGGCTGGATTTGGGAAACAAAACTGGCAAATTAACATACACATCAAAATGACCATTAATCTTCTACATTCTCTAGTTGTGTAGACCTGGGCTAATTAAGGTGATGAATTTTAACTCTTGAGAGTGTAAAAATGAAACCAAATGGACCCGCAAGGGTCCATTTGGTTTCATTTTTACGTTCTCAAGAGTTACATCTGGTTAACCAACTTAGCTGGGGACCACCTGGAACCTGGGGGGCAAGTGACCATGACCTGAGGGCAAGTAGAACCTGACTTGCACCTTAATGTCAACCCCTGCGCATATAACAGATACCCACTGGGCAAGTAGATATTCATTGCATCGTTGGATCAAGGCTACTACTAGTAGGGCGGGGCGAAGGAAGTTTTACTGAGGTTATGGTTAGGTTTGTGGTATAGGACTTCAGTGTTTTGTGTCTTAGTTAGAACAATATGTACAATACAGAGAATGTTTGCATTCGCCATCTTTGAAGAAGAGTCTATCTATGTCTGAGATAACTTATCTTTCATAGTGGTTTAAGCCCTGTGGAAATGTTGTATTAAGTTTTTAAATCCATTTTTTTCTGCAAACTTCCTCTCCCCCTCTGTCCACGTTTGGTTGCATTCTAGTCACTTACTTCCATTGCCCCAATTCCATGTCCAATAAAATGTTGTAGTATTAGTTGTAGTCCCCAGCTAAATGATGGAAAGGTGGTCTTACTGCATGTCATCACCTATGTTGGAGATAATGTCCTATTATACAAGGCTTCATGTGGAAATCTTTGCTAGCACAAATATTCATATTTAGGATGTTTCAAAGTTGACAGATGAGGTATGGAACCTATTCTCTTTCTAAGAGAACCTTGTTCCCTTGTAAGAGAACCTTAGTGGTTACATTATACAATTTGAATGTATTAATAATAAAAAGAGATCATAATGTATAGTAAAATAAGTCTAAAAAATGTTAAACAGGTCCACATGCTGACCAGAAAAAAACAAATACACATTTTCTTTTGACAAAAAAATACATAATGCTAATACTACTACTCGTGTGGGGGAAAAACAATACACAATGCCAAATTATTTTCTTTCTTCTATAATGCAAGGCTTCTTTTTTTAATTGGCAGCAGAAGCCTGGTAGTCAACATGTGTTGTTTTGTGCAGCACAAGCCAACTGTGGGAAAAGAGGATCTTGTGGAATTACATAACTCCTCTCACAAACCTGGAGTTATGCCAATGCCAGCCTGGAGGGAGTATCCAGACTGGGACTGTCTTCTTCTTTTAATGTGCCCTGGATTCACTGCCATGAGGCAGCACACTTCCCTGCTGCTATAGATTATATCCTAAATTTTAGTCAATAATTGTTTCTGACCTCTGCAAAGTGTAGCTCAGTGAATCAGCATTTCTTTGGGTTGCTCCAATACAAGGGTAGCGGGCTGTGCTTTACCGTTTAACAATTTATCGAGGAATTTTGTTAAAATGTCCTGCTGAAGGTACTAGTGAGATCCACAAGCAATTCATGGCCTGGTCGAGACCTGGTCGTGACTACTTTACTGGTCGCGGCCGCAGCAATAGGTGCTTTTTGTCGCAACCAGGTTGGAACTAGTCGCACCTTTGGTCACGACTAGTTCACATGTCAGGTGAGACCCGAAGCCTAAACATACAGTAACTGCAAACATGGAGCAGTGCAGCATTACTAATCCTATCTCTAACAACAAAACACAAGCACAGTGCAGTGCATGTAAGCTGGTCGTCCCACAGAGCCCAGGAGGTGCATGGCAAAGTTCCCCCGTCCCCTCCTGCCCCTGCGTGCCTCCGTTGTCTGGGGGACTGTTGCGACCAGAAGACCTGGTTGCAACTAATAAGCAAGTGATTGTGACCTGGACGTTAGTCGCTAGTGGATCTCGCCCTTCCGGGCTAGATGCCACTAACGATAGAAGTCCGAAAGTTGAAATTATCAGTCTCATTTTAATCTTTGTGTGGTGATAACACCCAAGGTGACACGTCACCCTGTATCAAGAAACATTAAAGTAGCAACTGAATCCACTCTCATTATTTGGCAAAACAGGCCTCAAAATGATGACACTCCATTACATTTACAGACAAGAAGATTGGCCTACATTAAAAAAGAACGCCATAAAATGAGAGCTGCATCACGATACAGCCCACAGTTCTATACCAAAGTGCGGCATCGCTTTAAGTCATGACTCATTAAATGCATACTGTGATACAGCAGCAATGCGCTGTCCTGTAGCGATCACAATGTTTCACTTGAAACAGTTGAGACAGTTTGATGGCAGCTGCAAACTGCCGTATGACTCACTAAAAGCCTGGGAACACAAGCTACCCAAATGACCTCCTGTGAATTTCAACACTTACCTGTCCTTTTCTCTGGGATAATTAGTGCCCTCACTGCCTGCTGATGTGATTATTAGTGCTTGCATCACCGTTTCTCACCATCGGCTTCTCTCGTATTATAATTGGTCTGTAAGAGCTCAGCATAGAAATGGAACCAACTGGACTCATACTGTATTATAACAGGTTCCATTTGATTCCATTTGTGCAATTCCAAGAGTAAACGAAGGACTTTTACAGCGTGGAGTGGACTAACGCAGTGGTTTTCAACCAGTGAGAGGGTTCCACGTGGTCCCCAGCTAAACGATGGAAAGGTGGTTAGCCAGATGTAACTCTTGACAGCATAAACATGAAATGTTTACAATGTCAAGAGTTAAACTATAAAGAGTCAAACTATTAATCATCTGAACCCACTTAATTAAGAAATGTATACAATTAAAGAATGTAGAACTCTAATGGTAATTTTGATGTTTGCCTGTTTTGTTTGCTAAGTCCAACCTGCAATTGTGGACTAAAACAAAGGAAATCTTTAGTTTTGGGGTCTGTGGGGCTAAAATGTCATCAAATGGTCGTCTGTGGTTCAAATGCTGAATAAATAGTGGGCCCTCCGGCCCTGGTATCAAAAAGGCTGAAAACCACTGGACTAACGCATGTCAAAGCCCTGGCAGGGCCTTGAAATGAAAATGGGAGAACGGTTTAGTGTCACTCACAGGCTTACAGCACATACAGTACAGCTGGTTCATTCTGGACCCGTGCCAGACTCAGAACCCCATTGTACTTTGATTAGCACGGCTCGAGCTGGGTGTGGGTGTGGGGGGGATGTTGCTGCATCGTTGGAGGAGGAGGAGGGGGGGTGAATCCAGGCCACAACAAGGGTTGGTGCATGCTGCCACTCCCTCAAACAGTAAGCTCTCCCATGCACTTGTCTAAACGAGCTGTCGGCATTGATTACGAGGAGTCAGTGTGGATGGGATCTTGGATTTTCTCTCCCTGGCGAATTAGGATAAGCTCCCTGTCTGGTTGTTGTGATGGCCCTAACGCTGACCTACCAGTCGAATGGCTGCTGTCACTGTGTGTTTTACTCTGCTAGGAACTACTGCTGCGTCTTCAGTCCTCAGTCCTAGATACACACACACCCCACCAACAGTCACACCCCCACAAACACCCGTGCACGCATGTGCGCATGAGAACGCATGCATGCAAGCCAGGGGTGGATGTAACATTTCCCAATAAGGGGAAATAGTAATGACATGAGTTGTTGTTGAAGTTGCAACAGACACGCAGCATGCATAAAGATAAAGGTCTGACTCAGAGATTTTTCTGTTTTCAATGATAAAATGCTGTTGGTCTAGTGGTGACACAGCTGTAGGCTAGTTAGTTAGTAGCAGTAGTAGTGTTTCAAATCATTTTAAATATAAGCACTTTAATTTGAAATATCTTGGGTTGTTTGCATGTCATCATGTTTGGTGGGGCAGTCTGGGCATTTAGGGGGGCATTGCCCAACCATGCCCATGCCTAGATCCGCCCCTGATGCAAGCACGCAAACCACCCGATCTCCAGCTCTCTTGCTGTGTCCTGTTTGTCCTCTCACCTCTGCCTTTCACATCTTGTTTTTGTTTATTATTGCCACGTCCCTACCTGTCCACGTCCCCATCCGCGTCCCCTTAAGCCTCATTGTCCTTCTTCCACAAAACAAATAGACCGCCCGAATTCATATTGTCATTTAATTCATTATTTCTGTGCTTTTCACAAAGACTTCCTTTGAACCCGGGCCTCTGCAAACAACCATACACAAGATAGTATATTCTCCCTCTCGCCTTTTTAAGCATATAAGTATCTATAGGAAAAATGTCTTTCTTCTGTATTTCGTATTTCATTAAAAAAAAAACAAAGAAACAAAAAAATAATAACTGCCTGGAAAACTCCAATGCACTTATGCTCATTAAGAGTTTTTGACAGCTCTCCCAGACAAACAACACACAATAACTGTCACATATACTGTGCAGTATACTGTGGCAGCATGCATTACATTGTGAATTCTTTGAATTTATGAGCAATTGTCTCTTATCCAGTAGCTCTGTATCATATGCTGAAGCTGTAATATCCCGCCCCCATTCTGTTTGTTTTGGTCTCCACCAGGCCGAAGGCATGGCGGAGAGAATGTTTTGCAGCAGGGGCGGATGTAACATTTCCCAATTGGGGGTTAGGATTCAGTTACAGGACTTCTACAACGTATTAGTCAAGTAAAGCATCAATAATAACATCAGTTGTTGAAGTTGCATAAAGCTACAGGTCTGACTCAGAGAGTTTTCTGTTTTCAAAGATGAAATGCTGTTGGTTTAGTGGTGACATACGTAGTTAGTTAGTAGCAGTAGCAGTGTTTCAAACCATTTTGAAATTTGAATATAGGCACTTTAATTTGAAATATCTTGAGTTGTTTTGCATGCCATCATGTTTGGTGGGGCAGACTGAGCATTTAGGGGGGCATTGCCCTCCCATGCATGCCCATGCCTAGTTCCGCCCCTGTTTTGCAACTGCACACCCTCTAATCTCCGGCACCATCACAGTGTGGGTGATGCCAAACTGTGCACAGAACCCTCCCTGGATGGCAACCACAAACCTCTGCCCCAATATTTATTTATAGCACCACCATGAGGCCGACAACTGCAAAACACATTACTCATATGTAGGTAATACACATTACCTACATATTTTATCATGCAAATTGGCTACACTCTATCTCCACAGTCATGTCCACATTCAATCCCCAGTGCCGGAATGCCACCTTTTCATCAGCCTTACGGTGGTGCATTTTTCACATCTCACACAAATCTCTATAGTGATGTGATCAGGTCAGGTCTGCTTGTATGGCTATTAAAGATTGGCTTCCCAAGTTTGCAGGAGCCTGGTTTTCTACAAAAATGCTGCAAATCATTAACACAGTGTCCGATTGCGGTGAAACTGTGCACGCATATCCCCACTACTGTATAGGACGATAAAGAAATCCACTTGACATTTTTCAAAAATTATCCCACCCTGGTGGAGACAGGACAATCATGTTTTAAATTCTGCAGGAATCTACAAGTACAGGATGTACTTGTAATTAACTGGCATTCAAATATGCTTTGCTTCATTGGTCTAAATCGATTTTTTGGGGGGTGGTCTGGTATTTCACCTTCCAGGCAGCAGACTGCAGTAGTCATAAGTTTAAATGTCTTTGACAGCCAGACAGGTGCTGCTAGCACTTATCAGCAAGTCTCTAACATGGCAGGGTAATAGTGTCGTCGCCAAGCCATTTTGAAATATCGTACTTACCGTTCCTAATCCCCCCCAGGTAATCCCAGCTACTCCACTACAACTGCAGCAGAGCTAACACTTCCTGGTTGAGATTTTTTCCTGGACAGCTGGCGCTCATTCCCATTTAACCCTCAAGTTATTGGGCCGTTATATGAGGTCATTACCAACTGGTTCTGATGTGGTCAACAACCATTGTCTTTTCCTGGATGAATATGTGTCCCCACATGACTACTACACATGGAGATTTGTGAGGTCTATAACAGCCATTTAATTGGATTCATTTAGCAATGATCATTGTCCCCATTACTGCCATTTGTGCGCACTGGTGTCGACTCAGTCTTTCATTGCCACTTGTGCTCCCCTTGGAAATTAACAATTATCTTCTGTAAATTGATTTCTACCACACACGGATTACATAACGTATATACATATCTGAATACCGACCGTTTTGTTTATCGTCACAATGTGTTGCCCTAGAAGCATTATACTGTATATGTGGTACGCAGGGCGTACCATGCTGCTCTTTATCACCCTGTTGCATGCACATGTACATCTAGGTCACAAGGAGGTTCAAAACATATGACTCTTTTCATGTTTCCTCGCCTCTAATCCATCTAATCCATTATTTGTCACGCTTTTAGAGTGTTGCTGTAAGTATTTGAAGTTCAGGAGGGAAAAGAGGATCACGGGGTGCTGCAGAACAGCTAGGACTCCAGGCCTGTATACGGCAAAGCGTTATCAGATGATAGTCGACATCAGTCGATCCCACCCCGAGGTTGACACAATTTCCCTAGTGTTGGCATTGATCACTGGAGTTGGAGACTCACTCCCACGGTTTAGTATAGTGCGTCAGCCCCAGCCAACTGCCCAGAGACTGCCCAGGGACAAGGATTTTACATTAAAAAACCACAGTGCAAAAAAAAAAGACACCTTTACCTCAGGGAGGTACACGTCAGAATATGGCTCCTACTTTGGGCTAATTAAAATCAAAGGTCAGTGTACTACACATTGGCTCAGCATCGCCACATTCTATCTGGCAAAAACTCTTACATGGACAGCACAGAGCTAACGTTGTTGATGGTTCACAGTTCTGAGGAATGTCTTTCTATGAATACTGGTATTCCGGATTATTAAGTGACAAAGGATGACCATAAGTCTGTTCTTTTATATTTAAAGCAGGGGTTTTCAACCTTTTTCAAAACCAAGGCCAACTATTTATTCAGCATTTGAGCTACGGACCCCCATTTGAGGACACTTTAGCCCCACAGACCCTAAAACTAAAGATGTCTTTTCATGCTTTTGTCCACAATATGGATTTGGGAAACAAAACAGACAAATATACAGATCAAAATGACCATTAATCTTCCAGATGTTTAGACACCTAATTCACATGATGAATATTTTAACTCTTGAGAGCGTAAAAATCAAACAAGGGTCCATTTGGTTTCATTTTTACGCTCTCAACAGTTGCATCTGGCTAACCAACTTTTCATCTGGTTAAACAACTCAGCTGAAGACCATCTGGAACCATCTCAAGGACCACTGGTTGAAAACCCCTTCATTTAAAGGAAGATAAAGATCTGGTCTGTCTGTCTAAAAATAATGACATGTGTAGTAGGCTATGGTCAATTCTTATTCCGTCTCTCCACATAGTTGCAGACAGACACACAGAGACGACAAGAAATATTGAGGTGTTCAACTAAGACAGCTTACTGTGAGCTGGCAGGTCTACAGGGAAGACCAGATAGAAATCAAGGAACAGTTGGTGTTTCTCCTCCCTGGGGGCCATGTCTATGTTCCCTCAGCTCTATGTTCCCTCAGCTCTAAGTTCTCTCAGCTCTAAGTTCCCTCAGCTCTAAGTTCCCTCAGCTCTATGTTCCCTCAGCTCTATGTTCCCTCATGCTTACGCACATGGAAGCTGTTAGTTCTGTTGAATCATTAAGAATTATTCAAATTAATCACAGCTTCAAATTTAATTTAATCTTGATTAATCACCATTCAAACTAACTCTAAAATATGGATGTTTTCCTTTACAGGATTTGAACATTTAAAAAAGAAAATCTTGAAAAAAGTTTATTTCTTATTTGATAAATATTTATCAAAATAGGTGATCTACAAGCCCCATCCTCCGGCTATACTCTATGGCTCTGGTTACAGGGAGAGCTGTAACCAGTGGTTACACAGAGCTATGTCTCTGTAAAACCGTGCTCTACTGTTTTGTTTCAATGAGAAAATGGTCAGCCAATTGAGTCAGTGTGCAAATTTTTTAATCGGATTAATCAGCAAAATTAATTAACTAATTAACTTGTTATTTTCAACAGCCTATATACGGTAACTACAAAAAAGTTCTTATTTCCACAATTCCATTCAAAAACTTTCATTAATTATATAGATTCAGTGCACACAATGTAAATGAAGTATTTATTTGTTTATTTTTACACAATTTTGGTTTCCAGCCCATAAAACCCACCAGGATTTCAAAAATTAGAATGTTTTTACGAGACCACTAAAAAGAAAAATGTTTTAAACAAGAAATATCGACGATCTGAAAAGTATTAATGTATGCAGTCTATACTTGGTCTGGGCTACTTCTGAACATTATTTCATTAATGGGGCGTGACATGGAGGTGATCAACCTGTGGCACTGTAGAGGTGTTATGGAAGCCCAGTTTTGGTTTGATACCGGCTGTAAATTAATTTGTATTCTTCAGTCTTATGTCTCACATCTTCCTCCTCACAATACAACCCAGATTCTATGTTGGGTTAAAGTCAGGACATCTGGGTTGTATGGCCAAGAGGAAGGTGTGAGACATAAGACTGAACATTATAAATGTATTTACAGTCATTTATAAAAGCAAAACTGGTCTTCCATAACACTTCAACAGTGCCACAGGTTGATCACCTCCATGCCATGCCCCATTGATGAAATAATTTGCTCAAAAGTACCCCAGACAAGTATTACTGCAAAGATTAATATACTTTTAAGATAGTCTACTTTTGCTGTTTAAAACATTTTTTAGTGGTCTAGTAAAATATTCTATTTTTTGAAATCCGGTTTTGGTGGGTTTTATGAGCTGGAAGGCAAAATTATGTAAAAATAAATAAATAAATAAATAAATATAATAAAATACAAAATCATTTACAATGTGTGCACTGAATTTATAATTAATGGAAGTAAGGTTTTTTAATTAGAAGCATTTATATGGTCAATTAAAGCAGGTTGGTAGTGTGTGAGTTTTTCTGTGTCCACACTGCAACGTGTTATGTTGAGGGTGAGTTTTAGAAATAGTGTTAGCAATTTTGACCAATGGGAGGACAGAACAGTGGGGGTTTGGATCAATGGCAGCCCTTATTGGTTACCCTGATTGGCTTCTTCTCCCATTGCGTGCACTGGTTCGGTGGTGCCCACCCAGTATTCTGACCTCCCATAATTCTGAAAATAAAAAGCAAAAAAATAAAAACTCCCATAGGTCCGACATCCCGTTTTTCCGACCATCAGAAGAACAGGATTTTGGGATTATTGGATGTCGGAATAATCACATGGTCGGTACCCCTGAAATCCGTCCAGTGGAAAAGGTTCTGGGTGCAAAATATTTTTGCGATTAAAAAGAGTTAATTGTTTTATAGTGTTATTGTTTCTGTGAATAATTAATCTCAATTAATCAGTTATAGTCCCAGCACTACATACATGTTGTATTACATACTGCTATTACACTTGGTTGAGGGAACATAGAGCTGAGGGAACTTAGAGCTGAGGGAACATAGAGCTGAGGGAACATAGACACGGTCTCCTCCCTGGCTGGGCGGTGGTATATGTAACTCTGTTCTGGGCAGGCAGGCCTCAGTCAAATGCAAACTATAAGCTGAAAATAAATCCGCCGGATCTGCCCGTCTCCCTGACACTTTTCTAAACGCATCATATAGATGCGAAGTGACTTGCAATAATGGCTGTCTTACATCACGGCAAACTTGACAGCACTAGCTTGTGCAAAAGTGCAGGGAAAGAGAGATGTGATGAGATTTGTGTGCAGTGTGTGTGTGTGTGTGTGTGTGTGTGTGTGTGTGTGTGTGTGTGTGTGTGTGTGTGTGTGTGTGTGTGTGTGTGTGTGTGTGTGTGTGTGTCCTCTTTTTAACATGGACAACCTCCTCCGGTTTGGCTGTCAAATGCTTCCCAGTAACAGGTGCCTAAAGACTAGCGTTTGCTCAGTATGTGAAACTTTCCCCAAACACGGTTTGTGTCATGAACTGACATCCTTTCTCCAATTACAATATGTTCTAGGGTATGTTTGTTGTGTTAGTTTGAGTCTACAGAATGTTGTAAAGAAAGAATTGAACACTGTTTCTGGGCAGAAACAAGTTTTCTCACGCTCTCTAGACACTTTCTACAGAGTTCAGACATACCTTTTCCACTACGAACTGCTCTCGTTCTTGAAATATAATGTTATTTTAGATAAGATGGGTAGGCTCCATGCAGATATTGATATTATGCCGTTTTGAAAGGAACGTGGGTCCCTTCCCTACTTCACACGCAGTCCTTGAGTGCATGGGTTTCAAATGGCCCTGTATGGTAACTAAAAGAATCAAACCAACCCAAAAAAGAAACGTAACCATCAGTAACAACTGTGAAGGAGTCATAGGGAAGGAGCCTGGTAGTAGGAAGAGACATTCTGTGCATAGAGCCCATTCAAATGTTAAATTGTGAGTGATCATTAACATAAAAAAAAAAACAGTTGTGCTGCAAAATCTTATGCTTGTATACACCTGACTATTACAAGTTGTACTGCACCTTGGTCTTAATTTTGTCCTCTTCATGTGGGTATATTATTTTGGTCACAATCCATTCAGCTACAGGCAAATTTCAGTGCAGCTGAAGCACTTAACTTACATAACATAATTGGATGTGTTCTGAGATGGCACAAAAAGAGGCAATCTGACTCAAACCTTCAGCAATTATTGGTGTAGCCTGGGAAAGGTCGCACATTCCATTCTTTTTAGTCTCAGAGCAATGATGTGTAAACCAAACACCAATAAAGATATCTTCAAGGGGATATTTACAAGTAGACGGCAGCCCACATCATTAGCCGGGTTGCTAAACTTCAGGCATGTTTACTGATTGCAGGCAAGGGAAATCATGAAATGTACACCAAATGTGTGCATCCATTAGGCAAGCCAGCCATTTGTGGAAGGAAGCATGCATCCTCCTGGCTGGAACGCTCATGGAGTCATCATTCTAACGAGGTTCACTTCAGCAAATTAACAAATCACTGTCCGGGTTTCACTTTGTACAATTCTGCTGATTTAAAACAGTGGTTTTCAACCTTTTTAACACCAAGGCCTAATATTTATTCAGAATTTGAGCCACGGACCATCTTTTGAGGACATTCTAGCCCCACAGACACCAAAACCATAATACCAGAGTGGATTTGGGAAAACAAAACAGACAAACATACATTCTCTGGTTGTGTAGATTTGGGCTAATTAAGATGATGAATATTTTAACTGCTGAGAGTGTAAACATCATTTAGCCTGAGGATCATCTGGAACCCTCTCAAGGACCACTGGTGGTCCCCGGACCACTGGTTGAAAACCACTGATTTAAAACAATGGATACATATTCCCATTGTAAAAAAAAAATACACTGTAATGCGTACTTGTATCTAAGCTGGGAGCAAGTACAAATATTTACTCATTACAGCATGTAAGGTTAAGTTTGTAACTTATCATCTCGTTTTGTGACGGCTTTTAGTATATTACAAATTTACAATATGCTTTTAGTTTAATTGACAGGTTTCTTTTAACCACTTTGAAGGAAATGACGAATGGGAAACCATTCCTGCTCCTTATTTCAGAGTTAGGCCTGGACAGAAATGTTTAGTATGAAAGCTACAGCAGCAGCTAGTCTACAGAACATACATCATTTTAAATTGCTTTGGAGCGGGACATGCTTTGTGGTCCCTGGTGGGTAACTAATGATCCAGTTTACCAATTCTCTAGGTATCCCTTGATATTTAGATGGTTTATTTTTACATAAGCATGACATTAACCTTTACCTAGGTTAAAAGCTGTATAATCACAATAATCTAATCAAAGGTATTCCTTGCTGTTTGTTACTGGTACCCAGTGTAAGAAAAACTTGTATCGCCTAATTTGTAGCAACAATGGCAGTAAAGAGTGCCACTATGTAAATGTTTAATGTTACACAGTATCACAAGGGTGCATGCATGGATTAATGAGGACCCACAAGGCTTAATTAACTAAATTAACAAGAACAAAAAGTAAAAAATGATGCAATATTGCTCATTAATGTAGATTTCCAGAACATAAAACCACCCCAAATATGCACTGGCATTTGAAGAATCATCACAGATTCCCAAAGAGGATTATAATGCGTACGCCATGATGCAGCTTATGAAAGATGAGCTTTTGTTTTGGGCTGTGTATAAACATGTGCAGTGAAACAATCTGTACTCAACATAATCAGTGATGGGAAAAGTTCGTTTAAATGAAAGTATCAATAGTAAAAAAAAAAATATATATAGAAATCTGTAAGTGAAAGTACAAAAATATTGGTATCGAAATGTACTCAAAGCATTACCTCCCATTACCTTCCAAGTTTACCAACCTAAATAAAATGTATAGACATATTTTGAAAACAGCAGATCTACTGTACTTGTAGGCTTCAAAAAGTAGGCAAAAGAGTAGGCTATACGGTTGAAGTGGTGATAATATACAGTAGTACCTGTATGTTTTTTTTAATGTAGTAAAAAGTACCTCTGAGATGCAATTCAGTAGAAATAAAAGTACTGTATATGGAAATACTTTAGTAAAGTAAAAAGTACATGTACTTCACACTAGAGTTCTCAAACTCTGCCCGAACCTGACTAGGACCGAACCCGAACAGGCCCAACCCGACATTTAGGGCCGGGTAGGGCCGAAAATCTATCCTAATCAATAGGGCCGGGTAGGGCCTAGGGCCGCATGAAAACATAATATATATTGAATTATTTAATATAGTAAGAATAATAGTTATTTTCTGTATTTACCCATTATGAAGATGGTGCTGATTGCATTTCAATTTTAATCTGTGGTGAATTCTCAAATTTTGCCCAAACCCGACAGTTTAGGGCCGGGTAGGGCCTAAAATGTATTCCATTTAGTAAGGGCGGGGTAGGGCCTAGGGCCTGAACTGTTAGGGCCGGGTAGGGCCGGGCCTTAATTTTCAGGCCGTTGAGATCTTTACTTCACACCATGCACTGCCCCATGGTAGCAGTTAAACTCAGTGATTTGACCGTGTCAGTCTCTCTGTTCTGTTTCCTACCAGAGAGGCTTTGGCAAATTCCCTGCTAGATAAGTGAACTAAGCATGCAGGCTGTTTGTGTGTGCTGGTGTGCAGCCAGCCAGAATGACATATGGCAAGAAAGCCTGAGAAATGTGCCACAAACTCACACTTAGGTGCACACACAACCTCTGCTTTGAATTTCAGGTTCACATGAATAAATAATGCAACTGGGGTGAAAAGAAAACATTTAGATTGCCCGTAAGCGAAAACACAAAATACTACCGTTTTAAGTTCCATGTCAAATGCAGGTCAACGTTAAAAAAAAAATGGTCACATGAGGCTGAAACTCTTGTCTTCATGCCTAAATATTTTTTGGTTTTGTTTGTTTTACTATTTTGAAATAGCCGAAACCCATAACGTGTAGGTTGGCTATTTTCCAAATGAAATTTAGGCAATATATTTACACAGTTCTGGCACAAGCCTTAATGAGGCAAGATAGCAAGAGTCTTCACGGTCTCCAAAAGCCCCACGACTTAACTTTAAACATACTGCAAGCACAGAAGTATAGCCAAAAAATGATAAAAAAAAGGTAGACAACTCCAGACGCATCAAGCAAATATGCAGGAATCAATACGCTTAAACTCAGACAGACATTATGACTGGAAGTTCTATTTTCAAAGACCAAGCTTAAGGGCTTTGGCACATATCTCTGTTTAAACTCGCCACACTGCTGCAGACTTGCTCGCATTGGGTAATGAAGCATATGTTTCAGTTATACGTATATAGATTCTAGAGTTATTACTTTTTAGGCAATTCCTTTAAAGCTCCAAGGTATACACACAGTATACTGGAAGGCTGTTCAATAACAGAGACTATTTCGACCGGAAAGAGCCCAGCGCAGCGCTGTAGGAACAGTGCTGGACGCGACCCAGAAGACATTACTATACTGTATGGTCATATATAACTGGGTCCAGCGGTAGGGATTGGATTTGTTTTTGGGGTGGGTGCGGAGAGGGGGGGGGGGGTCATGGGGGCTATAAACCCAATGAGGAGGTGTACTGTACTCCATTGCACTGCACACAATTAACCCTCTATAAACAGACCTGAGCTGCAGCTGCTGAGCTGCCAACCAGGGGCGGATGTAACATTTCCCAACTTGGAGGGGGGGGGGGGGGGGGGGGGGGGGCTCTGCTCCTCATTGGGGCGATGAAGCCGCCCCCATACCATTTTCTGTTACAGGACTTTTTATTAGGCACGTAAAGCATCAATAATAACATCAGTTGTTGAAGTTGCAACAGACACGCAGCATGCATAAAGCTCAAGGTTCTGACTCAGAGTTTTCTGTTTTCAATGATGAAATGGTATTGGTTTAGTGGTGACACAACTGCAGTTAGTTAGTAGCAGTTTCAAATCATTTTAAATATAATCACTTTAATTTGAAATATCTTCGGTTGTTTTGCTTGCCATTGTGTTTGGTAGGGCAGTCAGGGCCATGCCAAATGCCAATGCCTAGATCCGCCCCTGCTGCCAACACTCTTTTTTTCACCGCACACCAAATCCCTTGATCAAAAATAACCGAACAACAAGTTCACAACACGATTTGAGCATGTTTATTGGGTTATTTTTAAGCCACACACCCGCCCACGTGAGAGACAAAGTGACAGGTAAAGGGACAGGGAGTACAGCATGCAATGGCTTTATATGCCATATTGGGGCTATTAGAGGCTGTACCATAGTGAATAGGCTGCTGAGATGGGAAAGATTTCAGTCACGGTCCGGGAATGGATACTAATGGGAAGATGAAACATTATTGTGCTCTTATTCTATTCATGGGGCTTTGCGAAGTTTTCATTATTAGGATTCAGTACTACAGGAGCAGCGCTTCTAAAAGCATTTCTTGCAGAGATGGCGGGAAAGGAGAGATTAATGTGGAGCCTAGTCTATGTAATGGCTAGGATGACCCTTTAATAACTTATATTTGTTGCGCAGATTGTTATACAGACTATCGTGTTTTTTATAGCTTTTGTGAAAGAACTTTGCAATTACAAGGGGGGCATAAGTAAGATACTGTAATAATCTAATAATATCAATTATGTTAATTGGTCAACTCATCGTTTGACATATCTTATATTGATGTAATCAGTATGCACTAGAAGTGTACGCTATACACATGAGTAGGCATACTGGTGTGATGAAAAGCCCGGCCCTTTAGGCCTGGATAATCCAAATCTTAACCCGCATTCTAACAATCCTTTTGATGTTAATTATCTAGGAAGATTTTTGTACATCCAGAGATCATTAAGTCTATAGTACACAGTACCCTAGCTGTTTTTTGGAAGTTGATAATGTGCCAGACTTCTAACTAGAAAGTGCACTGGCGTTCTCATGGATCAAAGAATCTCTGCCATACTGGGTTGCCTATCCAGGACTGTTGAGTCGTAGGTTGCAGAACTTACTTTATGGCAGAGGTTTTCAACCTTTTTGATACCAGGGCCCACTATTTATTCACCATTTGAGTGATGGACCACCATTTGATGACATTTTAACTCCACAGACCCCAAAACTAAAGATTTGTTTTGCTTTTGTCCACAACACCAGGCTGGATTTGGGAAACAAAGCAGTCAAACATACAGACTTGGGTTAATTCAGATGATGAATATTTTAACTCTTGAGAGTGTGCAAATGAAACCAAATGGACCCGCAAGGGTCCATTTGGTTTCAATTTTACAATATCAAAGAGTTACATCAGGTTAACCAACTTTCCTTCATTTAGCCTGGGGACCACCTGGAACTCTCTCAAGGACCACTGGTGGTCCCAGGACTACTGGTTGAAACCACTGTTCTATTGGCCCGATTTTTGTCTCAGCATCCCCTGAGCCTAAGGACGGATTGGCCATCTGGAGTACAGGGAGTTTTCCCGGTGGCCTGCGGGACAAGATCCAAAATGCACTAGTGGCACTTCCAAAATGCACTAGAATGTGCTAGATGCTCGCCTGGAACATACAGATCGAAATGACGATTAATCTTCTACATTCTCCAGTTGTGTAGACTAAGTTGGGCTAATTCACATGATGAATATTTTAACTCTTGAGGGTGTAAAAATGAAACCAAATGGACCCGCAAGGGTCCATTTGGTTTCATTTTTACGCTCTCAAAGAGTTACATCTGGTTAACCAGCTTCCCCCCCAGGGTGGCCTGGCAAAGGCAAAATTGTCCCGGTGGGAAAATATGTGCCAATCCGCCCCCGCCTGAGCCAGAATTTGTGCATTTAGCATTGGGGATGACTGAGGTGTTCCTGCACTGGAGTTGTTATTTTGGTGACCATTACAATTCCGTGAAACACCTCTGTGACCGGTTACATTATGCATAGGTGTGGTTTGGGCAGTACGACTTGTTCAGATAGCATTACCTTTTAAACATTTAAGCAAAGCGGCCAACACGCTTTGCTTCTATTATTGCCTCAAAACCTCACTTACGGTCTATGCTTGTGATGCGTTGCTGCATTGTGCTGCACCCCCCCCCCCCCCCCCTCCCTGTGCTGTTGTTTTTATGTCTCCGTGTGCCCAAAACACTTGCCTTTTGAATAAATCATAGCTTGGTGATTTTTTTTTTTTTACATTTCAAAGTTCTGTGTGATCGGCAAATATCGAGCCTTTATTTGCTGGCATGCCTTTAGCCTATACGTCTACAGAATGCAATAAGTAAGGGATAACACCCGGCAAAACAAATCAGTTCGAAGGGTGTTATACCGCTTATTATATGGCTTAATACATTAATAAATAAGTAAATAGTGCATAACAAGGCTGCTTTATTTATGTGCAGTTTTGTAGGCTATGTTCATCCGTGCAAAGAGGTCTGTTGTTGAGCAGAGTGGTCCGTTGTTGTGAACACTTACATGACCAGAACGCTGATTGATTGGAGCATTCACTCAAGCCATGTAATAAAGCAAATTGCAAAGTTTGGAAAATCGGATATTGTAGATGCTGCAGGGAATACGTTTTTTAAGGCTATTTTTAGGCTACATTTCGAAGTATTGTGACAGGCAAATAGCGATACTTCATTTGGTATATAGAATATTCTTGTAGTTTGTCTCTACGAAACTGTATCAGGCGAAATGTACTGTATTTGTCGGGAAAGTGGATTAAACCTCAATTGCTGCACTCATGGTGAGAAACGGAATGATCACGCACAGTGTGTCGCAAAAGTCACAACGTCTTTCACTATAGACAATTATATACCTAAATACGGTGGACACCAGGAAGTGACAGCAGGCACTCACTTCTGCTGTTTATAGTAACATCAATGAATAAGGAACTGATGACGCAGCCAGCTGCTCTGTATGGACATCTCCACAGCGCCTGGTGCTAACCCACCCCACGCGGCATACGCTTAACGGCTGCTTTTCAACTCCACTATCGATTTCCCAAATGTGTTTTGACGAAAATAGCAATTTAGGGGAAAGCGTGACAACACGCCCACAACCACACCTCCAGCCACAAATAGCGGTGTCGGCGTAATAAATAGCGAGTGGCGCTTGAACCAAGGGGATTTGGCTCCATTTTCTGGCAGCTGCTGACTTGCGGGCCGCGCGCGCCGCGGGTTTAGCCGCAACAAAAACCGGGCCTTATCCGTGTGCGTAAGAGCTTTTGGAATTACACTCTAAAGAGGCGGATCAATATGATTTCAATTGGGGGGGATTGACTGGATGTTAGAATGTTGCGGCTCTACATTTACTCTACACATGTATAAGTCACACTCCTGCAGCACAGCATGATTGCTATGGTGTTTTTGCTTTTCTTAAGGCAGGGGGATTTTCAACAGGTGGTCCAGGGACCACCAGTGGTCCCTGAGAGGATTCCAGGTGGTCCCCAGGCTAAATGATGGAAGGCTGGTCTAACCAGATGTAACTCTTCGAGAACGTAAACATGAAACCAAATGGACCCTTGCGGGTCCATTTTGGGTTTCATGTTTACACTCTCAAGAGTTAAAATATTCATGATCTGAATTAGTCCAAGTCTACACAACTAGAGAATGTAGAAGATTAATGGTCATTTTGATCTGTATGTTTGACTATTTTGTTTCCCGAAATCCAGCCTGGCTTTGTGGACTGAAACAAAACAAATCTTTAGTTTTGGGGGTCTGTGGGGCTAAAATGGCATCATATGGTGGGTGTGTGGCTCAAACTCTGACTAAATAGTGGGCCCTGGTATGAAAAAAAAGTTGAAAACCACTGTCTTAAGCAATAGGCAGACTTGCCTACCTGTTGCATATAAATAAAATCCCAAGACAACCTGAGGATGGTTTCCTGTGTGTAGGCTGGTATGAGGTCGCCCTGAGCGAGGCGCTGGGACAGTGAGAATGCTTTTAAGTTAACTAGTGCCAACCTGTTGTATAGCAATCAACAAGCATCCAAGCACATGATGCCTGAGTGAAAATGCAAATCTCTGAATACTGGAAGCAAACTAAAGTGCTGATTCTAGTATGTTTTCGGTCTGATGGAGGTCCTTGGCTGAAACATGAGCATCACTGACACAGGACAGTCAGAGAAACTAGAATCTGTCAGAATCTAGCATCAGAAACTGAGTACTGAATTTACTGTCGAAAGCAATCAGGTGCAGACGTTTTTCACCTAGCAGCAAGCATGTGCCACTCTGCGACTGCGGGTCTGCTACAACAGTGGCACAAGGGTAAACAGTGCAAGGCCGGGGTCCTTGCACTGCGTGGCACGGATAATCATAGCAACTGGAGGCGGGGTTTTGAACGCTTACCCACAACAGGGGGAAAAAAAGGAATATATACGTTTCAAGAGGGAGAGGGAGAGAGATCACAATAAACATCCTATCGTCCTCCGCACTGAGAGGGGAAACCGCAGCTGAAAATTTTAGATGGAATGCATTTTCACATGAGTGGCGTCGTGACTTTTCCGCTGTGTGTCTTATAAGCGGTCGGGTTGTTTTGGAGGCAGCCTGCCTGCCTGCCTGCCTGCGTGGGCAATATACCGGCTGTATCAGAGTGAGGTTGTCTGATAAGAGATATACGGGCTTGATCACCTCAAATAAAATGTAACTTAGAAAGTGAACTTGTTGTTGTTGTTGTTGTGAGGAGCAGAAATGCACCAAAACAGTTTTCACACCAGTAAAGTATCAATACTGCATTTTGGAAATGCTGCAGTAGTAAGTGTACATACACCCACCGTAGGACTGATATAGGGAAAACGAGTGCTCTGTGTAACCCTACGTTTTAACAGGAGGCGACGATGGACAGACGATGTTTCCTGAACTCCATTATTTGTCTATGAGACACGCTGATTCTGGTCATATATAGCAGATATAAGCAAATATAATTGAGGTTTTCGGCTGATAATTGGTTGATTTAGGCTACAGCTAATGAAATTCATGCGTTGCTTGCATCGCCTGGTTTTCTGTTATGGTTAGGTTGTCAGAGTACAGTTATCCCTTCACTAAGTCCCTCCCCCATCCGGCCTTGTCCAATGATAAAAGAGGAAAGTTTGACCTGGACAGCAACAGTTGCTAAACTTTTTGAACTGGAATTGAACAGTGATTAGATTTGGCATGAAAATGTGTTGGGAATGTGGTTGTGGTGTGTGTGTGTGTGTATGTGTGTGTGTGTGTGTGTGTGTGTGTGTGTGTGTGTGTGTGTGTGTGTGTGTGTGTGTGTGTGTGTGTGTGTGTGTGTGTGTGTGTGTGTGCGTGCGTGTGTGTGCGCGTGTCCGTGTGCGTGCGTGCGTGCGTGCGTGCGTGTGTACGTGCGTCAGGCTTCACACCTTCCAAACGCTCACTGTTGACTCATTACAAGTGGTTCTTATCTTCAAGGGGAAGACTAAGTATGTTTGAGTTTTACCCAACCTAATTCGATTAGGGGGGCGAAATTATACTTTATAAAAGTATAATAGTCCACTAATGCTAGCATCTAATTCGCTCAAAGTCAAAACCTGTGGGATTTGACATTCAGGCTATTCGTTTGACAACTGGCCTGATCTAGTGAATATAGTTTTAAACTTTTCGATTGACCTTTGAGACAACTTTTTAGTGGTATATTCTCACAAGATCATCATTGTTTGATATGCAGGTTTAAACATCTTCCATAGCTGTCATTTCAAAGCCAGCTACAATACATACCGCCTCTGGGGAATACTTTAGTTTTGCTGTAGAACCAAAGAGTATCGATTCTCTGTTGTCAAGGTGGAGAGACAACTTTTGTTCACTTGCATACTGTGGTGTGATGTCAGTATTTTCTCCCCTGTTCCCATAAATAATGAAATATTTATATAGCATCCTTAACCTACTACAGTAGATTTGTGGTGTCCCCTGGAGCATTCCTCAATCAGAGGATACCTTACTTAAACCAGGGCTCCCGGCCCACACTTTTTTGACTTGAGAGCTACTTTCAAAATGACCAGCTCAACAAGATCTACACATCAAAATGTGATTATTCCATTACTGAAAATCCATTTCAAGGCCCCCTAGAAAGTTTGAGCTTTGAAATAGTGGTGGTGGTGAACGTTATAGTGTTTAAGAATAATGCACTTATAATGAAAATTAGAGGGGGAGAATTGGAAGCTTTTCCTGTATATGCTATTACTGACATTTGAAAACTAAAAAGTATTTGAGGTTTAAGTTGACAATTTGTGATGTTGAGTTTAGTTTCTTGCACCCAAAACTAAGAACTTTCACGTTTCTGTCCACAATTGGGAAAGAGAACTGGCAAAACGTTGGTCAAAATAGCAATTATTTTCCATTTTCTAATTGTGTGGACTCTTGGAAATTACGTAATTCAGATGTTTAATCATAATTTAACTCTTGAGAGTGTAAAATGAAACCAAATGGACCCGTCAGGGTCCATTTGGTTTCCTTTTAACGCTCTCAAGAGTTACAGATCGATAACGGTCCAAGTACTGCAGGGGGACTGTTATATGATCTACCCGCAAGGCCTGTGTGATCTACTGGTAGATCACGATCTACCTTTTGGGCAGCCCTGGGCATATACTGTAGGTTTAAGGCTAAAACCTATAAAACACCAGAGTAAACCTGTTATGCTAAAATAAACATAGAGATTTTCAAGCTTGAACAAAGCCAGAGTGAAGCAATTACCGGTACTTTTAGAAAAAAAGATATGCTATTAAATAGCAATTGGTACAGTAATATTGGTTTAGACCTGCTCTCAATGTAAATGAGCATTAAGCAACAGGTTGTGGAAAAAGCACAAATTGATAATTTAAAGTTCCCATATTTCAGTTGCTATTTTTTAAAACAGCAATTAACAATAGATTAGGCTTAATAGGATATAATAATATCCGACAAATAATAATTTGGCCTCATTAAGCCTAGTTTGTTGCTGTTTGTTGCTGCAGTGGAGCCAGATTGTTGCAAACGCAATGAGCTAGATTACTATGTAAGCCAGGCAGAAATGTTTGTGCATGTGTGTGTCTGTGCATGTGTCACACAGTCCATATTTGACCTGACCCAGAACTTCATCTATGTTCGCTTCCCGCAAGTAAAACGTGCAGCATCTTCTTAGTTAGAAACATACTGTCTACTGTGCATTGCATTGCAATGCAATATATAGTCATTCAATTTTCAATTTTACAATTTTAGGCATTTAGCAGACGCTCTTAATCCACAGCGATTTACAAGGTTTACAGTTTAAGCAGAATTTACCATACACTACTACACCACAATATGCAATTTAAGCACTAAAACATGGTAATACATTAGGCATCCTGTAAGTCACTGCTTATACCAGATCATCAGTCATCAGATTAAGTCATTAGCTCTCATTTTGTGTGGAGTCGTTATATACATTGCTGTGAGTGCAGGTTCAGGACCTTTGCCATCAAGTCATATCAGTTTACCCATTGACATCCCAGCACTGCATGGCTTTGGTTATAAGACACAAAATGCCCTATAGGATTTAGAGTAAATTGTCCAACTGTCTGGCTGAGCAGATAGGAGGACATTGCTCAGACATTCCCTGACTGCTTGGCTTCATCTCAAAACTGTAGCTATATCCGCCGCTTCTCTCTCTCTCTCTCTCCCAGGGGCGGATGTAACATTTCCCAATTGGGGTGGCAGAAGAAAATGGTAAGGGGGCGGCCGCCCCCTTACCATTTTCAGTAGTGTTTCAAATACTTTTAAATATAAACACTGAAATATCTTGGTTTTTTTTTTGCATGCCATCATGTTTGGTGGGGCATTTAGGGGGGGATTGCCCCCCCATGCCTATGCCTAGATCCGCCCCTGCTCTCTCCCGCTCAGTACATTCTCTGAAACACTTTAATGAATCAAGCCTGGCAGCAAAGGCACATCAATATGAAGACATTGAATGAATAATGCCTTTAGTGCAGACATTTAGCTCGGGACTCCCTCCCACTCTATTTAACTACAGTGCAGATAGAGAAAACAAAACAAAACCAAATGAAAAACCTGTCCTTTGTGACGGTATCATCTTGAAATGCATCTAATAGTCGTACCAAGCAGTTGCTCGATACATTTCTTAAAATTTACTTCAGACATTCATTGCAGGAGTATAGGGTATGCATATAGCAGTGGTTTTAGGACCACCAGTGGTCCTTGAGAGGGTTCCAGGTGGTCCCCAGTAATGGATGTTTGTTAACCATGTGTAACTCTCCGAGAGCATGAAAAAAATGAAACCAAATGGACCCTTGCGAGTCCATTTGGTTTCATTTTTACACTCCCAAGAGTTAAAATAATCATCATCTGAATTAGCGCAAGTCTGCATACATGAATTAGGCATTGTAGAAGAACGGTAATTTCAATCTATGTTTGCCTGTCATGTTTTCGAAATCCAGCCTGGAATTGTGGACAAAAACACAAGAAATCTTTAGTTTTAGGGTCTGTGGGGCTAAAACGTCATCAAATGGTGGTCCATGGCTCAAATGCTAGTGGGCCCTGGTATGAAAATGGTTGAAAACCACTGGCATAATAGCCATAGGAGAGGTTTCTGCGTGCAAAGCCTATGGGCAGGGCTGCACTGATAATGCTACCAGGTCGATCACATCTCCCCCCGTAGCGTATCGTAAATTGAACCATGAAATATGACTACCAGCGTCTGGGCAGATCTCAGACTTCACTATCTACCTGTATGTACAGTACGCCTATCTCACGTTACACGTTAGGCCTTTTGTATTATACATGCTTGCTGCATACTCATTAGCCTTGGTTAATTATTCATTCGTTTTAGCACAGACAATGTTATATTAATCGCCACTTACAGTATATGCATGTAAATGTGTACGAGAGGGGGAGACTGGCTCAGGAGGTAGAGCAGGTTGATGGTTCGAATCTCGTTCCTCCTGTCTACATGTACTGTACATGTCAAAGTGTCTTTCCCTGGGCAAGAAAGACACTGAACCCCACATTGCTCCTGATGTGCTGGTTGCAGGGGCGGATTGGCCATCTGGAGTACAGGGAGTTTTCCCGGTGGCCTGCGCCACCTAGTGGCCTGGACAAGATCCAAAATGCACTAGTGGCACTTCCAAAATGCACTAGAATGCGCTAGATGCTCGCCTGGAACATACAGATCAAAATGACCGTTAATCTTCTACTTTCTCTAGTTGTGTGGACTAAGTTGGGCTAATTCACATGATGAATATTTTAACTCTTGAGGGTGTAAAAATGAAACCAAATGGACCCGCAAGGGTCCATTTGGTTTCATTTTTATGCTCTCAAAGAGTTACATCTGGTTAACCAGCTGCCCTCCCCCAGGGTGGCCTGGCAAAGGCAAAATTGTCCCAGTGGGAAAATATGTGGCAATCCGCCCCTGGCTGGTTGATGCCTTGCATGGTTTCTTCCACAATCTGTGTGTGTTTGTGTGAATTGATGAACGTGAAGCGTCTTGGATAAAAGGAGCGATACGTTTACCATTGGTGAGCAACGGGGTGGTCCGTTCTTTAAAATCTGTATTAAATAGGGTGACCAGATCCAAGCTGTTCATTTGAGGGACAGAAGTATTGCATATGTGGTACAAGGGGGGAAATGTTACGGGATGAAACGGGATTAACAAAAATATTAACCTGTTATATATGCAAAAAACAATTCAGCGTTTCAATTCCAATATACTGTCCCACGCAAAGAGGGGCATCTGGTCACCCTGGTATTAAAGGATGCTATTCAATCACATACACTTTTCTACCATATACAGATTCGACTAGGAAGGAAAAATCTCCACCTTTGGCCTGTTAAAAGTTTGCTGCGTCATGCACATTTCTTTTTTTCTTCTTTTGCTTGTGAATTATACTGTATGACCGTTGACACCCGTGTCTGTATCCATAAGAGCTTTCTCCAGCCCCCTTTCAAAGAGCCAGGGCACTGTGCGGTGATTTATTGAGTGGCCCTGCTGCAGAGAGAGAGGGAGGGAGGGAGGGAGAGAGAGAGAGAGAGAGGAGAGAGGAGAGGAGAGAGAGGGGGGGGAGGTAGAGAGAGAGAGAGAGAGGGGGAGAGAGAGAGGGAGAGAGGGGGGGAGAGAGAGAGGGAGGGAGAGAGAGAGAGAGAGGGAGGGAGAGAGGGGGGGAGAGAGAGGGGGAGGGAGGGAGAGAGAGAGGGGAGAGAGACAGAGGGATAGAGAGAGGGGAGAGAGAGGGAGAGAGAGGGGGAGAGAGAGAGGGGGGGGAGGGGAGAGAGAGAGGGGGGAGAGGGAGGGAGAGAGGGAGAGAGGGGAGAGAGACAGAGGGATAGAGAGAGAGGGGAGAGAGGGAGAGAGAGAGGGAGAGAGAGAGAGAGAGGGAGAGAGACGAGACGGAGGGATAGAGAGAGAGAGAGAGAGGGAGAGAGAGAGAGAGAGAGAGAGAGAGAGAGAGAGAGAGAGAGAGAGAGAGAGAGCTCTTTTTGGACTGTACAATTCCATGGTCAGGGCTGATTTTCCGGGGTGTGTGTGTGTGTCTCTCTCTCTTTCTCTCTCAGCAGCCACATTACTGTAAAGAGCCCATGATACCATACTCATAAGGGACTTTAATGAGCAGATGCACTGAAGGAGTCTGCAGCGGGGCAAATTGATTCTCCACATTTATCAGCGTTGAATAATACGTGAATGGACAGAGATTAAACGTAGCAGGGGGCCGCGGCGCAGCGGCGGCGGCTCATGCTCAGTCTAACGCATGGCCATTTATGTTCCGCCGTTACGGTGGTGTGTGGGTGTGTGTGTAGGCTATGTGTGTGTGTGTGTCGCACACACCAAAGGTAGCAGATCTGCAAGATCAAAATATGTGTCGCATGCACAACTGCACTGGGAGTACCCACTGCATGAGCACTAGAAAATGTCTAAAAATGAACGTTTTTTAGGGGTCTAATCTTAGATTAGATGTTGATTAACGTTTAAACAACCACTAATCAATGTCTAATCTAAGATTAGACCTCTAAAAAACTTTCATTTTTTCATTTTTTTTTTAGATCTAGTGCTCAGTGGATGTGGAGATCGGCTCATTTAAAGGGTATGTGCAGTCCAGGGATCACCAGTGGTCCTTGAGAGAGATCCAGGTGGTCCCCAGCTAAATGATGGACAGTTGGTTAACCATCATTTAGCACTTTAACTCTTTGAGAGCGTAAAAATGAAACCAAATGGACCCTTGTGGGTCCATTTGGTTTCATGTTTACACTCTCAAGAGTTAAAATATTCATCAGAATTTACCTGAATTCTACACAACTAGAGAATGTAGAAAAATGGTCATCGCGATCTGTATGTTTGACTGTTTTTGTTTCCCAAATCCAGCCTGGTATTGTGGACAAAAGCTAAAGAAATTTTGGTGGGTCTGTCTGCGGGGCGAAGATGCCATCTAAATGGTGGTCTGTGGCTCAAATGCTGAATAAATAGTGGGCCCTGGTATCAAAAGGGTTGAGAAACCTGTGCAAAGGCACCATCACATGAGGAAGTATGAATCATTTTGCTCTCCTCCTGGACACAGTGATATGCAGGGTGTAGATGTGTGAAGAGGAAAAGGACAGGGCTATATGCTAGGATTCGTTGGGGTGGGGGGGGGGGGGGGGGGGGGGCTGCCTGCATGGGACGTGCCCTGAGAGCTAGTTAAGTCAAACTCCACGTATGGGGTGGCGGGGGGGTGGAGGGAGGAAGGGAGGGGGGGGGGGGGTGGGCAGGCACGTAGCAGCCTGCTGTCCTCCCCAGTTTAAACTGTTTCATCTGACTTGATTAGTCGACTATCGACACGATTAGTCGATTATTAACTAGTTTCTGATGCTAGATTCTAGTTTCCGACAGTAGATTCTATTTTCTCACAGTAGATTCTTGCTTCCGACAGTAGATTCTAATTTCCGGCGCCAGATTTTGGCGCTAAATTGAGTTTCTGATGCTAGATTCTAATTTCACACACTAGATTCTGGTTTCCGGCACTCGATTCTAGTTACTGAAGCTAGATTCTAGTTTCAGACTCTAGATTCTAGTTTCTGACATTAGATTCTAGTCCCTGAATTAAGCTAGATTCTAGTTTCAGACACTACGTTCTAGTTTCAAACATTAGATTCTAGTTTTTTTTTTTCTATGTTGAGTTGAGTGCGTTGAGTTAAAAATGTTTGGTTCTGAAATAAGATATTCAATTCATTTGTGTCACATTTTCACGATTTCTCAAAAATAGCTGACCTACAAGCTACAAGTAGATCTGATATTTTTCAATAGCTAAAGTATAACTAGAACACAATAGCGTGTTACAGTATGTAGTACAGTAAGGCTTAAGGTTGCCGAGCTGCAGAGGTGTCAGATGGGAATAGATGATGTACCACCCAGAGGGTGCAACACACTAATGTGCTCCCCCTCCTCCCCCGCGGTGCGCGGCCATGCCGGGATGGCGAGGTGAACCGGGTGAGACAACCCCTGCCATTTCTCATGTCAGATTATGTCGCCGGGATAAGCATCGCCTACCATCAAATGAAGCACTGCCCGCCGACTTATGTTTTTTGGATTATTCATGCTGCTGCTGCTGCAGACACTGAGTAATACCTGTGTAAAAAAAAAAACTCTGAATTCGCCCACCAGGGAATGTCTTGTCGTTATCTTTACCGAGACTCAAACTGATTGATATGCACAAGGAATATCAAGCGGTATATCCTAGTTATATTGCGTTTTTTGGGGGCTTGTCGTGCTGCATTTTGTAGCACTCTCGACTTATACCCCTGACAACCGCGCGGGAGGATTTCAGGGCGTTGGAATGGGGATGTACACACACGGCTTTTACACCTAACAGTCTACGGCTGTTAAGTCTCCCCTGATCCCTTCAATTACACTGCAAGCTTCTCTTCAGAAAACGGCTTATAAGGAGGAGAATGGCAGGCAGTGGTCTTTTGCCCTTTTATTCAAAAAGAAAATTCTTTCCAGCCCACCTTCGGAAGAGCCGTGCATGTAATGATAACGCAGTCCGAGTGTGTCGGTCACCGCAGTCCTGCAGGCCTGGACGGACGCCGCAAATTGCAGTTAATGCAGCTCCTGCTCCTTGTGCAATGGTCTCTATGCAGGTCACTGTACAGTAGCAACCTGAATTTAAAGTACCTGGAAATGTCTCTACATTGTTCAGTTTCATAATGTCCTCCTACTGATGGTTATTATTGGCCTATTTCAGATTGAAAGCCCTCCAATTTATTGGAAGTGATTCGGAAAAGGTGATTTCGGAAAGCTCTCAAAGACCTGATACAGAGAGAGGCCCCATTTCCATCGGGATTCACCCTTTTTCTCTGTTCCCTTTTCACGCCTAATTTTCAACCAGATGGTTCAGATCCCTAAAAAAAATTGTTCGGAACTGGTTTAAAAACACAGCTTCTATCCCTGAATTGGGAACCAAAGTGTGCGTGGCACTACTAAATTATGAACAGAACTAGTCACACGTTGATGAAAATCAGTCTGTGCTGATTGTTTGCCAAAATACATCTTACGTTTGTATGGGGAAGTATGCCACGGCCACGGGTCATACAATGGGAGTCCTGCCCAATAGATTATGCTCTGCTTTGGACCGTTACTGGACATTTCTCCTCAGAGATGAGAAAATGCAGAGAACGAGGCTAATTAGACAGCCTTCAGGGTGTGTTTATAATAGAATAAAGATGGCACAATTGGCACTCCTGGACCTGGATCTTAATTCGTTCTGTTAAGGTTCTGAAGAATATAAGAATCATAGGTTTATTTCATTGTATCATTACGCTGCTCCATTGCTGTTTAAGCCATGCAGTTATGCTCTGGCCTAAACAGTCATTCAGCCGTCAGTCTTAATTATATTCAAACTTATATTTCATTCTGTGGATGCCAGTCTTTGTACTTTGTGTTCTTCTGTCACATAAATTTGCATTTGTTTCTACTGTATGATGCCAAAGAGAGCAAATCAAAGAGCAAATAACTGCTCCTTGTGTCTACAAAGGCCAGACGATTTATGCACAATGTTTGCACAAGTTTTGGGAGGATCAACTTCAAGTTAGATAGTGAGAGAGCCTTTAGTAGCTGCACTTGATGTTCTATTTATGATACATGCACACAAGAATGTGTTCTTTGCATTCTTTTGGGGCTTGATACATTCATCTATTCAAAGTAACGTGTGGGATGGAGCTTTTCATGTTATGAAAAGAATCTCTGTCCATTATGTCCGTCCTGGTGCTTGAAGAAATTTACTTGCATACAGTGTTCCTCTTAGGCCTTTTCTGCCCTGTAGAAAATCTTCTGAGAGTAACAAAGGCAGGAAAACATGAAAGCAGGCTGTTCATCTTTCTAGTTCACATGCCAGGGATAATAACAAATTACTCTCCATGTCACTCAAAAAATCCTGTTTTTTCAACCCGGTAGAAAAGTCATTACCAGGCTATAAGAAAATGTTATGACACGTTGCAGCACAATCCCTTTCTCCCATGGCTGTACAGTATGTTATGTAATTTATTTTTGTGCTATATGGTTGTTAGTTTAAATGCATTACTTACTTAAAGGTAATAGAGGCAACTTTTTTTTTTTTTTTTTTTTTTTTTTAGCAAAAAATCTGAATAGATTTATAGCTATATTTTTTTGCCTTTCCTCCCTCTAGGTTGCTTTTTTTTATGCTGCAGCTGTTTCCCTGCAGACAGACAAGTTGCATGTTGTCAACAAATCATGAAAACAAAACATTATTGTTGTTGTTAACAAATCATGAAAACGAAACATTCACAACACAGGAGTTTCATAATGAGCCAATATAGAGTGGAGGTGGTGTTAGATCCTGTTTTTAAACAATTCTGTTTAAAACACAATGTTTGCATTTATTACCTTTAAAATACATTAGAATGGGCCTAAAGGAGCTATAGGATCAGTCATTTCATTTCAATTATTCTTTATAGGCAAGACGCAGCAGTCCCAAAAAACGTGCCACTTAGCTGTCTTACATTCTTCACTTCTGCATCCATTTTATCAGCCAGTCTGTCCAATATAGAACATTAAAATGAAGGCAGACATATTATGAAGAGTAATTGTAAAGGGAGTCTTTGTGACACAGATCTGTTTTTGTGTTCTCTGCAGATGTTAAAGCAACTGAGTGAGAGCATCTCAAGCAACATGCTTTAACAAGCAACATCACTCATAAAAACGCGTTGAATTTACGTAATAGGCCTAGAAGACTGAGCAGACATCAAATGTATGTCACATAGTGCATTGAATTAAAACCTCATTAACTCAGAGTGGAAATGCTCAAACAATATATAATGTATAATATGAGCTAATCAGTACTCTGCTGTGTAGCACTGGTGCACGACATCAGAATATTATTAGCCATGGCATTTACAATCAGTGGTGGAAAGTAACTACATTAATGTTTAAGTACATTTTTGAGGTTTATTTTTTTTTTCTTTTTTACTTTACTCGAGTAATTCTATTATTGCTACTCAACTACATAAGTACAAATATTGTACTTTTAATCCAGCTGTTTCACTACTTTAGGTACTATAGAGATTTCAGCCCGTATATGATATTTCAGCCATTGGAAAATATAGCCAATCACCATACAAGCTCACAATATGTTATACGGCACATTGTGAACTTGTAGATCATAAAAAAAATAAAAAATAAAAATGTTTTGTACACATTTGAATAGTATAGTATTGCCGATACTTTTGTATTTTCACTTGAGTAATCTTTGAATTATGGACTTCCACATTGCATATATTATGCGGTATAAGTACAATATAGTACAGTTCAGCAGCATCATGCAGTGTCATTGAAACAGTTAACAACACAAAGTATTACATCACAGTTACAGAATCCTCTACTTCTGGCCCACAAAGTCCAATTAGCCTGAACCCCAGCACAGCATACGGTGTTTCAGTACTATCATCAAGAGATGTAATCCTCCCAGATTAGTAACTCAAGCGATCGATGCAGCTGGTCGGTCGGGATGGATTAAGATAGATTATGATGATTTGGGAAGTTTTCTCTCTCAACAAGAAACTACAAAAGAATCTGTTTCGTCACCATCTCCCTTTTGGCAGGGACTCTGCGTTCAGCTTAGTTAAGATGTGTTAATTAGTTATATAACATACTGTATTAATATTATTAATAATGCTGTTGTCGTTGTGCGTCCGACCACAGTTGTACTGCTGTATCAGGGTGCTCTAGAAATAATGCCAAGCCGCCTTATTATTGAATGAGTGGGCACAAGTAATCAGGATCTAACCCTTTCTTAAATTTATCAGGAAAACCCATTCTGTTTCGATTATTATTTTAGTGTTTGCGCGCTGGTGGCATTTACCAAGGTTCAGCATACAGTAAATATTAGCCTATTACACAAGGCAAATTCAGTGATCTTTATGCACTGCCTGCAAGAGCAAGTCTGCACCTCTCATTGAGTGCATGCAGGAGTATCTGCACAAGGAGTGGATAATACTGTATAAACCCAAGAACGAGGGCTAAAGGCGTTGGCCTTTATACAGCCAGTCATCAATACGTGTGAAACAGCACCTGGAGGGACAGGAGAAGACAGAGCGCAGGTGGAGAGCAGGCTGGCCGAGGAGGCAGAACTGGTGGTGACTCCATGGATAATGCTTTACATGTACTGTATGTCCTTGAGCAAGATACTGAACCAATACGGATGGCTATAAGAAAATATATTAATCCTCCACCCACCACCTTTTTGCCCTTCTTGTATATTTCTCTTCTCCCTTGTACCTCCCACTGTAACCTGTTGCTTCTGACATTGTGGAAGTGAATGTTCGTATGTCTGTTTGATGAAATGAACAGGGTGGCTGTCACTGTAGACAAGTGTAAGCTTATCTGGTTTGTCCTTGCATGGTTTCCGCTGCCATCGGTGTATGAATGTGTACCCACACATTCAATGGGTTTTGAATGGGTGAATGTGATGCACAATTTATCTATGTAAAGAGCCTTGGATAAATCCACTTTACTGTTCTATTGCCTGGAAAGTGTGCGGGTTACAGTAGGGATGCCCCGATATGGACATTCATGGCTAAACCTAATGTTTAAAATAACAATTTATTTAGCTGATAAGCCCATATTGAAACCGATATTTGTGGATTTATTTATTATTTCCCTCTTTAGCGGTAGGGAAAACAATTAAATATTCATTATAAGAAGTAACTGGTCTACAGCTTGGTAGATAATAGCTACCGGTATAACCGACACAACAACAGAGCCTGCGCAAAATTGATGCCTAACAACAGATGGGTTAAGTCAGCTTCATTTACAGATATCATTATTGACCGAATAACGGCAAATATCATGATACCAATATTGTGGCCATGTCACGTGTCAGACTGACCAGAAAAAGAGGAGGGGGAGACAGAGAGGTCCAGTAAATATACTGGACCTGGGTAAATGGTACAGTACACACTGGGTGTGTTTGGGTAAATGGTACATAGACACTGGGTGTGTTTGGGTATAATGGTACAGTAGACACTGGGTGTGTTTGGGTATAATGGTACAGTAGACACTGCGTGTTGTTTGGGTATAATGGTACATAGACACTGGGTGTGTTTGGGTAAATGGTACATAGACACTGGGTGTGTTTGGGTATAATGGTACAGTAGACACTGGGTGTGTTTGGGTATAATGGTACAGTAGACACTGCGTGTGTTTGGGTATAATGGTACAGTAGACACTGGGTGTGTTTGGGTATAATGGTACAGTAGACACTGGGTGTGTTTGGGTATAATGTACAGTAGACACTGCGTGTGTTTGGGTATAATGGTACAGTAGACACTGGGTGTGTTTGGGTATAATGGTACAGTAGACACTGCGTGTGTTTGGGTATAATGGTACAGTAGACACTGGGTGTGTTTGGGTATAATGGTACAGTAGACACTGCGTGTGTTTGGGTATAATGGTACAGTACACACTGGGTGTGTTTGGGTATAATGGTACAGTACACACTGGGTGTGTTTGGGTATAATGGTACAGTAGACGCTGGGTGTGTTGGGTATAATGGTACAGTACACACTGGGTGTGTTTGGGTATAATGGTACAGTACACACTGGGTGTGTTTTGGTATAATGGTACAGTAGACGCTGGTGTGTTTGGGTATAATGGTACAGTAGACGCTGGGGTGTGTTTGGGTATAATGGTACAGTAGACACTGATGTGTGATGGATCTGTGTGTGAAAACGGAAATGGCAATAAACCAATCACAGATAAGAACAGTGAAATGATTTGGTGGGTAAAAACATTGTGACGAACTAGCCAGTTCTGTCACCAGAATACCACTACAAATCTAGTGATGCACCAACAAAACAAAACAAAACAAAGTTATGGCTTCAATCATAGCACCAGCAACAGGCAAGGCTCCATGGCCCTGACAATATTCCACCTGAACATCTTATAGCAGACAAAGCAAACAAATCAAAGGAGATGTTCCAAGGTTTCTTTCGTTATATTTCGATATAGACACCCACACGTATTGGCAGACACATTCTTAACCTAACAAAGAAAGCTGACTTAACAAAATGAAACACCTGTGAGCTCTTAGCCAGGCTATCCTGAACAGTCTCTTCCAAGCAGAAAGCTGTAAGCTCTGGGCCCGGCAAGCTAGATTCTATATTTCTACTAATCTTCTACATTCTCTAGTTGTGTAGTCTTGGGCTAATTCAGATGATGAATATTTTAACTCTTGAGAGTGTGAAAATGAAACCAAATGGACCCGCAAGGGTCCATTTGGTTTCATTTTTACGTTCTCAAGAGTTACATCTGTTTAACCAGCTTAGCTGGGGACCACCTGGGACCCTCTCAAGGACCACTGGTGGTCCACGGACCACCTGTTGAAAACCCCTGGTCTATAGCAGTGGTTTTCAGCCAGAGGTCAGGGGATCACCAGTGGTCCTTGAGACACTTCCAGGTTGGTTCCCAAAATGGATGAGCCCAGATATAGACCTTTAAATGTTGAGAGCGTGAAACAAAACTAAATGGAACCTTGCATTTGGTCCATTTTAATCCATCAAGACTTACATTATTGTTAAACATCTGCCTCACGACTACAAAATTAGAGAAAGTAGAAGCATTGTAATTTTTCCAAGCTGTTTGCCAACATGGAATTGTGGACAAAATCTTGTCTAACGATAACAAAATCCTCTTTATTTTGGTGGTCTGTATGGCTAAACCTCATCAAATGAAGCTTGGTGAGTGAAATGCAGAATAAATAATGGGGCTCGAAATGAAAACAGTTTGAAACCAATGGTCCACAGAATAGAACAAAAAAGCATATGGCCACATTATCTACTTTGAGAAAGCGTTTAAAGGAGAATTCCTGACAAACTCCTTTTCTTTCTCAATCTGATGTTATTACAGTTTATCCAAGGAATGATAGAGTGAAAAGATCTATAACTCCATCCTCAGCCCAGCACAGTCCTGACCGTGCGCAATGGATTTAAGAGGAGATTACCCACTTATCTCTTTTTCTTTACCACCTGACCTCGTACATAATTCGTACCCCTATATTCATTTTCAGGTAAGAAACCGTTAGTCTGGAATTCTCCTTTAACAGCTTGGATAGCAAAATATAGACCGTTATAGAATTGCCAAGCTTTAAGAACTCATATGAGTGAATCTGTCATGCATATACAGGAGGCCAGCTCAGCATCAAGATGGGTGTCTGTGTCAAGAGAGACCTTTAACACACACACATGAACAAATTCAAAAGAGAAAGTGCAGTTGCATTCGACACCTGTCAAAAACTGCCACAAACATTAAATCACCCGACAAGAAATGAAATGGAACTCCCAAAGGAAAAAGAACAAGGATGAGAAATTGCAAGAGGAACATTTCTACATTTGGGATAAACTAGAGGGTGATCCCGAAAGAACCACCAAAAAACAAGTGTAGGACATTATGCTCCTTAGAGCAGGGGTTTTCAACAGGTGGTCCGGGGACCACCAGTGGTCCCTGAGAGGGTTCCAGGTGGTCCCCAGCTAAATGATGGAAAGTTGGTTAACCAGATGTAACTCTTGTAACCAAATGGACCCTTGCGGGTTCATCTGGTTTCATGTGTATGCTCTCAAGAGCTAAAATATTCTTTATGTGAATTAGCCCTAAGTCTACACAACTAGAGAATGTAGAAGGTTAATAGTCATTGTGGACAAAAGCAAAAGAAATCTTTAGTCTTGAACTCTGTGGGGCTAAAATTTCATCAAATGGTGGTCCGTGGCTCTAATTCTGAACAAATAGTGGGCCCTGGTATCAAAAAGGTTGAAAGCCACTGCCTTAGTGTGAAGGAGTGAAGGAGATAGTGGTCAGGTTTCCATAGCTGTGTGTTTTACCAGTGGCTGGTTGTAATGTGGAGAGAACAGGCTCCTACCGGTAGTTTCAGGTTCATTAGAAGATGAGTGACACCCAAATGTGAAATCAACTTTAATGAAAAAGAAAACGTGTGCTGGCTAGTGAGTGGCTGGAGTGGTTTAGTTTGCACCTGGGGGGGCGGAACTCAAGGTCTGCCAAAAATAATGGTCCATTCCACTGCACTTGGATATGACTTCATGATCATTCTGCCAGCACTAATAGGCCTATTGCATAGGTTTTATAATGACCTGTCCTGGATGCATAGAACTTCTTTCTTTCTTTTTTGGACTGTAAATGCCTTGTGCATGGTGTATTCTTTAAAAGTATTGGCAATCAGTTACAGTATTATGTTGTTTTATACACAAAAACAAATAAGTCCATGAGAAGGTCCGCCACTACTAAAGGAATTTCCAAATTAAATCTGCTGATTATATTTTCACAACATATTTCTGTGATTTTACAGTTAGTGTAGAAAGACAGCCTTATAAGTGTATAGGACATAATACTGTATATTCTCTCAAATACATAAATAAACAAATATATAACCCTGCAATTTATACGGTCTACTAGAATGTAAAGGTTATATGGACCATTTCTTCCATTCAGAAAAATTGCATGAAGGTTTCAACCATATAAATATAATTTCAATGCTTTATGCCTTGGGCGGCTGACACAAAACATTGCGCGACATGGCAAGTGTCACGGGTCAATTGAATTAAATTGATGCATGTTCAGTTCTGTTCGCTCAGTGGATGACAGATGATGGGAATGTCTGATATATCCAGTGTCTTTCATTGCATTACAGCCAGTCTCTGCAGGCAGTTGGAAGTTGCTTTCGCTGTGCATTAGGCGTTGCCTTTAATTAACTCACACAAGGCAAAGTCATGGCTTCATTAAACTCTTTCAATCAACCTTAATGTTCTACTGAATCGCACTCATTCCCCGGTGTGATTCCCTTATAACAAGGCTCAATAGGCTTGTGTAAAAAAACTCAAAGGCTTTGAGATTATCCTATAAGCAGATCAGGACATGACACGTTTAAAAAAAAAAGGCTTGATTGTAAATAAATTCTCACTTAGGACATCCTTATTTTCACCTGTCACGTTCTTGAAAGGTGCTGCTTAGACTGATTTAACCTACAAATTGCTATAATGTAATGATCTTCAGTGCAGCATGTCAAATATGAATGCGATTTAGCGTGATGCATTAGAGTTGTTTTTCACATGCGGTGCATCTGGTATAGCATTGCAAGCAGCGAAATGATTGTACTCCAAAAAGGTTTTATTCCTTGAACATCGATGTGTCTCCAGGGGACGCTTAAAAATCTTCCATCTCTGGAAACCACTGACTCATAAAGCCGTTTCACAGTCACTGTGAAACAAAAACTAGCCCAACCATTTCTAAGCTGGCTCAACCAAATTGTGTGACCCGTCAATGGTAACGGAGATTACCAGAGCAAAGCCCCCTTGGCTATTCCATGTGAAATATTGCCCATTCTGACATCATGGTGTCCATGGAAAAACACAAATGCCTTTATACCGGTAGCTTTAACGTCAACATTTTTTTTTGTTTTCATTTGCATTCAAGCATATCTAATACTATCTTCTCTAAGCATCTGTATGCATGATAACATGTATAGTATCAAAAATCCTTAGTGATATTTGAATATTTTGTTATGAGAGTTAAGGTTTATGTTAATTGAGACACTGTTTCTCTGGAAGGGATGGAATATGTATTATCTATTCACATATCAAACAATTCAGTCAAACGGAGGTATATGCGGACCAGAAAACTATTTTTGTGCTTCAATCCTCCCGGGGTCGTCCCTCTAGACGTGTCAGTGGCAGATTGGAAGAAGTGTCCAGCCTTTCAGTGACCAGGGTCAATATACAGCTCTATAGGGACGTGTCAGAAATGTTAAAACTAAGACACACTAGACCAGACTGTTGCAAGTCCTCCTATACATGTGCATAATGCCTAATTTATACTTTGTAATACAAAGGTGTCCTGCATGTAAAGCAGATCTACAAACTACAGCCCCCTGCTGGAACGGCCTCAAGTGCTATGGGCTGAGTTGCGCTGTGTTTTTGTAGATTTTTGCTGTGCTGAGACATGTCATATGAGTATAGTACCTCATGCACAATGCGTTTGATTCTTTCAAAAGTCATTCATTTGCATCAATTCAGAAAACAATTGGCGGTGTCTGTAATGTAATAACTTTTCACTTTTGGGAAAAGATCATCATGGTGATCTATAATCATGTCAAACGTGGATTGTAAAAAGGCCTAAGATAAGCCGTTGAGACTTAATTGACACTGGCTTGATAATAAAGCAGATTTTAAACACTGCAAATTGCACCACATTGCAGTCTGGAATTTATTCTAACCCGTCTACACTTTATATTACTTGGAGACTTAATTTGACTTTGGAGGCAATAATGTTTCATAAAATGTTCATCAGCCACACAATGGGTTGACACCCAGCATCGGAATCATTACAGCTCAGGCTAATCTAACTATAAATGCAGTCTCTCTGTGTGTGTGTAACTAACCCCGTTTTTTGTAAATATTTACTCTCAGAATAATTACAAAATATTTGCAACATTTTGTCAGAAGTAAGACTTCTAAATAACAAAGTTACTATACTTTCTGTGACTAGCGACCATGAATCTTATGTGGAAAATGTTTTTAGGGGTAGTTTTAAGAGATGTTTAAGAGAAAAAAAATTGTAATTATGCATTATGCATCTGCAAAAGTTGATCTAATACAGTACTTTGATCTACTAGTAGCTTGCATAAATTGTTAAGACGATTATGTCATTACACTGTGAATACAGCTGTTTTCATCAACATTTTAGTTAAAAGCCATGTTGTTGTGTTGATACTTACTCTATAATTTAAAATGAATAAGTTAATAAGTTCCAAATTACTTACAGTTCCCTTGTCTGTCAGAACTACAGTAAGTAAACAAAATTGCTGTCTGTGAGTACCGACTATGAAGCCAATGTGGAGAATTTTGTTCTTAGGAAAGAAGAACATTAAATTATGTATCTCAAAAAAAGTTAAATATGTTACATTTTTTCTGATGCATAATAATAATAATAATAATAATATCACCACATCAACACATCAACACGTGCCGTACATTGCTAACAGGATTGTCATTACGTAGACATCTTCTCTTGATGTTTCGTGATCAATAGTTTTAGTTCAAAGCAACTGTCATTTTTGTTTAAAGATAACAGATAAATCTTCCCAAACTCTTGAGACAGTACTTCAGTTAATGTTGTTCTAGTCTGCGATTTTTAATTTTAGTTTCAGTTTTAGTCCACTTTTAATCACCGGTTTTAGTTTTTATCCTATTTAGTCTAACTCGTCCTTTTTTTTATTTAGTCTAGTTTTAGTCGACGAAAAGTAAATCATTTTAGTTTTTATTTTAGTCCATGAAACCATGATTTTATTAGTTTAGTTTTAGTCGACTAAAACTATTGTCATTTTAGTCTAGTTTTAGTCTGACAATTTAGTCTCCAATTGGTTCCAATAGGTTCCAATATATCATTTAACAGGGGATCTCCTGGAATTTCCTGAAGGACCCCTGGGATCCAGAGTGTGTACAAGTGGAACCAAATGGACCCGCTAGTATTCATTTGTTTCACAAAAAGGTCCCAAAAGAAAAATCACTGGAGAAACATTGTGAAACACAACTTGATGTCATCAAATTGTGTTTCAGCATGTTAATGATTTTTTTTTCAGACTTTTTCAAATTGTGTTTCAGCATGTTAATGATTTTTTTTTCAGACCTCCATTTCTAGGGAACACATGTCCACACAACATCTCTAAGGTATAATAATGGCAATCCCCTTTAAATAGGCTAAACTAGCATTCCAACTGAATTTTGAAATCATAGTTTCCCCACCAGCAATGTGTAATATAATGTGTGTTCAATTCATTCAATGTCAAAACACGATCTCAAGTTGTGGCCAAACTAAGTTGTGGGCAGGTCTGATCTGCCCAGAAGAGTTGCGACATTGATGGGGCAGAAAACAGCCTGGTCACGTGGTTCATGTACTCGCACGAGCCCATAGACTCCAATGCATTCCGTAACTTTCGGTTGTCCCTTTTTGTTGTCTCTTCTCAATAGAAGTCTATGTATGAGCCTCCATTGGACTGATCCCATGAAGTGAACGGAGTTTGCGTAAATCGGTCTATAATCTATTCCGCTTTGCGTTGCTAACATTAAGCTAACACTGTCACTCAACAACACAACGTTGATGTAGCGTTACATTCTACAACCAGCAGCAGACAGGCTGATTGCTTTATGCTAAATCCTGAGGTTTCTCTTCAGGTTTGTAATCTAGCTCTCATCTTCACTGGAAATGCTGTAGCCCCATCAGTGTAAAATGATGGAGCTAAACAACAAGTTGCTTAACAACAAGAACAACAAGTGTGAGCATGCGGGTCCATTTGGTTTCATTTTTACGCTCTCAAAGAGTTACATCAAGTCTCCACCAGTTAGCCGGGGACCACCTGGAACCCTCTCAAGGACTACTGGTGGTCCCCGTACCACTGATGTATACAGCATTTTCGGCGAAGATGAGACGTCGCACAACGGCGCTAGTTGTGAACAAGCATAAAGTATTGTCCCTGTCCACATCGATTTAGTGAAAATATTTCCATAAATCTTCTCTTCTCTTTATCCCAATCCCGTGCAAAGCGTGCTGTTTTGTGTGAAAGGATTCGACCATAAAGTATGAGTAAAATCTCTGTCGCGTGTCTTATAGTTTTGTTAGTTGCAGAGCCTTCTTGGTGCTGCTGCGCTCAGTGCGGAGCACCAAAAAAAGGAGGAGGAGGATTTGTGGAGGGAGGGTGTGTTCGGTTACAGCCACGCTGAAGTGATCACAATGCCTAGTATATACAAAGTGATAGGCGACTGTGCTCCCGGACAGCCCCGACGTGCACTTCCGAACACAACGTGACTTCATAGCAAATACTCCGCAAAAAGAAATACGATTATTATAATAATATATTTCGTGTCGTCTTCGTTCGTGAACGAAAATGACAATAGATTTTAGATTAGTTTTTATTTTGTCAACTACATTTTCGTCTAGTATTTATTAGTCAACGAAATTGCATATTAATTTAGTCCCAGTTATTGTTTATACACATGTTTTTCGTTTAGTCTAGTCTCGTTTTCGTCCCGCGAAAAATGGTCGTTGACGAACACATTTCGTTTTAGTTTTCGTTGACGAGAACAACTATGGAGACAGTACTTCAGTTAATCAGTTCCAGGCGAACCCTTGAATAACAAAGTAACTTTCTGTGAGCAGCCACCATGAAGCTGATGTGGAAGATGTTGTTTTTGGGGTGAATCTATGACGGCACTGTCTGTCTGCTGATGCCTGGTGGGAACGGGGGAAGCTCCCCTCGGGGTTAAGGCGCTGCATGTCGGGCCGCAGCAGCTGTGTGTCTGACCCTGCCAAGGACACAGAGCCTTCCCATGCCTGTTCAATGCCATAAAACGGGTCATTGAACGTCTAAATGGAGTCATTATGATGAGTAATTAAAAGAATACTGACCAAGACACCCAAACTCTCCATTTCTCTCAGTTCCGCTGCTTCTTTTTTGATTCGTCCCCCCCCCCCCCCCCCATTTCTGTTCTCACGGGCCTATGCTCAAAGGCAGCTGCCTATACTAGGGTCTCTTAAACTATCACCCCTTTCACTGGGATGCAAAGTAGGAGCCTAATACACCAACTAATTGCACTGCATTATCTCACAGGCCTTTCTTTTATTAAAATCAGAGCCATTTCGTGGCAGATATTCATTAGCGATTGTTCAACGCTGAATTTGTTCCCTGCTTTACTTTTGATAGTTTTTGTGTCATGCGGCTCAGAATCACCAGGGACGAGTGTAAGAGCTGTTTCATTAGAGAGTGGCAGCATGAATACTGATGGTGCACTCAGTCTGAATGCGTGTCTTATGGAGGCATTAATATGGATGTAGGTGTGAAAACCATGTAGCCTTCCATTAGCCGCAAGCGCCTGCACAATGCAGACTTGATAAACCACAAACTGGAATATTGCCGGGCGTTAATGAAGGCCGCAGTACTTGAACATCTATACCGATATATACAGTAAAACAATACATTTTTTTGCATGGTAGATTTTTTGAAACGCTCAATAATAGCCATGAAGACGATGCTCGGGTGCTTTCCGGGCAATTTGCACGTCTTATTCCTACAGTATACTGCATTTATGGATGTTAATTTAGATAGGCCTAATAGATTTTTTAATTGGGACTTTTACAAGGCCTATTATACAGCATTGCAGTAGTCAGATTAAGTTAATGAGTTGTTTCGAATAATCCCCCCCGAATAAACATATAGGCCTAACATTCATTACAGTTATGCCAGATTTTTAAACAGCGATTTCATCTTACCTTAGTGTACTTAATGCCATGTTTTAACTGTTTAGCAGATTTACAGCGCGCCACGAGTTATGAGCTTGTATCTCTGCTATTTGAAAAATCACCATCTTAACAGACTCTCTCCATTGCATTTCTGTTTTTTGTCATTACAGAGTACAACGACAAAGGGCCGATGCCGAAAAGTATGATCTCCCGAAGACGGGCGCCAGTCGGAGACGCTCTGACGTGTTGATGTCATGGAGGTATAGACCGTAGAGGTAGGTAACAATACGCTGGAACTCCACTGGAGCCTGACTGCCTTGTTACTGTAACAGGAGCAGCGTAGCTCCCTCCCTCCCCGCTAAGCGGATCACAGGGAATCCACCACTAATCTGTTGGCCACAACACACATGATAAGTACAGCACCAAAGACAAGGCCCTCAAAGGACGTGTCATTTTCAGACCCACCACTCCTCGGGCTCAGAGCGCCGGCTTCGCGTACGACCGCGTTGGTATCGCGTTTCAGACATTTCATTTTCAACCTCCCCCTTGCACATCCCTCCCACGTACAGTATAGCTCCATGTGTGTACGAGGTGATAACCTAACTGATTAGCGACAGGAATCAAAACACAAGAGGAAGCGTTATATGATTTGTTTAAATCCTGATGCTTCTGAGCTTGTAGATCAGCCATTTCCAGCGTGCAACGTGGCGGTACGATTACGCACAATAGTAGACATCCTTGCAGTAAATCCAGGCAGCAGCATTAGTAAATTGTAGGGATGTCCCGATACCTGCCTGTATCAATGTCAGAAAAAGTATCAGATTGGCCCTTTTCTTGTCATATCGGCAAATACTTTATGGGTATCGGAAAGGTATCAGTATTGGCCCTTATTTGTCATAATTGGGTCATATTGGTATTGGCAGATATGCCAGTCTAACACAGATCTGGCACAGGGGTAAGGGGTTGACACTATGGAAGTTAAATAAAATATGGGGTCATGTGGAATTTGCTTTGCAGTCGCCCGAGTGCACATTTGAGTGAGAATTTTCCTATTCCCGGTTGGTGGACTTGATATTGTTTTTCTTATTTGTATTATTAAATACAGTATATTATTTTCTGGTATTGGCTAATACAGAAATTGTGGTATCGGATCGGAAATGAAAAAAAGTGGCAACAGGACATCACTAGTGAATTGTATTACAGTATGTGGAATTAAAATGTCGTCTTTCTCGCACAGTTAGAATTCTTTGAGTATATTAACATTGGGTTCATTAGAGGGACATTATTTGCATGATGATTTATTTGAACCCCACCGCTGACCAGGGAGGATGTTGATGATGGGCTTCACTTAAACACACAGTATATATTACCATGTCTCGAAGTCATAACCTCTCTCTCCGTAATTTACACTCATTAGGCAGCTATTCATCTGAGGAATAATATTATCATGAATCATAGTCATGACCGATTGTCTCCCCTCTTGGAATACGGCTAATGGAGAGCCTACTTTCTATCTAATTGAAACACACTACACACAGCGAAATGCTGTGGATGTCTAAATTCTTATTCAAAGCCCTGGAGGAACGGTACAAAACAAGACCTTCCCAGGATGAACAGTTCTGACGTTCCTTAAAGAAACCCTTTCATGCTGCCAAAAACACTTGTGACGTCCCAAACAATGTACCCATTGTTTTCTCTCTCCTTTCTTTCTTGTGATGATAATAATTCGACTAGATTATAGCACTCGGCAGGCATGGCTTGCATAGTAAGACTGTTAGCTAGGATTCCCATTTGCAAAACAAAACACCCACTTGAAGTGATGGGGACAATGTATACGATGTTTGTTTACGTAAACACTGAAACCTAGCAGGCCATTCATTGTTAATGGCATTTGATGTTTGTGTTTACAGAGTACTTCCGATTACCACTTTTGCTTATACTTCACCACATCTGAGACGGCAAATATTCTACTTTTACCTGCTCCACTACATTTACTTGAAAACTGTAGTACTTTGTGGTTTATGTTTATTGTTTGAAAAACATACAGTTTGGCCAATTGAAAATAGTCCTTTGTGATGCATTGTGATATTCAACATATTTTAGTATATTTGAAATTTTCAAATGGGCATCCGCATAATTAGTACTTTTGGAATAACAGACCTGTGCCTGACTGTAGAGCATCTAGTCAGTAACTACGGACGTTGTAACCCGTGTAGAATACCCGTTCCACCCATCTGTCATTGTCCCTTTGTGCCCATATGGAGTTTTCCGTTCCTGTATCATTGTGTCTCTTAGTCCTTCCTATATGCCGTTCTGTGTTGTGTTGTGACGTCAGAACCAGCCACATCCATATGGACCTGGGCAGGGAGCCTATCTGAACTTGGGGCAGAGGCCCTCCTTATGTGGCGGTTCTGGACAACTGTGGGTCCGAGTGACTCGATACTGGGCACATTGTACCCCCTGTGGTGATGTGTAACACGTGTGTCGGTAGTTCTAAGGTATGTGCATTACAGACTTGCCCATGCCCACAGACATGATGCATTTATAGATAGGATTTAGGTGGCAATACTTTTGTACTTTCACTCAAATACATTTTGAATTCCAATATTTACTAATAATGGAGTAGCTCTACATTTCAGTATTGATACTTTTTTACACAAAAATATGTAAAATATTTGAGTACATTTTCCACTACTGCGGGTAATAGAAATGTTCTGCCCACACTCTGCTGTAACGGTGTGTATTGGACATTGCTTAAAGGCTCCCAACGCTCCCAGTCGAGTGGGCTGTTCTCTTTTGAATGGCCTGATTCCCTCTCTCTGAACCACTTGCCCTGGTACAGAAGAGCAGAAGGACCCATTTCTGCATCAAGAAATCATCACCAGAGGGCTCACTTGAGGGAACGACATGCTAAAGTCGAGCCACAATCATGCAGCACAGATGGCACCACGCATGATTATGTTCCTTGTTTGGTGCTGAGGCATAAGATATTGACTTAGAATAACATTCATATAAGGACGTGTAAGTGATATTGTTTTGTTAGGTCCTATATAACGCTATAGACAGAAGTGAGCAGCTATAAGAGGTCCGCTGTTAATTAATTTAAGACGTTATACCCGTCCCCCTCCCTCCCACCCAACCAGTCTCAGTGAAGTGTCGTGTAGACCTGCGCAGTGAAATGATTTGATTGTCCCAAAAGTTTGTGTGTGCCATCATGATTCGTCACGACTCGAGTTGGCTTTGTCCGCGGCGTAATCGTCTTTATATAAATTATTTTCGAAAAGTCTATGAGAAAAATGAATGGGGAATCCATTTCTGGAACAGGGGCGGTGACGTCACTGCGCAGGTCTATAGGCCTATAAGAGGTGCCGGAAAAATACATGATAGGGTGAAATTAGCCATTGAGCAATAAACCAATTACTGTAGTTTAGGGTGGGTTTGTTTTACAGCCCTAAAGAGTGTCTCAGGTAGTTATATCTGAGTTAATAGTGAGGTCAGAGGTTTGTTGGCCAGTCTGGTCCGCTTAGCAATTCATTTGTTTTAATTGTCTCTCACTCAGGTGACAAACTTGGCCTAAAAAACCTTGAAGACCACTAGATAGAGAGCGAGAAAGTTCAACTTTTTGAGGGACGCAATATCCTCACCTATTACAGTATATGTCCAGATTTGACCTACAGTATGACTAGTTATGACTCACCAGCTTTGAGTGTAAAAAAACAAGAACATTGAATGCTATTGACAATGAATGGCCAATTTTGAATGTTTGTGTAAACATTGAAGACTAAAGTGTGGGGCAAATTGTGATTGGCTGGAATGAGATGATGCATGATAAGAGCACGCATCACTTCACACAAGGTTTTTATATTTTTATCAAAACATATAGAGTAGATACTATTTATTATTATTATTGTGTAATAATAGTGATTTAAGGCATCTGCATCTACAACACTTGAATTTTGCAAGAAAGAGAACAATATTAGGGGTCCATGCCCTTTACACTTGCGTCATAAGGCTGATATACCCACTGAACCATACGTACTGTATGCACAATACATCATACCAGTCCATATATACTAGTAAAATGATCAGTAATCATTAGGTTGCAGTTAAAGATAGCCAGTGCCAGTGGCTAGAATATGACTGGCTGGACACTGAAATATAACACTGAAGTATAAAAGAAAGTAAGAATGAAAGAAAGAAAAAATGGCAGCTACCATATTCAAGTCTTGCTTCAGCGCTTCACATATTAGTCACGCTGAGGTCTTTGCCAGACACCAGTGAGACTGATGGCGATTTCTGAAACAACATAGAACTCCACAGCAGAAATAAGCCATGCCTTAGTAATCACAACGAGACCCTTTAAAAGGTTTATTGCTTTTGGATGATTGCCTTTCATGCTTTAATTATGATCGGTTGCCACAACCTTTTATTGTTAGTTTGTCTGTTTTTTATGCAAAATTATAATAGCCAAATACCCATGACAGTTATGGGTCTCAAATGTGAGATTTTGTACTACAGTGACTTGATACTTCCTATTTGTTTTTGTCAATTATCTTGGAGCAGCTTGCTTGGACTAACTTCAAACCGCTATCCAACTTGGACACATTAAGTATGCATTGCAGAGCTGAATGGTGCAAGCGATTGCCTGTTGTCTTCAAGTATGGCCAGAATGTTCCTGTCAAACTGTAAAGAAAATAGGACAACTTTGTTTTTTTGTTTTTCAACCAAGGTTCACATTTTAGGCTGTGATCAGACAAAAAAGATGCTGCTTGCTTAAGTTTTATCGTCTTTAGGGGGGCGTTCGAACATGGTCCTAAATACCGGTATGTATTTTTTGAAATTCTATCTGGCCACAAAGGATCACAGGATTGCCTGAATGTGACAGATTGAGCCTATTAGCCTACATAATGATGCATAGTCCATGGAGCTCTTCACATACTTCACATACTAGGTACCTCTACCTTCACATTCTGTAGATCCTGTCATCTTTTGTGGTCAGATATAATTTATTGAGTCTATTAGTTCTATAGTAAATAATACAAAAATAAGTCAGTATTTTTGTAAGAAAGTGTGTTTGAATGCCCCTGCCCCTTGAAAAAAAATCTCTAAAATTGAAGAAAGCAGCAAATGTACAAAAGAATTTATTTTAAATTTAATTTAAATTTATCTAATAACAACCTAAAACATGAACCTTCTTTGAAAAAAAGGTCCTGTAAATAGCAGGCAAGCTGCAGGTTATATACTACAGTGGTCCAGGGACCACCAGTGGTCCCCAGCTAAGTTGGTTAACCAGATGAAAAGTTGGTTAACCAGATGAAAAGTTGGTTAACCAGATGTAAAGAGAGCGTAAAAATGAAACCAAATGGACGCAGGTCCATTTGGTTTCATGTTTACACTCTCAAGAGTTAAAATATTCATCATCTGAATTAGCCCAAGTCTACACAACTAGAAGATTAATGGTCATTTTGATCTGTATGTTTGCCTGTTTGTCTCCCAAATCCAGCCTGGTATTGTGGACAAAAGCAAAAGAAATCTTTAGTTTGGCGTCTGTGGAGCTAAAATGTCCTCAAATGGTGGTCCGTGGCTCAAATGCGGAATAAGTAGTGGTCCCTGCCTGGTATCAAAAAGGTTGAAAACCCCTACTATAATACAATCCTGTTTTTTGTATTGAAGTCCCTACATCCGAGTCCTACAGCGTGCAGAGAAGACAGCTGATCTAGTGTTTTGCTGTAAAGACATTGAAAAGAGAGGGACAGCCAGCTGAACGACGTTAATCCAAGGAGCCAATGTACACAAACAGCCTGTTCATGGCTACTGTTCTGTCATAATAATTAATCTGGGAAAAATGATGACAGAATGTCTGCAAATGAGGTCACTGAAACAGATGGGAAATTAGGCTCATTCAGAGTGTGATGTCTGAAACATGCGGTCCTACAGTATCTGCGTCTCTCTATCGATTTGTGTTCTTTGCGGCATGGCCCAAAGCCATATAGTTGGCCAACTGGGAACTAACTAGAGCAGGGGTTTTCAACCTTTTTGACACCAGGGACCGCCATTTATTCGTCATTTGAGCCACGGACCACCAGTCAATTACATTTTCACTCCAAAGACGTAAAACTAAAGAATTACTTTGGTTTTATCCACAATTCCAGGCTGGATATAAACAAAACAGTGTAGACTTCTTGTTTAAGTGCTGCTAATTCAGATGGTGATTATTTTAACTCTTGAGAGTGTAAAAATGAAACCAAATGGACCTTTGCAGGTCCATTTGGTTTCATTTTTACACTATAAAGAGTTGCATCTGGTTAGCCAACTTTCCATCATTTAGCCTGGGGACCACCTGGAACCCTCTCAAGGACCACTGGTGCTCCACGGACCACCTGTTGAAAACCCCTGAACTAGAGTATGTGGTGCGCACCACGTATACAAGACACAACATTTTTAAATGGAAATGACACTTTATCGATAAAATGACCATACAAATAAGGCACAGCAGCAACATTGAATCTGGCCTTCAATTTATTCTAGGGCAGGGGTTTTCAACCAGTGGTCCAGGGACCATCAGTGGTCCTTGAGAGAGTTCCAGGTGGTCCCTAGCCTAAATGATGGAAAGTTGGTTAACCAGGTGTAACTCTCTTTGAGAGCGGCCCGGAATTGTGGACAAAACCAAAAGAAATCTTTAGTTTTGGAGTCTGTGGGAGCCAAGATGTAATCAAGTGGTGGTCCTTGGCTCAAAATCTGAATAAACAGTGGGTATCAACAGGTTGAAAACCACTGTTCTAGGGCATTCTTTGCATGAATAAAATATCACAATGCAGCTATTTTGCACATAAAGGGAATTCATCAATCCCAACCAGGGATATCTTTGATGGGCACTAACGCCTCTGATATACTGCACAGCTTTAATGTTTGTGTTGCCTGAACAAACATTAAAATGCCATTAACAATGAAAGCATAATTTCCATCATACAGTATGTGTCTGAGCAAATCGCCATATGTACTGTATAGTATGTCAGTGGGAACCCTTTGTCAATAGGGGACCAACATTCTTGACGATGATGTACAGCAGGGTCCCCCAATTAATTTTAAGGGCCATATTTTGACAAGGGTACCAGTCCGGTACCCTTTTTTTTTCATTAATTAAAGGGATATTTCACTTGGTTTGGTCATTTTAACATCTCCTTTTCTCTCTCTTTTTCTGAAGGACTAAAGTTAGACAGCTTCAATGATCCACCATGTGTGTGACCATATTTGATAGCAGCGAAATGTTGCACCACCATTTCATAAGTAAAATCAGGATCAATCAATGGGAAGTACTAGAGTGGGCTACACGAGTTACAGTATATACATACAGATTACATCACCAAACACATCATATTATACAGAATATGGTACTATTAGATCACCCCACAGCCTGTCACATCATAGTCTAACTTTGATAAGAGGCTGCAAAAATACCAGGCTCTTTGTCACTCTGAGTTCCTTATTAATGGCATTAATAACAGGAGTTATTTGAAAGGATTAATATCATGTTGGATTAGCGAGTGACGGATAGGAATACAAAGGGAGCCTTAAATTGGCCACAAAGTGATTACAAAACAGCGTGATTGGCATGTTAATGGTTTAGCCAATCATTCTGACACAAAAAACAAATTCAACCCTAATTTGTGCCTCAAACATGGATCACAGCATCACTTAGATTACAACTCACGTTGGGCGCAGTGTGTTTACAAGCCAGAGTGAGGTTTGTCACTTCTGTCCCAGCAATTTAAACTTAGAAGTGTGATCAATGCCCCTTGGACAGACAGACAGAAAAGTCTGCCTGTAATCATGTTGTGTTCGTTTTTGACTTGTAGTTGGTATTGATGACTGTGCTGCCAGGACATCCAGCAGCTTGAAACTCAATGACAGTGTTACACAAAGTGCTATTGCACTGCAGCCTCACGGCAAGATGGATGTGAACTCAATGCATTTTCTGTGAGAGCATCATCCATATTTAAAAGACTAGATGGCAGGTTTACGGCTCATAATTAATGATGAGAGTATTACATTGGTGCAGAGAAATACAGGGTATGGCATGGCCTGTATGGTGTGGGTGGGACTATGCAGCATGGAGATGCACTGTTGGAGAGAATGGCATTTTCCTGAAATTAAATCCATCCAACAACAGGGATAGCTGGGAGACGTTTCCACATACAATCTTTAATTTCTGAATTCCGCTATCAACAAGGAATCCCATTTGGGAAATGCATTCTCACCAGGACATAATCTTCATGGTGGATGCTACAGTAAATGCAGACATACTGTATTTCTTTATTAAGAATTGCTAGAGCTGAGCTTCTGTTAATCAGCACAGTACTATATTTTCCTTCTGGCCAGGCAATCTCGCTCCCATCACGCACACACGCGCACACACACACACACACACACACACACACAAACACACACACACACACCACACACACACACACACACACCACACACACACACACACACACACACACACACACACACACACACACACACACACACACACACACACACACACACACACACACACACACACACACACACACACACACACACACAGAGCAGAATCTTTTAAAATGTTTTACATCATGTTATTGGGTTGCATGATGGCCTATTCACAGCTTAGTCCCGTTTTCATTGACAACCGAATCCGGTGATTGGTGAAAACAGAGAGATGTGTTTGGGTGACCAGTGAGTCTCTTACCATGGCGTGACACGTGTCACGCAGTCGTTTCCAGTGGTCACTTTATTATTATCACCTAAAACTGGAGTTTGAATATGCCTCTATGCTTTAATAGGGAAGTTGCGACTGTCACGCAAGTCGCAAGACTCCCAATAAAATGACGTGTCTTCAATTGAAATGTTCATCCGCCAAAGGCTAAAGAGCATGAATTAGATCTGAACGTGTTAAGACTGATTCATAGTTTGACCTTGTTAGCTGTGTGTCAAGTGTAGTACTAGCGCAGCAGCTTGAAGATGTGCCATTTTCGACGGTGGCGTTATGCGATGGAGTATAATTACGTGTTAGCGAGGGAAAAGGCAATCATGGAAAACATGAGGGCGACTGACTGGGGTACGTTAGGACAGGCCATGCAGGTTTGAGAGACAGCGGCCATTCGTATTTGTATTGCCTCTGCATCCCTAATGATTTTTTTCTCACCCCACATCACTGGCATCAGACTGTACAATCATGCATTGGCTAACAGTGTCATTGCTTCATGACAGGGAACCGTTCTTAGACCATGACACTTTGTAACAGTGCCCTGACTATAGTCAGTGGTGGAAATTAACTAAGTACCTTTACATAATTACTGTAGTTAATTTTGATGCTTGTATTTTGAGTATTTTTCAATATCCAATACTTTTACTTGTACTTCACTACATGCTGGATCCAAATATTATACTTTTACTCCACTACATTTATTTTAAAATGTGCAATGTTGTAGTTACTGCTAGTACTTTGTAGATTTTAATTATTATTGCAAAACATACAGTAACTACTTCAGCCCTATAATACATTTAGCATATTTTGGGAATAGCCAATCTAGCTTGTACTGTAGCCTATATCTGCAATTTCCAAAAGATTTTTTTTATACTGTACATTTGACAACTTGAAACAAGACATTCTGCATACAGAGTATGTTTTCTTTTGGTAAAGTACTATAGTATGTTCTGATGGTGATAACGTGAAGGTGAACGCTGCATTAAATGATACAATTAGAAAACGGCCAAATAAATGATGTATCCTACTTTGTATTTTATTATTTCTATCATCATCTTTACAAAAATAACATTGCACACAGCACATGCTAGCCTAGACAGAGCAATGCATTGTATATAAGGCTTTGGTGGAACTTCTGCAGGGGCGGATGTAACATCTCCCAATTGGTGGGCAGGAGAAAATGGTATGGGTGCGACTTCATCGCCCGTGTCGCACCCATACCATTTTCAGTTACAGGACTTTTATTAGTCAAGTAAAGCATCACTAATAACATCAGTTGTTTTTGAAGTTGCAACAGACACACAGCATGCATAAAGTGACCTGTATTCCTAAACGGTGTGACCACTTGGCTGGAAACTGGTGTGCCTAGATGTCCACTGTGCCCACTTGACCTGTATTCAGCTAAAGGTCTGACTCAGAGAGTTTTCTGTTTTCAATGATGAAATGCTGTTGGTTTAGTGGTGACACAGCTGTAGTTAGTCAGTAGCAGTAGTAGTGTTTCAAACCATTTTGAATATAGGCACTTTAATTTGAAATATCTTGAGTTGTTTTGCATGCCATCGTGTTTGGTGGGGCAGACTGAGCATTTAGGGGCCATTGCCCCCCATGCCCATGCCTAGATCCGCCCCTGGAGCAGTGCATCGTATATAAGGCTTTGGTTGATCTTCTGTAGGCCTGTGTGTTGAGAGACACGCGTATGTTTAACCCTGCAGGTCGCTCACCTTTAAAGACCACGACCATCTGTTATCTTTGTCTTCTTTTCAAAGCTGCTGTTGTGACGTTATATAATTGTCAACTGCTTGCATGAGAGTAGGAGGGGGAATGGAGTTAGCTGGTTTCTGCTATACAGCAGCAAATACAGTATACTGTATGTGGAGCAGTGGTTGTCAACGTTTTTCATACCAGGGACCACTATTTATTCAGCATTTGAGCCACAGGCCACCATTTGGGGACATTTTTTTTTAGCCCCGCAGAGCCAAAACTATAGATTTCTTTTGCTTTTCTCCACAATTCCAGGCTGGATTTGGGAAACAAAACAGTAAAAACGTACAGATGAAAATGACCATTAATCTTCCACATTCTCTAGTTGTGTAGACTTGGGCTAATTCAGATGATGAATGTTTTAACTCTTGACGGGTCCATTTGGTTTCATGTTTAAGCTTTCAAAGAGTTACATCTGGTTAACCAACTTTCCATTTAGCTGGGACCACCTGGAATCCTCTCAGGGACCACTGGTGGTTCCCGGACCACTGGTTGAAAATCCCTGATGCAGAGAGAAGGGGAGAGAGAGATGGAGAGAGAATTCAGTAATTATACACTTCTGGCATGCACGCATGCACACACGCACGTGCACAAGATATGCTATGCAAGTGTAGGTTTGCCTTTGTCACAATCTTCTCATGTCTTCCTAATTGAGAACTGCATCACATAATGCTTCTGACAGAGCAATTACACAGTAGGTCACAACAACACACATAGTAGTCATGCCATTCAATTGCAATGATAATGATAAGCATGATACCATTACAATTCCATGTACTGTACTGTATCGCATGTCACTGTCAGCAATCAATGCTTCCGTATCAGTATGAAACCACAACTTGAACACAACTTCTTTACGGTGTTATTAAAGAACTACTGTAGATCTGCACTACTGTAGATCTGCTAAGTTGTGCATTGCACACAAGTAGGCCATTCCCTACTTGTACTTACAGAGATCTCGAAAAGACATACAACGATCTCTTAACCGTTTTCGTGCCGTGGAAATGGATCTACGTCACCCGTTATCATTATGATTTACAGTAACAACTGATGCGCTGACGTTACGCTACGCGTTTGGTCGTTACTTACCGGCGCCGGTTTGATACAATCCCCATGCTAACAGCAGCTAGCAGCGACCGCAGCGACCATGGATAGACCATAATAAGGGACGGACCAACCCGGAACCAAAAGTGTGTGTCCGTCAACTAACTTGTCCGTCGGGAAACATGGACCGAAATATGAAATATGACTTTTAGATGAAAATCGCTGGCACTGGCGACCTCCAAAAATATGAAAAAGGGCTGGCACTGAGAGAGTTAATTATCTCACCATTACGTCATCACCTAAACCAATCTGGCCAATCGGAGTACATCAAGTGGCGGTCGACAGTTAATGACCGCAAACCGATCGCTTAACTTGTGCACGCTCGTTCTGCTTGTGCAAGTAAAGAAAAAAAGATGACCGTTCGTTTGTTTTCTGCAGCCTCATCAAACCCTGTAAACTCAAGGAGACTGCCTCTGCTGCTAGCCTTAGATCTCCACATATGGAGCTGACCTGTTCCGACGTTTTCATATTTTGATCGGACCTCATCAAACCCTCTACACTCTGGACCACACACTCCATGTTTGGCCAGTACAGAATTCATTCCGTATGTTGATCTGGCCCCCTATGCCACTGGTTTTCAGCCAGTGGTCCAGGGACCACCAGTGGTCCCCAGCTAAATGGTGGAAAGTTGGTTAACCAGATGTAACTCTTGAGAGCGTAAATATGAAACCAAACGGACCCGCAAGGGAGATTAACAATCATTTTGGATCTGTATGTTTGACTGTTTTGTTTCCCCAAATCCAGCCTCGAAACTTTAGTTTTGGGGTCTGTGGGGCGCCTAAAAATGTCATCAAATGGTGGTCCGTGGTTCAAATTCAGAATAAATAGTAGTATAGTATAGTGGTATATGAAAAAAGGTTGAAAACCACAGCCCTATGCCAAAGCGCCAGCTTTTGCAGTCTGCAGTCACTCGAGCGAATACTTTGATTCCAAAGCGCCAGAGGTCACAGAGCAGTCTGCTTATTAACCCTTTGTGTCCTGAACGCGTTTTGGTGTTTTATCTGTTAAAAAATAGCAGATCAACAAGCTCATGTCGCGCCACCGAGTGGCGCGACATGAGCTTGTTGTTCTGCTATTTTTGAAAAATTGTGAAAATCTGCACAGCCCTATGCCAAAGCGCCAGCTTTTGCAGTCTGCAGTCACTCGAGCGAATACTTTGATTCCAAAGCGCCAGAGGTCACAGAGCAGTCTGCTGTCACCCAGGCGGGGTGCAGGCACACGACCTGGAGCTTTATTTGTCTGACAACGTTTCAATCCTGGGGATGTTCATCCAGTCCATTTGCAAAGCTTGCTGTGTGTGCGTGTGCGTCTAGGGTGTGTGTGTGTGTGTGTGTGTGTGTGTGTGTGTGTGTGTGTGTGTGTGTGTGTGTGCGATTGGCATGCGTTTGTGTGTTCTATGTTTCCTAACCTCACCTCACCTAGTATTTTCCCCATAAGCAGTTTTCCCTATTGTTATTTTTAGCTGCATTTTGCCCCAGTATCTTCTCTGGAAGAAGATAACAACCTCCTGACCTATTGCTCCTAGCGCAGAAGCGCCGTCCATCTTTAATCTTTACAGTAAAGGCAAGCAACATCATTAGTTTATTACTGATGTGTGTATTCAAGGATTTGCGTGCGTCCGTGTGCGCGCGCACACACACACACACACACACACACACAGGGGCTGCAATACGGATACTTACAGATGTGTGTTTTCAAGTATTTGTTTCCCTGCACGTGCACGCACGCACGCACGTGCGCGCGCACAGCCACACACACACACACACACACACACACACACACACACACACACACACACACACACACACACACACACACACACACACACACACACACACACACACACACACACGCGTCATTGTGCGTCACTGCACTGGGCAACACTGATGTAAACATGAATTGATTTTAAATAAAAAGCAAGCACCCCCTGCATGTGTGCCTGTCTGTCTGTCTGTCTGTCTGTCTGTGTGGACACTGGACAGTAACTGGAAATATTCAAGTAAAGTGCAAATACCTCCAAAGTGCACAGTACACACAGTAGCACTTTGTTACTTTTCCACTAACAACACCCGAATATCACACAGACATCACCATCCTGCATGCTGCTAGCACTCTGCAGCACACGGGGCCTTTGATTTAAATGGTCTCACTATAGCAGCAGTCTCTTGACACTCTTTACCTTTCCAAGGAAGCCCCGGGGTAGCCAGCAGTGTCTTTCAAACTATCGCCTTCTTCCGAGTCATGCATTTATGTAACAGTTAAAAATCCTTGACTACTGTACTGTATGTATGTCGAAATGGTTGGAAAAACATGCAGTGCCTGACAGCATTCATTTCAACAGCGTACTTAAAGGCATAGTTCAGTTTTTTTTTTTTACTTAACCTAATTAGCACAACCTTCGATCAGTTTGAACCCTGTATCACATACCTTTTAGCCTAGTTTTGTACCCTAAACAGATCACAGACAACTGTACTACTGTACTGTAGGGAGCCTAAACCTAGGGACACACGTTGCTGTGCATTGGAGTGGCTGCACACTGTTCAAATGCATTCAAAAGGCTTTAATGGGGAAATCACTATGATTTCCCAGGAAAGCTTTTGGATGTTTTTCTGCATTTGAAGACAGTGTGCAGGAGTTCTTTTGTACTTCTATGTATTGAACCCAGTGTGTCTTCTCCTATACTGGAACCGGTTGAATTTGTAGGTGATACAATGCACTTGCTTTTCATCTAAGATCCACCCAAAATAAGGACATCATTAGGCCAGCTGGTGAAACACAGTGCACAATGATAGATTATACTGTAACAGTGTGGCACATGCAGTGACACGCTTCATGTCGCGTTGTGGAGATTCTTAGATGTTTCTTTGATTCCTTTATGACAGTGGTTTTCAACCAGCGGTCCTTGACAGGATTGCAGGTGGTCCCCAGCTAAATGACAAGTTGGTAACCAAATGGGCCCTTATAGATCTGTAACTCTTGAGATGTAAAATGAAACCAAATGGACCCACAAGGGTCCATTTACGATCTCAAGAGTTAAATTATGTGTAAACATCTGGATTACTTCATTTTCCAGAATCGACATTAAAAAATATACAAGAATTGTTATTTTGACCAAGGTCTTGCCAGTCTGAACGTAAACTTGAAAATCCTCGGTTTTGGGTTCGAGAGACTAAACACGACATCAAATTGTGGTCCGTGGCTGAAATTCAGAACAAATAGTGGGCCCTGGTGTGAAAATGGTTGAAAACGCCGCCTTTATGACATTAAGTAATTCATCAACGACCCTGTGAACGTGTGTCCGCGGCCCAGCAAGCGGTCCCTGACCCAGTGTTTGGGAAGCGGTGCTGCACAGCACAAGGTCACGAGTGATTATTTGTATTGACTCTAGAGCCTCTCTGTGCAGATGATGGGGAGAGGGAGGAAGGCACATGTGTGTAATGTATGGGTGCTGCGGATGACTAATGCTGTCCCTGCTGATTATGAAACATGATGATGTTTTCTCCCTTTCAAGACCTGGGGGAAGTGTTGCTCATTTCAGGCGAGAGTGCCATGTTTGAAGATAAAAGCCACCAGACTGGAGAAATGTGTGTCTGTGTGAGTGAGTGTGCGTGTGCGTGTGTGAGTGTGCGTGCGTGCATGTGTGACTGACTGTGTGGGGGGTAGTGTACTAGAATTAGAGCTATTTAGCTCTTGCTTGTTTGTTTTATTTCACTCCGACTCCGTGAAGGTCTTTTCTGTTATGCTCTTTTTAATTTGTATTAAGGAACATCTGCTCTCCTGTTTTTTCCTAAAAGCCAAACCTTTCCAAGCGATTCCGGGAAATTAGCCTACATTTTAAGCAGATGCGATGGTGCAGCCAGAGTTAAAGACTAGGGTTCAATGGGTGCCTGTGGCATGGCTGGGTGCTCCAAACGAACACACCTGGCGCACTTCACAGATGGGAAGTTGAACTAATTAAGCCAGCAGGCGCGATGCAATGCACTATAGTGCCAACTATTGGTTGCTCATTCCACAGGGTCTCTTGTGTTTCTCAAACTTTTTATGTCAAGCATCACCAAATTGATATGTATTTGCCTTGGGGCTTGGCCGCGAACCCCCATCCATCCCCATGTGAAAATGAGCACCCAGAAAAGAAGAAGAAAAACTTTCTTCTTCTTTTGTAGAATCTGCCCTGAGGCCGATTCTACAAATGTTTTCTAAAATCACAACAGTTTTCTGGAAAACGCCTACAATATGTGGTTCTCACACATTTTCATGCCAAAGAACATACATGTATTTGGCCTCCGTGTCCAATTGAAAATATGTTGTTCCAGGGACCCTCCGGAAGCAAAGATTTGAGTTATAAGTGTTTGCTCTGAAAGAATACAGTCAAAGATTTGGGCCACATTTTGTTGATTTCTCCACACTACCTATGAGCTTGTAAACCTGGTATTTTTCAATATAATAGCTAAAGTACACAACAGTATTGCTTTGAACACCAAAAAGCCTATATTTTCCTACCCAAAATGGGTTAGAAGTTCTCCAAATATCGATATTTTCTAGCCTGCAGATCTGCCACTTTTGCTACGAATGGATAAAGTGGCTAAAGTGATTGTCATGCTACGTGACATGCAATCATGCAAAAGTTAGTGTCAGGTGAAATGGGATGTATTATAAATGTAGGCGTTAAGATAATTGGGACAAAAGTCCTCCCAGAAGATCTTCATTCACCGCTCACGACTCATTTTCTGTGCTGGAATCAAACACGGTCTTATTTCAGCAGTCAAGCAGGACCTCTCGGAGCTTGAGCGGAGCATTTTTTGACCCCTGCACACCCGGCCCTGGAGAATGCAGTGCCGACTTGTCACATACAATAACTTTCCTTTCACAAGATTGCTGGAATTGTATTCATTCAATATCCTCCTCACAAGATAGAATTCAGCGTTTTCCATTTGCCTCCATCAAATTTCCATTCTTCTCGCTAGCCTGCATGCGAGATAGACGGCAGTGAGTCGCCGAGACATCCTGGCTGGCACCACTGACCCACCCCCACTGATTCATTCTATTTCCTGCTCTCTCAGCCTGTCCTGAAATAATCCATCGTTTCAGGCTCAATGCCGTGTTTGGAGAAAGGATTTGGAGAGGTTACCTTGCCTTTAAGACTACATTTTTATTATCGTCGAGAGCTGCACAGTTGGCCTAAAATAGCAGCCAGGCATTTAGAGAATTAGTAAAACAGCCGAGGTCAGTGGGTCAGCACGGTGGCACAATAGTAGCGCTGTCGCCCCACAGCTAGAAGGTCCTGGGTTCGATCCCCACTAGGGGCGTTGTGTCTACTCCGCCTCATCAGTGCCCATACCCCAGGTGGGGTTGGCGAAAGTTCCTTTCTGTGTAGAGTTTGTGTGTTCTCCCCGTGTCATTGGTACCCTCACGAAAACATGCAGTAATCCCGGGCTCTAAACTGCCTGCCCCTGGCCAGCCGGGGCGCCTGATGGAGGGGAGGGAAAGGAACCGGTTGGAATAACATGACATGTTCCATTGAACCATGGAAACTCCTCCCGATCAGGTGAATAGAAGGCAGCTCGGGCTCCTCATGCATTAAAGGAAGCTGTGTAGATGAGCCCAGGATCACATTATGTAATTGGCACTGGGTGAAAAAAATGTGTACAAAATTGTGGGCATAAAAAAGGTAAAACAGTCGATGTCAGACGTTTACAGTATTTGGGGGTAGAATCCGAGTCGAGTCGCGAGTCTTTTAATTTAAATTATTTACGATGCCGTCACAGCTCTAAAGGTTGCCTGAAATACAGTGCACCCAACCTGAAATGAAAAATGCACAGAATGAATATTCATCAGAATAGTATAAGGCTATTCATTTATGCTCCCTTCCTCTTTGAGGTATCAATCAATGGCAGCTCTGCACCACACTGACATCATCACCACAGTCAATTTCAAGAAGAAAAGCACAATCATTTACCGTAGTCTACATGTCACTGTTAAAGTTACACTTTTTTGTTTCGTTTCCAGCACAGATTGTTTCCAATTAATAAAAACGCCAAAGGAGATATTATGTCCTAGTGGTTCCATTCCAGAAATAATGGATCCTCATATTTGTCATATTCCAAGGCAGAGCTACAACTATATCATTGTGACAACTTACAGGCAACAACTTAAACAGGCTATTAAATATCTAATACTATAAGATTACAGTTTAGATCAATAGGCCTCTCAAACCCCCTGGTTTGGTCAATGCATAACAAGCGTTGTGCAAGCTGTCGGCGCACTGTTGTTTTGTTTGTTGACTGATTGTAGATTTGTTTTTTGGGGGACTTAACCATGGCACACGAAGGTGCATAGTCCACATACAACTTCACATTTTTAATAAGCCTGTAGTCAGGTAGTGTAACATAATACATTATGTGTCCACTGGCCACTCTGGGTTAGGGCCAGTGAAGTGAACATTAATTACCATACGTAGTGTTTATAGACAAAGCCAGCAGCAGCAACAATGCTATGAGCCCACATCAAAAGCCAAAGTTTAAAAAACGTTCCTTCACAGACAATCCCCTCCTCACACAAACATATGAAACAAATGGAAAGTTAAATTAAGTTGTAGGGTTTGTACGGGGCCAACACATTTGTTTAGTTTCGCAATATTAATATTTAAATGGCACAACTGTATGATGAAAGGCATCAGTTTGAAACAGCATCTCCACAGTGGATGCGAAATGATCATGAGCTGAGGACGGTTTTGCGCAATTGCGCAAAACCTGGGAAGAGAAAAAAAGGCAAGGGATCAAATTATTTTTCAAGACTCCACAAGCCATTGAGTCATTGACCTAGAGCCCCTAGTCGAGTCAAGAGTCCCATTTTTGGAGATTTGAGTCTGACTCGAATGACAGTCCTCGCCTTGACTAGCCATCTCTGAGCACTTGCTTCGGCAACATAAACGGAATATCCCAGAAAAGACGTGATTTGATTGGCCAGTAGTCACTTGAGTGGCAGCAGCCGACAGCGATGCAGCTTCACTTCCTCCTCTCGGTGCAGACGGTTCGCTCCAATGAACCGCAGCCACCAATGAGGCATCTAGATTTTTAAAATATCTACGACAGAGGTATTCAACCAGTGGTCTCAGGGACCACTAGTGGTCCCTGAGACCACTGGTTGATTCCAGGTGGTCCCCAGCTTTAATGATGGACAGTTGGTAACCAAATGGACCCTTATACTGTAGATCTGTAACTCTTGAGAGTAAAAAATGAAACCAAATGGACCCATAAGGGTCCATTTGGTTTCATTTTTACACTCTCAAGAGTTAAATTATATTTAAACATCTGAATGAATTAATTGTCAAGAATGTAAACATTTGGAAAATGTAGAAGAATTGTTATTTTGACCAACGTTTTGCCAGTTGTCTCTCCTAAATTGTGTATGTGAACTTGAAAATCCTTAGTTTTGAGTCTGAGGGACTATAAACTCAACATCAAATGGTGGTCCGTGGATAAAATGCAGAATAAATAGTGGTCCCTGGTGTGGAAAAAGGTTGAAAACCACTATTCTATGACTACAGGGCTCTTTGTGTGTGTGCTTCACGTCCAGCACACACCAGTCTTGTCATGACTGCTTATTATAAGTGACCTTTGGCTTGTTTTTCGTAAATATTTTTAGTGGCGGGTTGTGTTATTAAAATGGGTAGGGAGCGAGATGGGGATTCGCACGCAGCAAAGGTCGTCGGGATCAGGAGTCAGGCTTAGGGATTACCAGCCTATAGGTGCCCGGGCCGCTAGGCCGGCCCAGGCCCAGATCTGCTATTGCTTTGTCTACTGTTCGCCCCATAATAGGGACGATATAGGGATACAGAGCATAGTATTGGTCAAAGAGAGAATTAAGATTTTAAATTGAGGAAGTTTCCATTGAAAGCTTCACCGGCACTGACGCAGCCGGCTTTAAACTGAAGGCTGCGGAAACAACTCGTCGGTTCAGTGATAATTTCCTTCCTTCCTATTACGTGTCAGGAAGCCTATCAGGTCGGACACATTTAAATGTTCGCTAATAGAGAAATGCTGCAGTGGCTTGCGCTGTCAATCAGACGCGCCGAGGCAGGGTTGAGCTGTCAGTCAAAAACGTGGTTCTTCTACAGCATAATTTAAGCCATTGAGACCCGCAGCGCGTCTACAGTATGTCGCTTTAGCTTTAGGTTTTAACGTATCGCACTTTTAACGATTATTTTATGCTTTAGCTATTGACAAATAGCATGTTTTTGAAAAATCATGAAAATGTAGTAAAATTTACAACGTACTGTAATTGAAATATTCACATCTTGACTTATTTCAATGGTCATAGCCTATATTTTGGGGATAGTTGACATGAATTAGCTTGAGAACCACTGACTATTGGCAGTGCCACCGGATGGTAACTGCAAGGCTGCCGGTTTGAACCCAGACTCCCCCAGAGTTAGTGTCGATGTGTCCCTGAACAAGACACTTGGCATCTAATTGCTCCTGATGTGCTGATCAGTACCTTGCATGGTTTTCGCTGCCATTGGTGTGTGAATGAGATCTACAATCTATGTAAAGCACTTTGGATAAAGGTGCTATATTACTGTAAATCAGTGGTTTTCAACCTTTTTGACACCAGGACCCACCATTTATTCAGCATTTGAGCCACGGAACCACCATTTGATGACATTTTAGCCCCAAAGATCTAAAACTAAATAATTATTTTGGTTTTGTTCACAATTCCAGGCTGGATTTGGCAAACAAAACAGTGTAGACTTCGCAATTAAATAGTGCTTCAGCAGTTACCCTTCAGATGATGGATATTTTAACTCTTGAGAGTGTAAAAATGAAACCAAATGGCCCCGCAAGGGTCCATTTTATATCTGGTTAACCAACTTTCCATCATTTAGCCTGGGGACCACCTGGAACCCTCTCAAGGACCACTGGTGGTCCCTGGACCACCTGTTGAAAACCCCTGCAGTAAATGCACAATTTACCATTGGAAAGATACAGTATACTGTATAGGCCTATAGATTTTTCCGAGAAAATGGACCTGATTTTAGAAGGCCGTCTGGTCTTTGGGTGTTAATGTATTAATTACCTCCGTTGGCTTTCTGAAGGTTAATTGGTGGGTGAAAGTTTGGCCGGGCATAGCAAGGTACTTGACAGAGATTAAGTGGGTCGGCCTTTCAGGTTCAGGTACAGTAGTAGCAAACGTGAACTCTCTTCTTTGAACAGCTTTAAAGTGAGCTGCAATGATGCAATCACAGCCAACAGCCTGGCACCGGCGCAAAGCAACTAAGTACATTTACTTTTTGAGGTAAATTTGTACTTTACTTGAGTATTTGCAATTTACAAACACTTCACACTTTTACTTCTATACTCCACTACATCTCAGATCCACAATGCCATGCTGTATTGATGTTTGTTGTACCATAGAGGAGAGATAACAGGCAAACATTGATCAAAATCAATTCCTCTACATCCTCTAATTGGCTACTCTTCTTGTAAATGCAGATGTTTAACAGTAATTTAACTCCTAAAATGAAACTGAGCAAACCAGCCAAATCCATCTAAACCATCCAGGGTACAATTGGTTTCATGTTATATTTGTTATATGTTATAGGTTATATATTTAACTCTCAAGAGTTAAATATCTAATATTGGTCCATTTGGTTACCAACTCTCCATCATTTAACTGGGCACATAATAGAACTCAAATACCCAGATCACTTTTTGAAAACCACTGCACTAGTGCAAATTCATATTTGTTGCGTTGTATTCTTCAGTTTCAGATGCTGACCCAGTCGGCTCTGAAACTCACTTTTCCTGTTGCCGAACACATGTACTGGGAGTGTTCATAAATGCACAAAAAGCAGGACACGTGTCTATTAGTTTGCATATAGCATTGCACTCAGTGTTCCTACTGTATCTATCTGAATGCACCCATAGTGAGTCAGCAACAGCAGAGACAGCAGGCAGATGGTAGATGCTTAAAGGCCAAAACAGTCAATGCTGAGTTGATGGTCAGTTCATGGTCCGTAAAATTGCATTAAAAATAGCTCCAGGTGTTATTCCAATAAAGTTGTTTCATATTATACCCACCGGCATAGAGAATTACATTACACAACACTTGTTTTAACAAAATGCTGTGTAGTTTGTTGTGTTTTCCTTTTCCTTATTCAGCAGCGTGCTGCAGTGAGTTCGTCAGCACTGTTGTTGATTTCAGAGATGTCAGTGTTGGGTTTTCATGACAGTACGCATCTGTGGCACCTTATAGCTTTTAAACACTTCACCAATATTGCTGGATAATGTTGAATATGTGCATTGTGCGCAAATATCCTTTGACATAGAGCTTTTTCCAAGTCAAATATGTGCTTCTGGAGGGATACATGGAACAACATACATTATTATCAGATGGGGATCAGATGTGGTTGTTAATTCATATGCTGTACTTCTGTAGCTCTGCGGATCAACATGCTATTGGAGTGCACTCCCATGTAGTCTCAGACAACATCTGGCCAGCTTGGGACGCAGTGGGGTGTGACATATAACTCCGCATTTGATCTGAACTGATCTAAATTGTTTTCATGAGAGCAGTGCTAGGTTGTTTAGGGTTGGAAATTCGGTAGCAAATTAAGGCTGGGTTTATCTTACCAGTGAGGGTTAAGGCTTAAAACCACTGTGAAACCTGACACATTGGCTGCTAGCCACTGTAGGGCATTTAAAATTCTTACGTGGGCTTTAAAAAAGAAAAACATCCAAGCCGTCCAAGTGATGCAAAGGTTTCCAATCAGTCCAAGCTGTTCTCTAGGGCTTACCATCTTCATAAGAGGTGCCATTCAAAGCAGGGGCCTCGCTTTGTAATAAGGTTTTTGCTCTCTGCTGGGCCTCGATGGCATCGGACCAGGTCATGAGCCCGTTGAAGCCGCCTCGATATACACTAAAGAACAATTGAGTGTGGTATTGGGAATTTACAAGAGACGGTAGGGCAGTGAGTCAGTTAAATTGACACCCGGCATAGAATACTAAGCAGCAAATGTGTTGAATGTTTCTTTGGAACAGAACAGAGCAGATCGAGGCACATAATGAAAACGCCACGGATGTCCTGGTGGACTGCAACTAGACTGCTGGGTAACCTCTGCACCACAATATATTAATTATGCAGAGGAACCAATATTTGACATTTAGAACTTCATATCATCAGCATTAAGTGAAATCACCCGATGCTTCGGCAACGTTCATTAGTCCATTTAGTGAGAGCTCTGGACGGCAGAAAAGGTGACATTTGTCCTTCATTACATTTGTGTGGTATTATATCCTCCTTTCATCTTCCCAAACGTAGAAACTCCCCAGGCAATGGCGGAGACGGCAGTAGTAAATGTTAAATTTAATTGCGTGTTATAATATTTTGCAGAAATATGATTTAATAATCACTGTCCAATATGGTGAAATTTCCTCAAAGTTCCAAGGTGTTTTTCTTTTTCTTTCTTTCCCCCCCTTTGGTAGTCATTAGTAGTCCTCTCCATTCCTGTGCAAACTGAAAAGCATCTCTGGAAATGAGCATCTTTTGTCTGTGAATGGGTTTTCCAAATGAATTGTAAGTGGCTTTAAATGGGCATTTCACCATCATAAGACGAACATCTCAATAAAATATGTATCTCCACACATCGTAGAGTTTATTTATTTATTTATTTCGGCCATCCTTTCATTGCTGTGACTTTCATTTGCTTTCTGGCACACGCAAGGTCACACATTGAGATAAATACCATTGTCATCTCTTTTCCCACTGGATTCCATTCATAAGAGATGATTCCAAGTCATGGGGAAATAATAATAATAAAAAAGGCTTTGTCTGGGAAAACAAATGAAGTTAATGCACAGAGTTGTGGGACAATACCCCTCACTTATCAGGCAAGAAAATAAATTAATAAAAAACTGTATAATTGGTGTGCAGTGTGTCGACCCTTCTAGAGGCCTGGCAATCGAAGTAGGCAGCAACATCATTAAAGTTGAAGTAACTAAGTACATTTATTTACAGTAAGTATAAATTTGAGTTAGATGTACTTTACCCGAGTATGCCCCATGTCCTGTACTTCTTACTTCTACTCAAATAGGTACATTTCAGAGGCCACTCCACTACATTTATTTAAAAAGCTTAATCACTAGTTAAACTAGTTGTAGATTTTGAATATTAATCCAAAACATACGGTAACCACTTCAGTGCTACAGTATATCCATTTTGGCCATTTGAAAATAGCCGATCTACAAGCTCACAATGCGCCCTGCGCATCTGCGATGCATCTGCCAATTATAAAATATTTGTATACATATTGGAGCTTATTGAAGCTTGAAATAGAACATAAGGTATACTTTTACTTTTGTTACGTCAATTACAATTTGAAGACAATGATTCTATGCTTTTACTCAAGTGCCGGTACATTATCAACTTTTACTTGCTAAGGAAGAACTTCTAGACTATATTGCAGTATTGACACTTTTATAGTACAGAGTACAGTAGTAGTGCAGAGAACTATTCATTGTACTGTAATCTAGTTATATAATATTCTGTAGCTGTTAACACTGTAATATCTACAGCCCAAACCACACCAAATTGTCAGGTTCAGAAAAAACAGCTTTTAATGCAACTCAATGAGTTCCATTGGTTTGATCTCTGTCTGTCTGTCTGTCTGTCTGTCTGTCTGTTTTTGCCTGTTTGAAAACAGCTGATCTACAAGCTCATGAAAAGCGACTGTCCAATAACCAATCCAAACGGTTTAGCAACTGTTGCCTTTCGCCACCTCATAGCTGTCAGTGTTATTTTGCACGCCGGTGTAGTTAAATATTTACACAGCTTAATGTCGGGGAAAGTTACACGACTGACCCACCCAGGTGATGGCAATCACCGTCGTCTGTTGGACGCTCATTAAAATTTGATTACTCCCTCTGTCATTTCCTTATATGTCTAGTTTATTTAATCATTCTTGCATATTATTTGCCTAGCGTATAGCCGTCCTGGCTGACTAGATTTAGAGTACATTTTGAAAGTTTTGCTTCTGAAATGATTCATAATTTATGGAGAAATCACTTCATTTAACATGCATCTAAATATGTGAGCAGCTTTACTTTAATTCCAGAAAAATAAGAATCTCGTACCAGGGACTAGAATTTAGTGTCACAAACTAGAATTTAGTGTCATGGACTAGAATCTAGTGTCGAGAACTAGAATCTAGTGTCAGAAACTGGAATCTAACTACAGAAACTACAATCTACTGAGAGGAACTAGAATCTACCATGGGGGACTAGAATCTAGCATGAGGAACTAGAATCTAGCGTCATACTATAATGTACGTTTTAATTCTATCATGTTTTTATTTATGGTGTCTCACAACTCCTTGTGAGTGGTCCACAAACAATGCCTGTATTTCTTTTATGTCTTGTGAATGATTTGTTTGTGGAGTGACACAAAAATAAAGTTATATCTATCTATCTATCTATCTATCTATCTATCTATCTATCTATCTATCTATCTATCTATCTATCTATCTAACTAGAATCTAGCGTCAGAAACTAGAATATGGCGCTGTGAACTAGAGTCTATAGCATCAGAAACTAGAATCTGATTAGGACACAAATCCATTATAATACTTTTACTCCAGTACATTTAGAATTCCCCCCTCACCGCCGCCTCTTTCTCCCTCTGTGTCCAAAGCAATTCAAGCATCACAGTGTTTACTTCCCCCGGCCTGAGGTAGTTTGTTTCCATGTCACTTCGATTCTCCCCCTTTTCTGGTTGTCCTCCATCTTCATCGTTTCCATTCTGTTCGGCACGGATGGCGTGCAATTTCAACAACATCAAATAAAGGGGCAGTCATTTGGTATGGATGAGGAGGGTCCTCCTCGGAGACAGACGCAGGTACACCTTCCAGGGGCGGATATAGGCATGGGCATGGGGGGGACAATGCCCACCTAAAAGCCCAGTCTGCCCCACCAAACATGATGGCATGCAAACAACCCAAGATATTTCAAATTAAAGCGCTTATATTTAAAATGATCTGAAACACTACTACTGCTACTAACTAACTACGTATGTCACCACTAAACCAACAGCAGTTCATCACTGAAAACAGAAAACTCTCCGAGTCAGACTTTTAGCTTTATGCATGCTGCGCGTCTGTTGCAACTTCAACAACAACTGATGTTATTATTGATGCTTTACTTGACTAATAAGTCCTGTAACCGAAAACGGTATGGGTGCGGCTTCATCGCCCGTGGCGCGAAGCGACACGGGCAGTGAAGCCTCCCCCATACCATTTTCTCCTGCCCCCCCAATTGGAAAATGTTACATCCGCCCCTGATACCTTCACACGCCTAGCAAAACGCGACCAAGATGGAAAAACACATGCAGGCGAGTACAATGGGAACGCGTAACAGTGCCGGTCCCACTGTAGAATCAACATATCCCTTTGATGTCACTCCGTAGTTGACACCTTGAGATGGAAATGAGAAAAGAGATATTAATTTTGAATGCTTCGGTGGGTGTTTTTTGACTGATGTGTTGGGGGAGAATTAGAGGCTGAGTGAGTGCAAGACAAAAAGGATAGAGACGCCGATAGCCAGAAAGACGGCGGGTGAGTCCTTGGCATCTTCTGAATATGGAGGGAGGAAGAGCAGGGCCGGATTTAGCCAGCCCACTAGGGTGGGCTGAGAGAATGGCAGGGTGGGCAACTCCAAAAGTATTTCATATGAAGCAGTGGTTTTCAATCATACCAGGTCCCACTATTTATTCAGAATTTGAGACAAGGGCCATTGGATGACATTTTAGCCCCACAGACCCCAAAACTAAAGATTTCTTTTGGTTTTGTCCACAATTCCAGGCTGGATTTGGGAAACAAAACAGTAAAACATACGGATCAAAATGACCATTAATCTTCTACCTTCTCGAGTTGTATAGAGTAGACTAGACTAAAATATTCATCATCTGAATTAGCCCAAGCTAATTCAGATGATGAATATTTTAACTCTTGAGAGCGAAAAAAATTTTATGCTCTCAATGAGTTACATCTGGTTAACCAACTTTGCACCATTTAGCCTGGGGACCACCTGGACCTCTCTCAAACCACTGGTGGTCCCTGGACCACTGATGAAAACCACTGATATTAGCTTTCATTGGGTGGGCTGGATGCACATTTGGGTGGTGCTCTGCCCACCCCTGCCCCTGCCTAGATCCGCCCCTGAGGAAGAGATAGAGAGAGAGAGATGCATGTCGTCTCAGGATCTGTTTCATCCAGGGGGCTTATTGGAGCTCCTGTCATTGCATGCCTTGAAGCGCTGTCTCGTGGTGTGGAAGAGTGCCCCTGGTGCTGCGCGAGCAGCACATAAGTCTGCCTCACTTTCAAAGACTCCAATCAGGGTCAGAGCCAGCGTGGCAGCAAGGAAGTGGCACCATATGCCTAAAATAATCACATCTGTCCTCTCCCGTCAGGCCGGTTCACCTTACTGTCATTTACCATCACGTCACTTTTGACGTCGGTTTTGGCTGGAGTCTTTGGCTGTGTTATATTGTAATTATAAAGGTTAAGTGTATGGTGCAATTGTAAAACCTGTGTGTGTGTGTGTGTGTGTGTGTGTGTGTGTGTGTGTGTGTGTGTGTGTGTGTGTGTGTGTGTGTGTGTGTGTGTGTGTGTGTGTGAGGTGTGTATGCACGTGCGCGTGTGGTTGTACTGTAGTATTGTGCTTTTTTGTTTTGGCAATGCCAATAAAGGTTCCAGGTTCAAGGTTTTTTTATTTGTCAATCCAGTGTATGTCAGGACATATACAGGGATGAAATAACGTTTCCATTGTTCCACAGTGCAATAACACAATAGACAGTGCAATAAGAGAAAGGACAAATACAAACAATACAAGAAACAACAAGTGACTTAGTGCAACAAAGCACTACGTAAAAAGCACATAAAGCCATGGAATTGAATGGTGTGTGTGCATGTGTGTACAATGTACCTACACTACAATTCATAATGTTTTTATCACCACCAGACATTTTGAGCCCAGTGATTCATTGCATAATAGTGTACCAGTATACATGTACATAAGCAGGGGCTCCTTATAGCAACAACGGCAGAGCAGTTTAAGGAATGTACATACTGCATGGACGCATTTGAGCCAGTCAGTGTTCAAGAAGCTGCCGTTTCAATCCATTGTCCACAGGAGGAACAGAGAAAGAGACCCTTCATTACCCAGAGCATGAAGACGACAAATGGAAAAGAGAGTCTGTGCAATAGCTGCTGGTGTCTGATAGAGGAATATAGGGGTCTCTCTGATGCCTCTGGTGTTCTGGCCTGCTGCACTCAGGGCTAGCGCTGGACCATACAGATTGCAGTCATTATGGAAAGTGGGCCTGCGGTGACAGATACAGTACGTAGACCAATACCGTGAGGCAGGCAACATGCGCACACTTGAAGGCCAGTATGTATGTATGGCGTGACTTTGCATAGAGACCCAACGTGCGTGACATTAATTACAGCGTACACACAGTTAACGCAGTGCAGTTGCTTTATGACAGTGGTTTTGAACCAGTGGTCTAGGGAGCACCAGTGGTCCTTGAGAGGGTTCCAGGTGGTCCACAGCTAAGTTGGTTAACCAGATGAAAAGTTGGTGAGCCAGAAGTAACTCTTGAGAACCTAAACATGAAACCAAATGGACCATTTGATTTCATGTTTACACTCTCAAGTAGAGCCCGACCGATATATCTGTCGTACCGATATATCGGCCGATATCGATACCGATATATCGGCATCGGTGATATTCGTACCGATATATCGGTCGATACATCGGCCATTATATCGGTAAAATCTGCCCATATATCGGTAACATCGGCCGATATATCGGCCGATATTTGCCTGGAACAGAAAAAGAAACACAGCAAATGGAATTATTTCACAAAAGTAAATGATGTAAATGTCGTATTCTATTGTTTAGAGAATAAATTTGACGTTTAGAAGTTTTTCAAATGTATTTTTAATTATTTTAATTCATTATTATACATCGGTCCCAAACATCGGTAACATCGGTGCAGTTTTTTCCAAAAATCGGTATCGGCATCGGCCACAAAAATATGGCATCGGTCGGGCTCTACTCTCAAGAGTTGAAATATATTCTATCTAAATTATCCCACTTAAATAAGTCTACACAATTAGAGAATGTAGGATGGTTGACTTGATTTACTGTATGTTTGCCTGTTTTGTTTGCAAAAATCCAGCCTGGAATTGTGGACAAACCAAAAGAGATCTTTAGCTTTAGGTCAGTGGGGTGAAAATGTCGTCAAATGGTGGTCCGTGGCTCAAATGCTGAATAAATAGTGGGCCCTGGGATCAAAAAGGTTGAAAACCACAGCTTTATGAAATACACTCTTAGACGATGCAAGTTTTTCCATCAGTCATCAGGTCGGCACCAGTCCAGGCCTTTATAGAAACAATACCTGAATGTACAATCGGTTGGCGTTCTACTCATTTAAAAACTCCAGTGGCTCCAATGAGTGTGAGCTTGCATATGCAGCAGCGTGGAGGAGAGGCACTAGCCAAGATGTAATTTATGCATGGCCCTCGGTGGAGGAGCATTGAAGCAGTTAGGAGGCTCACTAGAGTGAGTCATTGCGGACAAACAAGCGTCTCTCTATGCATTCAAAATGAGGGCAGACTTTTCAGGTTTAACTTAAACTTCCATTTAACTCCTAAAGGGATCTTTTCGCCGGCGTCATGTTGCGAGCCGAGTTGAGGGTTATGCCAGATGAACTCTCCGGCAAGTGGTATTTACAGTAAAGGTCAGAGACTGGGGAATAATAACAAGGGAAACCATTTACCCCCCCTAGAGATATTTCACATTGCTGTATAGTATATTCAACAGAGTGGCATTTTTCATATTTATTTCACGGAACATTTGATTTGGAACGTCTCTTTTTTCCCCGTTTCTACGCAGGGTTCAGAAGGACTTCTTTTCTCTGATGTTCTGCTCCTTTCAAATGCTCTTTTGTTATCTTGAAGGTGGTATTGCAACGGCCAGTAGCCATTTCCATTTTACTGCGGAGACCTATGCACGCGGCCGAACTGCATTCAATTTCACTCCAAAAGCGCTGCTCAGAAGGGTGAGCAGGTCATTTTAGCAAAAATGGTTGGGCAAGTGAACTGACTGCTACCTGGTTGGCCGAACGGGCAAGTGTGCAACTTGTGTGCGCTATAACACAACATGGGATAATTTGTCTTGAAGGTGGTTATTGCGCTCTGCCTCTGTGTATTTCCCTGCTTTCTAGCTACAGTATCTCTCTCCCAGGTCCATTTGGTTCCAAACTATCATTTTGCTGGGTCTGTGATCACTGTGGGAACCACGGATTTACAAGTTGAATATTTATTGTAGCTGATTGTGAGATTTGTGACTTAAACAAAACCGTCTTTGACTGCGAAAGGAAATGTTTAAAGCACCAAGTAGGTGCTTTAAGTAGGTGTAAGTGCAAAATTTACGATATATTTTGGGGGGCAAGTGACCATGGCCTGAGGGCAAGTAGAAACTGACTTGCACTTACACGATGGGCAAGTATGTCTGCATATTCTACAAGTAGAAACGCTGCTCCAGCTGCGTGAAGTCCTCGTGGACTGTAAGAAGGCAATCGGGCCGCACTGTGAAATATCTGGGCCACATGCATTTTTCAATGTATGGAGACTGTCTTCTCTAATGAACAGAAGAGAAAGCCATGGATGTGGATGATGGGACAGATATCATGAGTGCTCCATTAAAACAAATGGGACATGGCAGTCAGGGTCTGTTATACAACCCACAGATCCTTGCAGTGACTGACTCCCAAAAAGAAAAAAAGGGTGCTCAGAGATATCACTAGCCCTGTGACAGGATTTTATGAGGAACCATAAATCTGTACTGCTCTCCAGAACCTTGGTCAAAACATGCATTAATCTTAAAAAGTCATAAGCAATGCAAAATAACTTTGCATAGGGCCAATGGAACAACACGCATGGACCACTCATTGTCATTGAGTGGATATTGAACATTTTATGACTATCCACATGAACTCATGTACCATTTTTGTTCATGAGAAGTACAGATTCTAAACATTTGTTTAAAAGAACAGCTATGGCCAAGGGGGGTGCTTAATAAAGGAGATACAGTATCTACAGGAATATAGACAGTACAATCCTGTACTGTACTGTTATTAATGTAACTTCAAATGTAGTCTTGCACCCAAAGTATAATTAATTAAGACTATTCTTTTTTTGCTGTGCAGTTCCAGTTACAGCATGTTCCATCTAATCTAGTATACACATGTTCCGCATGTTATAGAAAATGCAGAAACAGAGACTGCTTGTTCCAGATTCATATGTAATCTGACCCTCCAGGCTCATTCTAATCCACCAAAAACATACTGATGCTCAGCGTGTGAGCATTAGTAGGCTATTTACTGTTGAATAGTCATTCATAGTTGCAATTTCTATACTGTAAATGCAGTTCTGAACAGTAGCCTGTTGCAAATTAAATAAATGGTTATCTTCGTCTTCCTCCTCTTCCATGTTATTATAATTATTTAGTAGCACTATTGTTTATCTTTGCACGTCACATGGACAGCTGTTTACACACAAGACTACACTGCCGCTATTAAAATCCTGAAGTCAAAAACAATAATATCCGCCCCCTTAATTTATGGCAGATCAGCAAAACAAAATAGTTTTGCATTATTGCAACGTGATGTACTAGGTAGTCCAAGGGATTACCGTAGCACCAAAATGGCACTGCATTTCAAATTGAAGTATTATTCATTCCCTTAACATTTACTCTTTTCCAACACTCTTATTGGCCTTTCGGAAAAGCCTGAATTATTCTCTAATAACAGTGAAACCACAGTGTTATACCCCGGCTGATCTTCATAATGTTTTCAGCCTCCAGACGAGACCTGAAACTAAACGGTGCCTCCCGGGATCCGGACGTACAAAAACGCATGAAATTAAATCACATACTGTAAGGCAGCCCCCCGCGGGGGTTATTTTTAATTATTTGTATTTTATTTTTTTTTTTAACGTTACACTACGCACTATAGGCAGTCATCCCTGTCGTGTGGCACGCACGCATGCAGCTGAACTGGGTGGGGGACCAAAACATAAGCACATATACAAGTATAAGCCTTTAATGAAAGGATAGACCCCTTGAGATGCATCATCTCATTTTAGAGGGGGTCCTCTATACACAGAACGATACAGACAATACATACAATGCATATAGTAACACAGACAGTACAAAGAGTACACAAAACAGCAACAGTAGATCGCATACAGAATACAGATAGGACAGGGGTTTTCAACAGGTGGTCCAGGGACCACCAGTAGTCCCTGAGAGGGCTCCTAGTGGTCCCCAGGCTAAATGATGGACAGTTGGCTAACCAGATTTAATTATTGAGAGTTAAAATATTCATCTGAATTAGCACTATTTAAGCGAGAAGTCTACACTGTTTTGTTTCCCAAATCCAGCCTGGAATTGTGAACAAAACCAAAAGAATTCTTTAGTTTTAGGTCTCTGGTGCTACAATGTCATCAAACAGTGGTCCGTGGCTCAAATTCTGAATAAATGATGGTCCCTGTGTGAGGACATAAGGACATAAACACACAGTAGATCTCCCAGAAAAGACCCTCCCATCGCACCACAATAACCCATCAATCAACAGTAGGGCATTGCAGAGAGCGTATACTCGACTATGGGTCCATGAGAGTGAGGCACAGATATGGGAAAACATAGGCAGCAAAGGGGGGGTATAAGTAGGTACAGTAAGCCTTAAAGAGCTGTGAGGCTCACATAGGGGCAGGAGCCTATCTCCTGCCTGATTCATGGCTTATTAGCATGAGGCAGCTTGATGTACAAATATACAGCCCCTGGACATGACGCTATACTACGGTATGTGGCGGGGGACCCTAATTCAGCCCTTGATGTTGATGCTGAGGGCCAAGCAGGGAGGCATCGGGCCTTTTGGTATGACCGGGGCATGCAGGGATCGAAAACCATCCTCCCCAGCCTTAGGGGAGAACTCTCACCACATAAGGCCACTGGATAGGGGAGGCTATGGTTCAATACCCCTGCATTTAACTACGCCATGGCTGTCTCCTGTGATTAACCTCAGCCTAATTTCCACAGCACTATTATCTGTGCTCTTACACTATTTGCAAATTTAGAGGCTATTAAAACATGACCATATTTGGTACAACTTCCAATTACCCTTTTGAGGTTGCAAAACAACAGACCCAGTATAATCACCCAAGCAAGCTCCTGTTTCATAATAAACTGATTATAAGAAAAACAACAGCAAACAACTTTGCAAAACACTTGCTCTAGTGTTATACTTTTGGCTTTTCGGTGCCGTCTCAGCCCTCTAAACGTGAAATGAATGTCTGCCCCAAAGATCCCTTGGATTGCCATTAGGCTGTGGCCTGTGGGGGAATAAAGAGAATGAGCTTGTGCGCAATACTGCAGTTTGAAGTCGTCGTTGTATTTGTTTGTACCAATGAAAATAAATGCATGTGTGTAGTAGATGTCTGGCTTTGTAATGAAGCTCTAGTACAGTGGTTTTCAACCAGTGGTCTAGGGACAACCAGTGGTCCTTGAGAGGGTTCCAGGTGGTCCCCAGCTAAATGATGAAACATTGGTTAACCAGGTGTAACTCTTTGAGAGCGTAACCATTTGGTTTCATGTTTACGCTCTCAAGAGTTAAAATTCATCATGTGAACCCAAGCCCAAGTCTACACAACTAGAGCTAGAGAGATTAAATGTCACTTTGATCTGTATGTTTGACTGTTTTGTTTCCGAAATCCAGCCTGGAATTGGGGGTCTGTGGAGCTAAAATGTCATCAAATCGTGGTCTGTGGCTAAAATGCTGAATAAATAGTGGGCCCTGGTATCAAAAAGGTTGAAGACCACTGCTCTAGTAGAATAGGTTGCACATCTTTTGTCGCATGCTGGTGTCACGTGTCGAAAAATAGCTTGCAAAAACCTAAAGCTAACACATTGCTAGTGTTGAGACACTTTGCACTTAGCTTGGAGCCTGGCTATCCTCACTGGGCGACATTGATGCGACGTACATAAATTAGGCTTCAGGTTCAGCTAGAATATATCGACTGGCGATGCAAGTACAGATGGAAATCCTTCCTCTATGAATCACAGTGGCTTGGGGGCAACGACTCAGTTAATAAATTCTGTTTCTTCTCATGCATTATTGAAGCTCCACTATTAAGTTTAGAGTAGGAACACACTTATATTAAACACTGATGAGAACCTTTCTGAGAACTGTGCTAATGGTCTTTTTCCCGTTGTTCACCAGCAGCAAAACAAAGGCTTCATGGTCAGACGCACAAATTTTGTTTATGGGCCATACATTTAAAAATAGGGAAACATTTGGATTATTTACACGCACGCACGCACACACGCACGCACGCACACACGCACACACACACACACACACACACACACACACACACACACACACACACACACACACACACACACACACACACACACACACACACAGACATAGAATACGCACTTCAACTGGGTGCTGGGCTAAAGTGAACATCAGCAGATAAAACATAGAGCCTGCACACCGCAGGTGTTAATGATAAAATTAATGATAAAATTACAACATTTCAATCGTCTAGATCTTCATCAGCTCCATGAGGATCTAGAGGATGAAGATCTAGACGATCGAAAAGTTGTCATTCTATTAATCTTAATCTATTAAAAGACAGTCTTTTGTTACCTGTGGTGTGCAGGCTCTCTTATCTCTTATCTGCTGGAACCCATTGGCAAAACATGGGGGAAAAAAAACAGTTTCGCTAGTTAAAAAAGAATCCACAGGAAAACACACCACTGTACACACACACATCCTCTTACTGTAGCAAGTGAAGTTCGCCTTCCATTGCACAGGGTCCTCAAGCAAGACAAAACACTGTTTTGTCAATTACAGGGCACACTTACACTCCATTCCATTGCAGCGAAAAGGTTATGATGATCTCAGTTATGATTGGAAAAGAGGAAGAGAAAAGAAACGGCATTCAGCAGGGGAGTGGGACCCGTTTAATTGATGCAGCTTTGGTTAGTTTGTTTGACAGTCAGCAGGTTAATGGTGTGAAAACGGAGACCTTGCATCTCCCATCCTGTCAAGCGGTAATTGGCCAAAGGTTGCCTTTAATAGCAGTGTGCCGCTGGGACTGCAAACACCCCTCTTAAACTATGTACAGAAATAATTGGAACAGAGCAAGCAACATGCTGCACTACATGTGTTGTTGTTATGTGTCAGCGAAGACCCGAGGCGGCGAATCCTCTACGCGCGCCTCGGTTATACATAAGACTATGCAAAACATCAGCTATACATTGTTTTATGGCTTCATGGTGAATCCAGCATGTTATGCCAATTCTGGGCCGGCCATCACACATGTTAGACAAACATTATGCATAAAATGGAGAGAAAATAAAGTAAGAATCAGCTACCAGCCTATAGTATACCATTAACTGAGATGAATGTCAGAGTACAGAACTGTACTCTGACATTGATCTCAGAGAATGCTTTAGCATTAAGCAACTACAGTAATACACATGCTTCAGCTTTCAAGAGTTGAAGAAAATCAGAGATTATGTTTATTATTTAGCCTCTAGGTGCTTGGGCACATACATATGGTTTTAACCACATAGGTGGTTAAAATACACACAATGGTAATCCCCAGTGTAGATGGTATAGGGTGACCAGATGTCCCTCTTTGTGTGGGACAGTCCCTCATTTTCAAGATTTTTGAAGCGTCCCACCAATTGAGACTCTGTCCCACATTGTGACTGACAGGCATCAGTGTTCAAAATGCCCTAATAGTTGGATTTCATCATTTCTTGCTATGTTTTTTTTTTTTTTAATAATTCCCACATGTGGTACCACTATATTTCCACACTCACTCTAGAGAGGCCACATTGCATACTGTTGTATCAAAAATAGCTGATCTACGATCTCAAAACGCGTCGCAGTGCGACGCGTTTTGAGATCGTAGATCAGCTATTTTTGATTTTAGATCAGCTGCTTTTGCTGTGTGAAATGGAATCTTGAACGGGACATTTTGTCCCGTTTCCACACTCCACTTGTCCCACACATGCAACACTTCTGTCCCTCAAATGAACAGTTTGGATCTGGTCACCCTAAGTGTGTAGGGGTATAACAATATAGTAACTGTATCGAAATATCGTTTTTAATTTGAAAAAAAAAAAAAAAAGTACATTGTTATATTGTTATGTAAACAGAAAATATTGTATCATTTGACTTTGTATTATATCGATTTGCAAAGAATCGGTATCAAATCGAAAGTACTTTTTAATTTAAAGAAGAAAAACATGTCTTGTGTTCAAATACAATCTTCACCTACTGTATATGCCAGATGACTGTTTTTACTTATTTATATCCATTATAATACATTTTCCATTAAAAATCACACATATTAAATGTATTTGCTAAATAGTTACTGTACTCAAAGACTCAAACTGTATCATGTCAAAATGAACCAATATCATCCCACGTATCATATCGTCAACAATGTATCGAATCACTGTCATCTTACACCCCTACTAGTGTGTGAACAACACATTAGTAAAGGAGACACCTCAACGTTAAACATTTCAGCATTAATGTGTTGTTAGTTACTGACGGTAATATATTTATTTCTCCATCTCCGCTGCAGGGTCTCCTCTGGGCACACGACAGAGAGGAACAGAAGGGAAGGAGACAGCGGAGAAAACAATAAGATGACACCCATTAACAATGGTACCCTCTGAGGAAATAAGCACAAGCCAATCCCAGGTGGTGAAATACTTCATCTCACCAAGCCAGTGCAGAGAGTTTACCGCAGGCTAAACTAATTGAATGGAACGTGGCGTACATGCAAAGGCAACAAACACCCCACGTCTCTCCGCAAGCAGCTGGCATGTGAGGACAACGACAGCGACCGTCGATGAGCAGAAGAAGAAAAGTGTTCTATTGACCGCTCCTGGAGCTGAGGAGGACAGTTCAGCGTCCCGCTCAGTGAACAATAACGGCGTCAGTCCAACTGTACTGGCACTGCCGTGCTACCGCCCTCTTCCCTCTTCTGCCCCCGCATATATGACTCTGTGAGAAGCACCCATGGCCTGCAGCCGAGGCATGGTGCTGAGTGCCTTTTACTGGTCGGTGGCCATTCTATACTTGACTCACACGGGCAGAGTCAACGGGGACTGCTGGCTGATCGAGGGCGAAAAGGGCTTTGTGTGGCTGGCGATCTGCAGCCAAAATCAACCACCTTACGAGGCCATCCCCCAGCATATCAACAGCACCATCGTGGACCTTCGTCTGAACGAGAACAAAATCAAAAGCATCCACTACTCTGCCCTGAGCCGCTTTGCCAACTTGACCTACCTGAACCTGACCAAGAATGAGATCTCCTACATCGAGGACGGGGCCTTTTCCGCCCAGTTCAACTTACAGGTCCTCCAGTTGGGCTTCAACAAGTTGCGCAACCTGACGGAGGGAATCCTCAGGGGTCTCGGCAAGCTGCAGTATCTCTACCTCCAGGCCAACCTGATCGAGACTGTGACACCCAATGCCTTTTGGGAATGCCCCAACATCGAGAACATTGACCTCTCCATGAACCGCATCCAGCAGTTGGACGGGTCCACGTTTACCAGCTTGACAAAACTGACCACCTGCGAGCTGTACACGAACCCTTTCAACTGCTCCTGTGAACTGCTCGGTTTTGTCAAATGGCTCTCTGTCTTTCCCAACAGGACCAACGAGCGAATGGCCTGTGACTCGCCGCCCGGCGTCTCGGGCTACAGCCTGCTGAGCCAGAACCCGACCAACCCCACTTATCGGAACGCCCTCCACATGCTCTCCACCGTGTGCACAGACGACTACGTGGTGACGCCCTTCATCCCCGTGCCTCCTCCGGACGCCACCACCCCTCCGGGGTCGCAGGAGTCGACTCCCTGCGGGCTGGACGACTGCCCCTCGGGAACGGAACCGGACGACGTCACGTCCAACACCATCAGCACGACCAACTACGACAACAACGTGGACGCGAACCCCCTCATGAAGCTGACGCAGGTGACGAACACGGCGGCCACCATCAGCGTCCAGATCCCTCACCCGTACAAAAAGATGTACATCCTGGTCCTCTACAACAACAGCTTCTTCACAGACATTCAGAACCTCAAAGACCAGAAGGAGGACATCGAGCTCAAGAATCTAAAACCCCACACGGACTACACGTACTGCGTCGCCTCTATACGCAACTCTCTCAGATTCAACCACACCTGTCTGACCATCACCACCGGCCAACGGAGTGGAAAGGACAAAGTGGTGAGCAACGCGACGGCTACTCACTACATCATGACCATCTTGGGGTGCCTGTTCAGCATGGTCATCGTGCTGGGGGTGGTCTACTACTGCCTGCGCAAGAAGCGGCAGCGGGACGAAAAGCACAAGAAAACAGGCAGTCTGCAGAAGAACCTGATGGAACTGAAGTACGGGCAAGAACTGGAAGGTGCGACCATGCCCAGAATGTCACAGAAGCAAATGATGGGGGAGAGCATGTCCCGCGCACCGTATGGTGAAATGGAGCAGTACAAATTTCAAGAGATAAGCGGCGGCACTCCCAAAATAGCCAAGGGCAATTACATGGATGTGCGAAGCGGGGATCACCACCCCCACCACCACGTGCGGCGGGAGTGTGAGATGTCTATGCCCGGGAATAGCCAAGGTTCGGTGGCAGAGATTTCTACGATTGCGAAGGAGGTGGATAAAGTGAATCAGATCATTAACAACTGCATAGACGCTCTCAAGACGGAATCCACCTCCTTCCAGGACGTCAAGTCTGGAGCCGTGTCAAACGCTGAGCCGCAGCTCATGCTCATATCAGAACATCCGCAGGGTAAGGCTGGCCGCCTGTCGCCGTACAAGGACAGCTACCACCACTCCCTGCAGAGGCATCACAGCTCGGATGTCTCGCCAAAGAGGCCCAGCACTGCCACGGGATCGCGAAGCCCCCGGCCTTATCGCTCAGACTCCAAGTACATAGAGAAGATCTCTCCGACGGGAGAGACCATTCTCACCGTGACGCCTACCGCTGCCATCCTACGGGCCGAGGCGGAGAAGATGCGCCACTACGGTGACCATCGGCACTCGTATCACGACCCCCAAATAGAGGAGCTTGAAGGGCCGGGCGGCCACAAGTCCTCCATCCTGGAGCCCCTCACGCACTCTCGCTCCAGAGACTTAGCGTACTCTCAGCTGTCGTCGCAGTACCACAATCTAAGCTACTCCTCGAGTCCCGAGTACTACTGCAAACCTTCGCACAGCATCTGGGAGCGCTTCAAACTCAACCGCAAACGCCACAAAGACGAAGAGTACATGGCGGCGGGTCACGCACTGCGCAAGAAAGTGCAGTTCGCAAAGGACGAGGACCTGCATGATATTTTAGACTACTGGAAAGGTGTATCATCCCAAAAATAAATGTTAACCACTTGGGGTGTTTTTAAAATGGACCACAGGTTGCAGAAAAGGAAAAAAAAAAAAGAAAAAGGATAAAAAATAATCATGTGGCAAAGAGTGATTGATGTATGCATACCACATTTCGGTCAATAAATTTCATTCATAAGTATCTCATAATATTTTAACTGTGAAAAATGGGTGTTGGGATCATTTGAAACCATAGATTTGTCATATTATATTATGTATAACATTCAAGGGGAAGACTTTTATCTATCACAAAGAAAATATATTAAAATAATAATATATGTATGTTGCAACAATGGACTATAGGTTTTTCTTTTGGGTTATCGCATGGCCAAGTCCTGTGACAGTGGATTTGCTGTTGTGTACTTTGAGAATACTATATGAAGACCTGTCTACTGAAACCTCAACATTTTCCTTGACGAACTATCCGAACAACAACTGTCAACCGAAAACAACAACAACAACCCTGAATATATCTCATTCAACAAAAACAATGTACAGATATCGATTCTATATTTGCAATGTTTTCTGGTTGTTTACTGGTGAAGCGTCGAGGTTTATCGATGGAGAGCCATTCCTTTTAGACTGTATTACATACACGCACTCTCGAATGAATGCCACGTCTCAAGTTAAACTCATTATACGTGTTGTCATGTTACTGTCCCTCGGCCGCTCAGATTTCTTTTCCAGCTGAGTTACAGTGCAAGCGTTACTACACATCAACTAGAGGTGGAGGCAATTAACCAATGACACTGCACAATATTAAAGATGGAGTGCCATGTTTTTTTTTTCACTCTAAAAGTGATGGTGGTGATGGTTGGTGATACCTCTGAACTGGAGCCACACCCACAGCTGTTGTTTTACGATAAAGGGGGAGGGGCTTAGGGGAGGGGGCTCATAGTGTGATGTCACCATATTACTTTTTTTCATTGGCACGTTTGACTGTCAAGGAAGAAACCCTAAATACAAAGGGAAGACATCGAGGGGTGCAATTAAGTACTGTCACCTCTTGAACACATGGAAAATTGGGGGGAAAAATATACGGCACTCCATCTTTAAAGAGGTGGAGCCTGTGTTACACTTGGTGAAGGCAGATTCCACTGTTATTGCCTATAGCTAAAATCATAAACAATCACAAGCCCTCACTGGTATCCATGTAGTTACCAAAGTAGAAAAAGCTGAAATGTTTACAATATTTCTGCATGGTTCAAAATAACAATCCTAACAAACAACATAGTCAGGTCAGGTCCCATGATATGCCCATTTCATTTGAGTCGGTTCAGATCCCGCAAAAGTCTAAATATTTAGAAATGACTAAGATAACTACAGTATGATGTGTGTATAAATGTAATTAAACAATGCTACATTGATTATGATGGTTATATTGGCAGCCACTAACATTTTCAGGGAAGGCACACTATTCCCAACCGTTTGTTTGTTTTGTTTTAGCCACAGAGAGAGCTGTTCTCTTCTCTTCCAGACAATTTATCCAACCCTGATGGGTGAATGTAACACATACTACAGTACATACATGTTAAACCTGTAAATGGCAGCTTTTCTGTACTCTTTCAAGGAAAAGGTTTATTTGATGCTATTAACAAAACAAATTCTTTCTTTATTTTTGTTTTCAAAACTTCTTCCAGTGTAATATATCGCATACTGTCTGATCCAGTTATGACAGGACACGAGTTGGTTTTACAGGTGGGCCTTGTTGCTTGAAAAAACTTTTTTTGTTGTTGTTTTCTTTACTGCTAGGCTGTTAATAAACTTTTTGTATATTACCAAGACACCACGAGACAACATTATGAACATGCTACGAGTCAAACTTGAGAATGTGAAATTGAAATACTCTGACTTACTGGCTGTGAATTTATATATCATTCAATATTTGAGTATACATGATACAGTACTTAATAACACTTTCCTTGTTAAAAAAGAAAAAGAAACAAAAAAAAAAAACAAGTTTATATAGCACATTCATAAGAGGCCATGAGGTGTTTCACAGCAGATTGTGAGATAAGCAGTCAGCGGATTTTATAAAACCTCCATTGCTCCTTTTTGCTCAAAGCTCCTTTGCAGCTTCAAAGTGACTTTGCATGCAGAATATAAGCCGACATATTTTAAAGACTTATCCTTGCTGTGTCATTTAATGGATCACGATGTTCAATTAAAAAGAAACCTTGATATTTAAGGCCGGTCAACACTATCCCAATTGGCACTATTCCCTTTCACATACGTCCAAATGTAACCAGAGTGAAATCGACAGGAGCAACTATATACTTTTGACAATATATATATAAATATATATATATAATATACAGTATATCATAATGTGAACTGAAACAAACTAAAGTAACCTATTTTTCTACCAAACAATATGGAGCCACCTCTATCTTTGGAGTTATTGTGGTATATATTTAGACGTGGAGTGGTTTTTATAGATGATTATTTTGTAATAATGTTGCAATCATTTCACATACAGTAGGTGTACAGTGTTTTTGTTCTTATGAATGCGCTTGTGAATCATGCCATAACTATGGTTGAAATGAATGTGCTATGTAAATACCTTTTCACGTGTTATTGACTTGGTTGTCTGACTTAATATTTCAACCGCCTTAAAAATGTTGGGATGTGTGTACAAGTGTTTGTTTTGTTTTCATTTCCGTGTTGATACTGTTATTGACAAGTCTTCATTTGATATCATTTTTATAAATGCATTTCCATCTATTCTGAGAGCTGTCACATTTCTAGTTAATTTTAGCGAGTTATACCGACATGTTTTTTATACCATTATATTGTAGCATTTCTGTGTCTAATAAGAGTTTAAAAAGTTTTCTTGGGGGACCTTTGGGGAGCCAAACAGCTGTTGTTCAAGTGCATCGAAAACAAACAAGAGCACAATAATGTGTTGTTTTTTAATCTTTCATTTCTTAATACTATGTTACCTGCTTTCAGACAAAGTACTGTGAAATAAAGGTAAGGGTGCACCCAAAGCAGAAGCATCATTGTCATTATGCTGTAACTCTTACATGAGTGTGACCCTAGTGCCGCGCACGCACGCACGCACGCACGCACGCACGCACGCACGCACGCACGCACGCACGCACGCACGCACGCACGCACGCACGCACGCACGCACGCACGCACGCACGCACGCACGCACGCACGCACGCACGCACGCACGCACGCACGCACGCACGCACGCACACACACACACACACACACACACACACACACACACACACACACACACACACACACACACACACACACACACACACACACACACACACACACACACACACACACACACACACACACACACACACACACACACACACACACACACACACACAGCAGAGAAACCACAGTGCTACCAGTATTATAGCACTCCTTTGATGTTCCATTTGCCACAGAGAACAGCCCAACTCCATATTATTACTCTAAATGAGTCATTTTCAACCTTTTTGATACCAGGAACCACTATTTATTCAGAATTTGAGCCACGGACCACAATTTGGTGACATTTTATCCCCACAGACCCCAAAACTAAAGATTTGTTTTGCTTTTGTCCACAATTGCAGGCTAAATTTGGGAAACAAAACAGTCAAACATACAGATCAAAATGATCATTAATCTGCTGCATTCTCTAGTTATATAGACTTGGGCTAATTCAGATGGTGAATATTGTGACTCGAGTGTGTAAAAATGAAACCAAATGGACCCTTGCGGGTCCATTTGGTTTCATGTTTACACTCTCAAAGAGTTACATCAGGTTAACCAACTTTTCATTTAGCCTGGGGACCACCTGGAACCCTTTCAAGGACCACTGGTGGTCCCCAGACCACTGGTTGAAAACCACTGCTCTAAATGCCCAAACATTGGTTCACAAATGAAAATCCTTTTACTTTTGCCATTAGTTATTATTTTTAGTAAAGATGTTCTAAAGATTTCCACAAAACATTTGTTGAAAACAAATTCAAACAGTCAAATAAAAACCCCTATAAACGTACCGCTAGGCTGTTAGAAAATAAAATCCCTATACATTTATTGTTATGTTGTTAGAAAACACATTTTGAGAAGCAGTGAAAATAGTGGATTTGCAGGCTCAACTACAAACAATTATTTCTTATATTTACACACATAACACTATATTTCTGCGTTTATTATTATTATTATTACCCTTATTATGTTTTAACATTTTTATATTCAGTAGGCAGTTTTAGTATACTTTATTACCCCTTTTCCTTTCCTGTTCTGTGGTATTGCTAGTTTTCTCTGTTTTTCACAACCGCCCGGATAAAGGGTGGGCAACTATGATGGTGTGATGGAGAGAGACACTATATTTCCACACTACTTCCACATTGCATAGTGTTAATAGTTAATAGTGCCCTAACTCTCACTCTATGTCACCCAAAAGTGGCGAGAGAGGGGGAAAAGAAAACACTACAACCTTGTACGTACAGTAGCTCTTCAATTCTTGCTATATTTGAATCGGGATCCCCAAAAAGTAACATTCTGCACACCCTCAGCCGACCTCGGGACAGCGACAGACTTGAACTCATGCTCCCTTCATGCATGAGTGTCCAAGTCACTTCTTTTCACTTGACAGGGGGGTATTTCCCTGGTTGGACATGGAGCCGGCTGGCCAGAGGGAGGCAGTTTAGAGAACTCCAACACAGAAAGAACCCTTTCAGAAAACACCGCCTCGGGTAGAATGGGCACTGGCTAACAGCATCCCCAGCAGGAATCAAACCCAGGACCTTCTAGATGTGAGGCAGCGACAGAACTAACCCAGGATTCTTATTTGATTTATAATGCCTTTAGTTTGAATATAAAATAGACAGCCTAGAATACTATTCATGAATCCAGTGGTTTTCAACCTTTTTCCATACCAGGGCCCACTATTTATTCTGCGTTTTAGCCACGGACCACCATTTGATGTTGAGTTTAGTGTCTTGGACCCAAAATCAAGGATCTTCTATATTTTCTAATTGTGTAGATTCTTGAAAATTAGTTCATATGTTTAAACATAATTTAACTCTTGATAGTGTAAAATTTTACAATCTCAAGAGTTACAGATCTAAAGGGTCCATTTGGTTACCAACAGTCCATCATTTAGCTGAGGACCACCTCACCTGGAATCCTCTCAGGGACCACTGGTGGTATCCGGACCACAGGAGGAAAACCCCTGCATTAATCTACTAATATAGACCGATTAATTCATGCCTCATTGGAATAAGTATTCAGATATGAACCTGCAGGCAGTACGTGACAGTCTCGTACAGTACGTACGAGACAGTAAGTGAGGGCCGCCACTAGTTGCTCATGTACATGTATGATCCAGTTGACTATACAAATGGCAAATATCTTAATAATAAGGCACTGCTGCGACAAGGTAGACTAGCCATGGTTTCTATGCTCCTATGTGCATTAAAGCTTAGTTCAGCTTCAGCGGAGGCCACAGAGACACAAACAACACCATCTTCTCAACGTCGTCCACTAAGCCTCTTACTGCACCTCAATTGGCATTCCTCCTCTAGGATAACTGCAGCTTCCCTACTTGAAGACCTGAAGTTATTCTTTGAGAGAAGACCTTCATCTAAAACCCTCAAACTATAATTGATGTTTATCTCGGTCCAAAACGTGTCTATTATCCATTTGCCCACTAAGGAAAAAAAACACCTATTCTTCTTAAGCTATTTCTAGGTCTTTATGGATCGCAATGTAAATCTTGTTTCAGGCCCTTTATATACAGTAATAAGCAGCGTTATTTACCTAAGATAGGTGCACTCTTTATTGTCTCCACCAGTGCCGTATGTATTGCACTACGTCTGTCCATTACCAGCTGAGCTAATCTGATCGATGCCAAACGTTGCACAGAAACTCCTTGGTATTCCAACAATGACCTCTGTCCCACATTTTCTATAGACCTGCACAGTGACGTCACCAACCCTGTTCCACTAGTGGATTCCCTATTCATTTTCCTCATAGAGTTTTTGAAAATGGTTAATAAAAACACGATTGCGCCGCGGACAACTCGGGTCGTAACAAATCATGACAACAAACACAATATCGTCAGATAATATATAATTAGCAAGAAGTAGAAAACGGCATGATACAAGACTTTTTGTTTCGTTTTACTTCTTAGAAATAATTTGATTGTCCCAAAAGATTGTGTGTGTCGTCATGATTCGTCACGACCCGAGTTGGCTTTGTCCGCGGCGTAATCGTCTTTATATGAATTATTTTCGAAAAGTCTATGAGAAAAATGAATAGGGAATCCGTTTCTGGAACAGGGGCGGTGACGTCACTGCGCAGGTCTATAGCAGCCTGTTATAGCGCCACCATGAGGTAGCCTTTCACATTCTTATCTATAATTGCACCAATCTGGATGAAACAAAATTAAATGAATGAAATGAAATCGTAAATAATACATTCAATATATACTGTATTATGGAACCAAAGGGACTTTATACAATACATGAGGTATGTAGTACATTGCTTATTGACAGCACCTTCCAGATCAGTTCCAAAAGTTCAATGACAACCATTCATTCATATTTCAAACATGGTATGTCATTGTGTCTCCGATGGGAATCGCTACAATGTAAACAACATTAATTGCCTTGATCACACATTGATGCTGATGACCAGAATGTCGGGAGCCATCAGAGCAGGTCAAGTCATGTCTAATTTGAAAAGCAAATTTAATTAAAATGAAACACAATGAGTTTGCCGTTGGCATGAACCTGGTGCTTCACATTAATATAGAACAATAGTAGCAAAATGGACCCTAACCTCCTACTCACTTACAGTACATACTGTACACATACTGTATGCCTCCGCCACACAAACATATAACAAATACCAGGGGCGGATTGGCCATCTAGAGTACAGGGAGTTTTCCCGGTGGCCTGCGCCACCTAGTGGCCTGGACAAGATCCAAAATGCACTAGTGGCACTTCCAAAATGCACTAGAATGCGCTAGATGCTCGCCTGGAACATACAGATCAAAATGACCATTAATCTTCTACATTCTCTAGTTGTGTAGACTAAGTTGGGCTAATTCACATGATGAATATTTTAACTCTTGAGGGTGTAAAAATTTTCATTTTTACGCTCTCAAAGAGTTACATCTGGTTAACCAGCTGCCCCCCCCCCCCCCCCCTGGCAAAGGAAAAATTGTCCTGGTGGGAAAATATGTGCCAATCTGCCCCTGACAAATACACTCACAAAGTGAATGTGTCTGGGAACAATAGATACTTTCGTAAACACACACGAACACACGCACAAACAAGTTTATATCTACACACATGTAGACATGCACATGCACACACAACCATCAAATGCCTGGGAGACGCAGAAAGGTATTAAGTCTGATATTAAAAGAGGACACAGTCAGTTTCCACAGATCATTAGGTAGATTGGTCCGAAGTGTATAGGTCCATAGTGACCAAATCCACCCTCACCAGACCTAGATTTTATTTTAGGTCTGGCTAGGGGGCTGTCTGTCTGCTCTGTGATGTGATGTGAGAAGCACTGACTGCTCTATGAGCAGTGAGTTGACAATCCAATGGAGTAGACTCACTTTTTAGCTTGTGTCAGCGAGGAGGAACGAAGGGGAGCGTGATAGGGTGTGCTATTTCTGTACATTATTGGGCTTTTGCATGGCTCCTCTGCTACGGAGGAACACACACAAACACACTGTACACGAGATATTGACACTAAAGACCCGCTGAGCTGGCTGCATGGGGCTCACACACGGTGAATTAATAAGTATTAGCTTCCAGCGATGTTTAAAAAATAATTTATAATTGTAATTATTTTTGATAAGTTATCAGTCATGTAGAAAATCTGCTCTTGGGTCTACCATAAATGCATTTTTCTTGCATTTGCACTGTTGGCTGGATGAGAACTAGGGACTGCGTTGCAATTCTTGGGGGCTCTTTTTTTTTAATAATATGTTTATATACTGTAGAATTAATTACTGACCATGATGCTAACAGGGTTTATTCATGATACAGCCACATTTTCTTTCCATGATACATGACCATGATACTAATGATATTACTGGCAATAACACTGACCATAGTGACCATGATTCGAACCAGGGGCGCAATCCTGCGTCCGTGCTCATGGGGGCTGAAAAAAAAAAACATCAACCCCGCCTCCCCGTGGCTCGGGCCCCGGAGCCCCCACAAAGATTGCGCGTCTGATTCGAACCCACTGAGCATTTTTGTAGTCTATTAGATGTCTAAAGGGTAGTCTAAAAATTCTGAACATTATTCTTACCATGATTCTGATCATGATACTGACTGTGATTCGTAAGGATCATTTGACATTGCGTCCAGGTCAGGTGTATGTGGTCACGGGTCACGCTGCACACATGAAGGTAAATTCTGATTATGCATTTCAATGCCATTTGTAGATTTCTGCCCAAAACTTCACTTCATTACCATTAAATGCAATGGTAGAATCCAACCTCATAGGTAATTATAGTGCATAAGAGCCCCATTCTGAGTTAAGAAGCATTCCAACTAAAAGTGTTTACCAGTCTTACCAATGTTTTTGTTATGCCCACTTTACAGTCTGTCCACAATAGCCCCTTGCATATCCCTGTTAGGTTGCTCTGAGTTCCAAATTCATGGAATCCGCTGCTGTCCGTCATGTACTGTACTAGGGGAGAGGGAGGCACTGCAAGCACATTGTTAGACACATGTGCAACACAACACAGAGCTAATGGTCTATTCTCTCTTCAACACTGCCTGTGCCCCCCATGCCCTGAGAGCACATCCCTGCCATTAATAGTACTGCCATCATACGTCTCAGACCAAAATTGGAATATTCAACCTGCATAGTTTGGTTATACTCTCATGCACCTATTGTCCCTATTGCACCTCATACAATCCACAAGAGACTCCAGGTGTGGCACCTTCAGTCTACAATTCTAAATCTTAATGGTCAGTTTCCTATTGCTACAGTACCTATTATAACAGAAAACTGAACCACTGAACCAGAATACTGTATACCTCTGATGACTGTGTTGCCAAGCAAGTCTTATAGTCTTAATTTGGCACTGCAACATTATTATTATTAAAAACAACAACAACAACATAATTCCAGTTATTATTTTTGCTTAATGTACTTGTTTTACTGTAGGATTATGAATCACAATTATTGGTAATACTTGCATTTATCATTTGCTTAATGTCTTGCTGCATGTTGCTCATTATACTGCAGTCACGAATCCTTGTGTTGAAAAACATTTTTAGATGCTTGCATTGCTGAGGACTAGAATATCCACTCCAGATTGGCTTTAGTTCCGCTTTAAAGTTTCATTTAAAGGATTTGTTTTACTTTTGTTTACAAAGATGAATAAATGGAAAGAACCCAAATAATAAAATGACAGAATAAATCTGCCTTGCACGGTGATTCTGGCTTAACTCTGAGAAAACATCTTTTGTAGCGCTCATTTCTGTTACAATGTACTGTAGTTACGTTAGATAATTAATGACTGACTTATATGTAATTAATGGTTATCAGAACACCTGAAGCAGAGTGATTACACATTTAAAAGCCCCAGTGATGTTATATTCTATCACCACTCATGCAATGCAGTCCAATCAAATCCCACTCCGAAATGACCATTGTAAATATTATCTAATATGATTCCTCCTCCGCTTCAGAACAAGACAACTTTATTGATCCCCAAAAGGGCAATTAAGTTGCAGCCTACCCAGTCCATACACATGACACAAGTCAGAGGTAACTGATCAATACGCATGTATGCATAGATCAATACAAGGAATGAGGCAAAGAGGGGCAAAAAAAATAAGCCAAGCGAAATATAATCATGAAAAACTATTCAATTCTAGGAATGTAACATTAAAAACAACTACTTTTGATACTAGGCAGCACTGAAGGACTAATGGTTTGTTTGCACAACCGACCTGAAGTCATTACAGTGAATTCACTGGATGGAAAATACTGTATTATGGACGGGTTGGCGGGTAATACCTTCTTTCTGACCAACATGTTTCTCCCAAAGGAAGCGCAAGTCTATTTCCTGCTGGGCTCCGATTATCTCGGAGCAGATTTTCACAATAACATTTACCACCCGAGATGCCTGGTGGTTTGTTTTGGCCATTCTCATAACACACCGCAGACAAGCAGCGAACAAACGAGGATTTTTGACAGCTCTAAATGAATGTTTGATTTCATAGCAATGGGAAAAGTGCAAAGTAGTCGCGCGCATCCACAAACCAATTAAATCTGCACTGAGCCAAAAAGCAGACAGTCAAAGAATATACAAAGTGCACACTGAATTTGAGTTGAGAATCAGGAGCAGTCTTCCTAAATACATAATGTTTTGGGGAATGTTACATTTGAGAATGTTAAGGCCCTGATACGCCTAGCAATGTTATGATCAATATCAACAAGCAACATCAATTATCAACGTTGACTTTTCACTTTTCTATACAAAATGATCAACTCCTGGTTGTTCAGAAAAGTCAGATCTTTTCTACTGGTCAACATTTCGGAATCCTCCAATCACAGCCCTCCTCATATCACCTGATATGAAAACATGGCTGCTGCCTCACTGGGCAGAAAATTATATATTTTTTTGTTTGCTAAGTGAACATTTGGTTGAAAATGATTCAACACAGACTTAATTAAAAACAAATTGTAAAAAGAATTTGAATTATAATTTCTAATAATACGTTTATTTACCATTAATATGGTGAAAAACAAATTGATGACATCATCAAGTTGTGTTTCACCATATTAATGATTTTTCTTTTAGGACCTTTTTTTCTGAGAGTGTACAACTGTTCTGAGGGTACATTTGGATCACATTTGTACACTCTCAGGGAAAAAAATAAAATGAGTGGAATTCCCCTTTAATGGGAGGTGTTGTCTGTTGCCATGTGTCTCATCATGTTGCACATTGATGTTGACATTGTTAGTTGATATTGATCAAATTATTGCTCATGTATCAGGTCCCCTTTACCATCACACCATTTGTTGTAGGGCAGACAGTAGGGCGCAACCATGTTGTGTTGTCTGGAGAAGTCCATCACTATGACATCATGACCTTGGGGCAAGCTTGTTTTTGAGAACCTTCAGCCATGGTTTTCAACCTTTCATTTCTTTTGTTGTCATACCAAGGCCACCATTTATTCAGCATTTCAGCCATGGACCACAATTTAATGACATGTTTAGCCCCACAGACCCAAAACTAAAGATTTATTTTGTTTTTTGTCTACAATACCAGGCTGAATTTCAGAAACAAAACAGGCAAACAATAGACCAAAAATGACCATCATTCTTCTACATTCTCTAATTGTGTAGATTTGGGCTAATTCACATGATGAATATTTTAACTCTTGAGTGTAAACATGAACTCAAAGAGTTACATCTGGTTAACAGACTTTCCATTTAGCTGTGGACCACCTGGAGTCCTCTCAGCGACCACTGGTGGTCCCCGGACCACCTGTTGAAAACCGCTGAGCATGACGTAAAACCCTGAGGTGAGTTTGTTTTTGAGGCCTTGGTTCTGTACATAACATCCAGTCACCAATTCTGCGAAATCCTTTCTGTTAAATTCTCGGAAGTCTAAGTCAGAATTAAATAATGCAAAATAGATGACTCAAACCATTGGGATACATTACACCCCCCGAAACATTCATTATTCAAACCTATTTTAATCTATTGCTTTCATTAACAAACTGACTGAAGATCAGTCCCTTAGTCGTGATAATGAAAGCAATACGCATCCAGGCCTCATTTCTATGGACTGCTGGTGACATCATGAATATGAGGAATATGTTGTGTTGTTTTGTAGAGCTAAGGGTAGGGTTATATTTCATTTCTTGCAGTTCCAAAATGGAATGAACTCTTGGGATCGGTCGCCAGGAATTTGAATGAGGCACTGGAAGCTGGACATTTTGATGAGGCTGCTGTTGAATGTGCCATTGTGTGCCCACAGTATAATCCAAATAACTCAAGGGAGCATGACTAAATGGCTGATGTCCAATGCTACAGAGCAATAAAAAATAAACGAAAGTTCCAAAATCTTCACACCTGGTTTATCCTCGGTTGTGTGCTGGTTTCTTGCAAGAGAAATAGCTAGTCTAAAAGCTCCCAGGGCATTGTGATGCTTGGTGGACTTGATAGATTTTTCTTATTTTTCATGTGGAACACCCATGCACAGCTGGGGTAAAATAAACAAGATGTTAATGTCTGTTGGCCAGAAGGAACAATTCTGAATTTTAAATGTTTTTGGAAACCTCCACTAAAGTTACCACTAGTTTAGGTTTTATAGTAGAGCAACAAAGGAACAAGGCATGACCTTCATGTCATTGAATTTGACACTAAATTTTAAGTACACAATGTATATTGTGCTCTGGTCTTTCAGTGCTGCAGAGAGACTTCTATCCTCAACGCAATAACTCGAACCATTGTCAACTTGCACAACTATTTTATTGCCTCGTCTTAAAGTTCTCCCCTCCAAACTTTGAGAGTGTTTTGTTTTTATGCTGTGCTATACAGTTAAACCAAGCTTTTCTAATAATTATAGTATGCTGCGGTAGTTTGGGAGTAAAATTTGATTTTTATTGGATATAAAAAACATATATACGAGCACTACATCATGTAGTTATGCTCTACCTACTAATATTTACACTGCACTGCGGGCCTCCTATATCCAGCCTTTGTGCACAAACTTTGCCCTACATACAGTACAAAGATTAAATCCCATTAACAATGAATAGACAATTTTGAGGGTTTGTGTAAACACAAACATTGAAAACGAAGGTGAGGAGGCAAATTCCGATTGGCCGGAATGAGACAATGTGTGACAGTATGACGACAGACAGCCCCTCACTTCACACCGAAGGTCACATTTTTTACCATGAAAATGTGCAGCAAACATTACGCATAATGCTGTTACACCTGCCGTAACGCTTACCTGTAATGGCACTTACGCAAACATTTTTACAACCCTTTAGCCTCAAAGGATGAATGCATGAGTCATTTTTTAAGGAGCAGCTCGCGATGCAGCAGCCCCAGGAGTGCACCTGGAGGCAGAAATCTCAATTTGGGCATTTATCCTATGAGGCTAACGAAACATAAGTTGTTTCGGCGTGCCCTATGGTTGGTTCTCGCCCTTAAGGCATCTTACTTGTTTTTTATATATTTAATATTTTGCATAATTGTAAGCTATGTGAGACGTATACTCAAATGCCTCTCATATTGAGTAGAATGACTCAAAACAATGTGTTACACATCATAAAACAGTCACCTGTTTTTACATATGAATTGCCACATGGATATGTGATGATGGATAAATGGATAAATGATGACGAAATGATGAAATACGTGCTCAACGGGATGATGCAAGCTGGGATTGATGCCACTTGGAATTGGAAATGCATGCCCCCACCCAGTTATACAATACCCATTGTGGCTGTTATGGTCCCTTTTAATGTACAGTATGCCCACATAGGGATTTCTGAGCCGAACGTGAAGGTATGAAGGCTTGAAGTCTGTCATACAGTACAATATCTGGACATAGTGGTCAGATAGGTGGTTCAGGTCAGCCGTATCTCCATAATGCTACAGTACAGTATGGGCATTATCAGCGGTTCTGGACAGCCGAAATTTCCATAATGCTGATATGCGCTTATCAGCCGGTTCAGCGGTTCTGGACAACCAACACTGTACACGACACTCCCTCTGGTCTCAGACTGTACGTGAGAACAGACAGGGAGTTCAAATTTGATCAGTCAACGGTTCTCGACATACGTGAACACTGAGACACTCACAGATTTTTTGCACAGTTACAGTTGGATGGGGTACGATTTCTTTCTAGCCACCAGCACTTAACGTTAGTGCAGTACCTCCACAACCCCACATCACTTAATATCAAAAGCACCGTCATCTTTTAACTGCCTTTAACAAGGCAGGCTGTGTCCTGTTCTCTGTAGCAGGCGTTCAGGTGATGCCTCTGCACTTCACATGCAGGAGGGCCTTTCATTTCATATACAGTAGGATGAGTGCTCAGCAGTTCAGGGCGGATATCGTCGGCAACAGCCTCTCACTTCAACATTTCAGGACACAGACATTTTCAACATCACAGCACCAAGCTCTTACACCTGCTATACCTAGTGGCTGACATTTGCACGCCCACCATACACTGCAGTAGGATTCCCCTGGCCTGTGCGCTGGAGATGTCTAGCAAAATGCCAAGCATTTTTTCCCCTGTGGACAACATCCAATGGCCATTTAATGGAATGCATAAATTATACCCCGCCGTATGTACAGCAGACTCATGTGCCAGAAATAGTATCTATTGACCTATGGCACTTAAGGCTTTGTTTTGTTCGTTTTGTGCGTGCAAAAACAAGTGGCCAGGTCTATGAAAACAAACACAACAAATGAAAATAGCAGAACTGCAAACTCACAGTGACACATTTGAGGTTGTCTGTGGACAATTCCATATTAGTCTGGGGTTCTTTGACATGAAGAAATATGGGAACCACTGATTTACACAACATTAGGAAGCAAGGCCAAAAAAAACACAGCCACAACAACTAACAATACTTATTTACAAGCAACTTTATAGAACGGCAAGCCAGAGGTCGCTTATAATAGACAGACATGGCAAAACTGGCTGCAGGAAGTGAAGCGTGCACATAGCTTCCAGAAAACGCTTGCACTCGTGGAAAAATCAAAGCCACATCCGAGCTTCTCTTTCCATCCATCACCTGTCTAAAACACAGGAAGTGACGTCAGCAGCTTTTGCCCGCTGTGGAATCTTAAGAGTGCCTGCACTCAAAGAGCCCCCATTACCTTCCCACCAAAACAGGTAGATGATTTCTAGACAGGGACTTGGGACAACATTGTATCATATCTGAACATATCTACATATTAACTAGCAGTTCCCTAATAGGTTTAATCTGACATTGACCATATTATGCCAGTCAAAAGGGCATTAGTGATTGATATTTCACTCAGTGAACAGGACACTATTCTCACCACAGGGTTCCACAAGTCACCCTCAACGGCTGAGCTTGACACCTCTCTTCTCTTTCTTTCTGACATCATCCTAAATGTTTGTTTGTTTATAATTATCTGGAGCTAAGTATATTGACGGTATGCCTGTCACTCTGAAAAATATCTCTTCGTACAAGCATGAAAGTGGGCCCTGGGCAGAAGGGCCCATTCTCTAAATGAAGGTGTCACCATGTACTGAGATACTAAGCAGTCTCACAAAAAAGTGTCTCGTTCTCTCAGTTAGACACACTTTTTGCGGAGACTGCTTACTATCTCAGTGCACGGTGACACCTTCATTTAGAGAGCGGCGGGGCTTTCTGCCCAGGGCCCACTTTCATGCTTGTACTCAAAGATATTTTTCAATAAAAGAGTCCTGAGCAACAGAGAACCTCTCCATGCCTGCTTTCTTTCCTCTTCATGGTGACAGACAAACAGGGAGCCAGTCCGATGACAGATACAACAATTGTAATTCAAGATAATCATGTAATCATATTTTAAATTATCTCGAAATTTTCTCTTATATGCCTACTGGAGTGGCATCTATATAGTATTTGGACTTTTTTTTTTTATCTACAGCAGGGGTTTTCAACAGGTGGTCCGGGGACCACCAGTGGTCCTTGAGAAGGTTCCAGGTGGTCCCCAGGCTAAATGATGGAAAGTTGGTTAACCAGATGCAACTCTTGAGAGATAAAATACTCATCATCTAAATTAGCGCCGCTTAATTAAGAAGTTTACACTGTATTGGAAGTGTGGACAAAAAAAACAAAATAATTCCTTAATTTTAGGTCTTTGGTGTGAAAATGTAATCAAATGGTGGTCCGTGGCTCAAATGCTGAATAAATGGTCGTCCCTGGAGTCAAAAAGGTTGAAAACCCCTGATCTCCAGCAAATCTCTTAAAAAATCACAGATCTACCAGCAAGCTTGGCTAAGGTTTTCCACAGAATGAGAATACCTGGGGGTGTAAGTCTTGATAGGGGCAGCAGTGGCATAAACCTTATAGGCCACATTAAGACTAATCCATCACTAACCCACCCTAGGAGTAGAGGAGCTAGATTCCAACAGAAATGTTAGAAGAAGTGAATAGCCACCACCTTCCATATAGGGTTGTGAAACTTTGACGATTAAAAGGGCCACTATATTTCCACACTCACTCCAGAGGGCTACACTGTATGTTACTGTGGTAGCAAGAAATACGTTGTGCTGCGTCACATTTGGTCTTGTAGTCATTTTTGCTATATTTGAATTCATATCCTGATTTTATCTCAATGCATTTAGCTATACTTAACTTGATGAACTATACAAATATACATTGGACTTAAAAAGACACCAAGATCGTAATGAAGCTACAAATATTGAAGTAATTGTATAAGTATTGGAACAGCAGAAATCAATTATATATATATCAATGTTCTGATATTAACTTGGGGCCACATTAACCCTATCGCTTCTAATTGATTTATTGTTTTCTTGGCGAGCCTACCAGTGACATGGCCATTGATACTTATGACGTGTAAATTGATTTGTCTATAATAAAACATATTTTTAGCCGATCACCATTTGTTTTTGCACAATCGCCTAACGACAGGCTGTACTCACTCAGAAATGATCAAAATCGCCTGGTGCACGCTCCTACGTGCACGCGTGCGTGTCCATGTCCATCGCTGATCATCATTACGGCCTGATTTGAGTTATTTATGATAATGATCATATCATTATCATACAAACGTTATTTGAAAGGGAATAATTTGATGAATAAAAAATGCGAAAACTACTGGTAGGGAACTACTATATACACATGTCAAGTACGTCATTGGTTGTTATTGAGTTAGGTTAAGGTGTGTGGATCCCAGTTGCCTATGGGGCTATGCGCAATTGCACATCACCTCCGCTGAAATGCCCTGGAGCAACGTACTAAGTGAAATTCTCCCAGCGGATTTGCTCAGTGGTATAGGAAAGGTTGTACTGGTCAGCTCCCATGTTTTAATCTGTTTTTTTTTTTTTTTTTTTTTTTCTCAGCGAAAATTCCCTGGAATTGACTTGCAAGAATTGACTTATTCATGTTGTCTCATTACTAAAACTAAAATCATGATCATGTTGAAAATGGTCCCCCCCCCCTCGCTCTACACATTTACATTTTCATTGCCAAAAATAGCAGATCTGCTGCACAGTTTTCAGTTGAAAGTTTTGTACAGGAAATGGTTTGACAACGTATAAGCCTTATCTCAACTTCACATTCACACCTTCACGATCCAATGAATAATCCACGGTCTCTCCCTCTTCCTCTCCATTATACATGAGCTGAAATGAACTGGCTGGAGGGTGAATGCTTTCACCTTTTGGAGGAATGATCGCCAGTCACTGTAGAATGTCCCCATATAACCCCTACATATACACTTATTTAACCCCTTACACCCCATTCACTTTGTTCACAGAGGAGCCCCAGGTGTCTGTACGTTGTCCCCTCCTGTTTGTTTCCCCCTGCATCATCTCTTCAAAAAATAGCCGATCTTCAAGTTCAACAATTTGCAACACGTTCTGGGCTTCATTAGATTGGCGCCCAGCTGCCTCCCCCGCCAGGCCAGCTGGGGCACCTCAGAGCCTTATAGTGGAAGAGTTGCAATATTGAGGGGCCAGAAACCAGAGCGGAGCAGCCCGGTCATGTGATTTGTCACGTGACTATACAGAGCCTCTCTGAGTCCTAACTGCAATTGGGAATACATGGTTTTCAACAACAACGACACAAATAAGAGCTATTTAGCGGTGCTATAATTAATATTATTAAATAACACCTAAAATAAAGTTGTTGTTTTTTTAAAGTCAGCTGGATTAAATACTTGAGTCCAACACATTTCTGCATACTCATACCCCCAATAGGAGCCAGTTACAGCCTCTGTATCACGAGAATGACAGTTGTTAACAGTGTGTGAATGTGTTGCTATTGGCCCAATGCTCCTCCAGCAGCGCGAGCACCCGGGGACATACGAGTGAACAGGAATATTGCAACTCCCCCACTATTAGGCTCTGGGGCACCTGATGGAAGGGAAAAGAAATAACAGGTTGGGATAATGTGTTCCTTCCATGCAATACATCCAAACCAGGAAACGCCCACTATCAGGTGAAAAGAAAGGCTGTTTTTTTTTTTTTTTTTTTACCAAATCTTCGCTAACCTAGGCGATGACCAGAAAAAGGAATCTACTGTAGTGTTCACATGGCTAAGCTGTGTGATCATACTGTGCAGCTTCAAATCTAAGAAACGACTGACTGAGAATGACTGATAACGCCATTATACAGTATTTTCCTGGCTGTTTGTTGAGCTATTAGACAGGTGTATTGAGTGTTGGGTTCTGGGCGTTGTGGGAAAGAAACCACACCACAAGATATCGATGAACTGCTTCTATTTTGTATGAGGCAGTGAGAAAGTGCAGTCAGGTTCCAAATGTGCAAAACTGTGGATCCATCCGTACAACTGGAAGCACAAACCGGTGTCGATCTTTATAGGAAAATGCATTACACAGGGTGTTCTGTTGACTGCTCCAATGTCAATTTTACAATAGCAGGCTGTGGCAGGACTACAGTCTGTATCTGTCCCAAGATCAGAACTGACAAAAAAAACAATGTTTCTGAATGCTAGCAGCCCTACAAGCTCACATTTTGATGCTGAGTTAATACCTGGGGTCATGAAGTGCCATGTTTCTATTTTCTTGATGGTCAGTGTGTCATAACGAAAAGTTATGAACCACATCAAAGCTGAGTTTGAATGTTTTTTTTTAATCCTTCTGAAATATTATTATTTTTTACATGCTGGTATTCACATTAGACCCCCAGAGCATCAACCCAACTATCTCCCAGACTCCCTCCTGAGTCAGAGTTCACAGTTTGAGTGAATGTAGAATTATGCGCAGGTGCAGGATGTAATTTGCATACAGATTTGGTGGAAACTTAATTTGGTGTTTCAAACCCAAAATCACCTCTCTCACACTTGTGCAATGTGCCAAAAGGTGATCAACCTCCACTGTGCCAAAATGCACTACTACTGCACACACTCTTGCATATCCTGATCCCAGGTTGAATTTGTTCCACTTACATTCCCCAATGCAGCAATTTGCTGTATTGGAATTTATTCATCCTATAGTATCAACAAAATGTAGTTTTTCTGCCTATATTGGTCGATAACAAGAAAACATCGAAATGTATAAGAGAAAACTTTATTCCCTACGGTACATTTAACAGCGAGTGCATTTAAAGCAGCACTAGTTTTGACGAATGCCTTTTACACTTCACAAAATATTGACCGGTTTACGCGCACATATCCATTTCCCCTGTCATCCCCGGAGCTCTGTGATGGAAGCCTCTACTCTGGACATGGAGGCGAGTCCATTAATCAGCTGCTGCTGGAGCATGACAAAGGCTCAGAGCTAGAGTTGGAAGAGCTGCTGGAGTAGAGGAGTAGGAGGACAGCAAAAAGTTCCTCAACTAACTCCTGTGTCTAATTTGATACGGTCCATCAACTGCTGTGGACAACTAGCAGACGGAGAGACGCCGCCGCCGCCGCGGTGGGACTGAAAATGAAGTCTGTACAGACAGAAATGATAACATCTTAAATTACTACTACTAGTTCTATACATTTTTCATACCAGGGGGGGCACTATTTATTCAGAATTTGAGCCACGGACATTTTAGCCCCACAAACGACAAAACTAAAGATTTATTTAGTTTTTGTCCACAATTCCAGGCTGGATTTGGGGAAACAAAACAGTCAAACATACAGATATACTGTAAATGACCATTAATCTTCTACATTCTCTAGTTGTGTAAACTTGGGCTAATTCACATAATTAATATTTTAACTCTTGAGAGTGCTCTCAAAGAGTTATATCTAGTTAATCAACTTTCCATAATTTAGCCTGGGGACCACCTGGAATCATCTCAGGGACCAATGGTGGTCTCCGGACCACCTGTTGAAAAAAATACCCAGTCCGTCCTGGAAGATATGCATGCGTGCAGTGGGGGGAGGGGCTTGGTGCAACAGCACATGCACCAAGGCCTGCCCCCCGCGATCCTGATTGGAGGAAGGCCCCCCCTCCATGCTGATTGGAAGAAGGTTTGGTCAACCACCACCAAAGCCGAAACTAGGACTTTTTGGACCCCATGTGGGAACTCCTTGTGCATAGGGATGATCAAAATAGAAATAAATAAATGATATTTTATTTAAGTGAAATCAATGAATATACCTCTAAAGCCTTCGCTGGAGTGTGATGAAAAGAACTACCGTAGTAGCTGAAGTGGAGGGATGAAGCGTGGATGATGTAAAAGACTGTAACTGGATTTTTACGTGACTATAGTCACATAATTAGTTAATGCACCAATGCAACCCCCCAGAATCACTATTCTCGGGTTTAAGTACAATAACTAAAATCTGCCTGGATGTCCATATGACATTTTAGTCAGGGGGAATAATCAATAAATAATACATTTTATGAAAAATGTATGTATTTGAAAATTTCAGACCTATAAGCTCACAACATGTTGCGCCGTGAGCATGTAAGATCAAAGATCTTCCCTCAAGACAGAACATACGGCATCTGAACAAATGTGTTACGTTTTCGATCGATTTCTTTCCCTCCCTCTTCTTTCCATTCCTTTCTTTTCTCCGCAGCGGCGTATTATACTATATAGGCCTGTGATGTACTGTATGATGAGCGATGGCCTGATGCATTCCACTCCAGTTAAAGTGGATTTATGCTGATGGATGGATCTGAAGAGCCTGCATGCAGTCAACATGACGGGAGTAAGGAGGGGGAAGAGGAATTGCTGAGCACACCACATGTTAGAGCGGGGTTATCTCAGCACAACACTCTGGGGTAGAAGTGTGCCACCACACACGCATCACACGCGTCTTCACACACACACACACACACACACACACACACACACACACACACACACACACACACACACACACACACACACACACACACACACACACACACACACACACACACACACACACACACACACACACACACACACACACACACACACACACACACAGGTCATGTGACTTTTGTTTTTCGAGGAACTTTTGCGTCTGGCAATAATGAGCCAGTCTGTCTGCCCCCCCCCCCCCCCCCCACGAAAGACTCTTCTGATCATAGCGGAGTACAAACGGGATGGATGTGGGCCACGAAAAAAATAAATCAATGGCTTCATTCTTCAGAAGATAAAAGCTTTTAGGCTTATAATTATTCCCTGGTTGTAGCGTTTGTTGTGAATTCGCTTACCACTCAATTCAGAGGTGAAGGCACTGGCGTAAACACTTTACAAGGATGATCAACAAACACACACACACACACACACACACACACACACACACACACACACACACACACACACACACACACACACACACAGGCTTTTTATCATTTAAACTAAGGTGTTAATTATTTGCTTGCTTAAGTGCAAAGGTTGAAAATATAAATTATTTGGCCATTCAGAATAGACCAGAATATTGCACAGATTAGTTTGACCTGGAGACTATACCTGACTAAGCATTTAAAGACAGAAAAATTATTTCGTTGGGGCCGTTTTACTAGCTGCGGTTGGACCATTGGTAACCCTAACTCTTTGCCCATTCTTCACTGGCCATTATAATCCTAACCCTAAACAATCTTAGTAAAACTTATGGCTAAACCTAACCTTAACTCCTGCTGCTGCGACTGAAAACGGTTGCGGGGTTTGCTGAGTGGTTTGCCAACTGATAACCATTAGTTATCAGTTATTCATTCTATATTTTTTTTAAAGATGGAATCCTAACCCTAAGTCCATTAATAGAACAAATCAAGTAATTGATCAACATTTCAACAATGTGATATTAATGTCTTGAGTCACACAAAGTCTGCACATGATTTCAGTATATTTCAGTATCTTTCTTGATGAAATGAACAAGGAGCACACAATTGTAAACCAGTGTACTCTTAACTAGTGTGCCCAATGGCTGTTTTTTTTCTCAATTGCACTGTAAATCTCCCAGCTGTTATCGGTTTTGTTGCAGTGTGTACTTGACTTGTACTCTAATTCTCCATTTCTGAAAATAAAAATGTCCATTCATTCATTTCATTCAATCTATCCACCGGATTCCACATGAATTAATTCATTAATTAGCAGAATGAATAATAACCGTTGTACTGGCTTTGGCAGCTGAATCCCCCACGGGATCAACTGCTAAAGGTCTATTTACGGTATTTATCTGTAACAAATCCTATATTCACACTTGCTAATTGGTGGGCAGATCGACCCTGTCACCCTAATAATGACATAATCACAATGGAAAAAAACATATGCATGTTATTACGACTTCACAATGAACAATAAATAAACCTGCTACGCCCAGATATAGGTACAGTATATACAGTGGTTGTTCAGAGCCACAGATACAACGTAAGGTGGGGTTATGTGCATACATCCTCGGCCTCACCCACATGCTCTGCACTAGCATCGGGTATACTTGACAGATACAAGATACTCTAAGATCTCTATATGGGGGGACACAGACAGACAGGTGGTAACAACTGGTATACTCTTAAAAAGCCACTAAAGTCAGCTATTGCTCCATATATGGGCATAAAAAGGACACTGGGAGAAAGGGACACAGACAGGTAGTAGTGTGGGTATACTTTGACCAAAGCCAACATGACTCTGACATATGGTAGAAAAGCTCCTAAAGTAAGGCAATGGTAATGGCTAGGTAATAGTAAGGTAATAGCTTGATACGCAGAAGCAGGGTTTTACAGAACCTCCCAAGGGAGGACAGACTATGCACCCACTGCGCACAAAATGTGGGAGAAATGGTGCTACACTAACCACCTGCCCCATACCAAGACATCAGAGACACATATTTTTCACAAATTACACGCACTCCAACCTCAATGTGAGTTGAGGTTGCCCACGTAAACAGAACTGCTAATTTTAAACAGACGTTAAATCTGATTTCCCGCTTTCTTTTTCTGTGTAATCTTGAGGAAATGTATTGCCTGTTATAACATGTATAAAATAATGAAATGTGACATAACTCTGTACCCTCTCCAACTGTATATACTGTATTTTATTGTACTGTATTTGTGACACTTGGCACTTTGAAATGTACTGAAAACCATTTGTTTTCTCGTGCCAATAAAGCTTCTTTGCATTGATTTTTTTTCTTCATTGAAAATTGAATTGAACCTGGAGCTCCCACTTAATGGCCAGACCATAGTGTAACCTGTGGTGCAATAAGGCTGAGTCCAATTGGCACGGCCGTAGCAACCTGGGGGTCATGGCTGCTTGCTACTGTATATACACTGCAAATAAGAAATTGAAATGTGTCAGCTTTGCAAAGCCATTCAAAAGATGAGTTGAATGAAAAAGCAGCAGCATCCGCATGAGTCCCTTTGCTATCTTCATAATTATACCACCAACAATAATGCCAGTAATAAGAAGAAATCCTGTATACAGTACATGCATAATGAAGGTTTAAAAAGGTTCCATAATTATGGCTTAGAGAGGCTCACACATGCAGTATCACGGCTCATAATAACTGGCGAGGGAAGGATTGCGGAGGCTGTACCTGTTCCCTTTGGATGGCTCTTACACTGCATGGACGCAATTCCTTTACTATAATCATTTAGGCAGGAATGCACACCAGTGTGAAACCCAGTGCTGGAAGAAGCAATGTAAATGGTAGTAGTAAAATACTGCAAATAGCAGCATCCACTGGCCTATTGGTCCAAAAGCCTGCCACATATGGCTGTGCAGGGGCGTTTTTGCCATTATTAGGCAAAGTAGGCTGTTGCCTGGGGCGCTATGAGGGGGGGGGGGGGGGGGCAGGGCGACCACCAGACATGCTTTAAAAGGATCCGAGTCTAATAAGCCTCATATGAATAAATACATTATACTTGTCCTCTGTAACTTGGATTGAACATTCTCCCTTGGGGGGCACCATTTTGCTGTGCCTGTCATAGGTATGACATCAGAGATTTTCCCTGGCTCCAGGGAAAACCTTGCCTGGGGCTCCAAATTGCTTAGAAACGCCACTGTGGCTGTAGCCTGACGTGTGTTGTGTGTTCGAATCCCACTCATGACGACCTTTGCTGCATGTCTCTCCCCTTCTGTCTCTTTCTTTCCTGTCTGTCTTCACTTGAAACAATCAATCAATCAATCAATGGAAATACTCCAGCAAAAGTACCATGAAATGTTACTTACGCGTCCTACAGAACCTAAAACAACTAAATGTATTTGGTTTCTTTCCAATACTGGTGAGAACATGCCATATAGTCGCCGAGTATAAAACTATGTTCGAGTGTGTAATTCATTGGTTTTCAAAGTATGTTCCAGACATCCCATGCGGCTCTGGAGAGGTTTGCCAGCAAAGTGAAGGACAGTCTAATTTCACTGTTTCACGGCCAAATGTTAGGCTAATGGGAGCCTGTATAAAATTTTATATTCTCATCATAATATTTTCTAAGAACAATTCTCTAATAGATGTCCCTGCACTCCCTGCCATAAAATATCTCCAAATTGGTGTCCATGACCTTTGGCCGGTCCTTGACATTCAAATGGCGGGGGACTGATTGGTGAAATTATTATAAGAAAGCAGCTGAAATAACGAAAATATAATGTTATATTGTGTAATTGTTCCACTATTATTGCCATATTTTATACTGTACGTGATTCATTGTGACCCGTTGTAGCCTCAAACTCCACAACCACAGATGGGTGTCCATTTTGATTATCCCCAGAGGATAGTCAAATTAAAATAATTTCTGGCTTGTTGCGTCTCAGATGTTCAGTAGAGTCTGGCAGTCTTCAGGGTTCCAAAATCATTCGCTGATTGCACTCAAACTAAGTGTTGATTTGATGAAATCAATAAAGCGACAACCAAAGCACTCCCTAGTGTACAAACACATTCAATGTGAATGATTTAATTGACAGACTGACTGACTGAATGACTGACTGACTGATTGTGGATGGACATGCACAGGGAAGTGGCACTTCCAAAATGCACTAGAATGCGTAGAACAGTCAACCATTTTCATACCAGGGACTATTTATTCTGCATTTTAGCCACGGACCACCATTTGATGTTGAGTGTCTCTCAGACTAATTTAGAAGAAATAACTGGCAAAATGTTGGTCAAAATAGCAATTCTTCTACATTTTGTAAATGTGTAGATTCCTGAAAATTAGGTAATTCAGATGTTTAAATATAATTTAACTCTTGAGAGCATAAAATGACACCAAATGGACCTGTAAGGGTCCATTTGGTTTCATTTTACGATCTCAAGAGTTACAGATCTATAAGGGTCCATTTGGTTGCCAGTGGTCCTTTCTTGGAAGGAAGGAGGACTCTATCATAGAAGGAAAAATGGTGAAACACGAGGGTTTTATCTCTGGCGCCTGTCAACCAATTTCGGCCCAACTCACCAGCCAAAAAGCACCAGATTTTCCGCCAGGAGTTTTTCACTAATTTTGGGGCAAGGGTTGTCTGGAAAAAAGCTAAATATAGCGTCATATGCGCCAAGTTGGCAACACTGCAGGTAAGTGTAGAAAAATACAATAAGGTCTGCTAAAAGGATGTGTCCAAGAAAGCCTCTGGCTTGTTTCCATCATCAAAACATTCAGAATCTAGCGGCATGATTTATTCAGCTTTATTTATTCAACTATTCACGCAGTAATGATGTCACATAACCTTGAACCCTCTCTACTGCACGTGGCGATATCAGCTTTTGACGATGATTAAAAGGAAGCTATGAACCTATGCACGTATTTACATTGTGAATAAAGCACTGAGGTCCTCGTTCATCCCCTGGTGCACAGAAGTAATTTCCCTCTAGGACCCGAATGGAAACAAGACTGCAAGGACTTGGAAGTGTTTGTATGTATTGTGTCTATTTGCATTTCTGTCTAATAAATTATTCAAACTCTATAGAGAATGACATTAGGTCATCTTTAATCGAATTGCGGTACAAAAACAAATTCTCACAGAGATATTGTATGGTTTACGATAGTCACTCACTCATGGGTTAACGCAGTTTCTGGCAAAGGTTTTACTAATTTGGCTGCAGTAACATTATCTTAATTCTCATGTCTCATTATTCTCCCCTTCATATCCAAATGAGTCATACAGTGCTCATTTGTATATTTTCTGGAACACAGTTCTAATTTGACACAATATTAACCAAGTCTTGAAATTCAGAATTATCAGGGGTGAAGAAAGGGGGGGGGGGCAGACATGACCCAGGTATAGGATTTCAGTTTCCTTAATTAAATTATGTTTGGTGCATTGCATTATGTATTCAGCTCACAAATCCCCTGAAAATCAATTCACTATTCTGCTAATTTTATTGCTTCATTAAATCAGCGTTGTGCCATCACAGGAAAAAAAAATACAAATGTACAATATAATGTCCTTGGTGAAACAGACAGCTTTCTTGTCAAAGAAAAAAGGAATGAAGGATATGATTTATATTCAATATTCTCGTTTCCTGGACTGCAATATTCCCCACAGCATAATCTATAATATTTTATGTGTGCTTGTGATCTACAGGCTCAGCCTGCGACGCGTCCTGACTGCCTTTTCCAGAAATGGAGAAGCTCTGCAGAAAATCTACCTGGCAATCGATTATGACGTCAAATCCACACAAAAAAAAAAAATCAACAAAAATCTTACCCTTAGTAAGATCATTTTTGTATTTTTCGCGTAGTTACGCTGCCATGGTACAAGATTTTTTTTAATTAAAGATGGACTATTGCCATTGAGTCCAATGCATTTCTGCTCTGACCAGACCCCCCCTCCTAGTCCTACTTCCCAACTACAGTCTTGCAAGACGCCACGTATTGTGAGAATGAGACACTAGTATTCTGCTCCCTATTGAATCCCATTTATGGTTTGAAAGTGGACCCATAGGGCTCCCCTCCATGCTCCTCCAGCAGCACAAGCACACTCGGAAGACATAGGAGTAAACGGGAATATCCGAACTCTCCCACTATAAGGTATCGATTCAAACACCATAGAGCAGTGGTCTCAAACTGCCGGCCCGCGGGCCATTTCCGGCCCCCGAGATGATATTTTGTGGCCCCCACCTTAATATGAACGTTTAATATTAATGCGGCCCGCGACGGCCGCGAGTTCCCCTGTCAAATTCCGACCAGGCAGCCCAAAGCATTTGCGGGAGAACAGTCTGTTACTATTGACTGCTCATTACTGAGATCCTGTTTAAAGCCCGCCTACTGGCTTTACCATTTGCACGGAATAGCAAAGAGGAACCGGATCTGCACCCTGAAACACGCCCCTCCCCCCGTGCAGTTTAGTTCATTCTGTCGCTGAACTGTCAATCTGAGGAAATGCAATGACGCCATTGGCTGCAGTACGGGCGAGATCCTGTCATGGCGTCTCTCTATCCACCGCTCCGTGTTTACAAACACACGTAGGGAAAAGAAAACTTTGCCTTTTTACCAAGGACTGCGTTCGGTTTGGTAAATAATGACAGCGTAGCAGTTTTCTAAAGCCCGATACGGGCGGATGCATGGCTTATAAAGCAGCACGCTGAGCTAAGGTGAGTAGCCTAAAACGAGCTGTTGTGTCCCCCTTGCCCGTAGTGAACGGTGTTGTCGTTGCTCCAGGGCAGGCTTACATCTGCGCTGGATAGAATCATAGCCATCTAGTAGAAAAGTTGCGACATTGTGGGGTCAGAAACCGAAAGTGCTGAATTATTTTCAAAGCCCCATTGCGCGACCACTGCAGACAGCATTGCCAGCAAAGATGAGACGTCGCGCAACTGGGATATAGTTTTCAAAGAGGCTAGCGCAAATAAATAAAAGCCTATTTAGGCACGTGTAAAACATGACAACTATTGGGAAACCAATGCTGCTAGTTGGGCTTCTGATGGTCTACTCTAGTGTCATGTTTGCAAGACTAGTTTTTGAGTGACACTGACAAACTATATTTTTGATTTTATTTATTTTATGGCGCTGCTTTGTAGTGGCTGTATAAGTTCAAAAAAGCTGTAGTTGGCTTTGTTAGGAATATAAATTGATAGCTAAAGTAAAGATTTTGTTACTGCTTCCTTATTGGTTGTAATTCATGCCATCACAATCAAATCAGAGCCACTTTGTTGATGGGTTGGCTGGTCTGGTTATTTTGTATTGTTTGTAGGTTCTATTGTCCAGTAAATAGTTCATTTAATATTGTTCAGTTATAGTTATTATCATAATCCTATTATGTGCTACTGAATGAAACAGATAGCACAGTGGTATATCAAAGGAAGGAAGGAATAGAAATAGAAAGGAATAGAAATATTATTATAGAAATGTTATTTTTGTTTTTTGTGCGACACAACACCACCTATGCACACACTCTTTATCCCACATTGGTGAGTCTGAATCTACTTAAATTTAAGTGAAATGAAGGCGAAAATGGCGAAAAAATAGGCTTGAAATGGCAAAAAAAACGTTTGTCCATGTGACGCGCTGTGGCTGCGGCCCGGCCTCAACCAGGCTCTGCTTCTAGTGGCCCCAAGGCAAATTGAGTTTGAGACCCCTGAAAACACCATAGAGCATCACCATAGCTCATGTAGTTTTATGTGTTCATAAAATTGCTAACCTGTCGATTTTACTGTTCGAAGATCTGGATCGGGAGCCAGTACAGGATTTCTTTTAAATAAAAATGCTAAAATCAACAGGAAGTTAACACAATGTTGTGGCTGTGGCACAAACAGTATCAGCGATTCTATGTGCGGCAACTGTTTTTATTAGTATTGCACAGTGAAACCTACATTCTCTATCTAAAATAAAGGAATTTAAGATCTGAGCTTCAAGTCCAGTGCTTCCAGTCTAGGACTTTGTCACACTTCGCCCAACACTTCGCCAACGCACGTCTATGTAGAAGAGCAACCATTGGACTGGCCCCATGAAGTGAACAGAGTTGTCACAACGTTCTCGGTGTTGGTACTTGAGCTCCACTCTGGTGGTACAGATGACTAGCCCAAACAGGGGGAATAGGCTATCCAGCCATGCTGAAATGGCCATGACAGCGTTCCTTTAAAAGACAACTCTTTTTTTCCAATGAAGGTTCATGTTTTAGAATTATTATTCGAGAAAGTAAATGATGGATGTTAATTGTTTTACATTCCTTGCTTTCTTTAGTTTTAGGGATCCTCTGGAAGGGGGCATACGAAACATGCTCCTAAATACATTTGTTTACAAACATTTAAAGTGATTTCCTTTTTTATTATTTACTACAGTCCTAATGAGGCCTGTTATGATTTCCCCAGGAAATCATAACTGGCCAAGGAAGTTCACAGGATCTACTGAGGAGGCATGTCTGACCCAGAGGCTCAATATGACAGTTGTCACTTTCAGTACATCATTTGAACATAAACCCATATAGTCCCTAAAACTAAAGAAAGCAAGGAATGTAAAACAATTAACACACATCTTTTACTTTCTCTAATAATAACGTAAAACATGGACCTTGGTTGAAAAAAGGGTCCGGTTGTCCTTTAAAACATATTGATCACATTAGGCTGCATTCACATGAGATCAGACAAGCGGTAGAGGGCAAACGGGACTCATTTTAGTGGATGGGAGCAGGAAAGTAGACCAACCGGACGGCATGGCACCAGGGCAGACAGAAATTGCAAGCGTGTCCACAGTGTGGCATCTCCATGGAGACAGTCTGCCAGACAGACAGACAGACAGACAGACAGACAGACAGACAGACAGACAGACAGACAGACAGACAGACAGACAGACAGACAGACAGACAGACAGACAGACAGACAGACAGACAGACAGACAGACAGACAGACAGACATCCTGCCTGACTTCCATAGTAAGCCATAGTAATAAGACAGACATCCTGCCTGACTTCCATAGTAAGCCATGGTAATAACACTTGTCTCTGCAATTGTTATTATTCACATAAGAATTAAAAAAAAGACTATGACCTTTAAAATTAAAATTTAAAGGTCATTAAATTAAATTTGCTCAAATAAAACGCAGAAACTGCAAAGCTGCACATTATTTTGGACAGTTTTTGGACCGACCTTCAGAACATCTGCTTGCACAGCAGAGCAAACAAGAGCAGCTTTGAGGAATAGACAATGAGATTAAACAAAGGTTCAATGCTCTTTAAAGCCTCAGTGGAATGAAACATGCCTTTTCCACACTTTTAGACCACATCCGGGGTCATTATATGTATGGCCATAGCCATCAATACAGGACATGCCAAAGAAATTGGAACATTTTCACTTTTGTGTATCAAAAAAAATCGAACTTCCTGGAAACGAAAACATGCTGTATGATGACCTCTCCACTATCACAGCAATAAAAGCCAATAGAAACCTTTCCATTCCATTTTTTTGAAGAGTCGCCTTCAATATGACATCCAATCAGTGTATTACTCCCCTTCAGTGGGAATGATTACCACTACAATATGTACTGTATATACAGTAGGTTGTGTGTAGGTTGGACCTGAGGTTGCTGCACATCACTTTGGCACTTTTGTTTACAAACAACAGTAACGTGGGCACCAAGCATACTCATTGACAGAACAAAAAACCCACAGCCTGGGGTGTTAATCAGGGGTGTAGTGGAGGGGGGGCGCAGGGAGACGGCGCCCCCCCACTTCTCACATCTAAAATATTTTGGGGGCAAAAGTAGGCCTATGTTTTTTTGTCTTGTCATTTATATTTATGGATACAATTAGGCATTGTAAACAATCGTTCTCAATTATGCTATATACTTACTACAAATGCAAGTGTGCATGCACGTGTCTTAAAGGGGAATTCCACTTATTTTCAATATTTTACTATGTCATTAATATACCTTAGAGATATTGTGTGGACACTACAGATTCTGTGTTTCCTAGAAATGGAGGTGAAAAAAAATAGCATGGTGAAATACATCTTGATGACATCATCAAAATGTGTTTCACCATGTTAATGAGTTTCCTTTTTTCTGAGTTTCCTTTTTTCTCTCAGAAAGAAAAGTGAAAATGGGTGGAATTCCCCTTTAAGAGGCATCCCCCCACTTCTAAAAGTACCACTACAACAGCCTGGGGTGTTAATCATACCAGAAGCCACAAAATGGCACCCGTAATACTCCATATTTTACAGTGCAGGTCTCTTGATCACTTGTGAAAATAGATATTGGCCGCGTGTATACGCTCTGTCAGATCCCTTCACAGTGGCTGCACCCAAGTCTGCACAGAAAATAATCGTGGTTTACAAAGAGAAAGTGGGTTTGATCCAAAAAGAACATTGTGTTGTGTAGATTGTCTGGAAATACATTTTATTTGTCTAATATATATTCATATCAATGCCCAGCAACATTTGATTTATTATCAACTATGCTTAATTTCAACTTTGGAATTGTAGCCTACTATAAATCAGTCTCAAACTTTCACACAAGAGGCTACAAGGTCTAGGTAAAATAAAAACGTACAAATAAAGAAAGGGCAGATTTTCATGCTTTTCAAAAAAGAAAAAAAAAAGACAGAAGAAAAAAGAGAAACACAAATACGTTGTACATAGCCTTGCTACATTAGGGATCCTGAAAACACGACAACACACAATATGAAAAAAGACAACACACAATAGCTTACTCTTACTGTATAAAGGCAAAATTTGCCAGGAACAATTTGCCAGGAATGTTTCCCCACACACTAACTCCAACAGATTCGACAACATGAGGTGCTCATTCTGACATATGTCCTTTCCGCTCAGCAGCTGTGACAAAAGTATTCCATTATAGCCTTGGCATGTTATTGGCCTTGGTTTGGAAAGAAATGTGTTTGTTTCCTGCTTCCTTCGTAAGGGACAATCTAAAGACGAAGGACATAGAAACTGGATTAATGGTTTAATAATCACTGGCTCAATGCTATAACAAATACATTTATTATTGAAGTCGAAGTATGGAACGATGCTGTTTATCCTGTCCCAAGTAAAAAATGTACCTACTGGTCTACGCTTGGAGATCAGCTATTTTTTGCTGTAAATACTGTATATCTATAGCACTTACGCGGTAGGCTATAGGGTCCATTACTGTTCATAGTGAAACCGGCAAAATGTCCTTCACAATACACACAGTTTTCACATGCAAGAACATCGATTCAATGAAGGACAATTAAGTCTCATTCCAAGTGGCCTTCATCTTAAACTAGATAGTGAAGGCCGTAGTTTGTTATTAAATACATTTACTTGTAAGTGAATATTGTATTGTATATGTGACCTTTCCTTTTCTTTTTCAAATAAAATGAAAATGCAGTAGCTACTCATAAGACTAGCAGGTGGTGAAGACACTATACTGTATGTGCAGACTGAAGCTTGAACTTGTTAGAGTCCTCTATTCAGTCTATTGCATTTGAGAATATATAGCGGATGCAGCATGCAGAGCATTTAAAATCACTAGCATTTGAAAGATATAATAAGTTTGAAAGTAAAATGCTTGCCAGGCCATCATTCTTGATTGCTTTTGAATTCAGAATTAAGCTTTTAATGTATTGCCTAAGCTCTGAAATACTCTTTTACACATAACCGTAATACAGTCCAGGCCTGGATGTAACATTTCCCAATTCGGGGGGCAGGCAAATATGGTATGGGGCTTTGTGAAGTCGCACCCATACCATTTTCGGTTACAGGACTTTTATTTAATAACATTAGTGGTTGAGGTTGCAACAGACACGCAGCATGCATAAAGCTAAACCTCTGACTCAGAGTTTTCTGTTTTGAATATAGTCTAGGTTTGGTGGTGTGACAATTGTAGTTAGTTAGCGTAGTGTTACAAATAATTTCACTTTAATTTATCTTTGAAATTTGGATTGTTTGGCATGCCATCATGTTTGATGGGGCAGTCTGGGCTTTAGGGGGGCATTGCCCACCCAAGCCTATGCCTAGATCCGGCCCTGATACCTATATTTTTAGAACTGGGGTTAAACTGATGTACAGTTTGTAGTGATGGCGGCGGAGCGTGGTGACAATAGGCAGACTTCCACTCATTGTGGGCAGCCTGCCCTGCAGTGCTCAACAGTCTGAGTCACCTCATGTCCTTCAGGCTCCAGTATTAGGCACCAGTGAATCAGAATCAGCTTTATTTTGTCACATCACAGGTTTTCCATAGAACAGGGGTTTTCAACCTTTGTCATACCATGGCCCACTATCTATTCTGCCTTTTAGCCAAGGACCTGACTAAGGATTGTCATATTTTACCACACTTTTAAGCCAATCACAATCCCGCAGTTGAAAAAGTGGTAGAACTAAGGATTTCCAAGTTTGTGTCCACAATTTAGGAGATATAACTGACAAAAAGTTGTTCAAAATAAGAATTCTTCTACATTTTCTAATGGTGTAGATTGTTGAAAATGAAGTATTTCAGTTTAAGTATAAATATAATTTCTGGGCGGTCCCTCCATGAGATATTTTCAGATGGGGGGGGGGGGGGGGGGGGTCCTCCGCAGCCTACCAAATACAGACAATTCTAGGGGTCCTTGGCATGAAATATTTTGAGCATCATGAACTGACACAGAAATATTGATTTTTCAGTTCAATCGTAATGCCAAAATGGGTTAATGGATTTTATTTAGTAATGGTCTGAAGTCAGAACTGCAGTAGCAGAGCTGTGAAGAAGTGAAGAAGGCACTATATGTGTCACAAGGCACGAAGTAGATAGGTAATTGAATTATGCATGAATGTATTTATCACTTTCATTTTGCTGCACTGGTACAGATGCGGCAAGATATCGCTGGATAGCTGAACCTCTATGTGTGTATGAATACATCATGATGAATACATCATGATTTTTTTTCAGATAATGTATGTTTTGAATTTAAAAATCAAAATCTGGATGTGAAGAACTGCAAAACACTATCACAGGGGTTTTCAATCAGTGGTCCGGGCTGGGGACCACCAGTGGTCCTTGAGAGGGTTCTAAGTGGTCCTCAGGCTATATGATGGAAAGTTGGTTAACCAGGTGTAACTCTTTGAGAACGTAAAAATGAAACCAAATGGGTTCCATGTTTACACTCTCAAGAGTTACATCTGGTTAGCCAGCTTTTCATCTGGTTAACCAACTTAGCTGGGGACCACCTGGAAACATCTCAAGGACCACTGGTTGAAAACCACTGGAAGGATACTGTATATATTCTATAAAAATATGCATAACTACTAGCATTTAAATAGTTAAAATATTGACCGCAAGTGTTATAGCAATCCTTCCAAAAGGGAAGCCAAGAAAAAGGAAACAAGACATCCAGTTTTGCTTCAAAGTGTTCCAGTCATTGCCAACTTCTGTCAAAAATAATGACAGCAGCACTAATGTCAGCCATGGAGAAGGAACTATAGTGCTTGTTGAGCTTCCAGCAATGTTGTCACTTCTCCAGAGCCATGCATGCTTTGAAGGCGAAGCCTCAGCAGTTAATGGCATACAAGAAGCATCATTTCCACCTCGGCAGCAGCAGCAGCTGGGCAATTCACAGGAATCAAATTGGCATCACCCAAAGCTATTCCTGTTGCACACAAGGTCACTGTGACCTGCAAAGCAGGCAATATGACTTAAACCAGTGTTATAACCTTCCTAAAACGCTTTGGATGCAGCCTAAGTGGCTTCCCTGTGTATCAACAGGTATGACAATATATGACAATATATGACAATATATGACAAGAAAGAAAGAAAGAAAGAAAGAAAGAAAGAAAGAAAGAAAGAAAGAAAGAAAGAAAGAAAGAAAGAAAGAAAAAGAAAGAAAGAAAGAAAGAAAGAAAGAAAGAAAGAAAGAAAGAAAGAAAGAAAGAAAGAAAGAAAGAAAGAAGAAAGAAAGAAAGAAAGAAAGAAAGAAAGAAAGAAAGAAAGAAAGAAAGAAAGAAAGAAAGAAAGAAAGAAAGAAAGAAAGAAAGAAAGAAAGAAAGAAAGAAAGAAAGAAAGAAAGAAAGAAAGGATAACATGTTTTAGACATTTTTAGACCTCTATGAAATATGAATGCACGTTGAAACAATATGTAGAGTTCAGCTATAAATATACGTTTAAACAGTGTTGCTTCAACGTCTAATTTTAGCCTTAACCTAGATATTTTTACCCAATTTTTTAGACGTCTAAAGGTGTCTAAATGTGCTCAGTGAGAGGTGTTTCTCAGTCATACATGCAGTCATGCAGTAATAAACATTTGCAAATGAGAGCTCAGAGTTGATTCTGACACCCATCACACCCAAACTGAAACATTTCCTTACATCTGCATGCCTTGACACGATTGTGAATTGAATACACAGAGCCAGAATGGAAACAGGACCGCAAACTCTGTTTAGACTGACCGTGGCCTGTACTGTTTACATTTGACTAATAAAGTATTCAACAGTGATGGTGGGAAAGGTAAATGGGGCTTATACTGTTTGAAGTCATTTAACACACTGTGCTCTCTGGTATTTGTTTAGTAGTCCGTTTATAAAAACGGAATATGAGAATTTGTATTGCATTGGAACACAATTCACTGGTTAAATAAGTTTAAAAACTGGGGAAATGGAGATAGTATATATAGCCTTGTATAAACACCACCAGCCATAGCTACGGATATGAGCACTCAATGCAAAGATGGACTGATATTGGCTTTTCAAGAGAAATTGTGAGATACTTCCATTAGTCTCTTTCCTGAATGATTTTTGAAGTTAAATATTCATCATGCACCCGGGGAAAAAGTTTGACTGTCTGAGAAGTTTAGATGTGTGATCTGCCTTTTTAATGTTTCTCGATTTCCATTTGCAATAAGGCTTCCTACATTTTGGTATTTACTTAAATATTCACAATGTTTCAAAAGGACAACATAGAAGAAAAATGTATGCAGAAAAGGGTTGCCCCTGACTCACCCTGGGCGCCGGGTACACTTTTGAGACTATCAACGGTAGTTGCAGAAGTTGCTAATGGTAGTTGCGGAAGTTACTGTATTTACAGTCCCCATTGTGTCCTGAACGCGTTTTGGTGTTTTATCTGTTGAAAAATAGCAGATCAACAAGCTCATGTCGCGCCACCGAGTGGCGCGACATGAGCTTGTTGTTCTGCTATTTTTGAAAAATTGTGAAAATGTGCTGCAAATCTCTGAATACATTATTTTGGAAGCAAACATTTTTAACGCAAGTTTTGCTTCTGGGGGATTCCTAGAACAACATGTTTTCAGGTGGGGGGGTCTGCAGCCAAATATGGACAATTCTGGGGGTCCTTGGCATGAAACATGTGAAGCATCACTGACACAGGAACATAGATTTGTCAGAGAAACTAGAATCTGTCAGAATCTAGCATCAGAAACTAGAAACTAGTCACAAACTAGAATTTACTGTCAGAAAGTACAATCAGGTGTCAAATAGAATATATTCTTAGATTTGCGCATCATTTTTCACAATTTTTCAAAAATAGCAGAACAACAAGCTCATGTCGCGCCACTCGGTGGCGCGACATGAGCTTGTTGATCTGCTATTTTTCGACGGATAAAACACCAAAACGCGTTCAGGACACAATGGTTTACAGTCCCCAGCGAAACAACCCCGTTCAGTCCTCACTAACGTCTTGACTTAGTTATAGAAGTGTGCAAAGTGCACACAATTCCATCGTATAAAACTAATACTACAGCTTTGAAAGCACAAAGGGAGAAATAAAATGTTTCTGCGGGACGGGTATACATTTTCGGGAGCACAGCCATGGCGCAACTGGCTGAAAAATGGCAACTTCCGAGGGAAGTTAACAAATCGGAAGTCCCGCCTTTCGATGGTCTCTCTGGGGTACCTTCCATTTTGCAGTGCAGATGTAAGCCTGGAGATCGAGGCTACCCCTGACTAAGGATTTTTATAGTCTAACTAGGTCTAGCTATTTGATACGATTACGATTGTCTGTAGACTATTATTAGTCGACTGGGTATTTTTCTTCTGAAAGTTGAATGGCGTGTGTGATATTAAATGTGAGCTTAGTTTACCATAATCACAGAGATCCTTAATCATATTTCATCATATTCAGTGGCTTTTTGAGAAAAATGAAACTCCAGTCACTTAACTGCAGAAAACATTTTTTTTTAATATCTGTCGAATCATGCAAAAAATAAAACAACAAGAGATTGTTAGTCGATTAAGACTCATTCTGGTCAATGGGTCGAATGATGAAAGTCAGCATTTTCGATTGTCTACTACTGACTACGACTCGCAGAATAAGAATGCAAAGGAAACGAGAGGTAGGGTTACAGCTGCAGCACTTATAAAGTATTATTTCCAACCAAAAGACTGACAAACTCTCTTGCTTAACTTGTGAAAGTCGTTACAGAGGGCATCTGCTCTGATCATTTTCCAGTTCATTCAGTCAGTTTCTGCTCCATTGGCCTTGAGGTTATTTCTGTTATTGCATTCAGCCCTTTGGGGCGTAGATTGGCTGGCTGTAGACTCGAGGTCTGTTGCCCTGGCTATTGACACAATTTGGGCAGAATTAAACTCTCTAAACTCAGGTATCATTGGGATTAATATATCAAGCTAAATTCTCTGGCCCCTGAGTCCTGACACAGCGGTTGGACAGTACAAGGCGTGTACAGTGTAGACATGCTCTGTGGGCAAGTGGCACTCTGAGCACTGAGACCACCAATAACTACTCTGAAGTAAACTCATTTATACAATAGAGCGACGGACAAAAAAGAATGCATGACAGATTGATGAATGGCGATAATAACACAGTTCACTCTGCTCCTGTCACATGTAATTATCTTTACTGCGGGACACGCACAAACATAGGGGAACAATTTGGCAGGCTATCTAGTAATAAGACTTTAATGAGGTTTTACTTTATATCTTCATCAGGCCGAAAGGCCAGGAGAGAGATTATGTTTTCACACCTGTCTCTGTCTGTCTGTCTGTCTGTCTGTCTGTCTGTCTGTCTGTCTGTCTGTCTGTCTGTCTGTCTGTCTGTCTGTCTGTCTGTCTGTCTGTGTATGCGCACAAGCACGGGTGTGAGAGTATATACTAGCTCAAGTGCACTTCAGGCTCTGGGGGCTTCTACTGTATACCTCAAGAGAAGGCAACATGGAGGCAACAGGGGGTTATATTGGCAAGCGAGATTCCTTAAGAAGCATGGCAGAAGAAAAACGGAAATACATACAGTAAGGGGACGTTTGGTAGGCCAATTAGACGAGTAACTCCTCCCTTTTCCCAGCAGCACTTGCTTTGTCAATGTCCCAGAGAAGAAGTGCTGTGATTGCTGATTGGCCAGTAATCTCTTAAATGGCAACAACGCAGCGTGTTGACTTCCTCCTCCCGTTCCAGACACATCGCTCTAACGAACCATCTATATCTATCGCCTCTGTCGTTTTAACTTATCTTTTGGCAGAGTAGTCTCTCTCTAGAGTCTATACACCTCTGGGTGAGAAAGAGGCTTCTGCATTTTAGGGTGAGAGGAATTACCGGGTTTTGACACGTTCACAACGGTCACTTCAAATGCTGTTCTATGACGTTGCTATAGTATGGCTTGAGAGTGAGAATACGCTCTGTATCTATGTGATATTACCCTGGACAGTACTGTTAAGCAAAAACTAATCAGTCAACCATAAATATCAGTGTGACATGAGTGACGACAGTCACATAATGCCATAAACTACTGAGTTTGTGACCCTACACACAAAAAATGCCAAGTTTAGAACACAGAATACTGTGACCTTGTAAATCTGCCAAAATGTCCACCCCAAAACAGGGACATGAGAGTTCACGTGTGGTAAAAGTTTGTTTCTGTAATGCAATCATGCATGAGTGCATGCTGAGCTGTGAGCCGCATGCTGTGTGTGTGTGTGTGTGTGTGTGTGTGTGTGTGTGTGTGTGTGTGCGTGCGTGCGTGCGTGCGTGCGTGCGTGCGTACAGACATGAAGCCCTGTTGTAGACGTCCGTCGACGGCAACACAGAAAAAATGAAATGCTTTAGAAATACAGATTCAATTAGTCGCGTTAGTCTGAACACCAGTGAAAAGTATTAAAAATGAGCAGGGAGGGGGAAAAAGAAAAAAAGATTGTTGACCTGTATGTATGGTAGCCAGAGGGGCATCACTTCTAACTAGAAAATGTGGAAGTGGCATCCCTTTGACAGCATGTCCCCCGGAGCACAATGACATTCATTCATGCCGTATTTTCTATTCTGAGCTCATGATTTCAACCCGGTCGCACTTCGTGAATAGCATTATAAACCACCTCTCTCAAACCCTTCGCCGCCTTTCAGGCAGCCTGAGAAGCAAGAAGAGATTCAACCAATTGACTGCGTTGTTGTGGCCCTGCGTGCAAGGAGTTCATTGTGTTTCCTCACCACAGCCGCCTGGGGAAAGGTGGCTGTCAGGTCTGCTCTCACGCAGCACCTGCACTCACGGCCGGAACGGGACTTGTGGCTCTGATTAAATGCCAAGTGTCAGCCATTCACCGAAACCTATGGACTCGATATCATGATTCTAATAAGACTCATGAACTTTAGGTTCAGTTCTTCTCCTAATTATATGAACATCAAACAAGAAGTATTGAGTCTTCTTAGGCGCTGCTGTGACAGGGAGCGAGACAGCGATCATTACTGCACTCAACCCGAAGATTAATGGGTCAAGTGTGATAAAGCACCCCCACTGCAGGCACAAAACAAAAGCAATTCCCCTGAAAGATCAACGTGACCACCCTCCCTTTGAACAAACAAAACCTATTGCCTTTTACTTCGCAACGTTGAGCATTAGCATTGGACCTGTTCACTCTGGGAATTGTCTTAAGGCGGCTTTAGGGTATGTTGGTCACGCATGTGTGACCGCATACATACATACCAGCCTTGCATATACCAGGCGTCAAACTGCCCGCGGCATCGCATGGAGTTCATTATTGCAGAAGTGCACCACTTCCCTAGTAGTGTACTGTAGAATGAAAGTGAACGGGGCACACGTGTTTAAGTCACGCATACTGTGTGATGCATGGACCTTGGACATGTGCCATATGCTGAAAATAGCCAACTACATGCTTGCAGCACAGCGCATCTCATTGAGAGGATCTGCCAGTTTCCCGCCAGGCGACATACAATTATGTAAATATGATATGATAGCCAACTGTAAATCAGGCACTGTGTGTGAAAATACCACGAAATACTGTCTGTCTAACGCACCACTTGGATGAATAACTGTAACTCACACAGTAAGTTAAACAGTATAAATCTAGTTCAGTGTAGAAACTTTGGTTCAAAGTGGTTCGAAGAACGATTTTAACATCCCGACCTTACATCAGGGACAACAGATACAGGACTAAATTCACCACGGCAAAGGGGGACATTGTAATCTGCGACTCGTGGAATAGATTAAAGGCGGTTCCTAGGGGGATAGCCTTCCTTACAGTACCTTCCCGTTGGCTCTATGCCCGTATCCCACTTCCACACATCCGTCGCATTATATCGAAGGGCAGTTAAACACCCCCCCCCCCCATCAGTCCATTTGCTTTGTCACTTTCATCCACTCCCAGAAGTGCACTTTGAAAGAAAGATCTTATACTCCGCGTGTGCGAGACCGTGCATGCGTATGTGCACGCGCACGTGTGTGTGTGTGAGAGAGAGAAAGAGAATGCGGGCCTATATATGCGTGCCTTTTTACTTTGTCGGCCAACAGCTCTATTAGAGACTAGTGTCAGCAGTAATATTTCAGTATCTCTCCGTCTGTGTTCCCTCCTCCCTTTGAGCTCCCACACTAACAAATACCATAAAGCACCAATTGAATTATGAGCTCTGTTTTCTTCCTACTCATTTTGATAATAGTTTTCGAGATAAATCGCAGGGGTTTGCTGGGTGAGTAATGCCGGGGCCGACAGACAAAGCCCCCTTAATGCTGGAGTCTTCTCCCCGTGTCTACTCTCTACACAACCACATGCTGCATTAACAAGAGGGGCTGGATGATTCTCCCCGCACGGTTTACACAAGAGGCTATGGATTGAAATTTTCATCCGCTTTCAAATCCACGGGTGTTAACTAGAGGCAGTATACGGAGGCTGACAATAGACTGGATAAGTACTAGCCCCGCATTAATACAAAGCAGACACACCACCAACTCCCTCCCACCCCCACCACCGCACCCCACCCCCCATTACCGCCTTGGGGAAAACAGACCCTGTTTAAATTGCTCACATCTCTGCCCATGGCAGTTTAAACATTGTTCACTCCTCAATTAATAAGTTTGCAGGCTGTGTTCATTGATTTCTGTGTAATAAAAAAAAAGCCCAAGAGCTACCCACTAACTCTCCCCCAGTCCATGCCTGGAGACTGTTAAATGGAGGACGTCTACTCACTGTGTGCTCATCTAATTTGGGTTGTTTTGCTATCGATATCGATTAGAGTTCTTGATATTCCCTCCCGTGAACCTCTCCACCAACAGCCATTGCTCACCCACATGTCAATTAGAGCACGATTCCTTCTTAATGAAAGGAGATGGGCAGATATAAGTTGAATAGTTTGGCACTGTCTCAGAAGTAGCAGTATAAAGGGCTGTTTTGATGGGCTGTAGTTAGAATGGCTCTGCTGACGTGGTGTTTCTATTCAGACAGCAACAATTACAGTAAAAGTAAAGTTACAGGAACTATAATTTCAATGTCAGTAGGCGATACAAAAAATGCAAGTACAAAAATTGTTTAAAGCACCTCTCTACATAATTGTGAGAGGTGGTTTTGTTGTGGATAGGTCAGAGACCTGCCCAGTGCCTATATAGCAATGATATAATCAGTAAGCAGGTTTGGTCATTTCAAACAAGATTTAAAGCTTGAAAACTGTGTTGATACATGAACATTGTTACTGGAATTCCCACTTCTGAGACTCTATGAGTGAGCAGAAATGGACCATCTTATAATGAGTTATTAGTGAGGATGCGAATCTGACAACTTTGAAGACTTAACTGAGGGGGGAGGGGAGAAGAAAAAAAATGTGTATGCAATCGTTTCAAGTAAATTGTGGTTTCATCGGATTCACGTCAATTAAATACAGAGAGACCTCCTTTTTAAAGAAAAGTTTGTTTGTCTTGGCAATTACGAAGATTTATAAAAACGCAACATCCTCAAACATTAACAAACATCATGAATACAGCGTACTGCCTCCATGGTACAGCTGTCCACAACAACACAACATTTAAAACGATTAAAAAAATGGAACCACAGTTCTCATTCCCAATATTATATCATAGTGCATTCTCTATGACAGCGGTGCATGGCGGCATCCATAATATGGATGGATGATGTGAGCTGCTATCCTCATAGCACCAGCATATGGACACACTCTGAGGCCAGATGATGGAAGCCTCTACACTTCTAATAGCACTGGTTCCCAATTAAACACTGGGGCAGATTTGTGGACACATTTTTACAGGGTAATATATCATTTCAGATAAAAGTCAAAAACATTCACAAAAACAAAAAACAGGGTTTTTCAACTATTTTTATACTAGGGCCCAGTATTTGTTCTGCATTTTTAGCCACGGACCAACATTGATTTAGTCATGATGTTGAGTTTAGCCTCTCAGATCCAAAACTAAGGATTTTCAAGTTTGTTTCCACAACTAGCCAAATGTTCAAAATACCAATTCTTCTACATTTTCTAATTTTGTAGATTCCATAAAATTAAGTAATTCAAATGTTTAAATACAATTTAACTCTTGACCCGTAAGGGTCCATTTGGTTTCATTTTACGATCTCAAGAGTTACAGATCTACTGTATAAGGGTATTTTGTTTACCAACTGTCCATCATTTAGCCTGGGGACCACCTGGAATCCTCTCAGGGACCACTGGTGGTCCCCGGACCACATGTTGAAAACCACTGCACTAAATAAATGGAAAAAAAAAATGTACAGCTTTATGGCGCGAAGCAAGTTACACGTCATGTGAACTTGCAGGTGAACATCTCATTTCTGTTTTGGGTCATAGGCTATGACAGAGGTTTTCAACAGGTGGTCCGGGGACCACCAGTGGTCCTTGAGAGGGTTCCAGGTGGTCCCCAGCTAAGTTGGTTAACCAGATGTAACTCTTGAGAACGTAAAAATGAAACCAAATGGACCCTTGCGGGTCCATTTGGTTTCATTTTTACACTCTCAAGAGTTAAAATATTCATCATCTGAATTAGTCATTTTGGAATGCATGGTTTGCTTGCTTTGTTTCCCAAATCCAGCCTGTAATTGTGGACCAAAGCAAAAATAAATCTTTAGTTTGGGGGTCTGTGGGGTTAAAATATCCTCAAATGGTGGTCCGTGTCTCAAATCCTGAATAAATGGTGGTCCCTGGGATGAAAAAGGTTGAAAACCCCTGGGATATGAGGCTAATAGGTTTTGGAACCACCGTTCCAAAGGCACTGCAGCAATACTAAATGTACAGTAAGCCTATGTGAAGTGAGCCAGCAAAGCTCCAATAAGACAGATGAGATTTGCTTAGTTCCAAGATAATGTCAACAAGCCGATGCTTTTACCGCCGTTCACAGAAAATAGAGCCATGCTTACTGTAAATGTGTTTAATCTATCCCAGGACCTGTCTTACAATATCATCTTCTTTTTGCATGCTTGACTGCAGGGACTAAATGCGGCTCAGCATTTTGTTTTTTTAAGCAGCAGAGTTCCATCAGATGTCAACAAGGCCATAAAGTATGAGCAATCACGCTCCCAGAAAGCAGTTATTAGTACAATTTTCGCCTGATGAGCTATTAACACCTATCAATGGAGATGATTGCTCCTGATGCTGCGATGCACATTTCCTCACCACCTGCTGCATATTTGATTATGATTCATACAAAAAAAGGCTGAACGTGGCTCCAAAACTTTAAATCGGATTTTTTTTTCTTACTTTCCAAACTTTAACAGGTACAAATGTTTGAATAATGTAATAGAAGCCATGCTCTAATCTCCCGACGGCTACCTTTATGCTTTTTTATTATGTGTGTGCCTACTGTGCGGCAGAACACGTTTCCAAATGGGTTGCAGATGAGCCTCTACCAGCGTTTGAGATGATTGCAGAACATAATGACGCTATTTTCCACACATCCCATCTCTTTTTTTTTTCGTAGCAGCGGGATGATGGTGTGTCATGCATGAAAAAAGTTGATTATAACAGGGAGGGAGGCTTGCGTTGCATTCAAAAGCAGTGCACGATGATGACTAATTTAGGCAGACATGGAATATCCGTTCAATTAGAGATTAAAAGTGAGATTCTCTATCGAAGATCATGATCATGAACAAAAAGAGAATTCGCATAACAGAGGCGCAGGGGCAGAGATCAATGCTGAAAGAGAATTAAAAAAACACACACACACACAGTGCAGCAAATTACCCATACTTAACCGTTCGTGTACTGAGCGCGTTTTGGTGTTTTAGCTGTTGAAAAATAGCAGATCTACAAGCTCATATCGCGCCACCGAGTGGCGCGATATGAGCTTGTAGTTCTGCTATTTTTGAAAAATTGTGAAAATGTGGTGCAAATCTTTGAATATGTTATTTCGGAAGCAAACATTTTTAACTCAAATCTTTGCTTCTGGGGTGATCCCTAGAACAACATGTTTTTAGATTAGGTTCCTCAGCTAAATAATAGATATTTCTGGGGGTCCTTCTTATGAAATATGTTAAGCATCACTGACACAGAAAGAGATTTTTCCAGAAAAACTGGAATCTCACGCTAGGGACTAGAATTTAGTGTCACAACCTAGAATTTAGTGTCATGGACTAGAATCTAGTGTCGGGAATTAGAATCTAGTGTCAGAAACTGGAATCTAACTTCAGAAACTACAATCTAATGAGAGGAACTAGAATCTACAGTGGGGGACTAGAATCTAGCATCGGAAACTAGAATCGGATCAGGACACAATAGGTTAAAAGAGCCCACATCCTTTCTGTGATGCACCAAAGAGAAAGATAATATGATATAGTGATAGATGTTCATATATCAGGGGTCACTGGAATGGCGGTCATATTGGTATCAGGCATTCCTAGACACGGCAGACGCAATGACTTCCGCCAAACTCACACAACTAATGCATTCATCCTTCAGAGATCGACTGGCATAATAATCAAAGTATGGCAGCCTGTTGTGTGTCTTGAATCACTGATTGAGATACATTACTATTGGTTGCTCTGTCCAGCTGTAGTCAGTATCGTAGCTGAGAAATTCCACTGGAAAAAATGGCCATGACGATATAAATAAAAATAAAATTTATCATTCCGATCATGCAGTATTTACAAAGGTCAAACCCACAATCTTGGATTCATGCAATATGATGGTTTACTCTACTGTCTCCATAATCACGCCTCCTGACATCACACCTCGTGACACGTCACGCCACCATATATGGATAAGAAGTTCACTGACATCATCTAACCCTGGATCTTAGATCTGTAGCCGACCAGCAATACTCTGACCTCATCAAACGCTGTGCACTCAATACACCCTCCATATATGGCCAGTACAGACTCCGTTCCATATTTTGTTTTTCCATATTACCCCCTATGCCACAGCGCCAGATGCGTGCATGCAACCTCGCCGCTTCACGCTTACTGGTTTATGGTAGTTAGTATTTCGACATTGATAAAATCAAGCTATAAAGCCCTAAACTTTGTGACCTTGAGTGCAGTCTGTTGCAAGAAAATGCAATAGATCTTGTGAGTGACTATAGTAAATGAGTTATACCATGCATGCAGCTGCATTATTTAACACAAAAGGAAAAACTGTAGCAAGCATATCACATTATTCTGAATTCATCAGCATTTCATCACTTAATCCCTATACTGTGCCAAGATAATTGGCAAAATAGAATATCTGCACGCTAATAATGTGTCCCGACGCAATGCATTGCAGAACAGCCATTTCTTCCATTGAAACACTGAACTTGAAACACTTTGAGAATTTGCCCCAAAATAGGGACACCGTTGTAAACAATGCAAGCCCAGATGGTGAAGATGATGTTGGACTTGATAGTCTGAGAGCAGACCGCTGGGCCATCGATCTGCCACAACACACGCTTATAGAAGCAATCACATCTCCTGCTGATTTATGCGAGGATAATTGAGCCGTCGCGAGGGTTTTCATGTTCCTCCTCTAGTCCACTTTGGACTTTGGGAATGTTATTGTATTTTAGTTTCATGCCATCCACTACAACAACAACAAGGGACATCCTGATGTGTATTTATGTCAATATTCCTATAGAGAGCTGTCAGGGAGACAGAGCGATGCTAACTGCTGCTCTGGGCTTGATAGACCCACCAGGCTGTCCAGGATAATTAATCTCACGGGATAGGCGTCCCGCTCACCTCTAGGGTCAGCCAGTGTGGCAGATGATGTCAAACATTCGCAGGCGCTTCTGCCGCAAAGCCTGTTACCATCCAGGGTTTCACTTACAAATACCTACAGCTATACTGCACATACAAGCCTTTAACCATCCAGGGCTTCACTTACAAATGCCTACAGCTATACTGCACATGCAAGCTTTGTGCACTTATATACTGGGGCTTTGTGTGTTAAGTCAGGGGTGTCTAAACTTTTTTCAAAGCCAGCTATATTAGAAAATATTAAAAACGCTGAACTACCAACTAAACTGTTTTTATGCTAGTTTTTCATATTCTATACAGTCTTTTACCTGCTCTGTTTCAATTGTTTTAAGGTTTCTGTTGCAACCTTGTATGGAAAGCACTTTGGGTCAACTGCTGTTGTTTTTAAATGTGCTATACAAATAAAGTTGACTTGACTTGACTTGACTAAATACAAATATAACCACATGTGCAAGGTAAAAAAATAGCCTTTCTTTGACCGCTTCAGAATGAGACAAGGCAAAATTGTACTGTAAAATCTCCAGGTGAATACAAAACATCAATGTAATAAATCTCCCATAGAGTAAATTACTTCCCGGGTCGTACTTTGGACACCCCTGTGGAATAAATTATTGTTCTCAGACTGTGGCTGGCCTTTCCTTTATATGGTGAGAGGTTCAGTCATCTGCCATACAGCCCCTGCCCCTACACTTGAAAAGGAGACAGCTAAAGTGGTATACGGGTATAGAAGTGTGGAGGCCTTCTGAGCCTCTCCCCAGGGAGGTCCTCAGTGCATGTCCCAAAGCGGGGAGACCCCCTGGCAGACAAAGGAGCAAATGGGGGGATTTTACCTCAAAACCGGACTTGAAACACCTTTAGATCCCCCAGGATGAAATGGCTAATGTTGGCTGGGAGAGGGAAGGTTCTTTGTTCTGCTGGAACTTGCAACGGGGCTGCTGGTCACAACACCACAGAGACACCCATGTACCGTAATTTCCAGACTATAATCCGCACCTGAATATAAGCCGCAACAGCTAAATTTGGGGAAAAAAACAAATTTTTCCATGTATAAGCCGCACCAGATAACAAGCTTCATGTTAGAGCAGTGGTTTTCAACCTTTTTGATCCCAGGGCCCACTATTTATTCAGCATTTGAGCTACAGACCACCATTTGACAACATTTTCACCCCAGACCACCTGTTGAAAACCCCCGTAAAAAAACACCTGTAAAAATCCATAGATTGGCCACACCGTTATAAGCCGCAGGGTCAAAAGCATGTGAAAAAAAGTAGCGGCTTATAGTCCAGAAATGACGGTAGCTGTCTAAATAAAGACGCACACGAACACACAAACACCAGAGGGAGCTCCACCAATCTCTTTCCGCCCAGATTCGGCACAAACAAGTGGTTATGTTCTATTGCAATACATGATATTTGTTCTACTGCTAATGTCATAAAAAATGTACAATGACATACCAACAGTCATAAAATAGTGTGAGTGACTCCATAATCTCCTTCAAAACTGCTCTAAATTTCTTAACTGGCCTCTCTGTAAAGACTGGGTGGCCCCACCGCAACTATAACAACAATTGGCCATAAACTATATAATTTAGTCACTTTCGGTGTGGTTTTACGATCGATAAAAACATTTACAGCCTTTAAAAATCGCAGTCTGTCTCAATCCCCCTCGGAAAGTTTTGTTAATAACAGAGAGATGAGGAAACGATTATGAATAGCCAATAGCTAGAATTATCTCAGCTCATAAGTAATAATCAGTCAGATTATAGTTCTTTAGTGTGGACACCAACTTGATTATAATTATAATAGTAGTGCTCGGTAAGAGTGGCCTTTAAGCCTGCAATACATTTATTTTTAACATATTGTATTTGTATATATTCTAAGTTATTACTTTACTGAAGGATTGTTGTCACATCTTACAAAATAGGATGTGTAGAGAATAGGGAAGTGTAGCAGAGTGGTTCTCAACTGGGTGTATTAGAATGGTGCCCTGACCCGGATCGGGTTTCCCCGTGGGGAGGAGGTCAAAAGGGCGGGGGTGAGTGGAGCAGAATGGCTCATAGGGGGAGATATCCCTTTGGATTAGTGATTAAGATGTCTTCACCCCGGGAGACCCGGGTTTGTTTCCCGGGTGTTACATAAGCATTGGGGAAAAATCATAAAACAAATAAACCGTTCTTAAGACTGCAACTGTTTGCTGACACATTGACCCCATTGTACATTTCCGGGGGAAAGCTCACATCCACGATGCGCTGGGCTGTCTACACGACACAACCCTCTGAAAAGCTCTATAGTTGAGGTCAGAACATTTCCCACAACAGGCAGTGATGCAACCATGGCATTAAAAAAGGGCTAAGAGGGCCATGAGCCCCAGGGCTCTGGGTTGGCAGGGTCCTGGTTGATGGACGGAGAGAAGAACTGTGCGCGCATGTGTGTGTGTGTGTGTGTGTGTGTGTGTGTGTGTGTGTGTGTGTGTGTGTGTGTGTGTGTGTGTGTGTGTGTGTGTGTGTGTGTGTGTGTGTGTGTGTGTGTGTGTGTGTGTTTTTCACCCACTTCAGACTGAAACCTCTCAGGCCCTCATCCGCTGTCCCTGGTGCTGAAAAGGGTGCATAGTGTAGCAGCATTAGGCCCCTCAGATGGAAGCTGATGGCATCCATGTGTTGCATAATGGGTGCCGTTCTGCATGCTCTTGTTGTTGGTGTGACAGCCTGAGGATGTACAGTATCAATGTGCCGCTTTTAGCTAGAAAATAATTGAATAGAATACTTCAATTGGTATACAATGAGAAGCAATATATCACCTTTAAAAGCACCAACATGGATAGTGTGACAAAATGCCATTTTGACCTGACTCTATACAGTATATTCTAAGCTATGAAAAAAAGTATAATATTCAAACATTTGTGCTGTGTTTTCACGATTTCTCCCCAAAATAGCAGGTATTCATGCCTCATAGCGTGTCACAGACTGGTGCTCTATGAGGCGTGAACACCTGTTTCAATAAAATATAAAACACCCGTACAGAATGGCTTAAACAAATCCCCAAAGATTAATATTAGAAAACCAACATCCAACATACTGTATTATACAAACAGGAATCCAAGAACGAACACAGCAACTAAGAAAGGAATTCTAGACAAGCGACTCAGCAAAGGCATGTCAAAAGGAGCCAATAATACAATATTTGTCTTTGAAATGTGGTGAAAGTTACAGTATGTGGTTCATAATAAAAAATATTCAAGAAAAGGACAGATACATCTAAAATATACAGTATGCTTTTTTCCCTTTCTTTCTTTGCCATGAGTCAAAAAGCTACAGCAGAATAAAATGTATGAATAGGTTAAGGTTATCACTTACCATATGATGCCCTTGCCATCCAGTATTGATGGGGTTACTGGGTCGGAAATGTTGCTGAACTGTAGGAAAAGGATGATAGGGATAATTTTTAACACTGTTAATATTCGTGACTGTTTCTAACAATGATGTGTGCTGTGATTTATGTGGTGACGATGTGCAGCTCCAGTGCTGCAAATTCAAAGGCAAAAGCCAATATACCTCTTGACTCATCAGAACAAATGTCTCTATGTATTTGAATCACGGTGAACTTTTGAACTGCCATGATCTCATATTTCTGCACTGTGTGCCCCGTTTTATTTAAGTATTGTCTTTTGTTAAGATCTTCTTCACATCCACAACAACATTCAGTGTTGCCCTTTTCATCACAACCTTCTCAGATGCATGTACAGGTATTGGAAACAAAAACATCTACAGAAAGAACATATTTTGCAGATGGTATCACATTGCATGAATGAAAAAGCATAAATAGTGTACAAATGTAAAACCATTTGGTGCTGCATTACTGATGTTACTCAGACACCTTCCATCTTGCATTTCATGGCGTGTTTACGGTTGCGTTCGGTTCGTTATATTTTGACATGTCTTTTTGAAAGACAATTTAAACCCGAGATGTGCTGTCATTTTGCCAGGGCCATTACACAATCATTAAAAATTTACATTTTCCTCATCAGCCCCCATGACACAGATGTTATCGGAGACACCGTAGTTCCCACTTCCACAACATTATTATTAATATGTTAATATTTTAGTCATACTGGTGAAATACAGTTTTTAAAAAAAGATACGGAGGGAAAGAAATCATGCAAATCGGAAGAGATTATTTAAAAAATGGAGAGATCAGTCCCAGCTGTCTTTATTTATTTGTGTCTTGAGAGACTAGTGGTTGTCTGGGCACTGGGCAGATAGCAATTTACAAAGCGTCTGGGAAAATCTCGCCCCTATTTGATAAGTCACAATGCAGCCATGATCAGAATGAGCTTCCATGCTCTGAGCAGTGCCACTTTACAGAGCACATTAGGGTACCAAACCCCCCCTACCCTCCACCCCCCTCCTCCCCCCATGATGCCTTTCCATCTGTGAATGGCCCCATGGCAGGTTAACACTCCCACATTGTGGAGCCAGGAGCCAGAATATTAATAATTAAAGAGGCTTTGGCTTTTCCATTCTTGCATTGTCCCCTCTCTTGATAGCCATAAGCGAGTTGATTATCCCTTTCAGTGTCGACTCGGCAAGATTATCATCTGCTGCCCGCTGATACAGCGGCCATCACATCAATGGCTGCTTTCAAACAAACTGCCCCATTGCTCTCGGGCAACGGGAGCTTCATCACAAATCCTGGCAATGCACCGAGAAAGCTTCTACTGATACCATCACACAGCAGGCCGACAATTTAGTGTGTGTCGTGTCTTTCAAAAAGTTTACTGGCCTATTTTTGTTCACAAAGCTAATTAATAACCTGTACTTGTTATATACATCTTTCAAGTTCATCAGTTGTTATTGCTGTAGACATGCATACAAGGCTTGAAATTATGTCAAGTCAAGTAAGATATACCAGAAACATGCCCTGAGGGTGAAAAGTGATCTCACCCTAAAGGGTGACTGTTGATAACTAGTTTTTGATGGCTGCTGGGCACGGCTGTGCTAATGACTTCGTGGGTGGGTGTGTCTAGAGTTTGAATGGTCTGGTTTGACTGACGCCATGAAGTGTAGTAATCTCAATCTGCGACCTACTGTTGCAACAAACACAATCTATCTTGCATTATGTGTTTTATTGTCAACATTCAGTTGCATATACTTGTATAGAAAGGCTATTCCCTGGAGTGAGCTGAAGGTTAACATGCTTGCAGACAGTGCTTTTGGGGCAATGCTATAGATTTTGGCAGACGATCAACATTATCTTTATCTAGGCTGAGGTGATTTTCAGCAAGAGAAGCATGACTACACATAGCAAGAGGCATACATAAAGCCAGTCAGTCATAACGATGAATAAATGCAAATTGGCATTTATGTGTAAAAAAGAATACTACTGCCACAAATGTGCATCTTCTGGAATCCATTACCCTGTAGCTCTTTTACAAATTATTTTGAATCTCCGTATGTTGAAAGAAAAAAAGATTTTTTAGTGATAAAGAAAAACATTAAGGTTGCATTTTTCATTTTTTGCATTCTTTTTGTTACTATTTTTTTTTTCCTTAATTTAATCTCAACATTACAATAAACTGTAGTATTACTACTATAGTACTGTACCACTTCCAGGACACACTGAAAACCCCTTTTCAGACTTGCTTTCCCTAAGTAAAACCCACCCTACACTTTTTTGTTGCTTACCTTTCCCATTTTTCATCATTATAAAAAGTGCTAAAAGCATGAAATGCTATGGATTATTATTATCATCATCATCTTATACTGGGTATAGTGGCTACTATTCAATATCCATTCATTTCATTCTTTATTGTATTTGTGGTGCCGGGCACAACATGTGCCCACATCCCTATACAGCTGTCATTCAGTCTCTTACACTTGTTTTCCAGAGCCTAACCCATAGCCGACCGGCTGGTACAACGTATCCCTGCATGCATGGTCTAACCGTTACACTGCGGGTATCAAGTGACGTCCCTGTGATGTCGAAAAGAGACGTGAATGACGGCTAAAGGCAAACAATGAGGGTCATTTGTTCATTCACCCTCATTAAGATCCATAGATAAAGGGACTCCCGGTAGGTCAGAGAGAGGTGAACAGAAGGATGGATGTACTGTAGGTAGGAGAGAAAGTTATACAGAGAGAGAGACAGAAACGCGAGTGCTCAGGAGAATAGAATATGGGACTTGGCTGTACAATAAAAGCGCACACAAGCAGCTCCAATGGGTTGTTGGTTTTGTTTCTAGACTATGGGGATATTTATTTCACACTCCATAGACATACAGTACATTTACACTGAATTAATAATGCATCTCTTTTTCAACTCACCAATCATTTTCTTTCAAACTTTTTGTCAAGTCACCAAAAGGTCTTATATGCACTGCATAAGACTCACTTCCACACACCCACCAGTGTCACAGTGCAAGGGCAGGGGTTTAAGACCCAAATGCAGGACAGTTATCAGGCTTAGGCAGGACTTGAATCTAAAGTTTTATTCTAAAAAACAACACGAACACGAACAAAAACACGAGGAACATCGAGCAGAACACTCTTGACTTCGGTGACGAACTGACGACGATGAAGTCGCACCCATACCATTTTCAGTTACAGGACTTATTAGTCAAGTAAAGCATCAATAATAACATCAGTTGTTGACACGCAGCATGCATTAAGCTAAAGGTCTGTTTTCAATGATGAAATGCTGTTGGTTTAGTGGTGCCAAAATTGCAGTTAGTAGCAGTAGTAGTGTTTCAAATCATTTTAAATATAAGCACTTTAATTTGAAATATCTTGGGTTGTTTTGCATGGCATCGTGTTTGGGGGGGAAGACTGGGTGTTTAGGGGGGCATTGCCCCCCCCATGCCCATGCCTAGATCTGCCCCTGCTAGCAACGAACTGAAAATACAGAGGAGCACAAATAGACACAGACTAACTAGGCACAGGTGAACAAAAGACTAAGTCAGCACAGGGATTGGCTGGGGAACTAAGAGGACACAGGTGGAAACACAGGCAATCACAGGACTAGTTAGACAAGGCAGGTACAGACCTACAGGGGTAGACTGGAAGGCACAAAATACTACTACAAAATAAAGGTACACAAAGCAAGAACAACACCAACTGGAAAGGTGCAAAAAACTAGAAAAACATAAGGAAACAGTACGTAAAACTCTAACAATACAAAACAGCCAAAACAGGGTACATAACACAATGCAGGCCTGTCACGTACCGTGACAACCAGGGGAACATTAATTAGAATATGTTAAGTCTAAATAAGACCTTTATTCACTTAAACACAGGATGGCCTTAACCCATTAATACCTGATAATCCAGTTTTCTTGTATGCCACTGAAATCAATTGCCACTGAAATAAAAAAAAATCATTCAAAAATATTCAAGATACATCTGATCTTTTAAAAACAACATATCTACGAGCCTGTGCATCTATAAATTATTAAGTCTTGTTGAAGTTGTTCAAAATATTGTGTCGCTATACAGAAAATTAAGAGAGCAACAGTGTGAATTGCTCTTCCTAAACTCGACCTAAATATTCAGGTGAAAAAGGAGCACCTGGCAACTCCCCATGAGTACGGGATGGAGGCGGCGTGTGGCCATCTACACCCTCCACAGGCCATCAGCGGGGGTTGCAAGAGGCAGGGGTGGATGTAACATTTCCCAATTGGGGGGGGGGGGGGGGGGGGGGGCAGAAGAAAATGGTAAGGGGGCAGCTTCATCGCTGAAGACGCCCCCATACCATTTTCTGTAGTGTTTCAAATACCGTATTTTCCGGACTATAAGGCGCACTTAAAAGCCTTTAATTTTCTCAAAAATCCACAGTGAGCCTTATAATCCAGTGCGCCTTATATATGGATTGTTTGAGTGCAGTAGCTTCTATTCTATGTTAACTGTAGTAGGTTCTATTCACTGCGCCTTATAATCCAGTGCGCCTTATATATGAAATCAGTTTTAAAAGGTGCGCCTTATAATCCGGTGCGCCTTATAATCCGGTGCGCCTTATAGTGCGGAAAATACGGTACTTTTAAATATAAGCACTGAAATACCTTGGGTTGTTTTGCATGTCATCACTGCCCCCCCCCCCCCCCCATGCCTATGCCTAGATCCGCCCCTGGCAAGAGGGAGTTTGCACCGCAGCACGCGCTGAAAACTGAAGAGGCCATGACTATAGTTTGGGGGATTAAAATGCAAGAGCAAAAAACACTAAACGGAGCAGATGTTCTGTACAGGAGAGTTGATGAAGCGTAGCGTTTGGGTTGTTGAGATGTACCACCTCCTAGTGTAGGGTCTCAGAGTCTCAGCTGGGGGGAAATGACAGGGCTAGTTGCACGCTGCACCGGTCCACACACTTCCCCCGAAGGAAGGAAACAAAACGCCTTGTGTCCGCATATGCTTTGTTGGCTTGCCCGTCCGTGCCTTGTGAAGCATACAAGGGCACTGGCACTCGGGGGCGCCTATCTGCCTCTTTAATCTGAATGCTTGACCCCCCCAACCACCACCACCATGGCGGCGATATGGACAAACACAATGCCGGGGAGTTTATGGAGAGGCGAACTGTAGATGAGAAAGAGTTTGACATTTTGTTTTCGGGGGTGCCGTCCCATTGCAGCACGGATCAATGTCGGCCTCGCATCAATTTCACACGAGCTAGAATCCAAAGGCAAACATGAGCCCGAGGCCTACAGACGTCTGATACTTTAATCTTGTGGAAGGAAGCGGGGTCTCCTGACAGAACATACTGTAGTCGACGGCAATAGAAAATAACGCGCAGTACTGTAACACGCTCGGCTGCAGACACTCATCATGTAGCTCTGCAGCCTCAACAGCTTTATAGACATAGAGGCATTGGGGATGATGTACCTTTAGCGCCGTGGAAGCAAAAGTGTTGGAGTTAACAGTTGTTTACTTCCAACAACAAAACCAATATTCATTAGATAGTCTGCGGTGCGATTTGCACTCTGGGCAGCAATGAGAGCTCCCTGGGGACCAGAGACATCTCCCAGACTTGATTTTTATATTCCCACATATAATGTTAAGGCGAAGAGAACTGCACAGGGCCGCGATTAATTGAATAAATCAAAGGCAAACATCTCTTTATAAATTTATAAGTATTTAATAACACTATTCATCTTGTTGACATTGCATTTATTGGCGGTGTATAAAGCATGTCTCAAAACCGCATTAAAACAAAGGAAACAACATTGTGCTCTGCAATTGGAGTTGCTCCCAAGGCACACACCAACGGAACAGAGAGACTACTACAGGTTACAGTTCACAGATGTTTCATCACATAGGCACCAAGAAAGAACTCTCTGAAGTGGAAAGAGTTGTTGTAGCACGAAGACCTGTGACAGTGTGCTGGGTACCATTTATAAATTAATGATAAATGTGTGTGTGAGCCTAACAAAAAAAAAAATAGGACAATCTCGACTATACGGTACGCTAGATAATACTAACCCAAAAAGATAACCGTCTCCAGTGGCGGAATAACCAATTTAATAGCAGCACTTCTGCAAATGTACTGATGTTGAAATGCTGAAGTTATTTCTCCGACATGATATATTTCAAGTTTACTCACCCGACCAGTTCAGCGGTCTTGTGCTTTGAGGGTCTGACTGTCCACCCTGAGAGTAGGACTGGGAGGTCAGGGTCTGAAAAATAGGACCCAGTGCATCCCTGCTTGGCATTCAGCATCCAGGGTTAGATCGGGGGTAAGTCCCTGCAACATACAGTGTTTAGTGAGTACACATTAGTTGAGTTAGAGACTGCACATCCTAACTTTAGATGTGAAATTAGTGGAAAAGGTCACCAATTATGCTTTACAGTATATAATAGGATTAAGAATATGAATACATAAAAAGGTGATTGAGAGTAACACCAACGACCACACACCCAATGTAAATAGAAAATTGGGAGTAATTCATTGATATCCTAACCCATAGTATTAGAAGTAATCATGTAACGTATGATTAAAATATAAAAGTACAAACACTTAATTCCCAGTCAATCAGTGGTACACATACAGTACAGTATCTCACACACTACTATTGTAGATTAACACGGGTGTGCATTTCTTAAAGGTAATAGAGGCAACTTAGTGTGTGCAAACACTGTGTTTGTAAACAGATTTGTTTACAACAGAATCTAACTCCACCTCACCTCTACTCTATTGGCTGGAGACTGCTGTGCCGTGATTGGCTAAAACGCTGCCACACCCCACACAACCTCCCCCTCATAAATTAGCGCCACCTTTCCTGAGCCCGACTGATGTTTTGTTTTCATGATTTGTTGACAACAACAAAGTTCTGGACCATTTGCAGGACAAAGCAAGTCTCTGTCTCAGTCTCTGTCTCAAGACTCAGCGGTTCTGTTTTCGTATGTATTTTCTTTTGTGCTTTAGTTTGTTTCTTATTTTCTTGTTCCTATGTTATGTTGTCATGTTTTTCAGTTTTGTTTTTTCTGACTTTTTCTCCTTCCTCTCTCTCGTGTGTGTGTGTGTGTGTGTGTGTGTGTGTGTGTGTGTGTGTGTGTGTGTGTGTGTGTGTGTGTGTGTGTGTGTGTGTGTGTGTGTGTGTGTGTGTGTGTGTGTGTGTGTGTGTGTGTGTGTGTGTGTATGTGTTCGTGTGTGCGTCTATTAAACTTTTTGTTTTTTGTTTTTCTTTTCTTCTTCTTTCTTTTCTTTTCTTGGGACTGGTGTCTAAAGGGGAGGCATTATAAGCCGTGTGCTTCAGCCAACCCCCTTTTTGGTCTATTACCAGAAACGTATGATCAAGAATAATGTTATATGTTCATCCTGCAACCAAAATAAACTAAACTGAACTGAACTGTCTGGGGGGGGGGGGGGGGGGGGGGGCAAATATACAGCTCTATATCTACTGTATATTGATTTTTGGCTAAAATGCCTCTTTTACCTTTAAATATTCTTCTGTTGCTGAGTTTTACAACCGAGTGTTTTTATATATACACTTTGTGCAAACATCCAAACAAGGCACCTTTGGAGACGGTCTGAGACTGGAGCATTGCCATGATTGTTAGTTCAGTGTGCTTTCAGAATTATCGCCTTATTCCCAGCATCTCACCCTCAGTGCATCCAGATCTCCCTCTCACCCAGATGGCAGTAGAGCATTGTGTCTACAATGTCAGCCAAGTTAACTTCCTGAGCTTGTCGGCAGACTAGCTGCCACTCCATATGGTGGTGACAATAAACTGTTCTTTAGACCGAAACAAGCCACCGTATATTATTTTTTATACTTTAATGACTATAATAATAAAACTATAATGTTATTCTATTTTAGAAAAAGCCTACCGCGTGGACAGGTGTGGAAACTAGCAACTGCATCTAGTTTGTCCAATGTGTTTGTGATGTCCATGTTAAATAAATAATACAACACACATACAATCCAGAAGACTTTATTATGCACATGTTAGATTGACACTAATTTGCCACATTTCAGCATGCATGCCTGCCATCCAAACACATGAAATCCCTACAATATATTTTCTCTCCACGGCTCTACGCTGGAAGCGTTGTTTGTTAGATTGTCACTGAAGCATCCATTACACACCTCTCAACCTAATAGCATTGCCTCATATAGATCCCAATTAAGAAAAATGGTAAACAAGTTGATTGGACTGTGGAATAGAGCATCCAGGTTTTCACTAAAGGTGACAGGAAATGCAAAGCATTTCAAAATCTTGATTGTTAATTTCCCTTGTGATGCATGCTAGAGATACAACAATCCTAGCCTTAAGTCATGTGTTTGCTGTTAAGCAAACAAATTAGCCTATAGCTATAGTATAATGAACTAGCGTCAGGCTGCAATGATGATCATTTGACTCATTGGTCTCTACAGTACATCCAAAACTTCCCAAAAGTAGATGGATTGCCCCGAAATTTGCTGTGCACCGTCAGTCCCAATAGTTAGTGCCATGTGGCCATGTAGCCTCTATCGCCTGTCTCTGTAGCATAAGGCAGCTTGATGTACAAGTACACCCCCCCTGGACATGAGGCGAGCAGGGACTTGGCATACCCTTGATGTGAAGAGCCAAGCAGGGAGAAATTGAGCAACATTGTTGTGGTACGATGTTGCTATGCACAGTGCACCTTTGGTACTAGTCCCAATAGGATGAACCATATCCATTTTAGAGAACATGATCTTTCGCTTAGCACCACCCGCAGGCCAAAATGTCAACTTTACACACAAGATCTAATGATATACAGTGACAGGAAAATTGCAGCAAGATCCCTACTGATCTTGCTGACCCCAAGATCATTCCTTTATCCCACTTCTTAGGGCAAACTCTTCCATTATGTATTACGCTACAGTGCGGTACACGCCCATAGAACAATTACTGTGTTTTGCAGTTGCCCACCGCTGCGGTGAGTGGTGACTGGGTTTGATTCCTCTACCGTGCCTCCGGCTTGGCCGAGTGGCAGACACACACAATTGGCAGCGTTCGCCTTTGGGAGGCCCAGCAGGGGATTTTGGAGGAGCCTGCAAGCTGCGCTCCTCCACACCTGTTACAGTGTGCTCCACCGGTGGAACACTTCACTGCCGCTTGAAAGGAAAGCAGCTGGTGATTCGTCCAGAGAAGTGTGTTTGTTTCCACCCTGTGCAGGCCAATAGCAGGGCTTGGCAGTGACTGGGACCATGTAGATCAGGGATCTTAGGATCCCTTAGGAAGGGGGTTCTCAGATTTAACAGGGAGCTAACCAAAACTTTGTTCAATAGGATCTTTTCTCTCTTTTTCTTTTCCATTAACCACTTGAACCCATGTATATGTGTAGCATGACATCCCTATGCTGATGGCAACTTTAGCCAAAAATAGGAGATCTACAAGCTCACAACGCCTTGTGAGTTTGTAGATGAGCTATTTCGGCTATGATGTTTGCTCGGTAAAAAGATTGTAACAGGCCAAGTATAGCGTTAAGGGTCAAGTTTAGTATTGAAGTAGTGAAGAAGAAGTATTGAAAATACACATTATTATGAATCTGACAGTGCCATCTACCATATATGAAGCCATCTTTGACACCTATGAAAAGGTTAAATCTGCAAGTAATTTTACACAATATGTATACTGGGGGTCCCTGCTTCATCTTTCTCTCGGTCAAGGGGTCCTTGGCAAAAAAAAAAAAAAAGACGGTGCAATCTGTAGTGTAGAGCAGTGGTTCCCAAACATTATCATGTCAGGGGTGCCTGACATGATATGAGGGGGCCTTCATGAGAGAAGTATTTTTTTAACGGCTCGTCACTAGCAGTGTACAAAATGAACCAAATTCTGAGATGTGTCAGTCCCATAAGGGTCCATTTGGTTCCAAACTATCATTTTGCTGGGTGACCCCTTGGAAACTCCATTAAGGACCCCACTTTGGGAACTACTGGTTTAGATCATTGGTTTAAAGCGACTTAAAGTGGAATGACTGTGCTGGAAAAATGAGTTGTGTCTCTAGACATCTCCTTATGAGCAGTATATGGCGGTGCCAGAGGCCAATGTCGGTGACTTCATTCCTCATCTTAGCGACTCCATCAAGTGACACGCAGCCACAAATTCCTCGTTGCCCTTTTAGACTGAACAGGTGACAGTGAAAGAGAGTGCTGATTGAAACTCATCACATCAGTGTCAATGTCATTTGAGCGCGGGAGACTGGAGTGCTGCTGCAGACAGTCAATACTCCAGTTGTACACACTGCTGAGTAGTGTGCGAACGTGTTGTCGTAGATGAGAGAGCAATCTGTCAGATCATCTCTGGATAATCAGTTCCTCAGGCAAAGGCAGGTATCCGTTATCTGTCTCCACATTATATACATGGATTCAAATATTCCCTGCTGCCAGGAAATTGAAACCTAGATATGTTCCTTTGCTGTTTTTATTCGTTCATTTGTAGAGCCTTATTATATGCCTCATGCTTCTGACTGAAGTAAATATATACATTTCCTCCGGAAATCATATGTTTGGTACTATTTACGTTTGATGGTATCAGATGTACTGTATAATAGGAATGACCCTGCCGACAAACACATATTTGTTGATGTATTGTACATTACGTTCCATAATTCAGTGCACCCTGGAGGGAATGCTGAAATGTAAACAAAAGGAATATTGTCCTTATATACAGTGCTTGGTCATTCGTCTAGAACAGCTCAAGACTGCTACTGTAGGTAGTGTTTACTCAGAAGTACTGTACATCTGGTACAGTAGTCCCACCTCTGAGGATTGGGGTTTACCTTAAGACCTGAACCCTGTGAACCTTTTTTTTCCCTCGCTACACGATTCTCGTCTGTCGGCACTGGGTAGCATAGTGGAATCACCGCGATAATGTGTAAGGATAAAGAAAGAACACGCAATCAGGGCTTTATTATACAATCACAGAAGGAAGAATATACAACACCAGGCAGTCTTGGCTCTATTATTTTTAAATCTTTTTTTGGATTTTTTTTTTTTTTTTTTTTGGAAATGTAAGTACAGTAAGTAACTACTAAATTGCAAAAACAACTGGTTAGGTTACTCCATTACTAATAAAAGTAATGTGATTGCACAACAGCGTTATTGATAACGGCGTTATACTCTACACTGGTCACGAGACATAATAATCGAGACAATGTTTTTTCTGGAGTCACTATGTACATTTACATGTACCTGGAAGATGCGTTCAAAACGAGAAATGTGTATAATGGTTTGTGTGTGTGTGTGTGTGTGTGTGTGTGTGTGTGTGTGTGTGTGTGTGTGTGTGTGTGTGTGTGTGTGTGTGTGTGTGTGTGTGTGTGTGTGTGTGTGTGTGTGCGTGTGTTGAATTGAATGCATATGAATGCATTGAATTGAATAAATGCATTATTAATCAACATTTTGTTAATTTGGAAAAAAAAGGGCTTCAATAATGTCTTTATAAAATTATGGTCAATGCCTGTGTGAAATGTCAGAGTGATTGATGCAGTTACTGTGGTTTCAGACAGGCAGACATTTCCTTAATTATAGTATCGATGATAAGAGTGGCTCCTTTTTTAAATAAAACAAACCACAATCATAGTGGTTCCATTTGTATTTGTGGGGTACTTGAGATGAAACAGATTTTGAGAACCCCTGCTGTATGTTTAGTGCTATTCATGCTTACACCTAAAGGACTTCATTTACCTCCCAGTGCAAACCTATAAGACCTGCACAGCTGGGAGTTTCCAGATAAATGAAAGTGTAGAAACTGAATTAACAAGTGTAAAAGTGTGTAATTGATTGAATGAGTTGTACATTACTGTATATTTTGTAAATGGTAGAATGATGCATTTATATAGCTCCTTTATCCAAGGCGCTTTACATAGACAGTAGATCACATTTACCCAGTCACAAACCAATGGCGGAAGAAACCATGCAAGGTACTGATCAGCACATCGGGAGCAATTAGGGTTCAAGTGTCTTGATCAGGGACACATCGACACCAACTCTGGGGGAACACGCAATCTTGCGGTTGCCATCCGGTGACTCTAAGCCTGAGCCAGAGAGATTATTTGAATGCAAATGTGTTGCACTTGCACATTGTGCACAAGTAGGCCATGGCTTACTTCTGCATGAGTGGAGTAAGCAAGCAAGCAAGCAGAAAGCAAGTACCCTGACACCTCAGGAGATAATACCCGATACTACTAGATCATACTTATAGAGATTGCTTAATTATAAGGATGTCCCCCGATCCTGTCTGGTGTTATATATGTAATCTATAGAAGAATCGTCCATCCAGGACGATTCTTCGTGTGTGAAGTTCTCCTAATTGCTGGGAAAGTCAATCACCAAAGACTGGCTCAAGACTTACGGTATACAGCAGATTACAAACAATGGCAAAGCCTGGTGGACAACATTGGAGAGACCGAAATTTAAAACTAGATCAGCACTCGAGAGAGCGCGAGCTAATACTCATGACTTTAGCTATAAAGGTCTTTTACTTACATCAGGGGTTTTCAACAGGTGGTCCGGGGACCACCAGTGGTCCCTGAGAGGGTACCAGGTGGTCCCCAGCTAAGTTGGTTAACCAGATGTAACTCTTGAGAACGTAAAAATGAAACCAAATGGACCCTTGCGGGTCCATTTGGTTTCATTTTTACGCTCTCAAGAGTTAAAATATTCATCATCTGAACTAGCCCAAATCTACACAACTAGAGATTTGGCTTTGCCTGTTAAGTTTCTGAAATCCAGCCTGGAATTGTAGATAAAAAAAAGAAGAAATCTTTGGGTTTTGGGTCTGTGGGGCTAACATGTCATCACATGGTGCTCCGTGGCTCAAATACTGAATAAATGGTGGGCCCTGGTATGAAAAAGGTTGAAAACCCCTGACTTTCATTATCACATAAACCGGACAATCGGATTCCTCCGGGGAAGCATCGACCCCCAACCACCACTCCCTGACTAGCGCCCGCTCCACTCACGCAAGTAATACGTTTGAGACATGAACTACACCTTAAAAGATGGGAGAAGTGGTACAGAAGAAAAGTGTACAAACTGAATAAAGTGTACAAATATAATTGATTGAATAAGTTGTAAATTATTGCATATTTTTTTTCGTAGTAGTGCTTGACTATGATTGTTGTTGATTCAGAGATTGTTGTTTGAATGCATTTGTATCATTGTCTCCACCGTAAGGTGGTGACTGTTTCACCCCGTACGTCTGTCCGTCCGTACCTCCGTCCGCCTGTCCGGCAAGTCACCCTGTACGGGTGGCTGTTGCCCTCAAAGGTTTTATTTTGTACTTGTTTTTTGCTTGTTAAAAAAAAAACTAGATTAGCACAAGCAGGCCATGGCTTACTTGTGCGTGAGTGGAGTGAGTGACCAGTACCCTGACACCCCAGGATACAACACTCTCAACAATACTTATAGAGATCTCTTTAATTACGTCACTGTTACGGCCAATCAGAGTACCCGGAGGGCAACCGCCCGCCGACCATGCATCGATCGCTGAACTTGTGCGTAACAGATTTAAAAAAAAATAGTTTCCATAAAATGGTGAAACCATGGCAAAGTGCCCCACTTCAACGCCAAGCAGGAACTGAATATAGCATGACATATCTATATGAAGTTTCAAAAACATATCTATATGTTTTTGAAACTTCTCAATCGTTTTGCCATACAGACTTTTTGTGGGTGGTGCCATTGGACTTTTTTTTAGAGCTCGTATCCATTTTGTGTAATTTGTGTAACTCAAAATCTTCCTATTTTTTGGTTAGAATTCTCGGGAACAGTTGGTGCCACTCAAGACTGGAAACACTTGCCCTGCCCCTCCTCTGGGATATGACAAAGTTTCTCTCATTTGCCATAATGATCCTTGCCCATAATGTTCACAGAGGGCCCGGTCATGGCTGCTTGCACCTTGTAATTGTTTTTATCATGGTAATTGTTGTTATTTTATATCCCATCATGCCTTTATTATAATGGTTCATGCGCTGACTGGACTGGTGGCCCACCTCATCACCATGTAAAGTTGTGGACCCGAGGCTGAGACACAAACCAAAGTCTGGGGCCCATCACTCTAGACACGGACTTGCCTAAAGGGTCTTCGGCGTGAGAAATTCTTCTGATGACCAGTTGGTAGTCGTTGTCGGGGCACCTGACCATCAGAACGTTCTCCTCTTGAGCGAATCTTGAGCTCCATCTCCTCCACCATCCTTTCTCTCTTCTCTAACTCAGCGAGCTCTTCTTTGGCTTGTTTCTCCATCTCCTCCACAGCCTTTTCCCTCTGGCTCACCTGCTCACTGAGCCTGCTGTTACGTTGCACCTTCTCCTTTATCCTGAGATCTATATCTATATCCCATTCCCTCCTTGCTTCTGCCATCTCTGGCCTATTTCCTGTCCTCAGCTGCTTAACGGTGACCTCCCCTGAGGTCATCGTCTTGTTAACCACCCTGTTACCATCCATGGTCTTACACTTTGCCAGGACAAAGTCCTCCTCATGAGACTCTGCCGAGTCGGGGTCAGATGTGGCCACGATCTTTGCCTCCATCCCCTCTGCCGCAATGTTCAGTTCCACAGTCTCTGGTTGTGATTGGAGCTGCTGCGCCTCAAGAGACTTATCAATGGGATTCTCTGCTGAGTGAGTCCAGACGGGGTCCAAGTTCATGATTTGCCTTTGCAAGTGGGGGGTCCACGGGGCCCGACTCTTCTCTTCCACTTCAACCTTCTCCGGGTCAGGAGATTGATAGTGAAAGCACAACTCATGGGTTGTCTTGACCGAATAACACTCGCAGAGGAAGTGCACACCCGTTCTCTCGGGAGACAGGCACTGTTCCCGGGAGAGACTTTGAATATCCTCACGTCCACCACATGCCTCGAGGACCTGGCTAGACTCTTCTTGCCGTTTGCTCCCTCCATTTGTCTCTTTTCTACCGTCTTCAGTCAACCCATTCCTCTCTCTCTTTTTCCTCGCCTTCACACTCCCATTCACCAACTTGTGCCGCCGCCGCTTCTTTCTCGCATTCATCACCGGCTCAGGCGAATGCTGTAGCAAGGTGCTGTCCTGAGGTGACGGCTGTATGGGGCATGGTCTAATCTCCTCATGAGGGATGGGTTCCCCATCAGTGTGTTCATTGAGGTGGGAGTCATTGTCGAGTTCTCCATCACAATGTTGGTCAACAAGGTAGGCACTGTGCTGTTCTACAGCACAAGGGGCGGGGGAGGTCTTCTTGTTAACCACCATCTTACCGTCCATGGTCTTACACTTTGCCAGGACAAAGTCCTCCTCATGAGACTCTGCTAAGTGGGGGTGAGATGTAGCCACGATCTTTGCCTCAATCCCCTCTGCTGCCATGTTCAGTTCCACAGTCTCTGGTTGTGATTGGAGCTGCTGCGCCTCAAGAGACTTATCAATGGGATTCTCTGCTGAGTGAGTCCAGACGGGGTCCAAGTTCATGATTTGCCTTTGCAAGTGGGGGGTCCACGGGGCCCGACTCTTCTCTTCCACTTCAACCTTCTCCGGGTCAGGAGATTGATAGTGAAAGCACAACTCATGGGTTGTCTTGACCGAATAACACTCGCAGAGGAAGTGCACACCCGTTCTCTCGGGAGACAGGCACTGTTCCCGGGAGAGACTTTGAATATCCTCACCACATGCCTCGAGGACCTGGCTAGACTCTTCTTGCCGTTTGCTCCCTCCATTTGTCTCTTTTCTACCGTCTTCAGTCAACCCATTCCTCTCTCTCTTTTTCCTCGCCTTCACACTCCCATTCACCAACTTGTGCCGCCGCCGCTTCTTTCTCGCATTCATCACCGGCTCAGGCGAATGCTGTAGCAAGGTGCTGTCCTGAGGTGACGGCTGTATGGGGCATGGTCTAATCTCTTCATGAGGGATGGGTTCCCCATCAGTGTGTTCATTGAGGTGGGAGTCATTGTCGAGTTCTCCATCACAATGTTGGTCAACAAGGTAGGCACTGTGCTGTTCCACAGCACAAGGGGCGGGGGAGGTCATCTTCTTGTTAACCACCATCTTACCGTCCATGGTCTTACACTTTGCCAGGACAAAGTCCTCCTCATGAGACTCTGCTAAGTGGGGGTGAGATGTAGCCACGATCTTTGCCTCCATCCCCTCTGCTGCCATGTTCAGTTCCACAGTCTCTGGTTTTGACTGGAGCTGCTGCGCCTCAAGAGACTGATCAATGGGATACACTGCTGAGTGAGTCGAGACAAAGTCCAAGTTGATGATTTTCCTTTGCAAGTGGGGGGTCCACGGGGCTCGGCTCTCCTCATCCACTTTACACTTTGCCAGGACAAAGTCCTCCTCATGAGACTCTCCTGAGTGGGGGTGAGATGTAGCCACGATCTTTGCCTCCATCCCCTCTGCTGCCATGTTCAGTTCCACAGTCTCTGGTTTTGACTGGAGCTGCTGCGCCTCAAGAGACTGATCAATGGGATACTCTGAGTGAGTTGAGACAAAGTCCAAGTTGATGATTTTCCTTTGCAAGTGGGGGGTCCAAGGGGCTCGGCTCTCCTCATCCACTTCATCCTTATCCACTGAGTGAGTCCAGACGGAGTCCAAGTTGAAGATTTTCCTTTGCAAGTGGGGTATCCACGGGGCCCGACTCTTCACTTCCACTTCAACCTTCTCCGGGTCAGGAGATTGATAGTGAAAGCACAACTCATGGATTGTCTTGACCGAATGACACTCACAGAGGAAGTGCACACCCGTTCTCTTACTCCCCTCCAGCCACTTGTTCACATTCATTGTCAGCTCGGGCAAATCCTGTGCCGTGCCGTTGTGGTGGATGGGTTCCCCATCATCGTGGTGGTCAGTGAGCTGGCTGTCATTGTTGAACGCTCCGTCATTGTGGTGGCCTGTGAGGTGGGCACTGAACTCTCCTACATCATAAGGGTGACTGAGTTGGGCGCTGGTCTCTGCTTCATCGGTGCAGGAAGACATTGGGGACAGGAAATTTTGGATGTCCTCACATCCAGAGATGCCCAGAGATGACTGCATACTCTTTTTATTCCTTTTGTTTTTGAAATAATTACTTATCCCAAGCTCAGACTCTTCCTCTTTCCTCTTCTCCTCCTCCTCAGCCCTTTTGGCTACCACCTCCTTCTTTTTGTCCACTGAAGCTGAGGACGGCACCCTGCTCTTAGCATGTGACCGCTTACGAGTCATATTTGCCAAAGATCTTCTTGGATAGATCTTATTAAACACAATACAATTCAAATCAATTAGTTCTAGTCTGCTTGCTCTGATGTTTCTCCTTAGTATTTAAGACAATTCAACAATAGCGTAAAGCTTCCGTACTTAACACACACTTTGAGAGCAAGTGAGAAATAACTCATTGGTATTGGCCTTATAATTGCAGTGCTGCTATGTAATAACCAAATATGGAATGTACTAGAGATCATGTGATTGCATGGGCTAAATATGGATATGGGGGCCATTGGGACGTCATCAAAATTCGGAATCTTACACGAGCAGAGTGAGCGATTTCGGGGCGTCGAACATCTACCGTCCCTCAGAGGGCTCCGATTAGCTGGTTTATCTCCTGGCGGTGTCAGGTGTATTATCTCCTGGAGGAGTTCAAATACAAACTGGCAAATGCAGATATAAGTAAACATTATTCAGGGTTACAATCTGTACACACTGTGGTGATTAAAATCACTCTCCTGAATTAATTGGCTCGAGATAATCATTAATCATACAATTTTAACATTCCGTGCTTCCATTAAAATACAAACAGTATCATTCACTTCCAGAAGTGTGGGATACAGTATAGCTATTAGTTTAATACATAAATGGAATGTGTCTGTTATTGAGTCCCAGTCGTGTGAGTAGACTACCCACTCAAATAGTTATTAATGTGATAATTTATCCATTTGTGACACTGGGAGCGTTCAAAATAAAACAGACCCAAATGGAACCCTTATGGGTCCATTCGTACACTCTCTGAGTTAAATGAACACAGAGGATTTTACTGTACAGAGAAGCACCACAAATCACAAACTGGCCGACGCATGCTGGTTTAAACAGTTCTGGCTTGATGAACAGTGGCATGGAAAAATCTCTCCAGCCAGGTCGCAGGTGTGCACTGCAGGCTACAGTTAACTCAGTGAATGTGACAAACATTGATCAAAGGCACATGGAGGTGGAGACAGATCCCATACAACACTGCCTCTTAAGCAAGCAATTCGCATGGTGGGATATCCATCAGGAGCTTAACCAGGACATGAAATTGGTGCAAAAATGAAAGTTCGGGGGGCTGGGGGGGATGAAGACAAACAGCAACATTACCATCATCTTCCTTCATTCTTCCTTCATACCCTTCTTACAAAGTATTTGACCGCTCAAGCCCTAGATATAGATTGTCATATGATGAACAGCAAAGATGTACAAGTTCAAAGCATGTGTATATCGGCTATATGACTATATGTCAATGCACCTGCCAAAATTGGGATATAGTGTTAATGTTATTGCCTCCACCGTAAGGTGGTGACTATGTTTCACCGTCCGTCCGTCTGTCCATTTGCTGTTACGTCACCCGCAGGGTCACCACCTTAGTCACCACCACGGACTGTTACGTAATGTTGTTAATGTAATGTGCGAATAACGATTAATACATTTCATCTATTAAGTGCATGCAATATGCACTGTATTTAGAATCTACATGCTACAGAAAGCTACACTGGAATCATTTGTGGGCAATTAATACATTAATCTGCATACTGAGATACTGACAGAGATTAACCTTGATATGCCCCTGATGTGTTGCATTTTAGATTTAATTTTGAGTCATTGTGCAAAGAATTTAACGGAAACTGACCGCACTCGATAAGATTATCATATAGGGGATCTTTGCTGGATTTGTATAGAGTCATTAAAAATTGAATTATTCTCAAAACGTTAAGTGAGTAATTAAACCTATTTGCAGTGTCGTCAAGTAAGACAATATAGTGTATATGATGGCTACAATCACTATTGAAAAATACTAGATCAGCACTAGGGTAGAGTGCCAACTTGCGTGTTGTGCTATAGCTATAGCCATGCTATAGCCTACTTGTGCATGAGCAGAGCGAGCAGCCCAAAAACAAACACTTATCAAGCAATACATTTTATCCATGTCGTCCTAGAATTAGAATTTATGACAATACTTACAATAAAAAAGGGCCTTCAATTACACCATTCACCATTTCATCACTACCCACACCAGCCCTCCAGTGCCCATGAGGACCGTGGAAGAAGAGATTTTCAGGCATAATACTTGCAATTTACAAAACATCAGTTATAAAGGTGGACAGATGACCAGTCAATGACCACCAACAGATTGGAGATTCCCTGGGGTGGAAGCGAGTGCATGGAAGAACCTGTGTGACCTTCTCTCACTTAGCAGCTGCAGAGGCCTCTGAATTACATCATGAATTACACCATTACTTCCCCACCCAACCGGCCAATCGGAGTACTTCGAGGAACGACCAACAACCGACGACCGTGAACGTTTAACTTGCACTTGCTCTGCTCACGCAAGCAAATACATCTGTAAAAATGGGCAGTCGGCAGTTTGATTCCTGGCTCCTCCGGTTCAGTGTCTTGCCCAAGTGTCCTTGGGCAAGACACTGAACCCCAAATTGCTCCTGATGCCGGTTGCACCTTGCATGGTTTCCTGTGTGTGTGTGTGCGTGTGCGTGTGCGTGTGCGTGTGCGTGTGTGTGTGTGTGTGTGTGTGTGTGTGTGTGTGTGTGTGTGTGTGGAGCATGGAGCAGGCATTCCAGGATAAAGTCTCAAAGTATCAACCATTACTTGGAATTATGACGGGTCTAGGATATCGATGTAGACTTGCCATATTGATATTTGGAAGCCTGGGCCATGTGTATAAACTGACCGTGAGTGGCCTACGAATAGCTGGCATGACAAAGAGTAAAGCCAAACAACTCGCTAAATTCTGTTCTGTATCGGCTGTTATAGGCAGTTTGTCTGTGTGGAAAAGGAGGTGCTATGTGTACCCTTAAGTGAACATGAACTGTCAGCCCCGTTATATTTTTTTCCCTGTAAATTAATGTAATTTGTGGATTCAAATTAAAATGTGTGTGTGTGTGTGTGTGTGTGTGTGTGTGTGTGTGTGTGTGTGTGTGTGTGTGTGTGTGTGTGTGTGTGTGTGTGTGTGTGTGTGTGTGTGTGTGTGTGTGTGTGTGTGTGTGTGTGTGTGTGTGTGTGTGTCTGTTAATGTAATATACTATGTGGAGCACCTAAATCTAAAACAAAAAATGGTTCCATATTGTGGACACCTGTTTGGTCACCACGGTAATCTAAAACAGCTCATGGTACTAAAGTGGATATAAACCTCGAAGTAGTCTGCAGGTCATTCCATGTTTTAGGGCCACAGAAGCTAAAAACAGATCTACTAAAAGTCTACTAGAAGCTATAGATTCACATGGGACTTCGGGCACATTGAAAGTGGGAAACTTACTTGACCGGGTGTGGAGGAGTCCAGTCCCATTGCAGAAGTTATAAGATGTAGCAAAGACAATCTCCAAGCATGGCTTTATACAGGACGGTGCAGTCATCTCTTGATGTTAAACATCATTCTAAGACCATTGAGCATCCTGTAAGACAATGAAAACAAAAGGCAATGAAAAGAAAGGAAGGTTTTCCCATTGCAGTCTGCAGTATAATAAACGACTGTCATAATCTTCATAGACAGCAACAGTTATTCAAATATGAGGTGATATTACATTCATACGAGCACATTTACATCTTTCAGACAAATACCTTTACAGCAAACTGCAGATATTTTGTGTAAAAAAAAAACACAGTCTAATCTCTGCAACAGAAAGGAGCGTTGAAAGCTTTTGATTAATCCACAAATAGAGCAGCACAATGCATTTTGTTATCTAGGGCTGATGCTGAGTCATTTACTACTAAGGTGGTGGCTGAGATTGTGCTGCATTTTTTTCTAAAACCGGATTGATGTGTGCTTAGAACAGAGTGAGAAATGTTTTAACCTGTTTGTTTACCAAGGATTCCATAATGTTGGCTGGGTGGGGATAGCTTGGAGATCGGTGTGTAATTATTCAAGCCACTTCTGCCTCCGTCTTTATGCAGTATGGGCTATGTGTCGGGGAGATAGGGAATGTGCCTGCCAAGATTACATTATGTGTTATTTGTTCAAATATTAGGATGCCGATAGTTTAAGAAAAATGTGTCACGTCATAATATCACACCCTCCTATAGTTCAGAGGGGGACAGACACCGTCGGTTCGGTTTCACGAGGAGGAGGGGGCTCCATCCACTTTTGAGATTTTGAGAGGAAGAAAAAGCCTTTACACTGTGTAGAACTGCAGAAACTGTGAAATCACAGGCTAAAGAGCTGTTAAGTTATGCTATGCTGTAATGTAGATGCAGTATAATTTATACTACTTTTCTTTTAAAATAGCTCATAATCTCTCCATTGCTAAGTGTAAACTGTTGTTTCTTGACTGTGCTTGACGGAATCAATGTAAAAGATCACTGCTGGATAATTTTAATCTGCTCTGCCTGAGGCTGGGACGTGCATGGCGTCCTCAATAAACAGAACGTGTATCGGAGCCACGTCTTTGCTTCCTTCACTTTGGAGTGCATGATGCTTTTTCCACTTCAGTGGTTTTTGAGCTTGAATGCTGGATATCCTTAGCACATACTGGGCATTATGCGGCCCTTTGGCTGACTCTGACCGGCCCGGGAAAGGGTACCATGGTTTTCAACTAGTTGTCCGGGGACCACCAGTGGTCCTTGAGAGAGTTCCAGTTAAATATGTAAAGTTGGTTAACCAGATGTAAATCTCTGATACGTATATCTCTATATGTAAAAGTCTATACACATTTTGATCTGTATGTTAGTTTGACTGATTTGTTTCCCAAATCCAGGAATTGGGGACAAAAGCAAAATAAATCTTTAGTTTTGGGGTCTGTGGCGCGAAAATGTCATCAAATGGTGGTCCTCTGTGGCTCAAATACTGAATAAATTGAGGGCCCTGGGTTCAAAATGGTTGGTCTTGCTCTTACTTTTATCTTGAAATTAAATTAATATTACGCAGATTTTAGTTCAGCCTTTAGTCTTGGCCCTCCACAATATTTTATGTATCTCATTTGGCCCCTTGGGAAAAATAAGTGCCCATCCCTGCCTTAGCATAAACACCAAAGTGCCATTTGTGTGTTTAAATCAAACTTCTCACTCACAGTATAGTCTAACCTGGGCAAGACACTTGTTTTCTCTACAATGACCATACCATTAGTCACTCACCACTCACCACACATAGCGTTGACTTAGTTTGTGGGGATAACAAAAAAAAAGTGGGAAGAAAGATACCCGTTAATTAAATTGCAAGCTTTGGTCGCAATTAAAGGAAATCATTAGTTTTAATGAAATACTACGGCAGCAGTCTTTTTCTCTAAAGGTTTCACCCTCATTAGAATAGCCCTGCAAGGTCACGCACGATTCTGTTCCGAGGCGAGCGGCAGCTGAGATGAGATGATCTTTCTGATAAGACTCCTGGTCTTATCAGAAAGGGGAGGATTAGGTTAGTTTCAGTGTAGTAGTTTCAGTGTAGTACATTAACACATAAACAACACAGTTAAATGGTAATTCCACCCATTTTCATTTTTTTCTGAGAGTGTACAAATGGAACCAAATGAACCCGTTAGGGTTCATTTGGTTGCATTTGTAAAAAGAAGCATCTAAAGAAATCCATTAACACGGTGAAAATACATCTTGATGATGTCATCAAGATGTTTCACCATGTTAGTGGTTTTCTTCAGACCTCCATTTCTTGGGAACACAGAATGGGGGAACTTTTTTATCATGTCCACCCAGCACCTCTAGGGTATAATAATGACATATTAGAATGTTGAAAACGGGCGGAATTCCCCTCGAAATGCCTGTATGGATGTACAGTATAGTACATTTATAAAAATGTTTCATGCAGAGGTACTTTTCATTATCATACTAATGTCTTAATCACACTCAGTCTCATCTCCCAAACAAAAGGATCCTTCCTGTTAATTCATCCTACGGAATGTTTGGTCAATTAAACAAAACTATTGTTGTGGAGGTAAGCTGATGCAAGACACAAGGTTACAACAAACTTAATGATCAGGAAATAGGAACAGTCCAGAGCCAATATTTGCTTGCCAAGAGCATCACCCACGTGTGACTTTGAATAAGGATTTATATTAAGGTCAAAACCCCTCAATCAGCTCCAGGTGATTAGCATGGATGTCCGTGAAATAATACTTAAGTTAAGAGCAAATGAACTCCTTAACCTCTCAAACTATTAATTTGCAAAGAGAAAACAGGTCATACAGAAATTATAGTGGGCTAAGTACGTGCTTTTCCTGGCAAACAGCTCAGTGAACTGTAGGTAGGCACAGAGGTGGCTGCAATATTCATTCAAATAAAACCCTCTGACGATAAATAATTTGAGGAGCAATTCTTAGAATGCTATATGTTAAACCAGGGGTCCCTGAAAGGGTTCCAGGTGGTCCCCAGCTAAGTTGGTTAACCAGATGTATCTCTTGAGAACGTAAAAATGAAACCAAATGGTTGGTTTGGTTTCATTTTTACACTCTCAAGAGTTAAAATATTCATCATCGGAATTAGCCCAAGTCCACAGAACTAGAATAGACCTGCGCAGTGACGTCACCGGCCCTGTTCCACTAGTGGATTCCTCATTCATTTTCCTCATAGACTTTTCGAAAATGGTTAATAAAAACACGATTGCGCCGCAGCCAAAGCCAACTCGGGTCGTGACAAATCATGACAACAAACACAATATCGTCATATAATATATAATTAGGAAGAAGTAGAAAACGGCATGATACAAGACTTTTTTTTTTCCATCTTAGAAATTATTTTATTGTCCCAAAAGTTTGTGTGTGTCATCATGATTCGTGACGACTCGAGTTGGCTTTGTCCGCGCCGCGGCATAATCGTCTTGATATACCGTAAATTATTTTCGAAAAGTCTATGAGAAAAACGAATGGGGAATCCACTAGTGGAACAGGGGCGGTGACATCACTGCGCAGTGCGCATCTCTATATTAATGGTCATTTTGATCTGTATGTTTGCCTGTTTTGTTTTCTCCAAATCCGGCCTGGTTTGTGGACAAGAGCAAAATATTTTTTTTAGTTTTGGGGTCTGTGAGGATAAAATGTCCTCAAATAATATATTAGTTCAGACATTAACCTGTGTGGTATGTGGACCCGGGCTAGCTCTGGTCCAGAGCTCCACTGCTTCTGAGTCTGACCTGCATTGGAGCTCTGTTGGTCTCCGTGCATTCGGCCATTACTCCACCCGACCAGCCTCTCTTCTCTAGTGGATATATAAAGAGCGTTTTACCTACTCACCAAAATAAACACGTCTTGTGTCATTAGAAAGCCTACTTACCTTAGTGGTCGCACTCTTAGCCCCCCACCACACGGATAAATTGGACTTTTTGGCCAGAACGCGATTGTTTTTCACTGAAGGAAAAATATTTCCTATGGAACTTTTCTATTGGCAATATCGGTAGAGGGCGCAAATCCTGGTTGTTTTCCCGGTAAAAAACAATCGCGTTCTGGCCAAAAAGTCCAATTTATCCGTGTGGTGGGGGGCTAAGAGTGCGACCACTAAGGTAAGTAGGCTTTCTAATGACACAAGACGTGTTTATTTTGGTGAGTAGGTAAAACGTTCTTTATATATCCACTAGAGAAGAGAGGCTGGTCGGGTGGAGTAATGGCCGAATGCACGGAGACCAACAGAGCTCCAATGCAAGTCAGACTCAGAAGCAGTGGAGCTCTGGACCAGAGCTATGTGGACCCGGGCAGCCATTTGCCATGCAGGCTGACCAACATTAAGTAGCTAGCTTGCGTGCAGGAAAGGGACAGTCTGCTCCCTGTCCACTGAGACAGGTAAACTACTAAATAAACAAACTAATCCTAATCTGCTGTCACCTATTGGTAGCCAATAAATAGCACTTGTAGCACTGTTGCATGAAAGCAATATCACTCAAGGTTGTGCAGTGCTGTTGTACTCTGTTTATCAGCATGGCTGTGATTATGTTCAGGTCTGAATTTCATCAGTGCCTTTATCCCTTATACCCCACTTTGTGTTTTGTACTACAATAGTTCAACTGGCCGGTCAACATTGTGAGCTTGTAGATTGGCTCTTTCTCAAAATACTACAACTCATTTTTTCTTGTGTCATTCCTTCAAAATAAAACAAAACAAAACATGTCAAAGATGTTTATGGACAATTGGTAAGGCACTGACCGAGATCTTGTGCCTAAGATCAGATCAAACACACTAGGCTTACTGATATAGCAATGGTTGGTGTACCTTGGACAAAAAAGAAAATCATTGGCCCAAAATTATTACAGCCAGTGAAAACAGCCATCATCAAACCTTGTAGACCCAACACAATGCCACCCTTAGATCTCCATGTACTGTATTGTATGGGGCCAACCTGTTCTCACATTCCATATGCTGATCTGACCTCATCAAACCCTGTACACTCAAGACACACCAGTATAGTATATAATTAACACCAGTATAGAATTAATTCCATATGTTGATATGTTCCCCCATGCCAAAGTGTCAGCGCGTGATCAGTCACCCAGACGAATGTGCGCACGCTTCTCGCCATTCAGGGAGTCTTACTTGTTTTAGGTATATGGTAAAGTGTATTACTTTGGGCGATCGTAGTTTTACAGTACATGAGCAGCTCATCGGACTGTGACTAAAGCCATTAATGTGTTTAACCCAACACATTATTTATCCACAGAGCTGTAACATGCATGCAACGAGTTCAATTTATTGATGTCATGTGAACTGCAATGTTTAATTTCAAGATTTATGGTGGCTCATTTAGCCAACCGTTTGATACTAAATGGGTCTGTAATGAAGCTAAATTGTTGTAATTTAATTAGTGAGACTAAGAGGAAGTAAAAAAACATGGGTGTAAAATGTTTAAAATCAGCGTTTATAAAACAATACCCTCTGATTTTAGCTCACCATCAAAAACAACCCAAACACACAATTACAGTAAGACTCCAATGTTCCTTTAAGATACATAATTATGCAGGTAGTGTGCACCTCACTGAGCCCTCCCATCTCTCTAGTGTCAAACTGCATGGTATGGCAGACAGTGTTTTGCACCACATGTCTGTCTGTCTGTCTGTCTGTCTGTCTGTCTGTCTGTCTGTCTGTCGCACCACATGTCTGTCTGTCTGTCTGTCTGTCTGTCTGTCTGTCTGTCTGTCTGTCTGTCTGTCTGTCCGGCCATCCTTCCGCAAGCAGCTCTCTGGCAGCAGGGGCGGATCTAGGCATGGGCATGGGGGGCAATGCCCCCTAAATGCCCAGTCTGCCCCACCAAACACGATGACATGCAAAACAACCCAAGATATATCAAATTAAAGTGCTTATATTTAAAATTATTTGAAACACTACTACTGCTACTAACTAACTGCAGTTGTGTCACCACTAAACCAACAGCATTTCATCATTGAAAACAGAAAACTCTCTGAGTCAGACCTTTAGCTTTATGCATGCTGCGTGTCTGTTGCAACTTCAACAACAACTGATGTTATTATTGATGCTTTACTTGACTAATATAAGTCAAGGAGTCTTGATAACCAAAGTCTTATAACCAAAAATGGTAATGGGGTGGCTTCATCGCCCGTGGCGCGAAGCGACACAGGCGATGAAGCCGCCCCCATACCATTTTCTCATCACCCCCCCCCCCCCCCCCCCCCCCCCCCCCCCCCCCAATAGGGCCCCTGTCTGGCAGTCTCTGGCCAACTATGAAAGAGACCTTTGGTTTTGTTCTAGACATAGGCTAGAGGTCTCCAAGGCTACCTTTGGCCCGATAAAGTGAAAACCTGCATGTGTACACACACTACAGGGCTTGACACTAACACTTGCCCGCTTGCCCGGGGCAAGTAAAAAAAAAAGGTGGGGCAAGTGAAGACTGCTACCTGGTTGCCCGATCGGGCAATTGTGCAACTTAGTGCACTATAACACAACACAAGATAAATTTAATGGATTGCATTTTTATAGCGCTTTTCCAAGTGCTCAAAGCGCTTTACAATGGTCCATTCATTCATACATTCATACATAAATTTGTCTTGAAGGCAGTCATTGCACTCTGCCTCTGTGTCTTTCCCTGCTTTCTAGCTATCCACAATTCCAGGCTGGATTTGGGAAACAAAACAGGCAAATTAACATACACATCAAAATGACCTAATCTTCTACATTCTCTAGTTGTGTAGACCTGGGCTAATTAAGATGATGAATTTTGCGGGTCCATTTGGTTTCATTTTTACACTCTTAAGAGTTACATCTGCAAAATTTAGAATATATTTTTGGGGGGCAAGTGACCATCTGAGGGCAAGTAGAACCTGACTTGCACTTGCCCGATGGGCAAGTGCCTCGGAGACCTTAGTGTCAACCCCTGCACTAACTGAATACCAGAGCAGAACCTCTGCCCCACATTTAAAATACAGTGCATCTTTGGGGCAGACTCCTATGCTATGCTGGACCACACTGGTCAGCTACTGTATAAGCCTATGGCAGGGGTTAGCATGCGGCTCAGGAGCCGCATGCGGCTCCAGAACACAGCCCTAGTGGCTAAGTGGCTGTAGCATTATTACATACACACACTGGGTTGATCCACACCAAAATAATATAAACATTTCAGTCACCCAAAACGCGTTGTGCTGTCTGACAGCTGCCAGTTAAAGTAGCACTTGGCCATGTCAAAAAAGCCCAGCAGTTATCAGAGGTTCAGTCTGAACCACCCATTTTCAAAGGTTTACTCAGTTTACTATGTCATTAATATACCTTAGAGATGTTGTGTGGACTAGAAATGGAGTTCTGTAAAACTTTAGAAACTCCATTTTTGAAGAAAGGTTGTGTTTCACCATGTTAATGATTTTTCCTTTTTCTGAGAGTGTGCAAATGGAACCAAATGGACCCGCCAGGGTCCATTTGGTTCACATTTGCACACTCTCCAGACAGATTTTGAATTTAATTTTGGGTCGAAAATGGCTCTTTCAACATCTTGGGTTGCCGACCCCTGGCCAGCTACTGTATAAGCCTATATGGCTATACATTTGAAAGCACAAATGCAGTATATCTCTCTGTTGGTCATCGCATGGCTAACCAGGCCACTCACCTTAATGCATATCCACTATCTGCAAAGCCTTTGTTTAATAAAGTCCACCGCACTGTTATGAGCTACTTTCTGTCAATACATAAGAGTGCTGCTGTTTGGAGGCACTCGTTTGTATTAACAGGTCACGTTGCTAACTCCTGCAATTATGTGCAAATTCTAAACAGGTGGTACATAGGGCCGTTCAGTGACTTATAATAAGCACAGAGAATTTGCCAGAAAGGTCCTCATAACATGCATAGCATACAGTGAATTTTATTAAAGAAATGCTTTATAGAAAACAGTATATTTTGCAGCCAATAGCACAGTTGTCCTGCTACAGTGTGCAGCCAATATAACAGAAACAGTGTCCAACAGACAGCCTGGAGACAAGATGGAGACTTGTAGCCATTTAGCACAAATAATGTCCCTAGAAACTTCAGCACCAATGCACCACAGTCCACAGACAACGACAGGAAGTTCTACAGGAAGTTCCCCATTTGAGAAAGGGGAGAAAGGGGAATCCCCCCCATTTGAGAAAGGGGAGAAAGGGGAATCCCCCCCATTTGAGAAAGGGGAGAAAGGGGAATCCCCCCCATTTGAGTGTACAAATGCTTGTACACTCTCAGAAAAAAGGAAACTCATTAACATGGTGAAATACATCTTGATGATGTCATCAAGATGTATTTCACCATGCTAATGATTTTTTTCAGACCCAAAAATATCTTAGATGTGAGGAGTGGGGGGACGCCGTCCCTCCTCCACTACACCCCTGATTATCACACTCAATTTCAGATTCCACATCTACCTGCTGTTGAGATTGTCCGAGTGGCTCTGGGTCCTGTGGTTATCCCAGCGCCATCTAGAGGCTCTGGGTTATCCCAGCAGCAGTAGTGCTGTGAGTGGAACTGGAGGCACGAAAAGCCGGTAAACCTTCTACATTGCCCCGATGCCCCGGCAGGATGTAACTCCCATACCAGTTTCCGTGCATTCCCAGCAGTAGTAGCCAGTAGGTTATTTTAGCAGCGTGTTCTTTTCTTTTTGAGATATTATTCCTCTATGGTGAGAACTTGAGAAGTTCCACTGAGGTATTTTCGCTTACTCAGTGTCAAAATCAAAACATCCGCGCTCTGCAGTGCTGCTGCTGCCCTATCACCTGCATGCATGCGTTCTACATGTACGGTGGCCTATACAGTACATGCTGACAGCCTTGTGACTGCCTGCTGTTTCTTCGTGAGTATTATGTTTTGCCTACCAACTTTACATTTAATTTATTTAACCACATTGCAAGGTCTACATTTGCTTCTTTTAAAATATTAATTTGGCCAAGGGGGAAAAAAGATCAAGAAGAAGCGTTTGGGTCACTGGGCCTCGACCCACTTACCCACTATATGTCATGTAGACCCTCAAATACAATTGTCCATTCAAATGGCTTCATTGGCATGAGAAAGCATACGTTTACATTCCCAATGGAAAACACAATATATAAATAATATATAAAAACACACACCTGACTTTGGTCAGTTATGCAAAGTAAATCCTCATTCACCTGCAGCTGTGAAGTAGCTCCTCTTCATTGGCATGAGAAAGCATACGTTTACATTCCCAAAGGAAAACACAATATATAAATAATATATAAAAACACACACCTGACTTTGGTCAGTTATGCAAAGTAAATCCTCATTCACCTGCAGCTGTGAGGTAGCTCCTCTTAATTCTGCATGAACCTTAAAGGGGAAACAACCTCACCTTTACACAGTGCTCGATGAATGATAACTCTAGAATTGTACTAGCCTGCCTAAAGCTAGACCAAATCAGCTGTTTAAAAAAAGCCTGTCAGAAAGGATTGGTCTGGAATAGCTCAATTGTAAACCCATTTCCTACTCCAGAAAATTGGGGTGGCCAATTAAGCCACATTATGTACAGTATTACATAATACTATATCCTGAATGGCCGCCCCAATTTTCTGGCGTTAGAATTGGACAAGCAATATCCTCCGAATGGATCAGAACTGCAAGCAGTTGAGAAGTTAAGATATACCCAGCTGGTAAGAGGAAACAAGGGAGGCCAAAAACAACATGGCGAAGAAGAACTGTGACCTCAGAACTAAAGACGGTAAATAAAACCTAACATGCCTGGAGATCCAGCCTGGATAAGACAAGGTGGAAGCAGAATAGCAGATAGTCACAGCCTAATGTGAACAAAGAGGATTAAGTAAGTAGAGTAAAGTAGTAAGTAAAATCACACAGACATTCAATAGTTGTTCAAAAAAGCTGTTGAGAAAATGATGAAATTGCACAAACACATTCATGATTCACTGTCATGGCACTCAAAACGGGAACCTTTGTAAAGTTGACTGTACTAACTGCACCACATGGGGACACAGCTTTCTACTCACCTTCCTTCAACATGAGGCAATGGCATCCCATGTGGCAGACACTGTTTTATTTTTGTCTCTAAAATACAAGCAACAGTCACAGTGTGTGTGTGTTTGTTTGTGGGGGGTGGTGCATGCGTGTGTGTAGTGAGGGTGAGGGGTGGTGCCTAAAAAAAGTGGATGCCAGCCAGTTAAACAATGAACCAAGCATCTGTCTAAACACCATGCCATCTAAATCACATCCTTAACATTTGTGCTCAGTCTGCCGGAGATTATGATTCCTGGACGTTTTGACAGATGAAAATGTGAGTTTTCACTTTGGAAACCACTTCCCTTCTTGCCAGTTGTCGAACTTTATACAATGAATTATAAATTCTGCATGAACCCAACAACATCCTATGATCCCAATTTGCATGTAAACATTCAACACTAATTGGGGATATAAAACCTCACAAAGCCGTGAAAATTGGCTACACGAAGATTATACAATAGGAGGGAGTTGAATATATTGGGCTCTGTGGGACTCGGTTCAGCTGGGAGCTATCTCTCCTGTCTCCTCTTATGTCTGCTGTATGAGAGCCATTAAAGACGATGAGATCTCTCTTCTTTCTCTCAGACAAAGACATCAAAAGAAACCACAACGGTTCCTGACATAAAGGTACAGTACAAAGAAATGTACCATGGCATTATTTATGTGGCTCTTATTCTGTGGGGCACCCCTTGTTGATTTTAAACTGAACAGTGGTGAGCATGTCACATGCCACCCATTTTCAGCCATTTCATATGCTGGTAATTGGTACTCATTATAAGATGGTGGTGGATGAACCTCCAGACTGTGGTAGTGCACAAACTACTTTACCATTGTACTATAAATTAATAGAGGAACAGGGTTATACAGTTTTCACTGTCATCGAAAAACCATTATAGTTTTTGTAATGTAATATCAATGGATATGAAAGACAACATAAGACTTTCTAATTGTGCTTGTGTTCTGTATCACAATGTAACATATACTCTACCCACTGTGATGATTTCCAATCACGTTGCCACACTGTAAATTTCATACAGTATTAACTGTTGGCGTCATAGCTGTAAAATATTAACCTTTTGGATACTGTTTTAACCTTTAGGGGGAAAATTATATATTTTTTTTCTATTAATTTGGAATATAGATTGAACTTATTTACCTTTGAGACCTCAGATTAAAATGGATTTCAAGAGAAGAAGGACCAGGCTGGGAACCAAAATAAAACATACCTTTAAACAACAGTAAGAAGTTATAAAAATGCAATCCAAGTTGGACCCAAATGTCTACAGTTCCTTTAAGATCTCTTTAAACTTCAACTTTAGAATATAATGTTAACCGTAGCTGGATTTCGTTACAAGAGAGAACAAAACCTTAAATGAAGGCATATAAAATACCAAAGTGAAAATATCCCCCGGCATTGATGGCACAAAGCAATAAGAGAAGTCCACGCTAGCAGCATTAAGTTCAATGGATTGTATTCTGTTATATGGGGGAAAAATATTTCCCAGTTACTCAGGGAAGTTGTGTGAACCCATTGATATTTACTAAATTGCAAACGGTCTTTGGTGTGAACCAAAAACATGTTTTCTGCAGAGGAGGAGAATAGATAAATGAAGTGCAAACCGGGGCTATTCTGTAACAAACAATATGGTATCTACTTGGGCAAGTTACGGTGACATTAAATCTGGATGAGAAAGCAAGCAGGCAAATCATTTCAATCAATTACTGTGACATGGAAACACTTCTGGGCAATACTGACACATGACAAGGCATTCACAACCCAATATCCTGCATATTTCTGTCAATGTCACTACAGCCTCCAGTACTGATTTGATGACGATATTATAAGGAGGCTGCTTCATATGCAAACGTTTTTTTACTTCTTCCTACTCCATTTGAACTTCAAGTAGAAGTGCAATGAATGATGTTCTTGTCTTTGTTTATTGAAGGAAATGTTCTTAATTCTCATTGTTTATTTCCTTTTCCTTTTATTTTTATTTTATCTAACATGAAAGTTCAAATAACGATAATCAAATCAAAATCAAATCATCTACAGAAATCTCTACTGTAATCTACTGGATGCATATAATTTCTGTTCATTTATTACGATTACGATTGAAATAAATAACACTACCCACTAGGGTATTTTTTTTCCATTAACACTTGTGTTGTACCACAATTAGCTTGTGCTGCTTCAGCAGTGTATGATAAGTCCCATGGCGCCCCAGCCTGACCTATCTTCACGGCTTGTCACACTTGGTTATTAGCACTTTCCAGCAGTAGAAGTTCTGGTTGAAACCACGGGCACGTCCAAATATACAGCAGGGTGTAAACTGCAGACAGCGTGAACTGTGAATACACAACAAATGTTACATATCATAAATGTAGCACTAGCAGTCACATTCTGTGCCACTGTATTGGGCTAACAATCGTACACTGTCTGAGCATACACAGGGGCATGGAGCATGTTTAAACCTATGTACTGTACATCAGCTATTATCGATCTACAAGCTCACAGTGTGTTGCGATGCAATGCTTTGTGAGCTCGTAGACCTAATCTGACAAAAATGTTACGTTAAGTTGTGTTTTAAGGGAACATATCACAAAATATTTTGTGATTGGGCACCCTGACAAAATATTTTGTGATGGGGTCCCTCCCTGGCATAAAACATTTTATGATAGCGACCCCCTGACACATCATAACAAGAAAAACTTTGACTGCACTAGGACTAAAGGATTTGGAAATTGGTCCCTGAGATGAGTTGGTCACAGTCACACTTTTGGTGCATTCCAACGGATTTATTACTTGATCATGATGAGATGGGCTTTAAAGTTTCTGCTGTCAGATCAGCAGTTTACAGTACTAATAAACAGCACAGCTTTAAACCCTCTATTTACAGCCAATCTACGTGTACAAGCTTATGTGTCACAATGTGGCGGGTCGTGTGCTTGTACAACTGCTATTCTTTGAATTCTTTTGACAAATTATCATGATACAGATGGCTGACATCGCCCTTAGAGATAGAGGGTAAGAAGTTCTGCAGTCACACGAGAGATACTCGAAAGTAGAAATGCTGCTTCTTCGCCTGTAAACGAACCAGCTTACGTGGTTCGGGCATCTGGTTAGGATGCCTCTCGGGCGTCTTCCTAGGGAGCTTTCAAGACACTTCTCACTGGGAGGAGACGACAGGGTAGACCAGGACACAGTTGAAATAAACACACCTCACTGGCCTTGGAACGTCCTGGGATCCCCCTGGAGGAAGTCACTGATGTTGCTCTGGAGAGTCTGAACCACTTTGGAGATTTTGCCCATGCAACCCGACTACGATGGATGGATGGATGGATGGATGGATGGATGGATGGATGGATGGATGGATGGATGGATGGATGGATGGATGGATATTTCACCCATACCAATCTGGGAGGGAATCTATCTGCACAACATAGGGAAAACACCCCCCTCTTTTACTCAACAGTCTCGAGGCGCGAGAGAATACACTCGTACTGACATATCCCCTGAAATAGGGGCGGCAGGTTGAAAGCAGGATAACGGCTGCCTTGAAAAAAAAAAAGACGGCGACACGGCTCTTATTTCATCGGAACTCTGATTGCCAGGATTTAATTAACTCTGCTGTTCAGACTCACTGTCTCCACAGAGAGCTTCCTGTTCTCCATGCAGATTTATTCCACCTTAATTGGCCTTTGGTACAATTGCCCGTAAAAGATATGTTTTGATTGACATCAGGAAAAGTTGCCTACATCTACATACAGTACCACTACACATCAAACCACCCCACACAGTACACTACACAGTAGACTTTCCATACATCAACCCATGCACATCTGTGTTGTTGTGTGTATACTGACGCTGTCAACTGGGTTTATGCATAGTCAAACATTTTCATGTCAAGGACCCACACATACTGTTAATAAGGGGTACTCGCTTGTTTGAAAAGATCTACCTCGAGTCATGCCAGGGAAGGCTCAAGCCCCAGGGGAAAACATCTATTTTTGTCTTAGTTTAGATTTAGTACAGAATTTGAGAGAGCGTATGTAATCACCGGCAGCGGCAGCTGCCAAGGAAGAGCCAGTGCAGCCGGTTAGTGTTTTATCCGGTAACCCATACCCTTACGCTAATCCTAACCTTAACGCTGGGGTCTAAAGCTGGCAGCCGCCAGCCACCAGCAATGCGTTGCCATTGCCATTGGTAATGCGATGGCACTGCCATTGGCAATGCCGAATGCCGGTGATTATGCCGGTGATTGCATATACTTCTTCCGCAGAATTCTACAACTACGTAGTTTCGATGGTGAGAATGGAGAGAGTGAGACCCATGATGTGAATAATTCTTTTTATGTATTCAGTCTTCTATCGGGTGAAATAATAATTACATTAAAATCGTATTAACTTCATGGGGACCCCCCGGAACGCCTTCAAGGATCCCTTTGAGGACCAGTGCCAGATAGTTTCAAACTTTTCCATACTGTAGTTTCTGCTGTGGTATGCCTTCTAGGTATATTTCTCTTGATGTGCCAAAATCCTATATTCAAGAAAACCTCATTTCCTATGTGCATATTTTCACACCTTTGATTCACTGAATGTTAATGTCAGACTATCAAATGGTGGAGGTTAATGTTCTCCCCCAGTGCCCATCTAACTGAAACGGACAATTCCTCTGCCTGACTTGAATACGCTTTCTTTTGATGCATTACAGTTGTATGTTACATAAATATTTGTATTTCTATTATTCTACTATATAAGTGATTACATCATTGCTTAGTCAAACACTATCACTCTTGATTTTGATAATAGTAAAAAGGCTTAACCGATGCAATGCTACGTGTGTTTACAACTTTGCGAACAACCCACCTGGGGAAAAAAAACACATCTGATCATTTCAAGTATAAGAATAATTTAATTTATTAGGATTTGACACTCGACAGAAAATGGGAAGGTACTTGTTATCTCTCTAGGTCAGGGGTGCCCACACTTTTTTGACTTGAGAGCTACTTTCAAATTGGCCGGCTCAACAAGATCTACACATCAAAAATGTGATTATCCCATTACTGAAAATCCATTCCATTCAAGGCCCCTAGAAAGTGGGAGCTTTGAAATAGTGGTGTTACTTACCTGTTATACAGGGTTTAAGAATAATGCACCTAAAATGAAAAAGTAGAGAGGGAGAATTGGAAGGGTTTTCTTGGATATGCTACTACTGCTACTACTACTGACGTTTGAAAACAAAGTATTTGGGGTTTGAGTTGACTGTTATATATTCTAGGGGACTGTATGATATCCCTCTATATCATACACGTTCCCACGTCTTTCTTGAGTAGTCCTACTGTATATCCACGGCTGCCCGCTAGCCAAGTGGTCCAGGCTCATGCCCCACATAGGTTCTGGTTTGACGGAGTATTGCGTGTTTAAGTCCCATTCACGACAATCTTCGCTGCTTGTCTCCTCCCTCCTCCCATCTATAAAAAGACAAAAAACAAATCTCTTTAATCTCTTCACACAACACTGTCTATAGAGCAGTGGTTCATAATCTTTTTTAGCTTGAAGTACCCAAAAAATAAAATTAATGTCTCACCAGGACTTTACTAATGAAAACAGCCGATCTACAACACGTCACATAGTGATGTGTTTGTAGATCTGTTATTTTTTACTAAGCGTCCTTCTTAAACATTTTGCTAATTTATAGAATTTCTTTATTATTTTTTTATTTAAAGATTTTCCCAGATTTTTTTTTTTATAATCCATGAAATTCTGTAGAAAAATATGTCCATAACCCACAAATAGGTCTGACCCCACTGCTATACAGTAAATAGCAGTAGAGGTCATTAATGTGTCTCTGTCTATATGGCTCTAAGAGGAAAGTTTGAATGCTGCATGGAAAAAATAAAAAATCCAAATAAAACCTATCTGACAGCTAATGTCTGTGCTTTAGCCATGGTGAGCAGACAAGAGAGAGTGTTTTCCTCCTGGGGGAGCCGGCCAGGGCACACGCACATAACCTACGCTCCCAGTCTACTGAGAGGATTATAGGCACTGTGGTGGTGATGCCTCCCCGCACATGGAGCCCCCCTGGGAACCAGGCCTGTCAACGTTCTGTCACCACACACACACACACACACACACACACACACACACACACACACACACACACACACACACACACACACACACACACACACACACACACACACACACACACACATTGAGATTACTCTGTCCCGTGTCCCTCCCCAGAGCCTTTGATGAATGTATACTGTACATGTCAAGTAGTTTCTCTGCCAAAAATATAATATAAATATAAATAAACTTTCACTCAGTGCCTGCTGTAGCTTACTGTACCTACTAGTACATTATATATAGAATATGCACAATAATGTGTAAAGTATTGACTTACTATTGTTATTATTATTACCCTTATTATTATACTTTATATAAAATGTACCAATGTTCATTGAATGCATATACACTAAACTAAGTAACGGTACATTGTATTTGTCTTAGTAAAAGTGTTATTATTAGCAGTTAAAAGTTAAGTACAGAGTTTTGAGACATTTGGGCTTGAGTATTTCCAATAACCAATACCTTGACTTCAACACCCCTACATTTCAGATACAAATATCTTAATTTTACTCTATGCATGGTCCTTGCCACTTTTAGTTACTAGTTTGTTCGTAGATTATTGTTACAAAACATGCTTCAGCCCTACTGTACATATATTTTGTCCATTGAAATGATATATCCTGTACTATACTTGTACATTTTTAATTTATGCTTTTGCTCATGTACATTTTGAATTCCAGACTGTTACTTGTATCAGAGTATTTCTACTTCGTATTATTGATAATTTTATACAAAGTATACTTGTATACAGAATACTTTCCCCAACACTATACATTATGTCTATGTACAAATTTGAAAGCTAAAGTCAGTCACTCCCTAATTCTAAAGCTCCTTCCTATAGGCAACCAGCAGGGCCCAATTAGAGGAGCTTTAGTGACAAGTCAAGCATTAACCTCCTCCACAGGCCAACAGATCTGGACTCTTGCTTATCTCTTGTGTCAACTGTAGATACCCCCGCAGCCATTAGAAAATACTTTGAATGTGTTATTAATAAGTGCCGAAGCAACCTAAGCCGCACATGGCCAATATATGTTCAATTAGGATTATCCGTGGGGGAACAATGCGGCGAGGGGTACAGAGTTCAAGTCTTCATGAAGCTTGTCAAACTGCACAAACTTCCGCGAGCCGTTCAAGCCTTCAAGAATTGCAATTAAATAGAGCAACAGCGAGGAGAAGAACAATGCACTTGCTCAACACAACACCACCCCAGCTTTTCCATTATTTTAACAAGCACAACAGCATATTGTATGTTAATAGATTTCGTCCCTTTCCCTCTAGAGTTTTCCCTGCGCCTGTTTGTCAGTCTTACTGATTAACAAGAATGCAATTTGAATTAGAGCCACATGTAGACCATTAGTATTCATAATATGTGCCTCTGTAAAAATTACATCTCTGGCTAATGTCGTATATCATCTGTGCCTCCTCCTTGTTGTAGCTTCAGTGACTGCCCTGTACCTATTCATGAGATACAAAGATGAAAAACATACTGCTTGCTTTAACATGAACAACCTAGTGTTTATTTAAAATCACATGATATACAGGCAGAGAAGGTTGAGGCGAGGAATACCGTCATGCAAATGTACAATCACAAGTAAAATGGAAATATTGACATATTTATCTGAAGGTAATTTATTATGTGTATTATTTACATACATTTAAAATAAAGAGAAAAGCTATAGGCCCTTTAATGTTAAGTGCACATGCAGCTATGTACATGAAACAATGTTCCACATTGCATTACATGGTTTGATTTGTCGAGAATGAACAGACTTTTACTGTTTGGTTTATTTCCACTAGGAAATATCAACTCAGATGGTGTCCTTATTACGCCAGATGCTTTAAGTATATCAGGTCTTGCATACAACTTAAAAGTAGCAACAACAAGAACCACAACACAAATCTAATATCTTATTATAACAATCATGGTTTTCAAGTTTACAAAAGGTACCGGTAGCTAGTTTCTACCTTGTATTAACATCAACTGAGTCAATACTTTCCATTCAGACAGACATAATATCCTAATCAAACCTCCAGGGCCCATGCAGTCACCCCCATTCAATGAATTATCCCAATGGGTGGACAGATCACTGATACCTGGGGTAATTGTGTGTATGCAGTGGTAGTTAGGTGAAATTGGAAAACGATATACTGCAATTATGCTTGAATAAACATCTGTTCTGTTGTTTACTCTGCTTGTGGTAGAAATGTGAGGGGATGCTTGCATGACTGTTTCTTACTTATTTTTTTGGATGATATCTTTTTCTTCCTTTCAATCTATAATATTGGGCAAGGAAATATTATATTCTTACTATATTGAATACATAAATAAATAATAATAATATTAATAATGAAAAAAGTGAAATAATGCCAATTGTAGATTGTGTATATGTAGAAATGTTTTTCTAATAAAAAGAATTGCAAAGTTACTGCCGTCTTATCCATTATCCCTGGACTTCTCCTTACTGTCAAACATCAATTTTGAATAGTTCAAAAAGGTGATCTACAAGCTCACAATGTGTTGATCTAAGAATGTAAAATGTTTTTGTTTTTTTTTTTCTTCAAAATAGTACAAAAGCCAAAAGGCAAAGATATTTAGGGATAAGCTATATAGCAGTGATGAGAATAGAGCCCTAATAGGCCAGTCAATATAAGATTTAACCCAAACAAAATTTGCAATAGTAATCATTCAAGGTTTTATTATGGTAGATTCTGGGCTTGAACGCTGCAGGAATTAATGCTTTGAGTAGCATGTGACATGTCAAACTAGGGCTTATTCATGATTCTGAATCAATTGCAAGCACCAGCTTTGCCCGAAACACACTCCTTGGCCCGTCTACACAAATGTGATGAGGTCATGAGGTCAGCATGCACATTTGGGCAAGTGCCTACAGTGTGGCCCAAGGAGTGAATTAGCAAAACGAATGCTTGGCGTGGGTTCCGAATCATGAATAACCCGTAGTTTGACATGTCAGATGCTACTTAAAGCATAATTCAAATGTGAAATCTATGCCTTATAGATTTTCAATGGCTTTCAATGCAGAGTACCCGTTCCATCTGTGTGTGTGTGTGTGTGTGTGGTGTGTGTGTGTGTGTGTGTGTGTGTGTGTGTGTGTGTGTGTGTGTGTGTGTGTGTGTGTGTGTGTGTGTGTGTGTGTGTGTGTGTGTGTGTGTGTGTGTGTGTGTGTGTGTGTGTGTGTGTGTTTCTTTATGTGCCTATGCATGCATGATTCTCTACCCTGAACTCATAGGCCTATAGGAATTGCAGTGGTTTTGTCAAGAGCCCTGGATGAGGCCTTTTTGAAGTGGTTCTGGACAACCGTGGGTCCGACCGCAGGCAGTGCGCTCCCTGCAATTTGTCAAATTTGAAGTTGAAATTTTAATATATAATTTGGATGACCACAAGGATCATAAAAAACCTTGACTAATTACTATTGCAATTTATTTTGGATCACGCTCCCTTTGTAACTTTTATTATTTATTCACAGTCTCATTAGACCAGCAGCAAAGCCCACTCTGTGCTGCCCCTTACAGCCAACTTGCCTTTATTTGCACATCACCCAAAGCAAATAAAGGCTAAATGCTGGTGCTGAATGTGATTTAGATATAGATCATGCACAGCAGGCATTCACCACTATTTCTTTTCCAACTGAAAATGATGTATATGCAACGGCAAATGATGTATGCTGGCTGGGTGATGATTTGTCCATAACGTAACAAGTCTTAAACATTCACAACAGCAACAAGAAAATTGCTTTTGATCAACAACTCGGGCTTCCCAGACAGTGTGGGAATGAAGCCACCTACGCAGCCAAAGCCAAGCCATTACTATGCAGCCATTTTTTTCCGCTCTTTGTTGTGGTTTGCCTGAATGAACTCCACTCTCTCTATGAGTTCAGCCATGAATTTTCAGCCTTGCTGCCTTTGCTGTGTAGCATCATGCAAAAAGGATGAACCCTACTGATTTCATTGACTTTTCTCTATGGCGCCATTCGCAGTCTAACATTTCCACCTGTTTTCTGATTTAAAGATAAAAGTAGTTGGAGCTCCCGCTGGTAGTGGTCCAGACCAGGTGCACGGCACATTATAGGCTTTGGCCTACGGGTGAGTCACGTGTTCGAATCCCACTCATCACTGACGACCTTTGCTGCATGTCTCTCCCCTTCTCTCATTCCTGACTATCTTCATTTTGAAACCCTCCATAAAGGCGAAAAGCCCAAAAAACAAATCTTTAAAAAAGATAAAAGTCATTTTATCTAATGACTGTCCATCAGCTAAATGATGGACAGTTGGTTACCCAGATGTAACTCTTTGAGAGCATAAAAATGAAACCAAATGGACCCTTGCGGGTCCATTTGATTTCATGTTTACACTCTCAAGAGTTAAAATATTCATCATGGGAATAGCCCAACAATTAGAGAGTGTAAAAGATTAATGGTCATTGTGATCTGTATATGATTGCCTGTTTTGTTTCCCAAATCCAGCTTTTTTTTTTTTTTTTTTTTTTTTTTTTCCAGAATTTTGGACAAAAGCAAAGTAAATCTTTGGTTTTGGGGTCTGTGGGGCTAAAATGTCATCAAATGGTGGCCCATGGCTCATATTCTGAATAAATGTTGGGCCCGGGTATCAAAATGGTTGAAAACCACTGTTATACGCGATAAATAAAGAATATACATTCTGCACATTATAGTCCTTATTGCATGTAGCCGATGATGTTGACTATAATATACAGTTGTCACTATTGCCTGGTCTTTTACCACCTGGTGGGAACTGCTTATTTAACTTGTTGGAATGCATGCAGCAGGTTGAGAGTAACCTCCACCCACAGCTTCTAACCCAATTCTTCAGAGGTTGGATGTTTGGGGTCATACAGGCCTCTTGGTAGAAAGCTATAGAGAATCAAGGGTGATCCTGACTGCCCTCTTCTGGCCTTTTTGTATTGTCTGGTCCATTTTAAAATGCCAAGCAGCCACGCAATGCCGAGCAGCATACCACCACAACTGGACATAATGCATCTGGTTATAAAGTACGGGCACATAGCGGATGACCTGAAAACTGTCTGTTGTGGTGTTGTGGTGTTGTTAGGTGCCATGGGTGCACCTCCTCCTCCTCAGAAGAGAGAGAGAGAGAAAGAGAGGGCGTGGGAGGTGGAGTGAAGCAGGCTATGCTTGGCCATGTATACTGAATGGGTGGTAATTTCTCATCTACCCATTTGAGCACCGCTGATGAGAACACCTGTGCAACCATGCCAAACAGTAGAGAAGGCTTTAGGGCTCCATTTTGGTCACACGCTAAACCCCTTATCCCTAACTTTTTTTTTCTTTTTTTACATTTTTGATGTATAAAGGTGTTCTAGGTAACTTTTTCATTCAAACAAATCTTCAATTTGATATCCATTACACTGGCATATTTGTCACATAAGCCATTGCCTGAATTGTATCCCTCAAAGTCTGTTCTAAATATGTTTTCTATGGAAAAGTGCGGTTCCCATGGTTCCTGGGAAAATTACGTCACGCACATCTGATTGATTACAAGGACCAATCAGAATGTGACTTAAGGCGCAAGGGATGCTGGGAAATGTAGGACTCGATCTTAAAAACTGCAGTACCGCAATGACCACCAGTCAAAGTTACCTACACCATTAAAATGGCCAGTCGACACTTCCCAATGTAGATTGGCTCGTTGAACTATAATGTTTCCCAAAATCCCAAAAGCCGTCAGCTCTCTCCAAGGCAGGTTGGCTTGCATTTTCCTCAGCAAATTCACATTCCTCTCACATTATTAATTACAACTGCAGTGAGCCCTTATTGTGGAAAACAAGCAGAACACATCAGTCAAACAAGAGTCAGACACTCCATAATTCGGCCTGATCCAGAACCCTCCAAGCTGGCAGGGTCCTAACATTTTCAACTTGCATCGTTCCAAGCAGGCCAGTGCCCAATGGGAACCCTACAGCGGGCACCGCTCTTGTTTGAACGTCAATTTACTGCATTCTGTGCCGCATTCATTCATCTTACTTGTAGGTATTTGAAACAGAATATTGAAAAGACTGGCAGGCTGTCATGCGTTCAAGTGAAACTCGTATAGCTTGTCTGCTTTTTCCCCATGTAACCCTAACTGTATGAATAAAAGAGTGCGATTATACTTTACCTTTGGAGTCAAGGAAGGATCCTATAGGGGATCCTACCGACTTGTTTATTTAAGTGATGCCCTGGTCCACCTCTGGGCCAACACCCCAAACCAGAAGGAAAACTACATTTAAATGATATACACTACCTGCTGTGGCTGGATCACATTCTTTGTTAAGAAAAGTATTGTGAATAAATACTGTAGGAGCCATATTTGGGCCCAACACTGGCTAATTGGCTCATGTGTCTTGATGCTGGTTTCAATTCTCCCTATTACATAAGCGCAGAGCGCACGCACGCACACGCACACACACACACACACACACACACACACACGCGCACACACACACGCACACACACACACACACACACACACACACACACACACACACACACACTGGTGAGAGCACAAGGAAAGAAAGCCAAAACCACTTTGGTCACCGAACCGACGCCGCAGTGACTCTAATGCACTAATAAGAAAGGTCTAATGAAAGGGAATAATGCATCCCAAGAATACTAGGCATTGAGGACATTTTATATTACCATTTTCTTCTTCTTTTCAGTCTGTCTGTGCACTATATATCCAGTCACGGCTATTCAAAAACAAAGGGGGAAGATGGAGGGGACATAATAGATATGGCCGTCATTAGTCAAACTTGTCCATTGTCAACAGAAAGATCGCTGACTCACCAACATCAGTAATGTGAATGTCACATCCATCATGGCAAAGGTTCTGGCTCTCCGTACTTGAGAACCTCTATAGCTGACTGTGCTGACTGGAGCTTTCTTTAGTGCCTGCTGCTGCTGTGTACCAGTGTGTGCCACCTTCAAACATTACTGACTTTCTTGCTTATGCACAAGGGCGGATCTAGGCATGGGCATGGGGGGGCAATGCCCCCCTAAATACCCAGTCTGCCCCCCCAAACACGATGCCATGCAAAACAACCCAAGACATTTCAAATCAAAGTGCTTATACCTTTAAAATGATTTGAAACACTACTACTGCTACTAACTACAATTTTGGCACCACTAAACCAAACGCATTTCATCATTGAAAACAGAAAACTCTCTGAGTCAGACCTTTAGCTTTATGCATGCTTCGTGTCTGTTGCAACTTGAACAACAACTGATGTTATTTTTGATGCTTTCCTTGACTAATAAAAGTCCTGTAACCGAAAATGGTATGGGTGCGACTTCATCGCCCGTGGCACGAATCGACACGGGCGATGAAGCCGCCCCCATACCATTTTCTCTTGCCCCTGCAACATGTTCTCTTGCCCCCCGCCCCCCAAATGGGACATGTTATATCCGCCCCTGCTTATGCATTATTTTCCCGCAGGCCTCTCTCCTCCCACGATCGCATGCAAACTTGTAGATCTGCTATTTTCGATGTGCAGTTGAAACTAAGGGTACGTCAGCATCCCTTCCCCGAGTGAGAGACAGCCACAGCCACAATAGAGGAACGTCAATGTCTTATATTGAACAAACAACATTTCATTCTGCCACTCCGACCGCTATACCAAATGTGGCATGCCCTGATGCCATCCATCCATTAAAATATGTAAATCACTGGATTCTTTCAAAACTTTAGCCGGAAATCCTATCTATCATGAGACCACAAGGGGAGGTAAACGGGATGCAGTTTCCTTTAAGGAGGTGTCACTCACTGCCTATGTTCCCCCTTTTTTCCCCCTCTGTACATATAGGCCTAGATTTTCGTCACTGCTATATTTATTATCCCTTAACTTCTTTGCCTTTTTAAACTATTATAAAAACATTTTTCAATAGTTAAAATGGGCAGTCTAGTCTACAAGCTCACAACCTGTCAATAGATTGGCACATTGAACTATTCCAAAAAAAGGTATTTCAAAATAGTAAAAAAGGCAAAGAAGTTAGGCCGGGGTTTAGCACGCGACGGAAATGAAGCACATAGTCTTTTGTGTTTCTAGATGACACATTATTGTGTGTGTTTAAATGAATCCATACTGTAGAACCACAATGGAAACAGGACTTTTTGGGGTTGTCCTTTTCACTGTAATGTCTTGACTGTACTGTTTACATTACTGACAAATAAAGTATACTCAATCATTCCTTAATGACGGAACACCTCTTTTGCAAGGCAATGAACATTTCTCACATGGTCCCTTTTCAATGCACCTGCAGCGAAGGCCTTCAAAATTGCTCTTCTCTTTCCAGCAGCTCTGCATGTCTAAATAGAGCAATCAGGAGTTAGACATTTACATCCTAGGGTGTAATGTGATTCTGTATCAATCTAGGCTCCACGCACCTGATTAACATAGTGTTCTTGCAATGCACTTAAAGGCATTTTGTTTACCAGGAAGAAGATTTCCAGAACAGTTACTGTATAAAGATGTGAACGCAATGTTTTTTGTTTTTTTAATCATTGTCAATGGTAATCGTTACTTCTTTTTTTTTTTTTTTTTTTTTTTACCAATATCCTATATATATTGCACAACTGAATTTTTGATACCAATATCAAAAATTAAATTAAAAGACCATTCAGTGATTTGGGAAAACCTCCCAATAGGCCAACAGCAAAGCCTTGTCCAATAATATCTGTATTACCGATGTATCTGCTCATCCCTAGTAATCATAGTCCATCCATCCAGGATACAACAATAGACATACAGTTACGACTGAAAATGATTCATCCAATTCCCATGATTCATTTTGCACAACATATACAATACATACAATAGTTGATATAAAACACAATATTACACTATTCATGCTGATTTTCATGAACATAGTGAACAAAGACTAGTCACAGGAACCAAGAGTAGTAAGAGAAAAAAAGAAAAGAAAAAAAAAAAACAGTAAGTAAGGCTTTTAAGTAAGTAAAGTTTTCTCCGTCACACATTGCACATTATGTCATCACTGGAGCAAACATCTCTGTGGCAATTTTGCCATTGTTTCAGAACTCTCAGTGTTATTGCTGTAAATAACATCAGTCCTACAGTAAATATAATGCTGAAGATAGTGATAGTGTCACATGAAAATGCCCGAAGCCCCATAATAAATCCAGCATACATAAGTCATTGTGCGTGGCCTGTTTTACAACCAAATGTTATCTTTTCACGAAAGGCTAGTCCATGGCTCTTTAAAGGCTCTTTAAAGGCCTCCAGACAAGGAGTGTGTGATGCAGACATTGTCGCCTGGATCAAGACAGGTCTGCTCCAAGTCTGCTCATGAGGGGTGCGACTCCCATTGAGTGTAGAAAAAAGAAAGAATAAAAAAAAAAGCTCAACACAATCCAAGTCTAGTTGGTCACGGGTGTGTGCATGAAATGAGCATGTGCGCAACAATTTCACAGAACCGTGACAACGAAAATAGGCTTGTGTTGTCTTTGAAATGTGCTGTCTTTGAGATGTGTAGTCTAGTGCTCCTGGCAGGGTCTCCCAAGGATAAGTGGTCCTGGTGGAGTGGCTGGACAAAAGTATGGTTCAAAAACACACACATTCAAATCCCAGTTCCTGTCTAGATGTGTAATAAGTACGGTATCTTTGGTCAAGACTGAACCCCAAATTGCTCCCAATGTACTGGTTGATTCCACCAAGCTATCCTGACCTATATATGGTCATGAACCATGTGCCCGGAGGATTAATGTTGCAGGTATAAGCGTCTGAAATGAGTTTTCTCTAACAGGTGGCTATAGCTTGGAGATATACTAAGAAATTCAGTCAATCAAGAGAATCTCAAAGTAGAGCCGCTGCTTTTTGGCTTGGAAAGGAGTCAGCTTATAGGTGGTTTGGGTGGATGCCTGCCTATAGGCTGATCTTTGATGCAGGTCCCAGTGGAGCCAGTGGAGGTCCCAGTGGAGGCCATACTGGCCTTGGAAGGCCTTGGGAAGTTGGGATCTCCCAGGAGGAGGTTACTAATGGTGCTCTGGAGACGTCTAGAGCTCTCTGATGGAGCTGCTGCTCCCGTGACCTGACTATGGAAGATGGATGAATGGAAGATGTGGTCTTGTATGCCGCTGTGTAAATGAAGCATTCCGGCGATGTAAACTACATGCTAATGGTAAAAACGTTTGTAAATCTGTGAAATGTGAGTGCTCAACACCCTGTTAATTTGCCTTTGTTGCATTTGCGTGTTTTTTGAAGTTCATTTAGTATAGGGAATAATTTGCTGGGTATGCTAATAAGTGAGAGGAACCAGATAAAACAATTGGATAAAGCACCCAGGGCAACAACAACAACAACACAGAGACAATTAAAGAACATTTGTAAATGATTCCTCTCAAAAGTAATGAGAAGCCTATAATAGCGTAAAATATGACACAAAGACGGTCCATTTTCGTGCACAGTGGTATTTCTCACTGATCCAATGGAGATGTGCGCTTGCTTGCGGCTCTTAATGGAGGTCTATTTGTAGCTGCTCTGGTTCAGAGGAGCGAACACATTAAATTGGAATTCCCTCAGAACACATTTTCCAAATGGCATCATGATCGACACCGTGTTCCGACCCTGAGATGGAGCTTCAACAACACCTTTGCCATTTTTCTGTCCTGTTTTAAGACTGATGATGTAGAACTCCACCGCCGATGCCATTAAATGCGTCCTTGTCTGTTGTCTCAGTTGCCTGAGTATCTCGTCTTATTACGGTTATTATGGATGTATTATCTTGGCAGAGACTGGAAGATGTACCGTAAATAACACCAGGACAGCAGAGCTGACACCCTTGTACTAAATCAATGGTCACATGTGTGACAAGCCTCTGGGTAGAGACCAAAATAAAACGCATCATCCAGCGAAGAAGAGACTGAAGTTTAGATGAACAAAGTTCTACGAAGAAACACAGAGATTGTTTAGTCACTTAATGATTTCTGACTGTCCATCTGTTTGTTGGTTTGTAAATGTTTGTTCAAGCACCACCCTATGTCAGTGGTTTTCAACCTTTACCATACCAGGTCCCACTATTCATTCAGAATTTGAGCCACAGACCAACATTTGATGACATTTTAGCCCCACAGACCACAAAACTATTGCTTTTGTCCACAATTACAGGATGGATTTTGCAGAAAACTAAACAGTCAAACATACCGAGTCAAAATTACCATTAATCTTCTATATTTTCTAGTTGTGTAGACTTGGGCTAATTCAGATGATGGAATTCAGATGATGGAAACCAACCGCTCTCAAGAGTTACATCTGGTTAAGCAACTTTCCATCATTTAGCCTGGGGACCACCTAGAATCCTCTCAGAGACCACCGGTGGTCCCCGGACCAGCTGTTGAAAACCCCTGCCCTACGTGGTTGCAATTACTGCCAAGGCCAAACCGCACCAATGATTCAGCATGCAACTCCTTGCAGCATGCAACTACGTGCAACCATTATACCCAATGGCAGTTGCAAAGAGTTCTGTTGGTGCAGTTGAACTTAATAGTTTGTTGCAAGAAGTTGCGATTGTCAACAATTTGAGAATTCAATTCCCATTCAAAATTAAGGGGTGTGTACAGTGATTATACTTGTGTCCCTCACTTCATATGATTTTTTTTATATTATTATTTTTCTTGGCCCTCTAGTGAAAGTCTCTATGGCTATAAACTGACAGCTCTTATTAGTTGGCTTGTTTAGGGCAGAGAGCAAAGGTCTGTTTCTCGCAGGATTTGTTATCTATGAGCGTTATTAAACAAATTTGGCCGGCGTGTACTTTTTAAAAGGCCAGGGAATTGTTTTTGCTACCATTGGCCATGATAAAAATATACTTTTGGCATGCATGCAGCAGTGGCGAAAGATGCCAATGGCTGAATCAATCCTAAATAAATCCTGAAGAATATTGTCATTTGTCTCCAGAACAGGACACAGCACGGCTACTTAGCTTATACTATGTAAATATGACCTTTTGACCTCTGAGGTGACATCCGTATAATTAATTTCGATTGTACTATATAGCATCAGTTTGAAAAGAGTGCTCATTTGAGCCTATAACGTTCTACAACAATGTAAAAAAAATGGCTGCCTCTTGTATAAGAAATGTGAAAACATTGTTTTCTGAAACTTCTTCCCCAGCCCGATGAGTCTCAGAAAACACCCGTCCCAAAATTGTTTAATACTGTAGATTACAATGACAAACATTGAGAAACAAACCTTTGCTCTCTGCAGTCACAGAACTGACGTAAAAGAGCCTAACTATGTAGAATACAAATAAAAGAATAATACCAATGCCTACAGGTGTAATCTTCTACATGTATGCATTTTCAAAGTGCAATATACCACTGGAAATGAATTAAAAAAAAAAAAAACACCATAAACAATTTTCCAGTGATGTTATGAAGGCGTATTATGGGACTGATCTAATCTTGCAGGCCGGTCACATAGAGTAGGTTCTCCAGGCATATGGTGTCGTCCAGTGATATACCACCAGCATCAACCAAATGGTCCTCACTTAGACCCCCATTAAACTATCCTCTCCACAGAAGAATAAATCCTGCACACTCCCCCTCATAACACAATCATCCCAGATGGGGTTCAAACACATTTTAAAACTATATATGCTGCTTCATCGACAGCCACTACATCATCAAGCTCTCAGAAATGTTCAAAGGGACATAAACGCAGCCATTTAGACGTGTTTCCTTGCTATTTAGCACAGCTGTTAATGGACTATATTCATAAAGCATGTCCTGTCATCCCCTCGGATGATGTCACACAGATGTCGCAGCACATCCCACGGTGCAACATAATAGCTTATGAGTCACATTTCTCTCTCTCACATTTTGTGTTTTCGAGTCTAGGAATTTTAGCTGTCTCTACAGCAAGAGCAACATGGATGTAAAAAGCTGCTCCAAAGAGTTTGGGCAAAACATTTTTTTATATTTCTGCCCAAGCCAGAAATATGAGAGAGAGAGAGAGAGAGAGAGAGAGAGAGAGAGAGAGAGAGAGAGAGAGAGAGAGAGAGAGAGAGAGAGAGAGAGAGAGAGAGAGAGAGAGAGAGAGAGAGAGAGAGAGAGAGAGAGAGAGAGAGAGAGATTGTCACGCAAGCAGGCTGCTCACCTATGACATGCATACATTTGCAAGTGCAAGAGAGAAATGCTGTTCAGTTAAAGTAATAATAACCAGTATATAAAGTGCGCTCATGCACGTTCATGCACACCAGACACAGAGAGACGGACACTAAAGTTGTATTATTATTGGACCTTGCAGAGATTTGCACATTTCTAGTTGTATATTCTGTATGTGACATTGTACCTTCTGATAAGAGTACAAATCATAATGTGTTGACTGTCAAAACGTTGGATGACAGCATCACAAAAAATGTTTACTCTTATCTTCGGAAGGAGACGTTTAATTAGAATATAGTACAACTAGTAATGGCCGCAAGAAACAAAGAAGCTGCTGTAGGCTATGACTTAATTCTCAAACTTATATTTTATTACCACATTGAAGCTTTTGGTATATTTCATTAACAGACATTAGTCCACAGTCACGTAAGCCCACACAGAATCTCCTCCAAGTCAATTACCTGTGGGCTATCATTCTTTGCGGGAACATTACAAAAATCAAGCCCGCGGATAATAAGAACAACGTCAGATTGATTTTACTTTCTCTGTAACATGCACCCAATTGTCTGTCTTGGCATCGGAGTGGATATATGCAGGATCTTACAGATGAAACCATGTTCGCATTATTGATTCTCACTGGATAATGTAATTGCACATTCATTCAAAGATCATATGGGGCCATGTGTGCTTGTTTTGATGAATACAAAGCAAAAGCCCTTACTCAGTGCTCTGTCTCCCATACATGTTACTACATTAAAGCCTATACAGACTGATATCAAAACCACTTAATGAAGAAATGTGTTTTGGGGAGGAAAAAAATCAACCCACTTCAAATCTATTCTGTTATGCACAAAATGATAGATTTTTTTTCATCCTAATTATCCAAGGACAGCAGAATAATGGCCCTTAAAGATGAAGTGCCATGATTTTTCCCCCACTCTAAAACACGATCATCATTATTGTTATATGAGGAGGAAGATTTTCTCCAAAAAGTGTACAGTATTTGTTAAAATCTAATTTTTATGTGGTCACCCCAGGTCACACCAGGCATACTTAGTGAACTGGTGAATTCATTTTGGTTTTGGTTTGCCTGGAAAGGTTCAAACTCCAAGAAGAAACCGTAAGGAAGACATCTTTGCACACAGGGCCGGATCTATCATGGGTATGGGGGGGGCAATGCCCCCCCAATTGGAAAATCTTACATTCATAACATAACATGCACATTAAACATGTGTAAAATGAGGGAAATTGTTTTGATTACTTCATGGTTAAAGAACCTAAGGCCTATTTTCAGTCCAGTTTTCGGACCACCATGAGGGTGGTCAGCTCATCACCTAAAACTGCAGTCTGAATAGCCCTGCAACCCCAAGCCAATCACAATGTCCATAAATATTCATAATACCCTGTAGTTCTATGAAATAATATTGGTCACAATGATTTGCAACTTGCCTGACAAGATATCCACACAAGTCACTTTGGGGAAATCCACACACTCACAAAAGAACATTCTGTCTTTATCGTCCTGGGACTATGCGACTGGTTGACAATGTCAATTAAGTTATTTGAAATAAGGGGTGAGACAGCGGGCACAAATGTTACGGAACACGGCTTTAATGTAATTTCTGCGACGAGAATAATATCACTGGGGTCTTACAGCAAGAATCGTCTCTGCTACAGTAGCTGCAGAACTCTTCATCTAAACTGTGCCGCTTTCCTGGCTGTCAGTCAATGCACAGCATAATAATAAAAAGCAGTCAATACGGTGGAGAGAGATTGTGTAGAAAAGATGGAAGTGGTTGTGACATGTTGACACGGAGCTGCAGTCCAATCCTCAACATTGTGTTTTTTTTTTCTTTTGCAAAACAACAGCACGCACGCGCGCACACGCGCGCACACGCGCACACACACACGCACACACACACACACACACACACACACACACACACACACACACACACACACACACACACACACACACACAGTGTCTGTATGCTCATATGCTGTACATATTGCTTACTGTATATACAGTATAGAATATACTGTAGCTAGAAACAGCGACACACTCTGCAATCATCTACAGCACTTAAAGGTTACACTTTGAACATATTGTATCAGTCAAGGAGAGTCAGTAGAAACTTGAATAACAGAGAAAACCTGTGAAAACTTTGCAACCTTTCGAGTCGCAACGTAATGGAGACGGACTTCAGTCTGCGGTGGGAAATGTCATATTGTTATTATTATGGAAGACATTTTAGAAACATGGGGAAGGAGAGGCAAGGCTTTAATCTAAAATAAACCCCCGCTGGTATCGCAGTAAAGCAATAGCAATATTATAGTAATAATAAGTAAATGCCAATAGAACACTGAAAAATTCTAAGTGCTAAAATGTAACTGTGGGGGTTCGTTTATACACTCTTAGCTTGGCTTAGCTTAGCCTTAGAGCATGACCATGTAGAGTAGACTATAATATTAAAGCTACTGAGAGGATTCAAGAATGTGACACGCAGGGAGAGCTCTTTAATTAAACATAATCCTTTTTGGTCGTATTATGCAGTCACTTATACAAGTCTGACTGGAAGCAACAATCTTCGGGGCTGGGGATTACAAAATCATAAATATACACAAAGAGGAAATATGTCTTTATTGTAAGGAATAATCATGACAATTCTAGATTAAAACCAACTAAACAAACAAAAAGATTAGGCTGATAAATGATGGCAAAAAATATTTTTCAATATCCATTACTATTTTGTTTGTTTTGTTTTTTTCTGGAACAATTCCAACAAGCAGCCTATCCCCGCTGACAAGATTTAGCTTTTTTTAAAGGGTTCTTGACCTAACTGTTTTTGTTTACTCATTTTGGTGAAAAGAAGTGTTACACTTTCCCTCACATTTCTGCTTTGCCGCTTTGAGTTTATTCTCTTTTATTATGACAATATGCAGGTGGACACAGTGTTTTGTTTTATCTTGCTAGCTTTTAGAAGTAGCGCCGTGCCACGCTGGCAGTCTGGAGTTTTGTAAACTTGTTCAAGGACTCTGCATGGATGAAATACTAACAATGCAAAACTCCCTGTTCCACGTTTTTGAACAAAACTTGTTAGATTTACTACCTTGCAACAAAAGATGCAACAGCACGTCATTCTACATGCTGTTTACACACCCACCACAACTGCTACCTCAAAGGAGCATCTTCAATATTTACGCAAAGAGATAGTGGTATGTGGAAAAAGTGCCTGGACTATAGATGAAGTCCTAGCACTCATGCTGCATGTTAAATCTCTTTTGTTCACAGTTTCTTATTCCTTAAACACAGTCAAGCCTGGGCAGCAAGTATGGGCGTCTAGAGAATTCTGAAGGTCGCTACATGGCAAGGCTCACTCCAGTCCCCGCCCTGGATACTCCAGACTTTGTTCCACCTTGTTAGCCATAGAACCTATAGTTTATTGACTAAGGCCCCCCATGGGTCTGTACTTCCATCTTCAACCGCTTATCGGTAGTCGAGTCGTGGGGGCAACAGCTCCACCAGAAAGCCCCAGAGTTCCCTCTCCAGAAAGATATTACTGACTTCCACCTGGGGGATTCTGAGACATTCCAAGGCCTGTGAATCCATGTGTCTGTCCCTTTGTCCTTCTACACAGAACCTTTTCACTTATCTGTTTTCACTGCGTTGCAAGATGGTGGATCGGCTACCCAGTAAGACAAACGAGACCAGATCACAACCCATATGGGGATGATCTTTGCACAAGGAGGAGCAGTGCACCAGAGTATTATGGAAATAATGAACCCAGTGTTCATGATGGACACAACAGCATTACCAGCATGATCCCTGCAGGATTGTGTCTCTTGTCTCCCAAGCAAAAAGGATGAAGTATTTCTGAGCAAGAGTAGTAATACTTTTGATAGTAGTGGAAATGTTTGTATTGAGCAATATAGTGAAACATCACCAAATATTTGGTGAATAAAACTTTATAACATAATATAGACCTAAATTACATTATTCCCCTGTAGGCTATTACTTACTGACTCACTAAGAGATTGCGTTTAAAAGTTCAACATTATTAAACTGTATTAATAATACTGTAATTATGACAACAGGGGAACAATAATCGCTGGGTATACTGTAAGTATAAGTGAAAAGCATTTATGGTATGCTTGGCCCCGGTGCTCTGCTGTGCCTGCTGTTAGGTTCTGGTTTATGTGAGGTTGGTTAAGGGTTACTGCAGTTTAGATTGCCGCATTAAACACTAGTGACTGCTGTGGCTATAGAGCTGCGCAGTCCTGCACCTTTCACAATGTCCCCCTTGTTCCAGAAATGGAATCCTCATTCATTTTCCTCATAGACTTTTTGAAAATGGTTAATACAAACACGATTGTGCCACAGACAAAGCCAACTCGGGTCGTGACAAATCATGACAACAAACACAATATTAGCATGCAATATCTAATTAGCAAGGTGTAGAAAACGGCAGGATATAACACTTTTTGTTTTGTTTTTCCATCTTAGAAATGATTTGATCGTAAAAGATCAAAGAGTTGGCTTTGTCCGTGGCATAATCGTCTTTATATGAATCATTTTCGAAAGGTCTATGAGAAAAATTAATGGGGAATCCGTTTCTGGAACAGGGGCGATGTCACAAGGGGGTGGGACTGCACAACTCTATTCCACAGTGGATGCCACTGCCAGAAAGTGTACTCTCTCTCTCTCCTTCCCTCCCCGACTAATAAACTGTGAGTTGGCATCATGAATCAGTTTACATTGAAAAAGCAAGGAAGGAATAAAGAAATCAGTCTGCAGATTTGAATACTTAAAGTAAAGAGGGCAGTTTGATCTGTCAGAGTTATTGTTTAGTTTAGTTTATTTAAGGTCCAAGTACAAATTATAAAGATATAAAAGTAAGCTTTTGACTATGGGGATAAAGCTTTTGACTATAGAGATAAACCACAATCCATATGAGTTAAATTGCTCAACATTGGATAGGACATTATTATCATTGACGTTTTCCTCTGCCGTCGGTGTATGAACATGTATGCATGTGAATGGGTGAATGTAATCTATGTAATGTGCGCTATATAAATTCTAGCTGAAATCCTGCAGGGACTTGGTTGCACATTTAAAAGTTCACTACCATCGGTGCAGTGGCCTATAATAAATTGAAGAACTTAATTTATTATAGGTCAATATCTCTAGATGAGAGCCCTGCTCTGATCTTGTGACTTTTTGTTTTGACTGCCAGAGAGAGACAAAGGACAGTTCCAGTTCTCAATCCATTCACAAAATTGTAGCAAACAACGGTGCTGGTCTGTATATTGCCATGTCATTAAAGTTTCTGTGTTTTACTGGAAGACAAGGATTTAGTTGAGTCAGTACCTGAACCTGACAGTACCTAAACTGCAGCAAAATGCCGTACCACATTATTGAGAAAAAGAAAAAGATTCCAACTGAGTGAAGTGAAGTGAAAATGAAACACCATCCCCTGCTACGTGTTGCATTTGACAGGATTGAACGTGAAGCCTGGCTGAGTGGTTGACACACACAGTAGTAGAGCCTGGGATTTAATAGCCCCTTTTCCTCCTCAACTTCTCTTTTTAAAAGAAATGAAAACCTTGTTTAATATGAAACACAGGCAACAACAAGTCCTTGTTACCTGCTGCATGGACCTACAGCAGGGCTGCTCAAAGTGAGTGCAAGTCCTGCAGGGATGCCACAGGATAGTATTTGGAATCTATCGCTTCAGTTTTCCCACTATGACTTTAGCAGTGGTTTTCAACAGGTGGTCCAGGGACCATCAGTGGTCTCTGAGAGGATTCCAGGTGGTCCCCAGGCTAAATGATGGAAAGTTTGTTAACCAGATGTAACTCTTCGACAGCGTACAAATGCAACCAAATGGACCCTGGCGGGTCCATTTGATTTCATTTTTACACTCTCAAGAGTTAAAATATTCATCATCTGAATTAGCCCAAGAATGTAGAAGATTATTGGTCATTTTGATCTGTATGTTTGCCTGGTTTGTTTTCTCCAAAACCCAGCCTGGAATAGTGGACAAAAGCAAAAGAAATCTCTAGTTTTGGGGGGTGTGGGGCTAAAATGTCATCAAATGGTGGTCCGTGGCTCAAATTCTGAATAAATAGTGGGCCCTGGTATGAAAAAGGTTAAAAACCCACTGCTTTAGACTGATTATGTGCACTGAACTGTTTGCCTTCTATTTCAATGTACACACAGCCTACATACATACATCAAGCCTAACCAAATCCCGAGCATCCAGACAAAATTGGGGGCTAAGTGGATATTTGAGTTTAACATCAAGTATAAAGTTAATTTTTATAGGGAAATGTTTACATATAGTGTAGGTAGGCAGACAGAGAACCAAAATGCAGATAAAGACGAAGAGACGAGACAAGGATTTATTTCTCAGGCAGAAGCAGGCCTCAAACCAATGGTAAACTTACCAAAGCTCAAAAGCTTGTAGTAGAGCTTATACATGAAGACTTCAAAGGTTAGTGTTACGTCGGAGGTGGTCAGGCTCGCATGTATAGGGAGGAGACCTAGAAGAAGTAAGGACAAAAAGGAAACACAAAAAGAAACAAATAATCTTAGATCTTTAACTGGCCAAGTACTGAAGGCACAAATGTGAGCACTAGCTGTACTGTAGGTACTAATTCACAGTACCTACAGTAGTATTCAGTCACTCCCAGAGGAATGCATAAGTGAATCCTCATCAGCAGCAAAGTATGGCCAAAGCCAAATCACTATACTATCACAGACCACAGTGTACATACAGTCACAGCCAGGAATATGTACAGTATAACCAGCCAGGTGATTATTGCCAGATGGAGTCCAGCCAGGTACTTGCCAGGACACATTTCCCTGAATGTGGAATGCAGCTATTTATTTGTTTATTAGGTTGGACCTAATAAACAAATAAATAGAAGCGTTAGACCGTGACAAGCAGTCATGTTGCTATAAATGTAAGGTGCTTTAAAAGTAACAATCTAATTCAGACATGCCATGGATGGAACAACATACAGGCCATGATCTGACCAAACAAACATGTTTGAGAATGTTATGCAATGTCTTTCATTTAAAGTCTGCATTTGGTTACGAAAAGTTACAAATCGATAGATATAACAAGTATTTTACTGTGTACCCCCTTGTCTTATCTCCTATCTATAACTGTATTTGGATAGAATTGATCAGATACAGTATACCTACTACTATATCAACTCAAAACACTGCATAATATACAACACACATAGTCTAAATATATCACCTGAAAAAATAAAAAGCGGAAAGAAATGCAATCAATGTAACAGCTTAAATAAAAATATTAGCATAAGTCTAAGAAGCATTTTGCGAGGCTTAGAATCATTGGGGCTTCATACAGAAACCCATCCAACCATAAGGGATTTGCTTGTGTCTGTGTGTTATTTGGTAAACTGGCGTCCTGGTGATTGGTTATTCAACCATTTTCACTGTGATTGCACATCCTGTGTGTGATGATGGAGAATAAGCTCATTTCACTTTTGTCATGGCGAATGCAACTTCATTTTCTGCTGCTGAGTCACAACAATGCATCCATCAAACCAGCCACATAAATCATCCCTGACAGGGTATTTAAAAGTAAATACATATTAAAAACACAAATGTCGACTAATGACACGCCGCATGGGCTGTGCACTTGACTCAATCTGGGTATATATCGGTAAACCCACATTTGGATGGCATTAGATCATCTGTTGATGTACTCCCATCAGTTTCCATCATTATGCTGATTAACTGTGACATTTCATTTGACTTTTTGTGATGTGCTACGGTCTAGCGGTGATAACATTTTGAAAATTTGAAAAGCAGTAAACAAGGAAAATTTTAACATTCATGTATTGTCTCCGTGTGTGTACGTGCATGTGCGTGGGTGTGCGTGGCGTGCACGTGCGCAGGAACACTCACACTCACACGTGTTCCTGCGCGCGTGCCTATGTGCTTAAGTGCTTGTCTGCTTGACGTAAACTCTTGTGACACCTGGTACATCCCTCAGCCTTTTGATTAGTTTTCAAATGAATATAAAGAATGATAATTTCATTAAAACTCCATGTCTTGGAGTCATTTCTTTTGTCTCACGCATGACTGCCCTGAGATCCAGAAACATAATGACTGCCCTAATGTCTTCCACCCTGAATGAACTTGAACTATAAAGGGGGGCACTCTGTGGATTGCCAGGCCAGGTGGCCTTCCCAGGGCCGTGTAAACTGCAGGGTTGCAGCTGTCAGGACCGGAAAAAAAGCTGTGGGAGATTCTATACGACATGCAGTGCACTTCAACTTTTTGTGCTCTTCGAGGGGCTCCCTTTGTAATGTAGATGTCCCTCGATGTTTTTACCGCTTGGCTCTGCTGCTCTGCAGGAGACTAGTCATATACTGTATGCCTGTGTGTGTGTGTGTGTGTGTGTGTGTGTGTGTGTGTGTGTGTGTGTGTGTGTGTGTGTGTGTGTGTGTGTGTGTGTGTGTGTGTGTGTGCGCGCGCGTGCATGTCGAAAGTTTCCCTCCCCAATTGCTGGACCAAACAGTGCCAAACTTTGCGTGCAAACTGTGACCGTCTACCCATAGGCCACAAAAGTATAGGCCCTAACTATATAAAATATTCATCATGTGAATTCGCTCAAATCTACACAACTAGAGAATGTAGAAGATTAATGGTCATTTTGATGGACTGTGGGGCTAAAATGTCATCAAATGGTGGTCTGTGGCTCAAATACTGAGTAAATAGTGGGCCCTGGTATCAAAAAGGTTGAAACCCCCTGGTCTACCAGTAGGGCACAAAAGTATAGACCTACCTACCAATAGCCATCTTCATATATGGCCCTTTCATCTATGTGATGTAATCCAAAACATGACAATTTGAACTCAAAATTGAAATGCAAAACACAAGTAGGCTGATACATTTTTACATTTACAATATACAATTTACACTCCTTTTAAAATGTGATTAGCCTTCTATTACAAACATAACATTTTCTTTATGATTGTCATGGTTTAAGGGAATTCAAGTATAAAGTGTAAAGATATGTGAGTTGTTTTTTTTTATTGTTTTTTCCTTTCTTATTTTTACAAGCAGTAGGCTACTGTACATTTCAGACCACTTGTGTGTGTGGTAATCTACAATGGCACAGTAAACAGGAAGCCTGTCAAAAAGTGAAATATATGGCTCTTACTTAAGACTATGGAACATCAATAATATGGATGTTCTGTCCGCAACTTGCTCTTTTGATTAACTCACTTCATGGGATCAACTCTCTTGAGATCACTTTCAATCCCTGTTTAAATCAATGCCATTTCTCTTTGTTAAACAGTCCCATGACCTGGAGTCCAACTTCAACTTAATCATTTTTTACATTGCCATGCTAATGTCATATTATGTAGTAAATTGTTTATTGCCATTGTAAAACGTACAACCATCCAGAGGTATCTAGACTACATCTTACCAATCACTCTGTTCACTTTGGTAGGCATTATAAATAGCCTGACATACTGGCTATAATGCTATACAATGATATACATATATCATTTTATGTGATATGACAGGGGTTTTCAACAGATGGCCTGGGGACCACCAGTGGTTCCTGAGAGCATTCCAGGTGGTCCCCAGTCTCCAGGCTAAGTGATGTAACTCTTGAAGAGCATAAAATGAAGCCAAATGGACCTATGCAGGGCAGGTCCATTTAGTTTCATGTTTACACTCAAGAGTTAAAATATTCAGGATGTAGAAGATTAATGGTAATTTTCATCTGTATGTTTGCCCGTTTTGTCTTCTCCGAAATCCAGCCTGGAATTGCGGACAAAAGCAAAAGAAATCTTTAGTTTTTTGGGTCTGTGGGGCTAAAATGTCATCAAATGGCTGTCTGTGGCTCAAATTCTGAATAAATAGCGGGTATGAAAAAGGTTGAAAACCATTGATATAAGACGAAGGGAGATGACTATAACGGCGCTGTGGCCTACCAGCTCACACACAATATTCCAGTATTGTGCAGGTTAGTTAAATATTAATGTTATATTACATGAATCAGCAAAAAACTCCTCAACTTGCTAGTGATTCAGCAGATTCAGATAAACGGGTCCAGTACGTAATGAGTTCAGTTCATCTTATTAGAAGAACCACTGCTGAACTGCAGTCACTGCCAAGGACAGGCAAATTACCTTGACTTTGAAAACTTCTCATCATTAAAGGAGGATCCGAGTGAAGAAAGAAGAAAAACTAAATTCAGATATGCATTGTCAGAAACTCTGAACGGTAACCCCATGTCCTCATCCGTTGTGTCTGATATCAGAACTTCTGACAATCTGTGGACACTCAGTCACAGGTCCAAACAACCTGTTGTCGTCATGATACAACACAATCTAACCAAACTCTATACATTTACACTATAGCTATATGTTGGGTGGGTGGATAATTAAGTACTATTTGATACTATTTGAAGGTGTGCAAATGCCAAGAAAGGGCGTGTGGGGAAGGATCAGATCTCTTTGAGAGATCTCCAGTCGTTTGCTCTGCTCGCACACCAGTAGGCCATGGCCTACTTGTGCGCAACACGCAAGTTTGCACTCTACCGAGTGATACTCTAGTTCTGATAAAATCATAACTAGATCTATAGAACTAGATCAGAACTCTGAATCAGTGGTTTTCAACCAGTGGTCTGGGGACCACCAGTGGTCCTTGAGAGAGTTCCAGGTGGCCCCCGGTTAAATGATGGAAAGTTGGTTAACCAGGTGTAACTCCTTGAGCGTAAAAATGAAACCAAATGGACCCTTGCAGGTCCATTTGGTTCCATTTTACACTTTCAAGAGTTAAAATATTCTATATTATATAATATTATATAATTATATAATATTATATAATCATCTGAATTAGCTCAATTATTATGTTATTTTGATCTGTATGTTTGACTGTTTTGTTCCCCAAATCCAGCCTGGAATTGTGGAGAAAAGCAAAATAACTCTTTGGTTTTGGGTCTGTGGGGCTACATGTCATCAAAGGGTGGTCCGTGGCTCAAATTCTGAATAAATAGCAGGCTGGGCCCTATCAAAAAGTTGAAAACCACTGCTCTAAATACAGCCATGAAAGCAGCAAGGCATGCGACGAGACGGTGTACGGTTTGTAATAGTCCTACCTCTTCTCTACTGTCTGTCTATCTCTGTTATGAAAAACACATTCATTGTCTACATCTCTTTCTCTATCTTGACATTCAGGTTTCTCAGTCTGACTGTGAATTCCTTTTGTCAAGTTTGGATTGCCAGTCAAGGTTGCTATTGAGATGTGCCAGTTTTTCCATTTCCGTTATCACTTCTTTTGTCTTACTATTACTATTATATTGTGTTTTTTGCTCTGTCTAACTCCTAAATAGGTGGGGGGGTTTTCTACGTGGTTAACTGGCTTTTATTTTTTCTTGGCTTAAATCACATTGAACTGCATTGAAATGTGCTAGACATTTGCCTTGCCTTGGCCCGCATTCGTGAGAGGAATTAAGCTCTTTAATGTCACTGACATTACAGCTACGCAAGTCGACAGTCAATTAATTGTACATGAAACTGAAATGTAATGGCATGTAGGATGAGATGTACGGCACTATATCTGAAAGGTGGCAGAACATGACAGCATACTAGCATAGTCAGAGAGACGTGTGTGCGTGTGTGTGTGTGTGTGTGTGTTGAGAGGGGAAGAGAGAGAGTATCGACATGGATAGTCGATATGGAGAGAGAAAAATGACAGATTGGGCTCCCGACCCAGAATCCCAGATACACACGCATGAAACATTTACTGTTCAATTCAGCAGGGATATCCCAATCAAATCACCCAAAACCTGTTATATTCAAACCCAGCATGCTTGTTTCATGTTTCATGTGATTTAACAGCGTGTATATTTGTCATTTTGGGTTGTGCTGCTCTAGAAGATGTCATGTCTAGGAATGTACAATTTGTTATGAATTAATCTAACAGTGAGAGCTTGCAACTGGCTAATACCGGTAATCAGATAGAGATTTTAATTGGTTAGTTAATAGATTCCATAAGCTGGATGGATAGATGCCCAATTGGGTAGCTGGTTGATAGCAGGACAAATTTCCCAGAGCCAGGAGACAAATGCTTTGTTATTATATATTCATAATGTGAGATTAGCTGAGACACAGACAGGACAAATGCTGTTCCTGTGATAATAATATTGTCCTGTGTGCCAAGTGACCACACAGGGTGCTTCCCATGAGCACATTTTCTGACATTGTGAAAGCCATGAATCTTAAAACAAACCAGCTTCTACTAGTTTAGTAAATGCAAGTTACATTACACTAAACCTTACATTCAGGCGCGTAACTAGCGTGACGCAGACAACGCAAGTGCGTTGGGGCCCACAACGCTGAAGGGCCCACTCAGGTTGGGGGAAAAACGAAAAGTGCGTAGTTTCCAATACGCAAACTACGCACTCTGCGTAGGGCCCCCCGATTCCCAAAAGCTTACGTTAAACTTTCTTATTCGACCTTTGTACCTTTGTACCCATTTAGACCTGAGGCTGATCCTAGAAATAATATAATTCTGTCCCATCAAAACGAACAAATAAACAAGCACCCAGTAGAGTGCAAAGTTTCACGTTGCACACAAGTTGGCCATGGCCATGGCCTACTTGTGCGTGAGCGGAGCGGGATAATACTAATTAGCTAAAGGTCTTTCACTTACATCACATTACGTCATCACCTAAACTGGCCAATCAGAGTAACCCAAGGGACTGACCGCAGAACACCGAGAACCGAACACCAAACACTGCGCACTGATCGCCTTACTTGCACCCGCTCCACTCACGCAAGTAATAATGAACTAAGTAAAGAAGTGAAGCGTTTTGTGCAAATCCAAATGTTGTTGTCATCTCGTATCGCAAAAAATAGGTTCATTGTCCACATGCCTAGTGGACAGGGCTCTTGGCTACTATCGTATTGTCCCGAACACATACCTGGACAGAGCTCTTGGCTACTATTTTGGGCCTGTTAATTCCAAACCAGTCGCAGAGCTGATTCCTTTGTGACCGTACCATTTCAATGTCTTCACTATCCCAATTAGTGTCACATAGCAGGGTCATAGTATCATCCAACACTTCCGTCTCAATGACATCATCGTAAATCAGAAGCATCTCATACATGTGGCTGGCCGTGGTCTTCCTGATCTTGGGAAAGGGGTGGCAGAGCAGCAGCAGCAGCTGTTGTAGAATAGTCTTCCGCACATTGCCTGGGAACTGAATCAGCCCACAGAACACGGCGATACATGGCTTTAGCTTGTGAAAGTCCTTGGACTTCTTGATCTCCTTGCAACACAATGCCAACACGTCCACGCAGAACTGATGATTCTCTTGAGTTGTGAAGATTTCAAAGCAGCTGTTGGCCAGCATCTGATCCAACATTTTTAGGAAAGGAATAGACACTCTGTCATTGCGAAGGTGGTCTCTGAAGATGCTCATCAGGGTGTCTGCAAACTGTCCGAGAGCAGCAGCGTTCTGCTGGATGCCTTTCAGGTGGTCAAACAGAGACTTGGAGGAAAACTGCATCGTGGACTCAGTGATTCCTCCAACTGACACTGTGAGACCAAGAACGACGTGATACTGGTACAGAGGCAGTCTCAGCAGCTGGGTGATATAAGGGAAGGCCTGGGATGGATCTTTCCAGTTTAGACTTGCAGTCTTCTCGGCGGGGAAAATGCTCAGCAGCTCCTCCCGGTGGGGGATGTGAAGCACTGTGGGCTCTGTGCTGTGGAGCAGGCGCAGAAGGACCGTGCCGGCATGGGCTCTGTAGCGGTTTGTCTTCTCTGCTGCCTGCTGCGCCAGGCAACACATCATACGCTGCACCACGTCTGGGGAGAGCAGCTCCGGAGCACCGCTGGCCACCAGCAGGGTGACATCCAACAGGCTGGACATGGCTGCCTCTCTCACCCAGGCCCCCACATCCCCTCTGTGGTCGATGGTGTAGTCGTCCATGCAGTCAAGCAGGGCTGCGTACACGCCTGCTACGTTCTCCACGCACACAACAGAGTCTGGGGACCCATTGGCCTGCACACCTGCTCTCAGGCACACTTGGGCGATGGCTCTGATCACGTATGACCTTGCCTCTGTGAGATGTGCTTGGTTTTGGCTAGCTTTGCAGGACTGTAGAAGGCCCTTGAGGATCTGTTGCAGTTTGCCACAGATCATAAACCGCGGCAAACAGCCTAGAGCCATGGCTGAGCCGCAACAAGACAGCGCGGCTGGACTGTTCAGTCCTGCAATGTACTGGGAAAGCAAGACCTCCTGCATTTTGGAGTCAGCTTGACCCGTCTCTGTCCGGTAGTTCTCCTCACACAGAGCAGCCAGGGCTAACACCACTGCATCCTTGCTAGACATCAAGTCGTGGCTGTTTAGGGTGTCATCAATCAGATGCTGCCAGCCAGTAATCACAGGGTCGTCTTTGATGGGCATTTTGGAGAGGCACATCTTTTCTATGAGAGTACATACTGCTGGCCTCAACAGCTTGCCGTCACATCCACGGTAATGCTTCTTGTCAAACAACTTCTGGTGAATGCTCTTTAATCCATCCACACACTCCGAAGAGAGGTAGTCAACTGTAGATTTGTTGTTCTGCATTGCCAGTTTGTGTAGGGCATGGGTGAGCTCAGCACATGCCAAGATGGCTCCATGGCGACTGTGGAGGCTAGTAATGTGGAGGTCAACGCTGTATATGTCAATACAGTCAAGGTCGGCACCATGGGGGTCAGTACCCATAATCGCCACAGACAACAGTTTGGGTAAAACTGTCGATGCCATATAATCGGGTGATTGAGGCGTTAGGTTGTGAAGAGCTTTGGTTGCAAGCGTCCTTATCACAACGTCCCAATGCTTGACCTTCATGGCTACGAGGTGGTCTATGAGTGGCTTGGTGTACTCTGGTAAACTAGCTATGTAGACACTGATGGTCAGGTAGCAGTTGTTAAGATTCCCGACAGCATGGTAGTCTGCAGCAGTTAAGATGTCAATGCCGTGAGGAAATGTCCCCTGTCTTCCGACATTCTCCTGGAAAGCAGCAGACGCCGCTCTTCTACAGATGATATTTTGATCAAACAAGGCTGTGATCAGCAGTGCACTGGCAATCTGGTTGACAAAAGGCTTGAGCTCGGAAGGTTCATAGGCCCTGGCGAAAGCCCAACAGACATAGCAGGCGGCATCGCGCACATTGGAGCCAGTGCTACACTTACCCCTCTTTTTATCATAGATAAGGGCCTTTGCAACAAGTGGAACAACCTCATTGAGTCTGGAGGGCAGCAGCAGGCCTCTTCTACCCAGTTCTGCCAGCGCCAGACAACCACCATGCCAAGCATTGTCCGTTTCCTGGGAGCGTAAGCAGCTCAACACTGACACAACCACCTCATCTGCCAACTCTTTGGGAAGCCTGCCCGTCACCCTGCCAATGCCCTTAGCTGCAGACCAGCGGACAATTGTTGCCTTATCCTTCAATCCCACCAACAGTTGTTCAATTACGTTCTCAACTTCCTCCGGAATGTCATAGTCTTCCTGATCCTGAGTCCCCACATCTGGAGTCACAGCCTCAACATCTGTAGTTGCCTCTGATACAGCCAGGTTGACCACAAGGGAGCGACTTCCTCTCTGGTACCTCCACTTGGCTAGACGTGACTTAAGGAAGGTGAGGGCTAGTCTTTGGATCAGTTTTACCCCAAGCTTCCTCAGCATGCCGTAACTGCTCTCTGACAGATGCTTCTTTTCCAGACACTTTAGAACCATAGGTGCATACTGTAGAAAGTCATCCCGTTTCCCATGTTTGAAAAGCGATGCCAAGGACTGAAGCATACCGTCCAGCACTACTATGCCACCTGCTGACTGGTCATCGGTCTGGGATATAGTGGTGAGGCACCAGTCCAAGAAGTCTCCGAGGCACTTCTGTTTTACATCAGGGCGCGTCATAAACTTTGATACCAATACAGACGCAGCATCTCTGGATTTATCACTCACGGTAAGATATGATTTTGCAATAGCCAGGATGCGATCCATGGTGGGCTCCCGGGCTTGGGCGCCATCCAAGTCTAGATTCCCGTCCAGACGCGAGAGGTCAAAAGGTATGAGGCAGGTCATGGAGAGCCACAGCAGCAGAATGTAGCGTGTTTCCCAAACCGCCGTGTCACTGGGATCCTGCTTGGACAGCAGCTCCAGAACAGACTGAATGTCAGAAACCTTGTGAGGTAAGAGCTGCATGAAAATTTTATAACCCCTCACCTTTGAGACAACATAGAGAAACTTGAAGCTCAGATGAACCAGTGCAGATTTCTCACTCTTTACCGAGTCCAATAACATTTTCACCATCCACTCTAGATGTGGATCCAGCAAATGTGGCTGCTCCTGGTATCTATCCATGATGAGCAGGAATTTCTCTGTTGTGGATTCTTTCGTGATATTATTCTCGTACACCTCTGGGAGGCTGGCAATCAAAGCACGGACCTCTGCACTCTCATTGAAACCTTCCAAGATTAGCATTACGTGAGGTTCACCTCCTTCGTCGCCACTACAGGCATTCTCCACTTCTGCGGATGCCATGTTTCGTCAAGTTGCGTCAGCAACCAAGTTGAATAAGTTCAGTTCACAATGAGAGGAATAAATAATTACTGTTCTGCAACTACTATTCTTGGCGACAAGTGGAATTGACTCCCTACAACAGAAGTCTCCCTGTCCCCACCTTTCGAGCTAAAGACCCTATGATACCTTATATACGCAGCCCTGAGCACTCGTCTGACGTCACACAACACAAACCTAACCACGGGACCTTTCACATGCCTTGGCTAAGGTTAGGGTTAGGGTAAAAAAAATCAAAGAAAGGCCACTTTATGGATTAAGCATCTGCAAATTCCTAGAATTGTACATTGTAAATTGTCATGATAAAAGCATTCCTCACTTCACACAAGCACATGCAAAGTGCATCATTTACTGAGGATAAAAGGGCAGAAAAGTAAAGACACCAAAGTGATCGGCAGGCACTTTTGGTGCGTGCCAAATAATCACAAAGATAATTGTGATTATTTGATTAGCTGAGTATGGAATGTGATGTATGATGATCATTTTTGAGACGTCTCTCAAACATTATTCTACTTTGTATATCTGGATTACTATTACATGTTTAGTAGAGTTTTAATACCAGACTTTCTCGATAAAGCAGACCAGACTCTGTGTGTGTGTGTGTGTGTGTGTGCGTGTGTGTGTGTGTGTGTGTGTCATGCTGATAACCCCAAAAAGCATTCTCTGGGGCAGGTTAGTGGTGCGGAGGAGCACTTTCCTGTCATCTGAGTGAAGAATGTTGTGCACCACTTTTTACATCATGGGAAAAAAAGCAACCATAGGCTAAAGAGATGAACATTTACTGTGTAATTACAAACAAACATGTGTCATATAACCATTTGATAAAGCTTTGATGTTAAATTACTTATTTTACTGTCTTGATTAAAGAAATTCATGGATATTTGATATGTGTTCATCTCAACTAGAGGTTTTCTTCAGTACTTCTCAGTGGGTTGCCCTCGCTGAATCTGCATTAGCATGTACAAACGTTCTGAGGAATTTCATAAATACTAAAGAATGCTTTATGAATATTAAATTATGCCTTAGATTGGTGGCAAGTTAGCTACTTCAAAGCAAATGTGTATGTTCCTGTGGCACTAAGACAAAACAAGACACACCCCAGAGCAAATGAATCATGGGATGCATAGTTTATGAATACTTGAATAGTTGGCTACCAGTGGTGTAAAGCAGTGACTCCCGAACTCTTTAGCCCGTGACCCAAAACAGAAATTACACATTCCTCCAGACATTCCAAACTAGTGAATCTATCACAGGGCTTGACACTAACACTTGCCCGCTTGCCCGGGGCAAGTAAAAAAAAAAATGGTGGGGCAAGTGAAGACTGCTACCTGGTTGTCCAATCGGGCAAGTGTGCAACATAGTGCACTATAACACAACACAAGATACATTTGTCTTGAAGGCAGTCATTGCACTCTGCCTCTGTGTCTTTCACTGCTTTCTAGCTATCCACAATTCCAGGCTGGATTTGGGAAACAAAACAGGCAAATTAAACACCTCAAAATGACCATTAATCTTCTACAGTGTAGACCTCGGCTAATTAAGATGATGAATTTTAACTCTTGAGAGTGTAAAAATGAAACCAAATTTTTACGTTCTCAAGAGTTACATCTGGTTAACCAACTTAACTGGGGACCACCTGGAACCTGGGGGGCAAGCGACCATGACCTGAGGGCAAGTAGAACCTGACTTGCACTTGCCCGATGGGCAAGTGCCAAAACTGTAGTTAGTAGTAGTGTTTTAAATCATTTTAAATATAAGCACTTTAATTGGAAATATCTTGGGTTGTTTTGCATGCCATCGTGTTTAGGGGGGCATTGCCCCCCATGCCTAGATCTGCCCCTGATTCCACCCTCAAACCGCTTTATTAATGTGGAAGTTTACACTGATCATTCCTGCTTGCTTTCCTGCTGCACACTGCTCGAGTACTGTGTTGCAAACACTGATGCGCGCCCACCACCACCACCACCACCACCACCACCACCACCCCAACTACCCCCTGGGGCTGATGTGCTTTATCGGAGGAGATGAAAAGCAGATACATCGTCAAATCATGATACATATAATATTGCTTATTTATTTTATATTCAAACATCACACCCATCTGAAGTGAGGGGCACTCTCATCATCATACGTCATATCTTCAGAATTTGCATCCTCACCTTCATCTTCAGTGTTTGTATTTTACGCAATGTTAAACACAGAATTTCCATTAATTGTCAAGCTGAACATCTACTCCACTCTCTCTGAGGGAAATATTGTACTTTTATTCCACCATTTGAAATGATGTAGCTTCTACTGTTACTGTTTAGATTAATTAAGATTTAGATTAATTAAGGTGGTGTGTCTCTTCATGCTGCTGCTTTCTTTTGTGAGAGGTCTTGCTAAAAGCCTTCTACTGCCTCTGGTGGAATAATTCCAGACAGACTAATCTGCCAAATCATGGTTGATGTTTGTACCCTCCAGGAGTGAAACCAGACAACCAGCAGAGAAGTGTGGGCAGATCTCTCTACCATATTATAGGTGAGTAGAGGGAAACATTCAGCTCCTGCACTATTATAGTCCATACATCCAGATCTCCATACAGTGCTGACATGGCATGGGTCTTTGGGGTACTTGCTGTAGTACGGTGTCAAATTTTGCCTTCAGCATCTTTGGAAAGATTAATGACCGTGTGCACTCCAAAACACTCCCTTGTTTCCACTCTGCCTTTAAGTAATCCAAGGGGCTTTCAGTCATTACCTCATTTACCTGAGTTGCTAAGTGAAGAAAATTAACTAACTTGGATCACACTTAGCAATTAAATTGTGGCATAAAGCCAGGAAGCAATTTGTATCTGTTTCTAAAAATATTTTGCCTTGATAAAATAAATAGGCTTTTATAAAACCCAGAGATAGACTGAACCACATTCTACCAGTTTGCTCCTATTTTATCCATGTCATCATTATAGGCTAAATTATTCATGTATAATGTTATTCAGTATTATACTTCATTGATTGAAGTCTAATCTACACCACATATTTTCATTAAAGATTGGCAATGTAGAGCGCATTCTTCTATGATTTGTTGTGATCTTGTTTTTTCACCAAATGTGGACACGATACAGACTGTAGGGTTCATTTTGCTAAAACATCTTGCCTATAATGGCATCCACAAATTTACTAGTCTGTAACTTTCACAGTCCAAGATAGGTCAAATATTATTGCTCTTGTACAATTTTGTCCTCCATCTAATCCAAGTTATAACAGACAGCCCAATGACCCTACAAAGAGAGTTTCACACCTGTCTCCTCAAAAGTTAACTCATTTGGAAATAAAAAAATATATATATATTACGAAATTCCTGTCAAAATGTAAAACTATTGTGCTTATGAAGCTATCTTTAAGCGGACATAGTTTATATTGGACAGTTAACAATGCTGCATGAATGAAGAAACAATGTCCATGCATGACAAAGGCTCAATTTTTACCCATTATATCTTAAGCTTGTGCAGTGAGCGCTGAGCAGCCAGCTGCCTTAAAGCCAGAGGCTTAATATCTATCCTTGGCCACAGATTATTCCCCTTTCGCTGAGGGGTAGGCTGCGTGTATGGTTTTCCATGATGGATGTTTTGATTTGAATTGGTACTGTGATGTAAAATTGGTGCCCTGCCTGCAGCTCGGAATGCTAAAATCGTCATTCAAAAAAGAAAATAATAATACGCTGCTTGGAAAGGAAAACACACTTTCAACGTGAATGTCAAGGGGCCATTTTTCAACCTTATCTGCATGTAATTGGTCCTCATTAATGCTCATAAGTTTCAAAAGCACCCCACAACATTTCTCAGCACTATCGATGTCTCAGTGGACTATGGACAGTTAAAAAGCGTGCCTACCAATGGCATCACCATGGTCATTTCGGGCATAAATGTTTTATTGGTGAAAGAACAGTGTTTCTTCGAATTATTTCCTGTGTTTTAGCATTCCAACTTTGCAGGAAGAGAAATGCCCTTACTTTCAATTAGCTTTGAATCCTCTGATGCTATTGGTAAGCAGGTTCCTGGACTGTGCACACAGGGCCGGATTTAGCCAGCCCTACTAGGGTGGGCTGGAAGAATGGCAGGGTGGGCAACTCCAACGTTTTTCATATGAATGAGTGGTTTTCAATCTTTTTGACACCAGGGCCCACTATTTATTTGGCATTTGAGCCACGGACCACCATTTGAGGACATTTTAGCTCCACAGCCCCAAAACTAAAGATTTCCTTTGCTTTTATCCACAATTCCAGGCTAGATTTGGGAAACAAAACGGATCAAAATGACCATTAATCTTCTACATTCTCTAGTTGCGTAGACTTGGGCTAATTCAGATGGTGAATATTTTAACTCTTGAGAATGTAAAAATGAAACCAAACCCACAAGGGTCCATTTGGTTTCATTTTTACGCTTTCATAGAGTTACATGTGGTTAACTTTCCACCATTTAGCTGGGAACCACCTGGACCTCTCTCAACCACGGGTGGTCCCTGGACCACTGATGAAAACTACTACTATTACCTTTCATTGGGTGGGCAGGATGCACATTTGGGTGGGCTCTGCCCAACTCTTGCCCCCTCTAGATCTGGCCCTGTGTCCACAGCTCACCTCTCAGACGCAGAGCCTGCATGTAAAAGGAAATTGTGCCAAAATATATTAATGAGCATTAGTGAGGGCCGAGGACCAATTCTATACAGATTTGGAAAATGGTTGATGTTGCTCTTTTTTTTTTAAACACAAAGTCCTTCTCATTCCTGCCTCCTGTGTAAAAAAAACATGCATAATTAATATGGGTAGTGGGCACATAATTAAGACATGTAATTGTGCGGGATGCTTTTGAACCATGTTGCAGTAACCTGGCAACGTAATTAATTCTACACAGGTATGAATGTTAGATCGTGTTACTTAACTTGACCATCCCACACCATTGAAGAGGCAGCGGTTTATACAGAGAAATGAGCCTCTGTGAAACCGCTGGGCGACACAGCCAGTCACATGATGAATCGAAAGCAGTGCCAGTAATAACAATAATATCAGAGCCTATCATAGCCTTAGCAATTCTGAACCGAATCTAGAAACCGTGGCGCACTAACCGTTCCCACTATGATATATGCCAATATTTACATTTAAACGACCAGCTGGCCAGACAAGAGTGAATTAATCATCATTTCATCCCACCGCATGGCTGAGCTCCAATAGAATTTAGATAAATCCCAGAGTGATTTTGAAATAATTTGAATCTGAACACCAAAGTGAGGGATAAACAACAAGCAATGAGGAGTAAAATTGGTCATCTGTTCACGTTTCACTCACTCATGTTCATCTCCTCTAGAGGCATGGCTTCTATGGCTCTGCTGTGCTGCTGTGGACAGTGCCTGTGGCAATATAGTGATAACATGATATGAGACAAGATATAGAGTCTGAATATTGTAAAAACAGTGTTTAAGCTAGTGGCTTTCAACATTTTTCAAATCAGGGCCCACTATTTATTCTGAATTTTAGCCACGGACCACCATTTGATGTTGAGTTTAGTCTATCGGACCCAAGTTTGTGTTCACAATTTAGGAGAGATAACATGGCAAAACTTTGGTCAAAATAACAATTCTTCTGCATTTTCTAATGCAGATTTGGGAAAATTAAGTAATTCAGATGTGTAAAATGAAATCAAATGGTTGGTTTCATTTTATGCTCTTAAGAGTTACACATCTATAAGGGTCCATTTGGTTACCAACTGTCCATTACTTAGCTGGGGACCACATGGAATCCTCTCAAGGACCATTGGTGGTCCCCAGACCACTGGTTGAAAACCACTGCCTTATTTTAAATTTCAAAATGTTGAAACCTCAAAGATAGCTATCGCTATAATCGCTATACACACCGTGGGGCCTCTTAAACCCACCAGCTGCCATCTTTAAGAAACATAAACTAAAATACATATTTTGAGAGGTTTATTACAAATTTGAAAGCAGAAGGGGATCAGTCCTGCACAATGTCTTCACCAATAGTAGAATACAAACTTTATTTGCAATGCTTCGGTCCTACATCAGACCTTCATCAGGCACCACCCCTGATGACAGTGTGCGGGACTCATTCCCTTCTACTTCTAGTTCTTTTTTTCCTACGCACCTGTCCTTTGTAGGTGTGTATAAGGACTTTTGTGTATATTTGACAGTGCAACTCTCCCTTGTAGTTAATAACATGTAATATTTGAAAAGGGAAGTACTGGGTTGATGCTTTGTCCACCACTGGGCATAACTTGTGTTTAGTTATCTTTGCAAAAGTTTATATTGGGCACACTACTTCTGCATTCTGCTATTTCAAAGGTAATTTCCATTTTCATGTTTATTTAATTATTGCCTCTGATGGAGTTCTATTTAATTCAAAACCAACAGCAGTTTCAAACCCTGATCAGAATAGAATCGGGTGAAGCATTAAAATCCCCCAATGAAGGGAAAAACAAAAGTAAAAGTCATTCCCGGAGTATTCAGCTCACTGACTGAAAAGGGAATGTCAGATGGGAGCCGTCTACACTGAATAGAATTTATTCCAAACAAGACCTTCTCTCTGCTATAATCAGCAGTAGCAAAGCTTCTTGTTTTTCATTAGTCATGCTGTATGTGACTCCTTTATGCGTTCAGTTCCCCCTTTGTAAGCTCTTAATGAGAATGATTATATATTTCTACTTGACTGACAGCGCAAATCATTAAGACAACCAGGGTTGGTAAACGACACACTTTTGCAAAAACAAATGCCACAACTCTTCCATAAAACAATATAAGAGAAACCTCCTTGTGCTCTTCAGGAATATAGACACAGGTGAATTTTGAATTTAATGTTTGATACTGCATCAACTGTTTAGAATTAAATACCAAAAGTACTCCTGAATGAAGTGGGGGCACTCTTATCGCTGTATGTCTTTACTTAGTGTTTGTAGTTACACAAACACTCAAAGCTGGCCATTTAAGAATTGGCAATGGCATTGTGGCAATGTTTGTGTTAGGACAAAGTTTGTTTTTACACAATGCACACTAAAAGCTGGACATATGAGTGGCTATGGCTCCTCAAAAACAACTGCTCATGGAAACCAGCCCATATCTCTATAGCTTCAGAGGGCTCTTACTGATGCCTAAAGAGTGCCATCTGCTGGTCTTTTCATTTCTTTACAGAACTGAAAAATACTTTTATTCCAGAATATTGTCATTGCCCTCAGGATATATTGGATTGCTTGTCTGTTGGGACACTTTTAAATTGTGAATTTTGAGGTAATATCAACATTGGTGCAAAGCCAAATCTTTCCACTGCAATGTTTTTTTTGCCGACAGCTCAGTGTTTTATCTAAAGCTCAGACAGGCCCAAAGTAAAAACAATGTGAAAACTATTGAAGTGCAGTCATTTTATTTGGGTTTTGTACATTCTGGCAAGGAAATACAGCTCAGATGATTCCTTTCTGCTGGCTTTAGGCTTCAACGTCCTCACAGTGCTGAAAGCATGACACAGTTTATCTTTCAGAGTGCGCGCGAGAGCCCCGTCCCAGTATTTACAGACCAGAGAGCCGCCAGGGCGTAAGATCTTTTCTGCCAAGTCGATCAAAGACAGACACATGTAGACGAGTTTCTCATGGTCCAGATCTTTGAAACCACTCGCGTTAGGTGCCATGTCACTCAGGATGACATGCGCCTGGCCATTGGGAAGAAGTTCCTTTAGCTTGGCGTGTGTAGCGGGGTCGGTGATGTCATGATTGGACAGGAAATGGACACCGTCGAGAGGCGCGATGTGCGGGAGGATGTCGACCCCGACGACTGCACCGCAGGGCAACTCTGGATCTGGGGAGGGGGCCCAGAGGGGGTGGGGGGGGCGGATAAAACAAAACAATAACCGAAATCAGGTACAACTAAAAGAATTCAAGTTTACTTAAGTAAGAATACGGTATCAAAAGTAGAAAGTACTCCTTATGCGAAATGTTCCATGTTTTCAACATCATTTGGTAAACAGATCTCCAAGCTCTTGGATCAGGTAACTTCTAATGGCTCGCTGAAATATGTATAGGGCCAAAGTGTGCAATGTACATATGTTTTGATATGTAATAATCAATTGATATGGTAATTAATGCTTTCATATAAATGTAGTTGAGTAAGTACAACATTTGGAATTGGATGTAGAGGTGTAGAAAAGCAGAAATATTGGGCAAAATACTCAAGTAAACTATACAGTTAGTGCTCTGCTGTAAGTAAATGTACTGTACTTAGTGACTTTACACCACTGATGTGCCCCAAAGTGGATAATACACTATATCCCCCACCGGGTTAAGCAGGGAGAGAAGGACTTCGTCCACTCTGCCCTTAGTGACCTACAAGGGGGATGCAATTTTGAGCTGACACTGAGGATATTACTGCACTTACAGCACTTGCATATTCAAGGAGTTGAAGCAATACATAGTTTGACTTGGTACCACAGACAAAAAGCCTGAGTTCGCCCCTCTTATATTATTTGACTTATTAATAATTATTATTAGTAGTGTTATAAAAAGGTCTTAAAAGCCTGATATTGCAAGCTGAAGCCCTGCAGTGTTACAATATTGGGAGCTATCTGACACACACAGTGACACAACAGTGGAAATGGACAAAGGAATAATTGGACATTTTATTAAGAGTTTGTATTACAGTACATTTCCAGCACAACTAAATACTGTTAACACCTTTACCGTTTTCCCACGCGAAAAAGCGTGATGTAATATTCTGTCCCCTGTTTCCCACGCGAAAACGCGTGTTGTACTTTTTGCATGCTACCTTTAGATGGCGCCATCTCCACACTGGCACATGTCAGAAAGTTTGTCTTTTTTTTTTTTTTAATTGTAGCCAACCACCTGATCTTTAAAATGGTATAGGCATCTACTTGAAGCAGAAAAAAGTTATATGAAAGATAAAACTTTAAACCTGATTATTTCATAACTAGTCCTGGAGGAAACGCCAGTGTGAACAACAGGGCCCTTTTGTACAATTTATATAAAAAAAAGAAAACATATTATCGAGTTGGGCTATTTTTTCCCTTAAAGTGGACACCTCAAGCTGTCTTTGGATACCATTGGTTTGCACAAATTCATAACAGAGGATTTTCTATAAATCATTTTGTTACTATTGAGCCCAATGGGAACAAGACTAGCTTTTTGCCTGATCAGTTAAATACTGTTAACTGTGAGTGGGATGACACCATGAAGCAATTCTACTCGTTTACAATAGGGCTCACCATGTTCATATCATCAAAACATGAGAGACATACAAATAGTCCCCTTTGTATAACCAAAAGTAGGAAATCACAGTGGAAGAAGAAAAGAAAAATATATACCCTTGAGAGGGTTCCAGGTGGTCCCCAGTTAAGTTGGTTACCGGTAACCAGATGTCACTCTTGAGCCCGTAAACATGAAAACAAATGGACCCAAGGCTCCATTTGGTTTGATTTTTACGCTCTCAAGAGTTAATATATATCCATCATCTGGATGAGCCCAAGTCTACATTACTAGATGATTAATGGTCACTTTGATCTGTATGTTTGCTTGTTTTGTTTCCCAAATCCAGCCTGGTACTGTGGACAAAAGCCAAATAAAACCTTAGTTTTGGGGTCTGTGGGTTAAAATGTCCTCAAATGGTGGTCCGTGGCCCGTGACTCAAATGCTGAATAAACAGTGGACCCTGGTATCAAAAAATGTTGAAAAGCCCTGATCTATCTTATTATACTGGGTATAAAGCTTGAATGGTATCAAACAATGTTGAAAAGCCCTGATCCATCTTATTATACTGGATATAAAGCTTGAGATAAACTGAGAAGGATGATGGAGGAGGTCACTCACTTGTCCCTGCCGAGTTGACCCTCTGAGCCGCCACCTGGCTCCACGCCCCGGGCGCAGCGCCGCAGTCCAGGACGCTGTGTCCGGGTCTGAGTACGCCGAACTGCTCGTCGATCTCCAGCAGCTTGAAGGCGCTCCTGCATCGGTAGTTGTTGGCCAGGGACGCCTTGACAAAGGGGTCGTTGAGCTGCCTGGCCAGCCAGCGCTGGTCGGTCACGCTCTTGCCTTTCAAGTTGTGCGGAATCTTTTTCACGAGACACAGCGTGGTGTGCAGATATCTATGGCAAGCCGGCTAGCTCAGATTTCGCACCTCTTTATCACGTTTAAATAGAATTCACACGCCAAAAGCGTGCGTTTTTTCCAAAATACGCGTGTCAAATACGCGCGTTCTCCAAAATACGCGCGTCAAATACGCGCGTTCTCACCGAAAAGCGCCGCTTTTTACGCCGGGATGAAGTTCCAACAAAACGCGCGTCAAATACGCGCGTTTTGGCTTGCCATACGGACGTTCTGAACGTCCGTGGTTACCAACAGAACGCGCGTATAATACGCGCGTTCTCTCAGTATGCTAATAATGTCCATCCCTCTTTTCTGGCAGCCAATGCATTTGAAGTGGTTGTGTCCAATCTGCTTTGAGGGAACAGTGTTGCCAGCATTTGTCGCTTTCATTATATTGTTTTTTGCGCTACCGCAAAAAACTTGATTTGGCAATGTAAATGTCTGTTTTCTCATACAAATAAATCATCATTTCCATGGAAATGGAAATTAAAAACGAAACGATGTGCCGTGTGCTTGTATTCACAGATTGATTGAGAATATAATATGTGGGTGGTAATAATAATAATAATAATAATAAGGGTAATAATAATGGTAATAATAAGAAGGGTGGTTGTAATTCAACAGTGTTTATTGTTTCACAATATAGCAAAATAATCAAATGGGAAATGCCTCGCCTACATGTAAGTATTATTTCTGTTGCGATAGCCTGCATCTGCGTGGCAGAAAATGTCGTGTGCATGTGTTCTGAGAGAATCAATGTTAAATTAGGCTACTGTCACTGTGTACCTTTTGAAGTATTTTATCAAAGATATAATCCATAACGGGAAATATAAGGGGAAAGAGCGTCGATCGCCTTCTTTCTTGCTTTTCTTTTTTCTTTTTTGCGTAGCATTTGCAGAGCCGGATAAAAGGCTGTGCCCTAAACGCCCTAAATACGTTGTATAACGCAGTTGCCGCAATAAGGTTTTCCATTTGGTTTCAAGGCAAGCTCTCAAAGAGTTACATTTTGGTTAACCAGCTGTCCTCCCATTGCGCTCAGTGTTTCCAACTTGACGCATTTGTCGCTATATTCAGCTTTTTCAGACCCCCCTAGCGCCAAAATTAGTGAAAAACTCCTGGCGGAAATCTAGTGCTTTTTGGCTGGTGAGTTGGGGCGAAATTGTTTGATAGGCGCCAGAGATAAAACCCTCATTTTTCACCATTAAAAAAATGTAAAATGAACCATTAGCTGGTTCATTTTACGGACAGCTGGTTAACCAAATGTAACTCTTTGAGAGCGTGAAACCAAATGGACCGTTGCGGGTCCATTTGGTTTCATTTGCAGCCAGGCGGGCCGGCAGAGCAGAGCACACTGGGAAGCTGGTTAATGATTTTTTATTTTGTTTTATTATCGAAATAGGGATGTTAATAATGCCACTTAATATTTTAATGCGCGCATAACATCGGTTATGCGCGCAATATTAGGCATAGGCCTACAGTATTTATGGCTTCCGTATAGCGGCACAGCTGCCTGTAGGCCTAGGCCTACTGTCTGCAATGCGACTGTAGCCTATATAACTGCGCTTCATGAGAGAGATAGGGGGGGGGGGGGGTGACTATTGCACAGTCGATCCAATTTGGTTGAAATTCACGTCTCTGAATTGAACCCGCAAGGGTCCATTTGGTTTCATTTTTACTGGTTAACCAACTTTCCATCATATAGCCTGGGGACCACCTGGAAGCCTCTCAAGGACCTCTGGTTTCAACCCGCCGGTTGAAAACCACGGCTCTGCTAGAGGGTTATGTGGTGGTGTAATAGAAAATACGTGTAGGCTATATTCTCTTTATCATGTTGTGCAATCGGTAAATATACAGTAGGATAGCTCATACTGGGGAATCAAATCGCGATGGTATTCAATATAAACTATAAGGTCAGTGGCGTAGGCCTATGCTGGAATTATTACAGATGGCTTATGCGGAGCCAATCACATTTGCTTTGTTTCGCCATAATTTATGATTAAATCATATAAAAAGAAGTAGGGGGCCATGCCGCAATGAACCACGGACGAAAGCACTAAAGCAGACAAAATAAGCAAAACTAAGCGCGCGCGCACGCACACACGTGTCTCTCTGTGTGTTTACTATGGTTGCTATGGAAAACCGTAGCTGACACACGTGGCGAAGGGAGAGCCACGTGGGGGGCGGGGCCGAAGTGAGGCGTGAGAACCGACTCAACAACGTGCATTTTGAAATAAAATAAATATGACTATCTGCGGCCTTCTGGTGTCTGTCTGTCTGTCTGTCTGTCTGTCTGTCTCTGTCTCTCTGTCTGTCTCTCTGTGTGTGTGTGTGTGTGTGTGTGTGTGTGTGTGTGTGTGTGTGTGTGTGTGCGCGCGCGCGCGCGCGCGCGTGCGTGTCAGGGTTTTTTTTTAACTTTATGGCAGTTTTCAGCACCATATCCTACGATAGCAACAAAAAAATACAGTATGAAAAAATTGAAACTAAAACGAGAACCTTTTACAAAAATAAATACACACACACACACACACACACACACACACACACACACACACACACACACACACACACACACACACACACTTGCAGATTGGCTAATTTTCGGGGCTTGGCGAAGTTAGCGCACCAAGAAATAATCCCCTCCTTTCTCTCTCTCACACAGACGAGCGTGCTTTTTGGCACTATGATTACACTTTTACATCGACCAGACTGTCAAACCCCTGTGCCGCACAGGAGTGCCCATCCTGGCCATTGACCACATAATGCCTGCCGAACTAATGTGGTTATAGAAACATGTATAGTTGTGCAGTTGCCTTTGGCGTGCGCCATGGTTAAGTGGCCAAAAAAGCTGCATGGCTGTGGTTTTGGAGACCCGGCAAGACGCGCATTACGCACAGGCTGTGCGTAATGAAAGCAAATGGACCCGCAAGGGTCCTCTCAAAGAGTTACATCTGGGAGTTAGGCCTACATCTGGTTAACCAACTGTCCATCTTAGCCTGGGGACCACTGGTTGAAAACCACTGTCATAGGAGGAAAAAGGTGAAAATGAGGGTTTTATTTATGGAGCCTGTCAATCAATTTCGCCCCAACTCATGCAGCCAAAAACTCATGCAGTGAAAAAACTCATGCAGTGTAAAAATGAAACCAAATGGACCCTTGTGGGTCCATTTGGTTTCATTTTTAACACTCTCAGAGTTAAAATATTCATCATGTGAATTAGACCAAGTCTACACAACTAGAGAGTGTAGAAGATTAATGGTCATTTAACACTAGAACTAATGGTAGGAGTTATACCTAGAACTACTGAAGCTCAGAGGTCTTATAGACCGATGGAATCCTCACCCTTTCTTTCCCCTTGAAAGTTCACACCTCCATGCCAAGAAGAGCTCTATTGTTCCAGCTAATGGCTCACTTACATTCCAATTGAAGAGCCCAAGACTTGTCATTGTCTTTTGACTTTTACTTTTTTACTTTTAGTAAGTAACTAAGTTTTATTTTTTATTTCATAGACTTGGGATAAATGCACGCCACATACAGCAAAATGATTGAGAATTGACCGAGCTATAATTGTTTGAAAATGAGAGCTATAATCTTTGAGAATAGGCTACTCATGCATGTATCTGTCCTAAGCGCAGCCAGGCTGCATGCTTAGGAGGGTCATGCTTAGCAGTAGGGATAAGGGAGAAAGAAAAGAAATTACAAAGAATATAAAATGAAAATCAATAATATAAAAAAAGAAAAGGAGGCGATTTGTCGACTCGTACCTTTTCGTGTCGCCGTGAACGTTCAACTAGGCCTATGTTTTACAAAGTAATATAACTACTTTTTTTTAACTTCACCTCCTGCCTAAAACAGTAGGCCTATGAAAAACATTGTAACAGTGCATTCCATTCCTTTTCATTTGCATAGCCGCGATGACTATAGCCTGATGTGTCTATCACGAATTGTTCACACATTCAGCACTGTGGTTTCGATGTGCATTCCTTTCTATTGTTTTATAATGTCCCAATCAAAATGAATCAAAAGACTGAGGAGGACCCCCGGTCTGTGAGTCTGAGTCAGAGGACTCTGAGTGTGAGTTATCTGAGCCAGCGGAGGAGCAGAGTAAAGATGGCACCGTGTGGACATCGTTTGAGGCCGGGCCTGGACGAGGCAGGGCTCCAAAGCGCAATATATTCACAGCAAACGCGGGCCCCAGCACGCTATATGCCAAATCCAGGATCTCGGATGAACAGAGTAGCTTTCTCTGTCTTTTTGACCAGGCCATGCTCGAACTAACCAGAGATTGCACAGTGAAATCTGCACGCAGTCATCCAAAGAATGAGCATTGGGATCTGTCTGTCCCAGAATTGAAGGCGTTTTTCGGCAACAATAAACACTGTTGAATTACAATCACCCTTCTTATTATTTCCATTATTATTACCCTTATTATTATTATTATTACCACCCACACATTATATTCTCAATCAATCTGTGAATACAAGCACACGGCACATCGTTTCGTTTTTAATTTCCATTTCCATGGAAATGATGTGTAGTGGCTGAAAATGATCCCCAATAAATCACTCATGCCGGCAGGCTAAGCCTGGGAGTTGAACAAGCTGTATGACGCGCAACACAATAGCCTACGACACTAATGATAAAAACGATCCAACCAGGAAAATGCATTTGTACTGTTTACTATAATCAGTGCACCAAATATTACAACACGTATTCAATATCAATAAATATCGCAATAAATATGTGCAAAGATACAACAGTGAAGAATACTAATGTGGATCAAATTAACAAAGTGCGAAGTGCTAAAGTGCTTGTGGTCAACAAATTATGTAGCCTCCCAGCTCACCCTGCCTCCAAGAATCCAAACCAGCCTTGGAGTGAGCTGGGAAAGACCATGCACTTATAGCCTATACTGGTGGCCACCCACAGAGCTTCAACCAATCATGAAGCCCATTGCGGCGCTCACCTCACCAACCCAGTGACATATAATGTAAGCTATATAAAACGTCATTTTGGCAGGCTCCTACATGATGATTTATTTACATTGCCAAATCAAGTTTTTTTTGCGGTAGCGCAAAAAACAATATAATAAAAACAGTTGAAAATGAGGCACAAACACAGGAGAGAGAGACAGTAATACTGCAAAACAGTGGCAATGCGTGTTTATATATATATATATATATATATATATATATATATATATATATATATATATATATATATATATATATATATATATATATATATATATATATATATATATATATATATATATATATATATATATATATATATATATATATATAACCTCAACTTTAACACAACTATCCTATGACTAAATGGACGAAAACCCTTTGGCGGGTCTGTGTGCACTAAATAACAGATGAAATAAACACACACACACACACACACACACACACACACACACACACACACACACACACACACACACACACACACACACACACACCCACACCCACACCCACACACACACACACACACACACACACACACACACACACACACACACACACACACACACACACAGAGAGAGAGAGAGAGAGAGACAGACAGACAGACAGACAGACAGACAGACAGACAGACAGACAGACAGACAGACAGACAGACAGACAGACAGACAGACAGACAGACAGACACCAGAAGGCCGCAGATAGTCATATTTATTTTATTTCAAAATGCACGTTGTTGAGTCGGTTCTCACGCCTCACTTCGGCCCCGCCCCCCACGTGGCTCTCCCTTCGCCACGTGTGTCAGCTACGGTTTTCCATAGCAACCATAGTAAACACACAGAGAGACACGTGTGTGCGTGCGCGCGCGCTTAGTTTTGCTTATTTTGTCTGCTTTAGTGCTTTCGTCCGTGGTTCATTGCGGCATGGCCCCCTACTTCTTTTTATATGATTTAATCATAAATTATGGCGAAACAAAGCAAATGTGATTGGCTCCGCATAAGCCATCTGTAATAATTCCAGCATAGGCCTACGCCACTGACCTTATAGTTTATATTGAATACCATCGCGATTTGATTCCCCAGTATGAGCTATCCTACTGTATATTTACCGATTGCACAACATGATAAAGAGAATATAGCCTACACGTATTTTCTATTACACCACCACATAACCCTCTAGCAGAGCCGTGGTTTTCAACCAGAGGTCCTTGAGAGCCTTCCAGGTGGTCCCCAGGCTATATGATGGAAAGTTGGTTAACCAGTAAAAATGAAACCAAATGGACCCTTGCGGGTTCAATTCAGAGACGTGAATTTCAACCAAATTGGATCGACTGTGCAATAGTCCCCCCCCCCCCCCATCTCTCTCATGAAGCGCAGTTATATAGGCTACAGTCGCATTGCAGACAGTAGGCCTAGGCCTACAGGCAGCTGTGCCGCTATACGGAAGCCATAAATACTGTAGGCCTATGCCTAATATTGCGCGGATAACCGATGTTATGCGCGCATTAAAATATTAAGTGGCATTATTAACATCCCTATTTCGATAATAAAACAAAATAAAAAATCATTAACCAGCATCCCAGTGTGCTCTGCTCTGCCAGCCCGCCTGGTTGCAAATGAAACCAAATGGACCCGCAAGGGTCCATTTGGTTTCACGCTCTCAAAGAGTTACATTTGGTTAACCAGCTGTCCGTAAAATGAACCAGCTAATGGTTCATTTTACATTTTTTTAATGGTGAAAAATGAGGGTTTTATCTCTGGCGCCTATCAAACAATTTCGCCCCAACTCACCAGCCAAAAAGCACTAGATTTCCGCCAGGAGTTTTTCACTAATTTTGGCGCTAGGGGGGTCTGAAAAAGCTGAATATAGCGACAAATGCGTCAAGTTGGAAACACTGAGCGCAATGGGAGGACAGCTGGTTAACCAAAATGTAACTCTTTGAGAGCTTGCCTTGAAACCAAATGGAAAACCTTATTGCGGCAACTGCGTTATACAACGTATTTAGGGCGTTTAGGGCACAGCCTTTTATCCGGCTCTGCAAATGCTACGCAAAAAAGAAAAAAGAAAAGCAAGAAAGAAGGCGATCGACGCTCTTTCCCCTTATATTTCCCGTTATGGATTATATCTTTGATAAAATACTTCAAAAGGTACACAGTGACAGTAGCCTAATTTAACATTGATTCTCTCAGAACACATGCACACGGCGTGTCTCTTAAAAAAAAAGAAAAGAACATGCGGCTATCGAAACAGAAATAATACTTACATGTAGGCGAGGCATTTCCCATTTGATTATTTTGCTATATTGTGAAACAATAAACACTGTTGAATTACAATCACCCTTCTTATTATTACCATTATTATTACCCTTATTATTATTATTATTATTACCACCCACATATTATATTCTCAATCAATCTGTGAATACAAGCACACGGCACATCGTTTCGTTTTTAATTTCCATTTCCATGGAAATGATGATTTATTTGTATGAGAAAACAGACATTTACATTGCCAAATCAAGTTTTTTGCGGTAGCGCAAAAAACAATATAATGAAAGCGACAAATGCTGGCAACACTGTTCCCTCAAAGCAGATTGGACACAACCACTTCAAATGCATTGGCTGCCAGAAAAGAGGGATGGACATTATTAGCATACTGAGAGAACGCGCGTATTATACGCGCGTTCTGTTGGTAACCACGGACGTTCAGAACGTCCGTATGGCAAGCCAAAACGCGCGTATTTGACGCGCGTTTTGTTGGAACTTCATCCCGGGCGTAAAAAGCGGCGCTTTTCGGTGAGAACGCGCGTATTTGACGCGCGTATTTTGGAGAACGCGCGTATTTGACACACGTATTTTGGAAAAAACGCACGCTTTTGGCGTGTGAATGTCTATTTAAACGTGATAAAGAGTTGCGTTTTAAGACCCTTGTGGTGTGCAGATATCTGCTCTGAACGGGCGATGGACGCCACATTATACGCGGTTTTATGAGTCACGATCTTTCATCGCGTGTAGTACGCACTGTGTCGATCGCAAACACGCGTTTAATTCGTATTTTATGTCCACGAATTAACACGCACACTGGGAGCATTTAATAAACATTGGATGCTGGTGAGTACTGCTGTGTTCGTTCACCGTGTTAAAATAATGCACTGACATTAGGTTCCGATCAGGGTTGCCAGATTCTGCGAGAGAATTAAGCAATCTGTAAAGTAAAACATGCAAAATGAACGTAATCTTGCAGTTACTGTGTTTCACATATCTGACATACTGTATACAGCATTTCCATTCTCCATATGAATTTAGCTCATTGTCGCAAACGCAGTGAGCGAAATGTCTGTGTGCGCCACACGCACACATGTGTTGTAGTTGTTCTTGAATTGTACTATAAATCTCCAACCTGTCATCAATTTTGTTGTATTGTGTACTTGCCTTGTAGGCCAGTAATTTTAGCTCATGTTTTACCTAAAATTGGAATAAATTGTAACATGGGATTTTTCTTCACAGATCATTTCTTTGAGGTCTCCAGAACAACATATTAAAAGTCCCGAAAAATCCCAGTTGCGCAAATATGTTTAATTTCATAAAGTAATAGAATACATAGGCTCCAATGGAGTGATAGCCCCGCCCCCTCCTATACAAACCCATTATAACTTAAAACTCCATTTTAACCATGATGGATTATTCAAAAACAACCCATCTTTTTTCTGGTGACTGATATTGTCCTCCTAATACGTGAGAGGACAGTGGAATTTCATTCACAGGTTTCAGTTATTTGTAAAATATTGTTTTGGAAAATGTAGCTGCCTCCATATCTGGCTATGCCCACCCAAATGAATATTAAAATAAATAAATAAATGAAACCTGTAAATAAAATTCCACTGCCCTCTCACATATTAGGAGGACTATATCAGTCACCAGAAAAAGGTGAGGGCAGTGGACTTTCATTTACAGGTTTCATTTATTTATTTAATATTCATTTGGATGGGCATAGCCAGATATGGAGGCAGCTACATTTTCCAAAACAATATTTTAAAAATAACTGAAACTTGTGAATGAAATTCCATGGTCCTCTCACGTATTAGGAGGACAATATCAGTCACCAGAAAAAAGATGGGTTGTTTTTGAATAATCCATCATGGTTAAAATGGAGTTTTAAGTTATAATGGGTTTGTATAGGAGGGGGCGGGGCTATCACTCCATTGGAGCCTATGCATTCTATTACTTTATGAAATTAAACATATTTGCGCAACTGGGATTTTTCGGGACTTTTAATATGTTGTTCTGGAGACCTCAAAGAAATGATCTGTGAAGAAAAATCCCATGTTACAATTTATTCCACTTGAAAATTCATTTTGCCTGGACTATTGTAGCCTACATGGAATTTTCCATTTATGAAAATAAAATGTATTCATTCATTCATTCATTCAGCACTACAAGCATACATGGCAACCCAGGATGCTACTTCACATTTGGACAGTTCCAGGCCGAGCACATTTCAAAGTGACACATTTTCGCTGATCTTTAGAACATTGGACTGGACTCGTAGACCGTGGTGAACGCTGCGAGTAGACCCATCCACATAGTTTGCGTCTCAGTGCGTCTTGTGGCTCTCAGTTCTCTTCTCGCTCACACGAGGCTGCTGCTGTGGTCGCTGTGTGTCAGAGGGTCTCGACACTGGCCGGGGATTGAACCAGCACTTTGGATTGTCTTTTATCAGTTCAACTAGTAAGCTACTGAGTATTTCGTAATATGCATTATGAAATCGATGTTATGTTGTTATAATTTAGCTCTCAAGTGGCTACTTTAGTCAGTTACAAAGTATGCATATGGCTGTAGCCCTTCCCGCCATCACTTCTTGAATCTTTTCTATCCAGGTGCGATGAAGCTGCTAACTCTGGTGCTGGTGGTCCAACCGGGTAGAGTGTTGCTGGGGATGAAGAAGAGAGGGTTTGGGGTAGGGAAATGGAATGGCTTTGGAGGAAAAGTCCAACCAGGAGAGTCGATCGAAGAGGCTGCGAGGCGGTAAGTGAAGTTGACCATCATGAAATCAAGGAGAGAACCTAGAATGGTGTCGTGTTTACCAAAAGTTAGGGGGGAGGACCACGGCCTCAAATTTCAGGTTGTCAAGGTAACAGTGAGTGTATGCGTGTGTGGCCACCTCCTGGGGGTCCCGACCCGCAGTTTAAGTACCAGAGGGTGAGTAGGGGTCACTGAATGTCAGTTTTACACCCATTGACCCTAGCCATCCACTAATTCAACCTGACACATAGCAGGCCAAATGACAGGACCACTGAAATTCCACCTGTAGCAGCATCCAATAAGATATATGGGAAAAATACACATTGAACAGATCCCATTTTAATCCAATTTAAAGTGGAATTCCATCGATTTTCAGCATCTTACTGTCATTGATATCTAGATACCGGTAGATGCTTTGTGGAACTATTCTTTTAAGTCCCACCATTCCGCATTTCCTAGAAAAGGAGGTGGGAAAATCATTAACTTGAAGTACATCCTGATGTCATCATCAAGATGTGTTTCACCCTATTAATGATGTTTTGGGGATACTTTAATCTCCACACAACATCTCTAAAGTATATTAAATAATGACCTTATATCCAGCATATAGGATGATTATCTAAATAAAGAAGAAAATAATGAATTTGAATTCAGTGAAATAGCTAACTATACCTTGAAGTGCCCTTAAATTGGAAAACGGGTTCTATTTCTGACTCTCCGCATCATGTGAGCATGGAGTATGAGTGGGGAAGCCAATCAGTGACAGGCCTATATTGCACTTTAATCAATCAGTACGCATCTAGAGGAAAAGAGTGCATTCCAATGTTCTGCTTTGCATGAGTTGAGAGGCATTATTGTTCTTTGAGGTGTTGTAGGGTGAATTCCAGTAGTTAAGTTCGAGGATGAACTCATGCTGTGTTGGTAATTGCTTTAATCTGAGATGGTCAAATGAGGGTTTTGGATCAATGTTAAATACTTTTATCAGACCCCTTTGATCAAACTGCACATGTTGGTTTGTCATCTGACGCGTTTATACTATAGCTTGGTGACATTACCATGTTAATAATTTTAGGGATGTCCCAACACCATTTTTTCCCAGACCGAGTAGTACAATTTTTAGCACTCTCCGATACCAAGTAGCCGATACGAGTACTTTTTTGTTGCTGTTGAGTAACCTCTTATTTGACTTATTTTATCCTAATTATTTGCATTGTCAGTCATGCCTTGTACATGTAATGAAATTGTAATATTCAATTAGCCCCTCATTAAGTCCCTCCTCAATCTGTCCTTGTCCAATAGGCACATTAGAAGAGTAAAGCTTGACCTGCATAGCAACAGTTGATTGAGATTGAAATGATTTAGAAAAAATATCAAATTGCAAAATGTATACAATTTATACATGCAGGGTATGAGAACTTTTGGGTCATATTGGCCGAGTACCCAATACCAGTATTGGGACAGCTTTATATTTTATACTATCGTCTTTATAACACTGGCTGACATTACCAATTAGAATGTTGAATGTACCCCACATCTGGAAAAATATAAAGCAACATCAAGTCCAGTGCTGATGTTCTAGTTCCACTGTAGCATCTCAAGACAGACTAGTTTCCTCACGATGGCGCTGTTTTCCCGAATATATGCCGATGGCTAGACAGATTGGTTCCACTGTGACTGCCCACTGTAATGTTGAACATGTTCTCTTCATTCACAGGGAACTACTTGAGGAAAGTGGTCTCACGGTAGATGTTCTTGAGAAAGTCGGAAATATTAAATTCGAATTTGTTGGAGAAAAGGAGCTGCTTGATGTCCACGTGTTCAGAGCTGACAGCTACAACGGCGAGCCAGTTGAATCCGACGGTATGAGTTCCAATACACCACAAAAAGACCACGTTTGTGTACTAAGAGACCACATGTGTGTATGTACTGTGAAACCATAACAGCAATGTAAATGTCATCTTATAATGCACATACCCCAGGGCTGGTCAGTATGGAAAAAGCAAATCAGGCAAAAGCAAATAAGGCCTGTTTTAGACTGGCAGCCAATCCTGGCCTGTGTTGCCACAAATGTATGCACATATGACCTAATTTCTCGTTTGTCAAGAAAAATATGAGACGTGTGGGGGCAAAAGCTGCCTATAGGTGGGGCAAGCGCCCCTCAAATGCTGAGAACCAGGCCCATATACTGTAGGTAGCCTCCTGTTTCCTTAATTTAAGTGAGGCAGCTTGATGTACAACAAGTACACACACCGGACAGTATGCTAGTATGACGCAGTGGCAACTAGGGTTCGAGAAAAAAGTAAAAATCATCAATTTCTTGCATTACCAAATGCCTGGTCAGTCACAGACCAGCAGTTTAAAACCTGTGGTGTAAAGGAAACGAGTAGGGGGCCTAGTAGACCCCTGGAGGTTTGAGTGGTTTACGGTCACTTCCATGATCAATGACTTCATGATCAGGTAGCCATAGCTTACATAATAGGAACACTATATTTTCATTAAGATGTAAATGAAGATGGAGAAGATGGGGTTTTACATCAAGGGAGGGCTTAAGGACATCACCACAGCGGGTATGATGACCTCTACTCTTCTGTTTGTTTGCAGAGATGAAGCCACAGTGGTTCGAGTGTGACAAAATACCTTTCAACGAAATGTGGGCTGATGACCATCTCTGGTTTCCATTCATGCTGGAAAAGAAGAAATTCAGTGGCTATTTCAAGTTCCAGGGTCACGACATAATGCTCAGCCACAAACTGGAGGAAGTGGCGGAGCTATGAGCAACCACACACTGAAGGTCTGCAGGACTGTTGTTATTCACAATGGAGACAAAACAAAGAACATACTGAAGAAATCCCTTCACTATTCCTTGTTCAGTGGCATTTGTAGAAAGAAGGTAACCAAGCCTGCTGTTTTATCAAAGCCTTGTTTACTGTGTATAAATATAAAATGTCATAACGCTGGTTCTTGGAAAGCGTGCACATATTTTTTGTTTTGTTTAATGCTACCCCAAAACTATGAAGATGTTTTGACATACAGTATGTCATGCCTTGTAAGGTGCCAAAATGAAGGCCACAAAACGTTACAGTAGCTGATTTAACACAGGTGTTAAAAAAATGTTTATTGTAACCATATTTACAATATAAGATACAGTTTAATTGGATTCCTAATTGTACACCCCTACTGTGTTTAAAGGTGTGCAATGTACTTGATTCCAAAGGTTTTGCAAAAGGCAATTTTGTTATATATTAAGTTTGTCAATAAAATATTCTGTGGAGACACAGTGGAGTGCTGTTGCCCTTGCCTCTCTATTCAAAGAAAGAAATCAATTTACATAACATTCGATGCCATCCCTTATATTTTCTACCAGTATTTTAACTCTACTAAATCTTTCCTAACAGAATCATTACTTTGAAACTAATTTCTCTTGACAGTTTAGCTTACTAAAGCTTAATTACAGTACTTCATAATCCATCATACAATGGTGTCACTTGACAAAAAGAAATATTAGAATATGGAATTAGGCTAATTTCAAGCTATATCAATTAGAGTAGACAACAAAAGCCTGGTTTATAGTTACATACCAGTGTCTCATGTCAACAATAGCAGCTCTACCTACCAGCCCACAATGCACCACAGTCAAACGTGTTGTGAACTCGTAGATTGGCTATTTTCGGTGTACGCAATATGATGTGCAACTCATGTATATAATGGCATACCTGCAGATGGCCATGCTGTAATTACAAACAAACCAGGACAAGTGCCTGGTGACATGTGTAGCATGTCATTCCCACTGGACCTGTTACAATGCCCCTTTCTCTCTAAAGTCCTAGATTACATCTACCAAAATAAATGTACAATAAACTTGTTTAAGTCTTGTCATGCAACTACCTGAAATTACAAACAATCCAGGTGGTCACATATATAAAGTCAAGCATTATTAGACTAAAACCTAACAATAAGAGGAGGAGATCTTAGAATACCAGTGCAGAAATCTTGAATCAGTTGGCAATTTGCATTATGTTCGGTCTTTGGTACTACAAATCAATAGCTTTTAGTGTTACAAAAACATAAAATGCCATCTTATTTTAAAACTCTCTGAAACTCTTTCTGCAAGTTGTAATGGAATATTTTAACTTTTACATTTAAAACAGCTTGTGAAATATGAATTTTACAATCAAGAAAATAATTTAGTCAGGGAATTGTCCTAACACTGGCTGTAAAAGCACTAAGAGTAACCACAGCTGCATTAGTTTGAAGAATTGCGGTTCTCCACAAAAATATTTACAAGACAAATGCCCCTATATTCATAAACAAAAACAAAACATCTGTATCAAAAATATACTGGTTTACAGGTCCTCGAATGCCTTCATAACAGGTTTGAAAAAACATACATGTATGAATCAATCCCTTAATAAAAAATAGTGTAATATCTTCTGTTCCTCCAGTATTTCAGCTATGTGAACAATGGTTCAAGATTTGAGTTAAGCCTGCAACTATGCTGTTTTCCTTCACTTCTGCAGACACAATTTCACAACTCATTAGCTTAAACTCAACAACTAGTTCTGACAGATTGTTGACTACAAATAGACTTTATGCAATATCCCTTTCATTTAGTGCGATTCTTGATCAAACAAACTCTAAGAGCACCATTAGTGGCAGACTGGCAGATCATCTACATTCACAATTATTCTGCCATACAAAAAGGCAATTTTGTGAATGTAGTTTGTGCATTCCACATTTTCCTGTAGCTCAGAGAGCAAAATACTTGTCCGTATGTGTCACCATCGCTGTCACAAGGTGCAGGTGGGGAGGGTGATTTCTCTCGTGCATCTGATTATCCACTTGAGCTTCAGTAAGGGGGTTTCACTCCATTATTACCACCAAAGAGACACCCCAGCTTTGGCTGAAGATCATTCCACACTTCACCCATCTGCACAAATAATAGAGAGCAGTTACCTCAAGTAAGAAAGTGGGTCTTTCTGTCATGAAGCTTTCAAATTCTGAACAAATGATATTTCAAGTTATAGTCTAACCTCTCTGTGTCCTTGGACTTGAGAGTTGACAAAAGCCCCCAGGATATGAGATGTGATAGGAAGGTATGTGAAGATAAGCTGTGTCTCTTGGTGAAGGCAGAAGAGAGAAAAGTAGTTCCTTAATTCCATGGTCTGAATTGCATTCTCTTGCTGCGACAGAAGGGGGAACAAAACAGATTAGGTTTGTCATGAACACAACCTTTACCCTAAAGAAAAACAGTTATCCGAGCACTCCAAATATTTTAAAAAGTGAGGACGTAAAAAAAAAGGAGAAAAATTGGTTAAAATCAGCCAATGTGTTTTGACTCTAGATGAGTTGCCCTGAACCACCCTCTCCTCATTCATCTTTTCAGTGCTTAAACCACCTTTTTGTTTACTATAGGCTACCAGTCCCTCTGAATTTTTAAGCCCAACTCATTTTACTTTTGCATATCCATCAAACACCTGGTTTATTATTGGTTTTGTGACACAGCCCTAATTTACAGTACATATTGTCCGTGTCATACCGGTATGATGAATACCGTATTTTCCTGACTATAAAGCACACCTAAAAGCCTTTAATTTTCTCAAAAGTCCACACTGTGCCTTATAATCCAGTGAGCCTTATACATGGATCATTCAACTGCAGTAGCTTCTATTCTATGTTAACTGTGGTAGCTTCTATTCGCTGCGCCTTATAATCCGGTGCGCCTTAGTGTGGAAAATACGGTACTTTCAAAGCTGTGTGTGTGGGAGGTTTAGGCATAGCTTTTACTGTTATACATTGTTTTGATTGGGCAGAAGCAATTCTGCCCAATACAGTAACACAATACAGTATATATAATTCAATTCCTTTGGATTAAAACAATCCAGCAACCTGGACGATGCGAGACTCCAGCTGTTCCACAGACACCTGTTCCTTAGGCTGCACTGTGGCGCTCATCATCTGCCTCTTCATCACACTGTACTTCTGCAGAGCTCTCTGGTGTTCATGGAGCACGCCTTTCTCATGCCGCTCACACAGGTCCTAGGAAAAAAAAAAAAACTTCACAGTACAATACATGTAGTAGTGTAGTACGGTAGCCTGGGGAAATGCTTTGGGATTGTTGCCAATAGATCTGAGGGTGAAATTGTACGCAATAAAACATCCATCACGTGAAGTGAGGGGCAATCATCATAGATCGTAATGATGTAGAAGCTAGGCTATTGGCTTAGACACATGCCTATTTGCTCAGATACTACAATGTAAAATTCTCCATTTCATTGGCAAGGGGAATTTAATGCTCAAGATGTGCAGTTTGTGAGCGGTAAATCTACCACAAGTCGTTTTGAGGAACTAACCTGATTGGTTGAAACAGTTATTACAGTTATTTTAACCACCAAACAGATTTCATCTTATGTTTTCCTCTCAGAGCGCAGCAGACTTTGTAAGCATTTTTGTAATAGTGACATAAAAACAAAAAAATGTAACTGTGGCAGAATTGCAATATTATTACATTCACTTCTGCGATGGCTTTGGAACTCGCCTGTGGGCGAGTTCTTGGGCACCGCAAGCATGGATGAAATCACATTAAAGGACACCCTCTTGTGTAATATTGCTTAAATGAAAGCTGGGTGTACTGTAGAATTGGCTCTATGTACATAGAATAACTCTTCCGGGCTTCCAGGCTGCCTTTGGGTGCCTCTACACCTTGCTTGTGTACTGCCAGTGTTTTCGGCCATGCTGTAACGTCACATCCTACTTTTTTGAATGGGTTTCAATGGGCACTTACAGCTTGTTCTGGTTTGCATTTTCGCCAGTGGCCTGTATGCAGGAAAGGCCTACAGTTTCCGAAAATACAAACGGCATTGACACCCATTCAAAACAGGAGGACATAACGTTACAGGTTGCCGAGAACACGGGCAGTACTCAAGCAAGGTCTGTAGAGGCACTTTAGAGAAAGGTAGATGCCTCATTCGCCATTGAAATTCATTGGAGCGACGTGTATCGCACCAATGGGGGAAATTGCGCCACTATGTACTCAGGGGCACTTTGGGACTGACTGGTGTAGCAGAATCAGTGTTTCCAGTGAGCCAGCAGCACACACAATGATATCAGCCTCTGTTTGAGCAGAATGGAACAGAGCCTTCGTTAGTATCAGCGCTAACACCTGTGAAGGAAGTAGGGAAGGGGTTCAAATACAATGCGATTTGAACTGCAGAGGTCACTCTAAGTGCCAGTCTTGAAATTACTTATCCTGCTTGCAAGAGTCACTTCAGTTCTGTGAAGTGATAATGAATGGCACTACAGAGAGGTAGAACAAGGCCATAGAGCTAGCCTGTGATGTGAAGCATCATTAAATCCACACATTTCCTTGGTGTCCTTGTTTCTTCGAGTGTAAAGGAGCTTCCCACATTAGCAGTCTGATTCAGTCATCTTTTTCAGGCTGCGAATTTTGCAGAGGGCCGCTCTTTCTAAAATCTGCTTGGATGCAGACTTACCTGGGACCAAAGCTTGCTTGCTGATGTAATTAGAATTAGTCCTATACCCGTTGTGTATTATATGATGTGGAAAGTATGTGCAGATCACATTGACCGGGTGGGAATTGTTGGTGATGTTGGAAAGTTGCCTATACCCGTTGTGTATTATATGATGTGGAAAGCATGTGCAGATCACATTGACCGGGTGGGAATTGTTGGTGATGTTGGAAAGTTGCGTGGGTCACAAAATGAATGTGATATGGTAGCCCTGATACATGACGGTCGGTATACCGACCGTCATGTATCAGGGCTAGTGATATGGTTACTGTTAATGTTAGACTTTAGTCGTTGTGAATGTAATTGTAAGAAACCCAGAGGGTCGCACTTTACACAGACGCACACGCGTAAATGTGGCGTGTGAATATTGATTTTGGAGAGGACTTGGTGCCGTGGGCTGCTGCGCATTAATATCCAGACGTTGCAGTGGTAGTAGATATAAGTTGTAGGCGGCCCGGACCGTCGCACGTACACAGACGCGCACGCGTAAATGTGGCGTTTGAATAATAACTTTGGAGAGGACTGGATAACGTGGGCTGCCGCGCGTCGTTGCAGTGCAGTGGTAGTAGAAAGAAGTTGTAGGCGACCCGGACCGTATTAGCGCGTGTGTCACCGCGCCGTGCCGAGAGTATAACCTATTGCCTGTGTTGGTCAGTCGCCTAGCAGGCGGAACAGCGGCAACGCCGCGCCGTGCCGAGAGAACGTTGCCTGTGTGGATCAGAACACTGTACCCAGCGCCAATGGCTGTACCCGTAAGGGGAGGTGACACGGCAAACTGTGACCACAATAAATGTGTCTCCGTGACACGTGATGTTACACGTGATGTTTTTTTTTTATCTGTATCCGGTGAGACGTCATGTGCGCGAAGATTCTTTTTTGACACAAATGTATTAAAATTAAAATGATGGGCATAATGTTTGGTGCTCATGAGCCGCGCATATTGGTGCTGGATGATAGGGCTGTGTGACTCGAGGTTCAGTGAGGCTGTCCGTGCGCCGTGGCATTACGCAAATGGAGACAAACGACACAGTACAGTTGCACAGGAAGTGTACAGACAGACACGCTTGCTTGAATTATATAGAGAGAATGGCTTATTCCAGTGTCTAGACTATTAATGTGAGAAGTTTGGGAAATTCCTTTTCACCCAAAACGTGTGTTTTCTTTTGCCACGTTTGTATGAACAATCAAAAAAGTATAGGCGATCCCCTTGCCGGGTGGTGCAGCCTCATACATAATACGCAGGACACACTGATCATGTGTATGTCCAGAGAGTATGTCTGTGACTACTGTACATGTTCTGCTGTGTGGTTAGCTGAGATTAGTTATTTTGTTTTGTTTTTCAAAATGTACCATGTCGAGACAATACATTTTGTTTGTGGCGCCTTCATGCTCAGATTGAAGAAATAAACTTTAATTGCAAAAAAAAAAAAAACAAAGAAAGCCCACTCACTCTATATGACTGAAGAAGATCTAGGAAAAGATTCAGCTTTTCCACAACATCATCTTCTTCCCTTCTGCCCTGTAAGGAAGGGTATTAGGAAAAGGCTCAGAAACCGTGTCAAAAAGGGAGCTATGGTACATTAGATTAGGTGACAGGCGTGAAGGGTCATGAATTGTACCTGTTGTGCAGCTTTGTCAGATAGCGAGGCGAACTCCACAGACAGACCTTTTAAAGACTGACGCAGCGTCCCCCAGGAGCACGGCGTAGAGGACAGGGAAGGGATGGACGAGGCGTCTGAACCCAACGTGCTGCAACATCATTGACTGTTAGAGTGAAGTACTGTGACACTGTACCACTCACAAGAGCACAGATCCTTATCCCCATCTCCCCACCATTTGCTGTGTAATTAGTAGACAGCAATCTAGAGTTCTCAAACTCTGCCCGAACCCGACCAGGACCGAACCGACATTTAGGGCCGGGTAGGGCCGAAAATCTATCCTAATCAATAGGGCCGGGTAGGGCCTCGGGCCCCATGAAAAAATAATATATATTGAATTATTTTAATATAGTAAGAATAATAGTTATTTTCTGTATTTACCTAATATGAAGATGGTGCTGATTGCCATTTCATTTTTAATCTGTGGCGAATTCTCAAATTTTGCCCAAACCCGACAGTTTAGGGCCGGGTAGGGCCTAAAATCTATTCCATTTAGTAGGGCCGGGTAGGGCCTAGGGCCTGAACTGTTAGGGCCGGGCCTTAATTTTCAGGCCCGTTGAGATCTTTACAGCAATCTTTTCTGCCATGCAAAAAAATATGTACAGTATCAAATAAAGGCAGATATAAATAAAAAAGAAATACAATAAAACAGGATTTTACTGTTTAGATTGAGGTCCCACTTCCCAGATATAAAAATGGTATAAATTATGTCTTTTGCCTAATGCATATTATCGGACTTGGGGTCCTTGAATTTAAAAAGACTGAGAATGGTATATATTGTTATATCACTATAACAGTGGTGCACCACCCTCGGTTGCAGTAGTTTTAGTAGAATAGTTGCCTGAATATAAGCACATTATAATGTATTATAAAGTAAGTAGCCTTGCCAGGCCGTGATGTCATGAGGCCCAGCTGAGCCATAGAGGCCCATATACTGTAGGTCAGGAGCCTATCTCCTGTTTCTGTAGCGTGAGGCAGCTTGATGTACAAGTACACCCCCTGGACATGACGCTAGTACAGTATGTTGCAGGGACTTACCCCCATTCCAACCCTTGACCTTAATATAAAGCGTTACTGAACTTTTTATACTGTATTTGCATATAATCTTACTGTATAAGCTGATTTGCATGCATTTGTATTTGGCCATCGTTTCAGATCATTTTCAAAACATCATTGCTGAAGAAGTCTGTTCACCACTGATGTAGAACAGAGCTTCTACAGCCAAGTCAAATAATTAATTTGTTTAAATCAGAGAGGGTAGAAATGGAACCACATGGACCTGTAAGGGCCTCATAAAGTACTGATGTTTGTCTAGTTATAACTAGTCTAGCCTGCCCTCAGGTATGTTTGGACTACAGAGAGCGAAAATATTTAAATACTTGGATAAGTTCTTAGCTCCTTCCTGGTTCAGAGTTACTGGTATTTGTTTAGTTTATCTTCGAATAATTGTATCTCTTATCTAAATATTGTAATATTAGGATGGTGACTGTATCTCTGTTTATTCAAATGCTCCAACCTCACCAGGTCAAATGTGTTCAAATATACTAGTTGATTTAAATAATTTACTGTATTGTTCTTTCCCTGATCAGTAACCTTTTGGGACCTGGACTAAAACAAGCATTTGCATTACAGAGGTAACGTTTTGATATCTAGCCTATCACAGAATTAAAAATGGCAATTATTTATATAGGAATATCTTTTACATGTTTTGATAGCATTCCTTTATTTAGAATGTGTGAAGGAATGTAGAAATGAGAAACCTAACTTACTGACTGGATGGATGGGTATGGCTAAGGCCATTCTACGGTAGAAAAATAAGACCGTAGTATGCAAGCAGTAAAATACCTGAGTTCTCTGCCAAACATGAGTAGATCAGTTGCATTCTCCTTTGAGCGCTCTGCCATTGTCTCAGATCTGTCTCGCAGCTTGTGGAAGCTGTTGTGGATATTTCTAATCAACTCTCTGCTTGCCGAGAACTGAGCCTGGATGTCAGCCGGAAGATACTCCTAGAAAATACGTACAGTTAGTGAAACTGAGACCGTGCTTTCACGTTTTGTTGGAAGTAATCAGGGGTGTAATTATAACCGATATCCAATCTCCGATTATTTGCATGGTCATATGTGCTGATACCAATTCTGACCGATTCCGATATTATGCAGAGGACCACGATGGGAAAACACCTCGGCCTTGGGGGCATCATGGCCCAAAACCAGTTAATAAAGTCTATACTCTTTTCCAAGTGTGTGTTTTCACAACTGGTTAAAAACGATTAAAATAATGGATTATTTTAAACCCCGTTTTATGGCTAATATGGCCCAAGTCCAATGGCATCAGCCGCAAAAAGTCTGTATGGCAAACCAAACCAACCAAGATTAAAAAAAATATCTATATGTCATGCTATATTCAGTTCCTGCTTGGTGTTGAAGTGGGACGCTTTGCTATGGTTTCACCATTTCATGGAAACTATTTTTTTATTTGTTACTGTTGTACTGGTCACTCGCTTTAAACAAATACAAAATAAAACGATACACCTGCACTCAAACAACAATCTCTAAATCAACAACAATCACATTCAAGCACCACTATGAAACAAAATATACAATAGTGTACAACTTAATCAATTATAATTGTACACTTCAGTCAGTTTGTACACTTCTCCCATCTTTTAAAGTAGGCCATGTCTCAATCTCAATTCGCAAGCGAAGCAATCGGAAAAAGACCTTTATAGCTAAAGTCATGAGTATTAGCTCACTCCACTCATCCACGAGTAGACCAAGCCCTACTGCGCAAGGCACAGTTTGGCACAATGTTGTCCACCAGGCTTCACCATTGTTTGTAAGCTGGTGTATACCGGTAAGTCTTGAGCCAGTTTTTGATGATTGACTTTCCCAGCAATTAGGAGAACCTTTACCAGATATTGGTCTCCTGGATGGACGATTCTTCGATATGCCTTAAGAAATGATGCATTGATCAATTTCTGTGAAAAGATTGCGGACAAACCTTTGCCAGGGTCGCTATTCTGTTGGTCATGAATTCGTCACCCATCTTCTTGTAAGCATCGCGTAGTTTAATCTGAACATCCTGTTTGAAGAAAGTGGTGCGTGGGCAGATTATAATACAAACAAACTAATCAACAAATGGTAGAGCAAAAGAACAAAGGCTGCCTTACCGATCCATTAAAGGTAAGGAAAGTCTTGACCAGCTCATCTTCAAAGAAGAATGGGTGTCTTGCTACCAAGTTAAGGAAGCGACAAAGAGCACGCCGTCTCCCCTCTATGAACTCTCGCTCCGACACCGAGGTCAAGACTGTGGACAGGACAGATAAAGAAGAAACCTGTTGATGCAGTGGAAATGCACTATATTGCAGTAGGTATAATCCGAAGGCCTAAAACCTGCTCATCAAGTTGGGCACTTTTCCTTTTTTTCAAAGGCAACAGGAGGAAATAATACAGGGATCCAGTAAATATGACTTGAAACACCAAAAAAAACACAGAGAGGTATGATCACAAAAATGAAGAAGCATACTGGTTAAAAAAAAAGAAAAAAGAAAAAGATCAGTAAATTACCTCCTTTCAACATTCTTTTAGGTGGCAGAGCAGGCACCATTCTGTAGGCAAATCTCTGAATTAACAGCTCATGGAAGACATCAAAATCACTGTACCGTCTGTAAACAGAGATCTTGAAATACTGAAAAGAATATATGCAAAAAAACGTTAAAAAATTGTGTTTTTAGTGCATAAACATTTTATGTGTACACCAGGGGTTTTCAACAGGTCGTCCGGGGACCACCAGTGGTCCTTGAGAGGGTTCCAGGTGGTCGCCAGACTAAAAATGATTGGAAAGTTGATTAACCAGATGTACATTCGCAAAATATATAAAATATTCATCATGTGAATTAGCCCATGTCTACACAACTAGAGGAGTTATGGTCAACTTGATGGATGTATGTATGTTTGCCTGGTTTGTTTCCAAAATCCCAAAAGTCCTCAAATGGTGGTCCGTGGCTCAAATGCTGAATAAATAGTGGGCCCTGGAATCAAAAAGGGTGAAAGCCACTGGTGTACACAGAAGAAATCATGGACCATATCCACAACGACAACAATAAAAAGGAAGATGGATATCGTTAAGTGACTATGTTTCTTATGTTGTATGTTATTGAATCCCTTGCCTGGCTAGTGATCTGGTACTCCACGTGTTTGAGAAACAGGCCTTTCTTCTCTGGGATCAGCTCCACCTTGACCGTGTCCCTGGCCAGCAGTTTGTCCAGTGTCTGCGTCACCATCAGTGGATCCTCCTGAGCCGGCTGCATCCTCAATGCACACAAGTCTTTGGGCTCCCCCAGCTGGGGCTTTGGCAACTCTGACAAATGCAAAACCAAACACTAATTAGAGCCCCGACTGGCTGCAGATCTTTTTGGCCAAAAGCTGATGTACTATTTTTAAGAGAAAAGAAAAAAAGGAGAGAGAGAGAAAAAAAAAACACTGATCCTGTAATTAAATGACCCAAAATAAGGAGGCAGGTTGGATAACTGTGTCCTCATTTCTCCCATAACAGTTTCATCAAAATATTTGCATATTCATTGGCTACTGGTGGGATGTAAGTCTTTGAGAGCGTAAAAATGAAATCAAATGGACCCTTGTGGGTCCATTTGGTTTCATGTTTACACTCTCAGGAGTTAAAATATTCGTCATGTGCATTAGCCCCAAGTCTACACATCTAGAGAATGTGGAAGATTAATGGTCATTTTGATCTGTATGTTTGGCTGGAGTTGTGGACAAAAGCATAAAAATAAATCATTAGTTCTGGGGTATGTGGGGCAAAAACTCATCAAATGGTGGTCTGTGGCTCAAATTCTGAATAAATAGTGGGCCCTGGTATGAAAAAGGTTGAAAACCACTGGGCTAGACCGATATCACTTGGCAATCTTCTGCTAATATTAGCAGCAGTTTAACTTTGATTGCCATGCTTTTATGCATTTTTTTTTAACTCAATAGTGTAGTTGTTGTGTTGAGATCACTCTTCCAAAATCCAGTCACTATAACCAGTTCAAACCTGTGTTGCCCACTTCATGCTGTGGCGAGAATCCATGTGATCAGCAATTTCACTACTTCTCCCACATTCCAGAGAAATCATGAACAGAATGTAAATGTTCTGTGTCAAATGGCAAACTAGCAGACGTGACACACCAGTTTCATAGTATGCAGTCAGCTGCCATATTGGCAACACCTGAAATAACATAGAAGGCCTTAAATAATCATAGTATGTTTGAAACAGAGCTAGTCTCAGACCAGTCTAAATGGCAACCTCTATGAAAACCAAGAAACCCTTCCCTCTCATCTTTCCCACTACAGTTCTGCTAAAAGAACAACACTAGTGTAAGAAACAGACTCTGCTGAGTGAAGAAACTATTTTCACAGAAGAGTGGTCTGCTTTTGATCTACAATCTACAAACGATTTACAATCTGTTCTTAATTTAAAGGAAAAAAAAATAGAAAACATAATATTGAGAATAAATAAGCCCAGAAATAATGCATCAAATTGAATCAAAGATACATTTCCATTTTTAGAGGCGCTCAAGCTTGTACACAAAACTGTAAAGAGGCGAGAGGAAAAACTAAATGCAGTCAAAAATTAAATGTTTAAGATGACCAGCAGTCATTACAACTAGGAGGTCATAGGTAGGTATGTCACAATAAACTGTCCAATAACTGAGACATTTCTGAGCAAACTGACTCAGACCTTCTTGTGAAGTCACAGGCCTAAACTAGTAAACTTTACAGGAAGCTAAAGTTGCCCTTAGACACACTGAAGTCAAGGCTACTCATTAAGCAATACATTTACTGCAGTATTACTATCATTGAACACATTTCCACCTACCGAGAATGCAGTTCTCTAACAGTTTGGGACTTGGCTGCTTTCCTTGCTGTGCAAGAGCAATCAAAGCTAGTGCTTTATAGAAGGACAACTTGCTTAGGAATCCATCACTGAAATCAACATGCTCAGCAATCTGGAATAAAACAAATAATATGTCATAAAGGTCACATTTTTGAAAGTCCAAAGGCTAAATTCAACTGTGGCTTGCATTCCGCAGTATAAAAAAGGTTGGACACTACAACAATGATATGCTTCAAAATTCACACAATGCGGGAATCCAACCTGACCACGGGTGACAGCTGAATTAGATGTTTACTGAGGCATTTCCGTAGAAAAGGTTAAAATTTGAATCCAGGTCAATTTGATAAAACCATTGTACAGTGTCCTGAGTCTACAAATAACACAATACGATCATTGTCAGGTTTTCAGTAAGTCATTTCAGGTTACATGCCATAGGGTTCACAGAGTTTGAACTGAATTTATAGCAGCAGACGCCATAATTGCATTTTATCTATACTTTCTCAGAAATATGTACACTTTTCCACTTGACCCATTTTCAACCTTCTTATTTCAACCTAACCTATCATATTACAATGTCTCAATACAATAAATATCACATTGTACACATGTTGCCTACTCGGTCTGTGTCTCAGAGGAAAGCTGTGTGGAGCGGACAATTCAGAAACCTACATACCAGGGACTAATAATGTGCATGCTCTCTAGTTTTCAAATGAATAAATACAATCTTGTTTGAAATCACGTAAACCTGTACTGTCCATGACCATCACGAAAATGGGTGAAATGGTCATTTTTAAGCACACAAAGCTGTAGTGGCGCAAAGCCTCTGCCTGATGACCAAAGGCTAATATAATATCAATATCAATTTTTCTATTGCTGATATTAAACAAATGTGCACATAGGCCAGTAAGGGTTGCATTTTTCTCACTTGGATTGTTTTTTTTTTTTTTTTACTTTGCAGATCTAGGGCCCTATTTTTGACAGTGCCTTAGAACTTATCCCCTTTTTTCCCTTTTTAATTATTTTGAAAATCAATTAGCAATTGTTCAACTAGCCAATCTACACTGACACAGTGTCAGCCATTTGAACCATTGGAAATGTTTTTCAAACAAAAAAGGGGGACAAGGCACTGAGGAAATAGGCCCCCTACTCTCCTCACCTGGCTTAGAACAGCCTTGTGGAGCTCTGTCCTGTCCAGCAAGCGATGGAAAACCTCAACCTGAACCCTCTCCTCTGCCCTACAGCGGACCGCCTCATACACTTCTCTGTAGTACGAGGGAACTGATCCTGAGAGAGGAACAACAATACCTAATTAGAGAGACAGTCAGACTCTGTTTTTTGTTAGCCTAGAGTATGTATTTTCAACAGGTGGTCCGGGGACCACCAGTGGTCCTTGAGAGTGTTCCAGGTGGTCCCCAGGCTAAATGATGGAAAGTTGGTTAACCAGGTGTAACTCTTAAGAATGTAAAAATGAAACCAAATGGACCCTTGCGGGTCCATTTGGTTTCATTTTCACACTCTCAAGAGTTCAAATATTCATCATCTGAATTAGCACTATTTAATTAAGAACTCTACACTGTTTTGTTTGCAAAATCCAGCCTGGAATTGTGAGCAAAACCAAAAGAATTCTTTAGTTTTAGGTCTTTGGGGCTAAAATGTCATCAAATGGTGGTCCGTGGCTCAAATGCTGAATAAATGGTGGTCCCTGGTGTCAAAAAGGTTGAAAACCCCTGGCCTAGAGTATGTATGATCCTAGATGCCTATGCATTTATTGTACTACCAAGGGTTTTTCCATGCATACTGTAAAAACCTCTGGATTAAGAGTGCCTGCAAAATGCCTGAATTGTATCAGTGACATACAACCCGCTGGTATATAAATATTATTTGCAATGTAGCTTATGAATGAGTGCCCTACTGCCACCACACGATTAATCACAGTAAATTAAATGAAGATTGATTTTTTTGTTAACATTATGGGTTCCATTTTAAATGAAAGCACAAGTCAATACAAAACTTTTACTGTTGACAGCAAATCAGTACACTGTTTACAACAGTGTTCAGCATTTCAATTCATCAGAAAGAAAGAACCTCTAACTGTGATCCTGAATATCACAGTACCTGTAGATTAAATTGAGACAGAACCTCAACTGTGATCATCCAGATCCTTTAGTAAGAGTAATCACAGTAGCAACTGTGCTGATTCCTGATACTCGATCACACTCAAAACATTAAAAAAAGATATAACCTCAACTGTGATCTTTCTTGCAAGGACTTACTTCACAGTAGTCCACTTGCCCAAATATGCTGACTATGACCATTTTAGCCCAATGATGTGTGTTTCCTATGCAAAGTGAATGTTTGGAATGGATTAATCTTCCTTGTCTATGGATCCATGGCCAAAACAAAAGTCTAAATTGGTGGTATGGTCACATATGGCAAAATATGAAAATTGCTGAGAAAACATATGCTAGTTAGTAGTATCCTGTTGGGCAGTTTCGAAATACTGCATGGGGACCCAGTCACTTTCACAACTGGGGAGACATACTTATTATTTCTAACATAAAACCTTGATGTTTGCCTACGTGCGCATTCTGACAAGTGGATTGTTACACGATGTACAATTAGAAATCCATCCATTGGCGATTTTTTTTTTAGATCGTAGTCTTATAGATAGCAAATCACAACAGGTGAATAAACACGACTCAATCCCCACGACCAAGTTCGACTGCAACGAATAGTTTGCGTTTAGACTTTTTGAGGGACCCGCACAAACCAATGGTAAAAGGTACTGAGGCTGGACCGTGGACCAACCGATTCCCAACGAAATGTACCCAAAAAAGAAGCTGTCACGGCTTTCGTTCCCGCTGTTACATCACCACATTCTGCGGACATGATCCCCCACACAAACACACAGTAAAACAAGCAAACAAAACGATCGCCACATGAGCATCTTTTGCCACACTGTGCTTAAAGTTAACAAGTTCAGTAAAAGTCAAGTGTATGCGGTGCATGTCGCTCCGTTAGGAGGTGAAACTGCAACATTACCTTCGGTGATCTCTCCTGCCATAGTTGTGATCGTCATGTGAGCACCAGAGCACCTCCATGTGATTTCCTGAAGAAACGAGCAAGGGAAGGGAGAGAGAAAAAAACAAACCGGGGAATTCAGTTCTTAAAGTTGTAGTGAACCTTGGACAAGGTCCAACAAGACAAGTAGTCTGTGACTGACTGTGCTACTACTAGTAGTTGCACAGTCAGTGTTGTTACCAAATTGTAGCAACTCAGCCACAGCTGTTACAACTGTAAGTAACGGTTTGTAGGCCTATTCGTTGTGAATTTCATTTTATTATTTTGTATCTGCATATTTATTAGATTTTGAGATGTTGTGTTGGTATAATAAAAAAGGTTCCCCCATTCTGAGGTATGAAAAAAAATCTAACATGGCGAATTTTGTTAAACTATTTGCTTCACAATTGTACACTCTCAGGAAAAAATAAAACCAAAACTGAATCTGAATTATATATTTCGTATGACAGTGTCGCTCGGTCTGTTAAACTGCAGATCACAAGCGCTCAGTGAGTGAATATGGGCTTTAGATATTTTCAATAAAACAAAACAGCTGTTATGCAACAAATGCACATCTGCTTCGTTTCCTTTCACCATTCATTCATTCATTCATTCATTCATTCATTCATTCATTCATTCGTTCGTTCGTTCGTTCGTTCATTCATTCATTCATTCATAAAATGTATTGAACTGTAGTGTGTAATGTCATTTTTTTTTTTTACTTGTTTTGATGTTTCAATCAATCAATCAATCAATCAATCAATCAATCAATCAATCAATTCAAAATAGCTTTATTGACATATGACAACGTTACATTGCCTCGTGTCAACATTATAATAAAACGGTAATAATTTTAATAACAACGGAAGTAACTTTAGGATAAATATCAACATCTTCCTCAAAACGAATTAAATAGTATAACAAAAAGCCTCAATTTAATGTATGTACAATAAAATAATAATAAAATAATAAAAAAAGGTAGGCTACTTTGACAATGATCAACGCAGTAGCTTCGAGTGACCCGTAGATGGCGCGCGATCCATGCTTTTAGGCGAGCGACACGGTCGCGCCACGAAGTACAACTGCGCCCAGGCTTCCAATCTAAACGATCTTTATGGTGTGTGTGTTTGTGTGGCTGTAAAGAGACACAGGAGCGTGCGTGACTGTTTGTTGTCAGTAGAGTAGAGCGGAGAGACTGAAGAAGAATCCAGGGATAAAAAGACAACACATCCTCATAGATAGATCAAGCCTACAGGCAGGCAGGCATTTTATTTATTCGCTGTCACACACGACATACGGGGACTGGAGGACGAAGAAGAGATGTCAAAGAAGAAGTGGGACAAAAGAGACTTGGATTCTCCTTGGATCATCTAAAACCAGCAGCAACATGCTAACGTAAACGTAGCTGTTTGGATGCTAGCCGACCAAGAAGAAGGAACAGATTTGCTCCCGTTTCTGCTTCATGAAATCTATTTATATGAAAAAACGGACGCTCGGGTAGTTTCTGTTCCCCAAACCAAACAAAGGGCCAGTTTTACTGCGGCTGGTCTGGTCCGGAGGACTAGTGGAGTCTCTGGGGAGGCAGGAGGCGAGTTGACCGCTGCTTTATAGCAAAGCAAACTAGCCTCCTCTTCATTGCTACTAAGCTTAAAATTAGCAGGTTTAGCCTTAGCGAGGTGACGTTTTGTCAATGTGTATTAGAGCTGTCTGAATGACATCCTAACGTGGTTGGTTTGTTGTTGAACATGCACGACGGGGGACCAGCAGGAAGACATCATTATAGAATGAGGAAGTGATATTATATTTGCCACCCAAAGGAGGGTGTTTCTGTTTCTGTTCTGGGGGTGTGCTGCTGCTGCTGCTGCTGCTGCAAGAGAAGCGCACGGGTGTAAAAACCGTTATTGATCATGAGATAAAAAGCAGTTTTTCTTTTCTAAAACCTCCCACACCACCCTGCTGCCTGCCGTGGACATTAGAGACTTTATGAGGTGGATTCAGCTGTCTTCTCCTCCACCTCCTCCTCCTCCTCACACCTCGCTTCTTGTTGTTGTTTGGTGAGAGACACTTTGTTGGCACCAACACCACCACCACTGGGACATTATCATGGCAGCGGTGGCCATCTACACCCCACCGTGGTGGGTGAACATGCTCCACAGGCTGCCCCATTTCAACCTCCAGTTCGAGCAGACCAGCAGTGACTTTCGGCCCGAGGATCCTTCCTATCAAGAGGTAAAAGTTAATCAAGTTCATTGACAACATACAGTGCACGTCTGCGATGTCCTTAGGGGTTAGGGGTCCTCAGGGGTTTCAACATTTGAGGACAATTTAGCCCCACAGTCAGAACCCCAAAACTAAAGATTTATTTTGCTTTTGTCCACAATATGGACTGGGGAAACAAAACAGACAAACATACAGATCAAAATGACCATTAATATTCTAGCTGTGTAGACTTGGCCTAATTTAGATGATGAATATTTGATCTCTTTGGAGTGTAAACATGAAACCAAATGGATGCGCAAGGGTTCATTTGGTTTCATTTCAATCAAGAATTGGATCTGGTTAACCAGCTTAGCTGGGGACCACCTGGAACCCTCTCGGTGACCACTGGTTGAAAACCACTGGATTAATTGACTGAATGACCCCAACAGAGTTAGCTTTCTTGAGTTATACTAGCCAATTTCACAGTCCCATGGTGAGTGAGTTGTTGCGAAAGGTCATATACATCCCCTTAGCAGACCTTGTTTTACACAATACTTGACTTTCTACAGCAAGCAAGATGCAATTGTACCTGATCTGTGTCCTGCAAACTGTTGTTAGTGTACAATCAGCATTGTAGGTCTGCTGGAGATCTATAGTCATCATAATTGTGATGTCTGTGTGTGCTCCATGATGCCAGAGATCTCCTACTTTATTACACTGTAAAAATTCTCTGTTTGCTTCAGACAGTGTGTTGGAACAAATGTCCATTGCTGTTCCATTTTGTCATCATTTGCATGGCGTCTGGCCTCGAATTCAACCTTCATGTACTAGACAATGACCTGACCAGCTGGCTTCTGACTTTCATTGTTGGACATGTCAGTCAGCCCTCCCTGCTGTGGGGGATGGATGGCTAATTTACTCCCAGAAGTTGTACAGTTTCAGTTTGGAGGCAAATATAATTAAATCATAAATCGTTCACCCACCCATTCATTCCACATCTATGGCTAATGTGTGGACTTTGAACTCCTTCTTAAATGACAGTTCACTTTTTTTTATTAACCTAGACTAGGTACAGTGTAGTTACGGGAAATTCATAGCCTTTTCACCTCTGTAATGACCGGGTAATAATTATGTTCACTAGAGTTCGGTCACAGTGTCACTTTACTCCCCACTCATGTGTTCTGTTCTGTCTGGGGTGAAGTGAGGTGACTTGACTTCTAGGAATGCAATAAATCATGAATTCAACAGCTGTGTGGGGTACTACTACTAGCCTTAGTACTTGCCAGGGCCATGATTACACATGAAAGCAGGTGTAAGATGACTGCAAAGTCATGAGTCGGAGAAAGGGCATGTCGGTGGTGGTCTTTAATGTTTGTTGATGACGAAGCACACACTTTCAGTGTTTGTTGTAACTACATGAAATTGGACTGTCTTCACAGGACACCAGTGGGCACAAATGTCACAAACATGCACTCAAATGTCTTTCCAGTGCAAAGTAGAAGAAGGAAATGTCTATAGTTTGAGTATGTGGTGGTGCACAACGTATACCAAAAGGTTGGCACACCATTGTAACCGGCTAAGATGTTAGTTTGAAGGAGCCATTTGCCACTGGAAGAGACTATAAGGAGGCTACACTGTAAATCAGCAGTGTTCATTTAATAGAGTGTACAAACATTTGTACACTCTGTTAAATCAACATTCAGGATTTTACTGTGTAGTTTCTGCCAGCACTGATGTCAGAATGAGCAATGGGTCTTGCTGTGGCTAGTCAAAAAAAAGGGGTTTTCCCCCCAAGCAGTCCTGCCTTTTTGTAAAGCATCTGAACCCGATATTACCAGTGAGAGGACACTAAGCTTGCATGTGCAATAGTCCAATCAGTCAAGTGGACACTGGACAGGGTCATGGTTAGTAACTAAAAGTGATCTGTTTCACACATTTCTTCCTCCCTTACTTGTTTGTTGCAAACAGGGAAATAGTGAGTCATCATGACTGCAAAACGAAAGGAAAGTATGATATGCTTTGTTTGACAGTCAGCATATGTTGGGCAAAGGTTTTGGGGGAAAGATTTGTAGCCCCCTCTGAGTCTGAGTGCAACACAATATGTTATTGCGACATAGTAACACATTCGTTTGGAAATGTCTCTGGAAGTGCACTACATTATTCTGTTAATAGTTATTCTAGTGCAGTGGTTTTCAACCAGTGGTCCGGGGACCACAAGTGGTCCTTGAGAGGATTTCAGGTGATCCCCAGCTAAATGATGGACACTTGGTAACCAAATGCACCCTTATTTGTCTGTAACTCTTGAGACAGTAAAATGAAAGCAAATGGAACCTGATGGGCCCATTTGGTTTCATCTTACCAATATATTTAAACGTCTGAATTTTCTTCATTTTCAAGAATCTACACAATTACAAAATTTTGGCCAGTTATCTCTCCTAAATTGTGGACACAAACTTGAAAATCCTTGGTTTTGGGTCCAAGAGACTAAACCCAACTTCAAATGGTGGTCCCTGGCTAAAACACACAATACATTGTAGGCCCTGGTGTGAAAATGGTTGAAAACCCCCGTTCTAGTAGATCACAACACCCTGGCCTAAATATTGTATGAAGTGTGTGCTCTACACTGCCGTCAGTATTACTTTGCTATGTTGAAACTCTTCTCGAAGTATGATAACAGAAGTATGATCACATCACACCATGGAACCTGTAAATTGTATTTATTTTTTTACAATTAAAATGACTCATTCATTACAGTTTTTTTTCTCCCCAAAGGTCTTCAGAAGCCAAGGGCCTTTTGCTTTCCTTTCTATGACATGTCAACATGGAGAACAGAGGGCTAGAATTCCAGTCTCTAAACTACTTTGTATGCACAAAGGATAGGGCCAATTAACATACTGTACGCAAATTATTTGTCCGTGCCCAGTAACTGGCATGTGGTGGGAAAGGAGCTACACTTTCTAACCACCTGCATAACATACTGTACAGTACATGATTGAAACATTTTGACTATAACAAGAAAAGATATATATATATATATAAAGGTATATATATATATATATATATATATATATATATATATATATATATATATATATATATATATATATAGATATATATATATATATAAAGGTATAAGTACATGTTTGTAATAACAGTGTAGCCTCCATGTCAGATCCTGAATTATTGGTGCAGCTTGTGTACATAGCTGCACAAATCAACAACTTAAAATGGACACAAAACAATCGCTCAAATAATTCATACTCCAATACTCCATAATAGTAAGCAGTAGTGCTTTATAAGAAGGTGAAATGAGCAAAAAGTTGACTGTCGTGCATAAACTTTCAAGTGTGAAGGGTCTGAAAACTTTCAGACCCTTGAGTTTTACTTCACCAGTCATTTCATGGTCAAATGTGTTTCTGTGTCATGATGTGTGAAGTGTGTGATTGTTTATACTTTCAGCGGTCAGACAAGAACGTCTGTTACAAATGGCTTGCCCTATAGCCATACCATAAAAACAAATCCCAAGAATGAAGCAGCCACATCATCATCCTCCATACTACTATGCCATCCATCCATACTACGTTTTATTCCAATTCAGGTTTTATGAACCGTGTGCAACGCATGCATGAGGCTTTCATTGTTCTCGTTTCAGTCTATTCTGTTGCTGGGAGGGTTGGCTCTGGCCTGTCTGGCCCTGGACCTTCTGTTCCTGCTCTTCTACTCCTTCTGGCTGTGCTGTCGCAAGAACAAGGGCGAGGAGCAGCGCTCCAACGCTGACTGCTGCTGCACAGCCTGGTGTGTCATCATCGCAACGCTCGTCTGCAGGTAACAGAACTGTAACAGAATGTTGTTGCGATGTTTCCTAACACCTGCTTCAACCCTTCTAAACTCTTCAAACTAACACACACCGCTCTGAGTACTTGCTTCCCCCTATTTCACTTGGGTTTGAAGTTGTTTTGAGGAGTCTGTTGTCAAAATATCTCCTTTAGTTACTTTGCCTGCAGTGATGTGTGACGTGGATTTGTAATCAACACTCCTTTTCCATGTAACGTTGTGGGAACTTATCACTATGTTGCTTAAAACTGTCAAAATGATAAAACGTCCATAGACACTTCGTTGAAATGTCTAATTTAAGTGTAATACACTTCCTCTTCGATGCAAAATAAAGTGGAGTTAATGCATTAATTTGGAAGTCTATGGTATAATGGTTATCTCTGCCATAATATTTTATTATTTGCTTGAGTAGCTGAAATGACAATGACATAATAACATTGTCTACATGGTTTGATTTGGTCATTGGTATTGCAGGTCCTTTCCCCTCTCTGCCCTCAGTTTCCTGTCTCTATTCTAAAGCCATAAATGCTTTTAATTATGTTTTTAAATGTATTATACAAACATAGTTATAACTGATCATTGTCCAATTTAACCCAATTTAAGTTTGACTGGAAGTATCCAAATCTTCAGAATGTTTTTTCCCACCAAAACCAACACCTGTTTCTGACTTTGCCAGTGAGTGACTAGCCATTGTTCAGCCATGCAGCTGTAATAGTTCTTTATTTGTTATTCTGTGCGAATGGCTGAAGGGCACTTGTCTGAAGCAAGAGGAGGAGGCAGCTATAGCTCATGGGTTTAATTTTAACTTGCTTGCTTGCATTTTTTATAAAGATAACCTCTCTAGAGATTTTGGGGGCCACAGGTATAAGATGTGCCTCTGTTATTACATGATTGGATAGTTGTTGTTGTTTTTACATTTCCCTTTTACATTGAGGTCTTGTTCCTTTCCTGTTTTCTTCTTGTTCCGCTGATGTTGCAATCAGGAGACATTGTGGTTAAGTCAGTTCAGATTCTGAATAGCACACTAAACACAGACATGATTAGTGCAGGGCTTGCATTATGTGTGTGTGCGTGCATGTGGGAGCGCATGCACTTTCATGCTTGCTTGCATATATGCAAATGTGGTTTTGAAAGAAAAATGAACTTGAGTGAAATTGGTGTGCGTAGGAGACATCAAAGGGTTACTTAGCCTCAATCGACGAGATGTCATCCTTGCAAAGTGTGCAAACCCAGTGCTAAATGAAGGTGGCATATTGGTGATGTATTTTGTGTGTTTTGCTTTGGCCTCTGTCGCAGCCAATGAGGGATGAGTGGGTTTCCCCCAGTTTGGTCCCTCGTGGGTAGACGTTGGGCTGCGTTTTTTCCTGCACTTGGATGCAGTCCATTATTCCACCTATTTCACCCCTCAGTGTGTGTGAGAGGAAGAGATTAGCGGTACTTGAGGAAACGGGCAGACCCATTGATTCACCGCGTGATTGCTGCTGTGTGAAGAGGGTTACGCTTAGGAGGAGACCCCTTCATTTCTTACCTTATCCGGACCACAACACTTACTGACTCGCTGAGACCTCAAGACCACATTCTACATGTCCCCCCCTTCCCCTCAAGAAGCAATGATTTGAGTACAAAATAGGGCTGCAATGATTATTTTCATAATTGATTCATCGGTTGAGTATTTAACCGATTCATTGATTAATCGGATTATGACTCTATCACCTTAAAGGGGGATTCCACACATTTTCAAAAAAAAAGTCGTGAGACTGTACACATGTGAAACAAACGGACCCTAGTGGGTCCATTTTGTTCCATTTGCACACTCTCAGAAAAAAAGGTCCTAAAAGAAATGATGTTAACATGGTGAAACACAAGTTGATGATGTCATCAAGTTGTATTTCACCATGTTAATTTTTTTTTTCAGACCTCCATTTCTAGAACACAGAATGGAGGGAAGTTTTTTATCATGTCCAGTCAACATCTTTAACGTATATTAATTAATGACAGTAAAATGTTGAAAATGGGTGGAAATTGTTACACTTAACACTGGAAATAGTTGACAACTAATTGAATAATCGATTTGATTGCAATTAATCATTGCAGCCCTAGTACAAAACATTACTGTGAAATAGAGGTGAACTGAGCTTGTAGATCTGCTAAGGCAACACATGCGTTCCTCCTGGCTCTTAAAGTGTAACCAGGATGACACATACGTAAGCTTGGCGTTTGGCGATCTGATTGTACCACTTGAATAGAGGGTCTGGCAGAATGAGCTGGAAGAGTCGCATCGTCTGAAACATTTAGTTAACCAAGCATGGTTGCCGTGCACTGCTGAGTGCTCTACAAACCGTTCTTGAAAAGCCCAGGAAGGAGCTAAGCAAGTCGTTTTTTGACTTGTCATGGCAGCCCTCTCTTATCAAAACAAACCGCCTGAAGTACTGCTGGAGTATCAGGGCGATTCATCGTCAACTTGGAACAGGCAGTCACAAAATACGACTTTATATAGGCAATTAATGTCAATTCAAATCATATAAACTGTGACTCCTGTTCTCTCTATGTATCTCTGCCTGTCTGTCTCTCTCTCCTTCTCGCTCTATCTGTCAAATATTGTTATTCTGTGTGTATTATACATAGATTCACATTCTGTTTTGTATGTAATTATTGAAGTACTATTTCTAGTATTCTTTCCAGGGGCAGATGTAAAATTTCCCAATTTGGGGGGGGGCATACCATCTTCAGTAGTGTTTCAAATACTTTTACATTATTAAGCACTGAAATATCTTGGGTTGTTATGCATGCCATCATGTTTGGTGGGGCAGACTGAGCATTTAGGGGGGCATTGCCCCCCCATTCCTATGCCTAGATCCGCCTCTGATTCTTTCCAAATAGTAGTTCTTGTTGATAATAAATAATGCCACCAATGATACAAAGCACCATGTCCCTTAGCTTGGTAGTCCAACTGGTTATATTTATATGGTGCACGTTTGATGATGGGACTGTGTCCGCTCTAATCTGAGGCCTCTCTCTATAAATGGCCGAGGGCTGATGTCCCGTCTCAGTGCTTTCTTTGTCTGCCATCGTTTGGGGTCGCAGGCATAGCTGGCCAACTCCTCTCGGTTGCTAAGGAGCTCTATTGGAGGGGTTTCCGCCGGGGGTTCAATGCTAGCCTGTTCACTGTGGTCTGAACAGGGTTAATCCTGAGTTCACACGCCTCGCTCCCTCCCTGGTGCTCGCTCTCTCTGCATCCGTCTCTCTCTCACACGTCTCCTCTCTGTTTCTTTTTGCCCCTCCTCCTCCTCACCACCACCCTCCTGTCTCCTCCCTTTCCTTTTGTGTGCCCCCCCCCCCCCCCAGCGCTGGCATCGCCGTCGGTTTCTATGGTAACGGTGAGACCTGTGATGGAGTGAACCGGCTGACGTACTCCCTCCGCCATGCCAATCGCACCGTCACTGGGGTGCAGAGACTGGTAAGAAAGAGTCCCCAGAAAAGAAAGTGTGACAGAAATATCCACCTTTGTCCCCAGCCTGTTTTATTCCCGTGTAGCTTTTCTTAAACAAGCAGTCGGTAACATTCAGTGGAAACAAAGCTACTTTCTCACCACCTGAACTCTGTAACAGTATATCAGAGACATTCCAGTATATCTATATGCCCACTTCCTACTCCAGAGAACTGGGGTGGCCAATCAGGTCACAGTATTCAATTATGTTTGCATACTGTGAGCTATTCCAGAGCTATCCACTGACAGTTGCCAACAGCTGATTCGGTCTGGTTTTAGCCAGGCTAGAATACACTCAACCAAAGTGAGTTTATTTTCTGCGAACTTCTGAGTATAAGATTCCTAACGGGTCCATTTGGTTCCATTTGTACACAGAAAAAAAAAACGTTCTTAAAAGAAAAATCATTAACATGGTGAAACACAACTTGATCATGTCATCACATTGTGTTTCACCATGTTAATGATGTTTTTCAGACCTCCATCAAGCCCCTGTCTCTAATCGAGGGGGAAAAATGTAATGCACTATTAATTTAATGGATGATTAACAATTGGTTAATTTGTGGTCAATGACCGCGTGAAAAGTCAGTTTGATTGGTGCAGTAGTGTGGAGTTACGGTGGTTTCGGGCATTCATTCATTCAGACATTTCTTTAGTTATAGAATGGATATTTGGCACTTGCTTTGGCAGTTTAAACATTTGTTATCTCATTCCAGTAAAGCTCATTTGCATTGCATTGCATTGCACTGCATGGTGAATGTGCCTTAAGCATTTGGATGTGTTCTGTGCAGGTCTACGACAGCGCGTCCTCCCTGAACCAGACGGTGGAGGCCAACCTGCAGCAGCTGAAGAGCCAGTATGAGAAGGACAGTGACCACGTGCTGACTGTGGTGAAGCTGCAGGGCCAGCTGGAGGAGCTGGTCAGACAGATGGGGAAGATCCCCTTCTGGGAGAACAGCCGCATCTCCCTGGAGGAGCTGGCAGTGCAGATCGAGCTCTACGACTGGTACAGGTGAGAGACTCTGGTCACAGCACACAGTAAACCTCCTAGACAAGTGGTTTTCAACCAATGGTCCGGGAGCCACCAGTGATCCTTGAGAGGGGTCCAAGTCGTCCCCAGGCTAAATGATGGAAAGTTGGTTAACCAGATGTAACTCTTTGAGAGTGTAAAAATGAAAATGGGCGGCTGGCACAATGGCACCTAAGGGGTTAAGATTTGTTTTGTGCGTTTTGCCTTTATTCATAGTACTTAGAGAAGACATGCAGTGGCGTGATGAACGGTACTCGAACACTAGGCCAGCAGTCGCCCCCCTTAATTCCCTACTCATCTCCGTCCCCTATGGAACATAAGGCTGCAGCCAGCCTCCTCCATTGCATTCAGTCCCTGGCAGCATGTTGCATCTCTCTCTCCATGACAGGTTCATTAATTTGTTCCAGTTCTTGTGTCACAGTTCTGTGCCTGGTGTTTTCAGGTCTCCCCGCCAGGTTTTCTTTTGCCTGGTTGGTGTCCATTTTTAATGGCCGACTCCTCTGATCCGGTTCTGCTCTGTTGTTCTCAGCACATCATGTGCTAGCCATCTCCAATGTCACGTGTTACACGTGTGTTCTTGGTTATGCAATCTTAATTTTACGATTGCAATGGACTATTAATAAAAGTCTGCATTTCGTATGGCATTACTAAATAGCCCTTACTTAAATGATAGTACAGGGAAATATTGCAGAGGTTAATTCATGGTTGACAAACTTGACATTGAGAAAAGGCAGACTATGATGTCAGTCATCCATGACATAAGTCATCTGCTGTCTATTGATATTACTTCAGTGCTGGGATGTCAGTCTTTGACATGAGTAGAGCATGCAGCTGTAACACACAGACACTGTCTTCTACAGTATGTAACCTTCTATGTAAGCATGTCTTCTACGCACCACATTATGCAGAAACAGTAGCCCTCTACAAGCTTGCAGATTCATTGAGAGCTGGTAAATGGTAGGGATGGGATTATTGGTATCGGGTGCCGATACTGATAAAATTAAGTTATCGGTATTCACGTCTCTGATACACCTCTCCTGGGATTAAGTCAGATTTTGTTTTATTTCCTGGTTGGCAGTGCTGTATCTATTTTTCAGTCATGAGAATGTAGGCGTACGAGACAATCTGAATTTCACTCCAATTTGCAAACATTGCTTTAACCACAACATCACCACCACTGATCATTCTGTTGTTTGCTGTCCTGCCATTCAATATGCGTTTCTATTGCTGTCCAGAAGGTGTGGTGTATCTGTCTGAATCCAGGTGTCCACAGCATAACAAACCCAAAGTTGTATAGCCCACTCTGTTATCAGTAAAATGCAACTGCTGTGTTTGTGAAATGTGATTTTTACGGCTCCAGGAAGAAGATGCCACACCCTTCGGCCCCACCCTGTCATTAGCTGTGATTATTATTTTTTTTACACAAATCTGGATTCTTCTCTGCGACTAGTACTTCCACAGCAGGCTTAGAGGCAGCACACCAACAGTACCACTCCCCCATTCCATGCCTGTAGTATCTTATTATGCAGAACAGCGAGGCGGAATAACAGCCTTGGAACAGGCGGTGTAAAAAAAGGGGCTATTGTTAGCCAGCGTCTAATTATCTCTGAATGGGAAAGTAGGAAGCAGACAAGTGTTGCTACTGTAAAACAAGAAAGGATTTCAACTCGTTCAGCTGCTGCTGCTTTAAGCAGCCTCCCCACCGCATGCACTCCTCAGGGAACTCATTCAAAACACAGAGGCATTTAGGCAGAACGGAACACGTGGTGTTAAGATGCTCTTTTGGGCTTTGGTGTGCTAATATTTTGTTTAGATTTGTACCTACTACAATGCAAACATATGAAGAAGCACAGTGTTTGTTTATACAGGCGACATGTGAGTCGCATGCCGGTAGCTGTAATCAGACTAATCAGCGGATTCTATCTATTCTCAGTCAACTCTGATCATTAGGTCAACTGATCAGAGCTCACAGAGCTCACATTCTTAGCCGAGTGTTCATTCAAATACGTCACTGTACTTTGATCTTAAGTCTGACATAGATTCAAGCTAAATCAATGTCAATGTGCTGCTTACGCATCGCTTGAGTAAACTGGACATTGAGCTGGCGCACGCATGACTCTAGTGAACTAGACTTCAATATTGATAACGTAATCTAGAATTCAAGCCTTTAAGTGTATACCATTTGTTGGTGAATCTACTTTGCCACGAGGGTTTTCTGTGTAAAATATGGTTAAGACAATGTTTATTGTCCAGTAACATCTTTCTTGCATCTTTTTAATTAAATAAAAGATGCAAGATTGGCTCAGATGCCGTTTCTCATGTTTATTTAAGAACACTGATGCGCTTCGACAGTAGACTTCTTCAGAGCAGAATAAACCATTGTTGTCTTTTTCGTTTGCTCTGAAACGTCTCAGTGTTCTCCATTAAACATGATAAATTGCATCTGAGCCAGTCTTCCATCTTTAATTTTGAAGTGCCGCTTATTTTCAAAACTAAGCAGCACCCACTTAAACCAAGGACATTTTCCAGACAAAGTGCACCTGTTTTTTTCTGTCTTTATCTTTAATTCAATCTCTTAAGATTACAAAAACATATTTTCAGTAACCTCTGCAGAACAGCTGGTCCAACAAATAAAGGCCAAGCATTTTGTTTTTTTTTATCCTAAAAGCTTGGGGAATTTATTTGAACTTTCAACTTTGGAAATGCGCAGATGAGATTGCTCAGTCTAATGCGATTGCGTGTTATTTTCTGCATGCGTGTGTGCTGTGTTGCTAGGATGTTTAATTATCTTTAATTATGCTTGTGTACGCAGGTGGCTGGGCTACCTGGGACAGCTGCTGTTTGATGTCCTCATCTGCCTTCTTGTGCTGTTTGGCCTCATTCGGAACTCAAAGGGAACACTTATAGGGTGAGCTTCATCACATGGTAGTTTAGTTTCACCAGTCGTTCCTATGCATACATGTCGTAGCTCTTGTCCAGAATCCCCAGAAGCAAATTACGTGTTGTGCATTACAGCCTTATACGTCATACAGACAGACAAACAGAGACCTGCATTTATAGATATATTGCAGTCCAATTATTGAAAGCTTTGACTTCTTAATGCATAGCTGATTTAATACATCTGAGAAATCTGAGTCATGCCACAGCCGAAGTGCTTTGTCTCTTCAGAAAGAAAACCAACAAATAATTAATTTAAAGCACTCTGTCTTGGTGCAGCTCTCTGAGCAGCCTGTAGTTCTTTCCATAGAGCTGAGAACACTGGCCCTGGCAAAAGGACCCTTTATTACGGTAGTCTCACTGCAACCTGATCCATTGTAAAAACCCTTTCACACGTTGGTGACCTACATGTTTTAATTGGTCTGTTCAAGACAGTAAAATACTCTCTATTACTTAACCCATTTGCTGTGAAAGTATATATACATATTGCAACAATTTCTACACATTCTCACTTTTTTTTCAAAATTAGCAGAGCTACAAGCTTATAGATCTGTATTTTTTCAAAAGCTAAAGTTTAGTGATCAAAAGCTAACGTGACACATTTGCGTTCCAGGTCTTTTAAGGCTTAAGTAAAAACATAAAACAACCTTTGAATCCCTCCCTTATAATAGATAACTTGTGTTTAATGTCTAAATAATGATGTATTACAGTTTTATTTACAGTGTATTACCCAGTCAAAGGCACACAGACACAATTTAGTTGAGTGAAGCAGTAGAAGTAATTACCATGACAAGGGAGGTTAAAAGGTCACCGTCTCTCTCTCTCCCTCTCTCTCTCTCTCTCTCTCTCTCTCTCTCTCTCTCACCGTCTCTCTCTCTCTCTCTCTCTCCCCAGAGTATGCATATTTGGCGTGTTGGCTCTCGTGCTCGGCTGGGCTTCCCTGGGCCTGGAGTTGGCCATGTCTGCGGTAAGTGTCTCTCCATGGGAACAAAAGCCCACTGCTCCCAAGTCTACGCTGGACTATGAACATCCAGCTGCTTTTAGGGATGGGTCCATAATCGCTCCCAATGACCATATCTCCGAAGTTTTAATTTATTGTGAATCTGTCGTCATACTATTTTGGCTCTGTGTTCAGCGGAGTGTTTTTTCCCCAAATATATCAGATCTACAAGCTCATAGTGCTTTGTCACATGAGCTTCTAAGTCTGCTACTTTTTGCTGAATATGAATTTGAATGCTGGGACGATGATTGTTGCGTTTTATGAGATTTAAGCACATTGTTTTGCCTATCGTGACAACAGCATTAATTACATTTATTTTACCCATTACCCTCACTTTCATGCCCAGCGCCTCTTCTATTAGTTTTCCCCTCAATAATCATTACATTTTCATGTCATCACATCCTTGGCTAACGGCTGACCCATGAGATGTGTTTACAGATGTGTTTTCGAGACATTTTAATGTTAGGCATTGGGCAAGTTATTGTGGGAATCAGCATGAGGCGTGCTGTTTCTAAGTTCTCTGAAACTGTTTTCATAATGATATTTTCCCCCACAACCCCCCCATCACAAGTATTTCAGGCCAGGCACCCCCTTTTGAGCAAAGGGGACCCCTGCGGTTGCCATTTTGTAAACCGCTGCTTTGAACATGTGCTGTATGTTGTGTTTTTATTTTCCCAGGGAGCGAGTGACTTCTGTGTTGCTCCTGACATGTTTGTCACCAAAATAGCAGAAGAATATGCAGTCATGACTCAAGGTAGGTAGTACTGCAGTTCTCAAACTCTGCCCGACCCGACATTTAGGGCCGGGTAGGGCCGAAAATCTATCCTAATCAATAGGGCCGGGTAGGGCCTAGGGCCGCATGAAAACATAATATATATTGAATTATTTTAATATAGTAAGAATAATAGTTATTTTCTGTATTTACCTATTATGAAGATGGTGCTGATTGCCATTTCAATTTTAATCTGTGGCGAATTCTCAAATTTTGCCCAAACCCGACAGTTTAGGGCCGGGTAGGGCCTAAAATGTATTCCATTTAGTAGGGCCGGGTAGGGCCTAGGGCCTGAACTGTTAGGGCCGGGTAGGGCCGGGCCTTAATTTTCAGGCCCGTTGAGATCTTTAGGTAGTACTGCATGCAAACTGTTCCTCTCTGCAATGTGTTTGATCTTTTTTATGTCTGGTATTTATTCTTTAGTTTAGTTTGGTGCATTTATTCACTGATACATTGTAGAAACCCATTTTGAGACTCGATGATGTCCTTGAATAAGAGAGCACAGGGAAGTGAAATTATATTGACCTCTCCCTTTACCATGGTCATCCATCAGTGTGGAGGATGACACATCATGAGCAAAACGTTGAATGTCCCTCCTGGCTTAACAATGTACTCTACTCCTCAATGCAACATGTGCTTTTAGTTAAGAGAAACTGAATGTGTTGCCTACACGCCCGACTGAGAGTTTGCGAAAGTCACCAATCATACTTTCCATACATACGTTATTGTTCTCAAGAAAGGTGTTACAAGTCCACATCGGCCATAGCTTTTGTTGTGTATGGTTAATTTCACCCACCACTCATACATCTTCCTCTACTGTGCTGTATAATATGTACAGTCTATACCGACAGTATCTACTGTATCGCCCCCACCCCCTGATTTATACCGTAGATAATTACCGGTAGATACTTCTTCACAAGAACGTATGATCAGCGAGAATAACTGCTCTTCCACTTAGAACATTTGCATAATTATAGTATTGGAATATGATTCTGTTATTTCTATTACTCCCATGTCCACTGATATTATCATTTCTTCCACCATTTATCACCTTTTGTTGTTCAATGAATCTAATCTAATCTGCTATCTTGGTAGTTTGGTAAATTGTTCATAAAACATTGATACAAGACTGGTTTCTTTCCTGGAAAGACACAATTAGCCTGACTGATGTGATAGTTGATGTGAATTGAGAGAATGTTCAGAGTGACTTAGTTCCAAGAGAAGTTGACACTGGTGTTACATCACTGATTTTGATTTACATGAACTGATGTGCTAAGAGAAGCATTTGCGTCTGTCTTTATCAAGCCATGCATTATTCTACCCTTGTGTATTGCCAGTCATTGATATAATTGTACAGTATGCAATATATGCTCCCTGTCAGCACCGTAATGACTGTGTTTATGAGGGACACTGGGAATTAGTCCAACACTACGGCATTGGAGCAGTGTCGTCCATGACCAGGTTATCTGCTTGTGTGTACATGATTGTGCGTGCAATTGTGTGTGTGATCATCATTCACTTAAATGAGAACTTATTCCATTTGATGACTTAACTTGGTTGTGTGTCAGAGCCGTGTGTGTGGACGTCACTGTGCCATGTGTTGTCGGTGGTTTTCTCGCAGCTGGTATTTCAGGATCAGAAACACGGCAGTCACGGCCAAGTGTGTGCTGTCATTTAGTGCGCCGCGCACACATCAAGCGCTGGCCTCTAATTATCATCATGGGCGCGATTATGTGTCATCATCTCCACCTCTACCATTCTGTGACGATGGAGAACATTGCCAAATGGAAAAGGTTTTCGTCAGGCTGCTGGGCCTGTGTCAAGTGTGTCAGTCTTAGATTGCAGGTGGCAGGACACGGGGAAGCTCCAGGGGAAATGGTGTTTCTACAACAGTTACATAACAGTTTCACATAGATATGAAACTAGTTGACCGAATAGTGGCATAACATGCATATTCGGTGGTATTCCGTTCGGTTGATTTTACAGCCAAAACTGAATAGTGAGTGCATGAGTTCAAGTCTGATCTTGTACCAAATGGAGCTGCCATTATTGTATAACCAGCTGAGTTCTTTTCTTTTCCACGGCGCTATGCCAGACTCTACAATAGTGTGGGTCCAGATTTAGCTGTACCAATATAGCAAATGGGTGCTCTAACTCAATGGAAGGTTTCTGTTGTGCTCAAAAAGCACACAATCAGCAGCTAGAATAGCCAGTCTCCACCATGGCAAGTAAGCAATACAAGCACACACTGCTAGGGGGAAAAACTGATCCATTAGCTATGGCTAGGCATTGTTGAAAGTCTGTCAGCAGTGCTGGACGTCACATAATGCAGTTATATTGATCACATACATCCAATGATGTGATCAATATACCGTACAACAGACAGTTGTAGTCATTATCAGTTTGGTGTGTTTGTTCCCACACTTTGACACTGTTTACAGCGCTCTGACCCCCACTGCCCCACTGACCCTCGCCAGCAGCATTCCTCCTTGTTAACAAGCTAATGGGCAGGCATGCATTACTCACAATCCCCATTCAAGGTTTACGGAAGCTGAACCAAAACGACCTCCAGTGTAGGCTATGGAAAGGCTAAGCTGAGATGGAAAAGCGTCATCCTGGCTGTCTCGGCACCCTGACGTAGCAGTTTCACTACCTCATCGCTCATAGATGGGCCTCGAGCAGTTAGACCGCAGTCTGTCGCAATAGTTCAGTTTTAATTGCCCGAGACTACTTTCATATGTCACAGTAACAATGGAATAGGTTGGTATGAGGGTGGTGATGTTCAGCTAAGCGTCAATCTAGTGGCAGTACATAGACTGCAGGCACAGGACGTAGACCAAGTCGTCCAGTGATCCGTGGGTCGCCTGTTCAAATCCCGGCTCCTCCTGTGACCTTGGGCAAGAAGACACTGAACTCCAAATTGCTCCCAAAGAGCTGGTTGATGCCTTGCATGGCTACCGCCGCAATCTGTGTGTGAATGGGTGAATGTGATGCACTATGTAAAGTGCCTTGGATAAAGGCACTATAGATAGATTTACCATTTATATTAGACAAATCTAAACCTGTGATCTCAGGCCTCATTTGCACTTTTGACTGTTATTATTAATGTGTGATCTCTTAGGATTTTTCCTCACATTTTCTGATTTGCTTTTATTGTCCTTTTATTCACAGATAATCTTCAGTATTATCTGGGCTGCAGCATGGATCAAATCAACCCCTTCCAGCAGGTACGTAAGCAGCACATGGAACTAAATGTGGTGCAGCAAACCCACAGTATGTCCTCAACGTTTAAGTAATTATCTCAATGTGTTTCTCTTCCCCGAGCTCTAGCTAGAGACATTTCCGTCTGGGAAAGACATGAAAGATTAAAGCCTGATTCATTCACTTTAAAAGCATGCCATTGTCGCATAATGAAAATAACCTCTCACAATGTGTTGCGAACTTATGGATCAGCTATTTTTCAGTGCGCATCCAAGTATAAAACGGCCTTTAGATAATGCTGCTATAATAATCTTATGTAGGTGGAGATGATGCAGCGGACATATATCCTCTTGCTTATGTATGATCTGCTTAATGAGTCACAAGAGACGCAGTGCTGTGACTCACTCCCGTTGGAGTGAAGGAATGTTTTTTTTTTCTCATAGAGATAAGAGAGTACAATACTTAAACCGTCTGCCAGCAGGAAACCGGAAGCTAACACGTGTCATCCTTCCCCACACATTCACACAGGAAAAGACACTGTCGCTTCGGAGCAGATGCCGAGAAAATGTTTTCACGTCTATACCCAAATAAAAAACATGGCTTTTGTTTGTTTGTAATACACACAGTTTACTTTTCCTTTTTCCAACTCCACATGAATTAATGAAGTGCTGGAGTGCTCGGCCCTGTCCCGTGTGGTATTACTGTTACTTTGTCTTTATAGGACACGTCGGTTTATGTATAATTTAAGGAATTTTCCTGACGGCTACAGAAAGCTTGGTGTGCTTCTTCCACCGCGGCTGGCACGAAAAGGATGGCTTTGTAATAGTGATAATAGTGATAACGGCACTATGTTGAGGTGTTCCTTATTGATTGTGTGTGTGTGTGTGTGTGTGTGTCTGTGTGTGTGTGCGTGTGTGTGCGTGTGTGTGCACCTGTTTGTCTGTGTGTGTTTTGTACCATTTCAGAGGCTTTCTGGAAGCCACAAAGCATTAGTGGAGATGCAGGATGACGTGTCTGAGCTGCTGAGCTCTGCTGCAACCGTATACGTTCAAACCAAGGTCTGTTCCCACACCACTTAGAAACCACTTATCTGTATAGTATATAGTATACCCTACATACACCTTCCAGAAAACAACATTTTTGACAAATATTTTTGGGTTGTTTTAACAACACATGCACACTCTATATACACTATACTCAGATACTCAACTTAATGTGGATTTTTCCACTATACACTCAGACCTCTATTTTCATCCATGTGAAACTCCTTATCTCTAAACTACTTTGCTTTTTTATTATTTTGAAGAGAGGAAAAACATGTTTTGAATATTTAAACTTGTCTACATCAACATGTGATCTTTGTCTATTTTAACCTATTTTGTCTTGACACTAGATTCTACTTTCTGATACTATATTCTAGTTTTTTTTTTTGGAAAAAAAAAAAAAACAAAGTTTCTGTGTCAGTAATGTTCAACATAATTCATGCCAGGGACCCCTAGTATTATCTATTATTTGGCTGCGGAACCCCACCTGAATACATGTTGTTCTAGCGATCCCCCAGAAGCAAAGATTCAAGTTAGAAATGTTTGCTCTGAAATAATGTATTCAAAGATTTGTGCATCATTTTCACAAATTTTCAATAGCTAAAGTATAACATAATGCTTAGAATACCAAGAGGCGTTCCTCATGAAAGAAAGAAGGAAACAAAGGCAAAGCAGTTTAGGCATAAGGGGTTCACCGTGGGTGTAAATGGAGCCCTCAGAGTGCAGGGCTCTACGTAGTTGCTGTGGCCCATGGGTGTTTGGGTGGGTAGTAGCTGCTGTATCTGAGTGGGTCATTGAAAGGTTACCAATTCAACCCCTATGCTCATCCCTGTGTGTCCTGTGTGTCTAAATGTCCCTGAGTCCATGAGCAAAATGTAACGAGACACTGGTAGAGGTTTGGGTTGTGTAGTAATGACGACGTAATCTTGCGCAGGTCACAATGCCACTACATTTACAAACAAAATGACACCAAATAAAGAATGATTTTAAATTCCCTGGCCATTTCGCTTTTTGAAGATCCAATACTGGATATCTGGATCAGGTTTACATTTGTAATTCAAATAGTAAAATCTTTAAGACTTTATTGGAAATTATTATTAATAGTTGTATTATAAGATATGTATCTGGCCAATATTAGGAGTTAGATCATAATTAATTTCAGGTATTTGCAACATATGTATTTGTACAAATACCCCAGTAACCACAAATGACACCATTTATTTATTTGCACTTAGCATTCTACTGTGTACTGTTGTGTTGAATGGAGCTCAAAGCACTGACTTGCAGAGAAGCAAAGAGCACCTGGGCAGCACATAAAGGTCTGCTGACAGTGACAGCCCACCTGGGCCATCGTATTATCTCCTGTCACTGACCGGTCTCAATGCAGCGAACACCGCGGCATTGTCCCCCCAGCGAGCAGTCCTTTCCACTGGGTGCACCGAGGGACAAATGAGGGCTGACATTTTGGAATGGAAGAGAGAGAATGGAGGGAGGCGTTACTTTATACTTCGCTGGTGTGGCCACACACAGGCAGAAACATGCTGAGTGCATGAAAACATTCATATCAGGTCATTGCACGTGTTTACCGCTGGAGTGATATTAAAGGAAGGAGAAAGAGGGGGTTTCTGCACCAGAGGGACTTCCATTTGTAAAGATCCACAAGGATACAAGCTCCTATGCATCATTTATAGTCTGATGGTGGTGCTCACCCTAAAAACATAAAATAAAAATGTTCTTTTCAAGATTTTTTGTTTTCAAGGTTTTGGGCGCGATTTTCATTCCCCCCCTTGTCCCTAACGTTACCCGATACCCGCAGCGAATTCCCTTATTGCTATTTTGGTCACCTTTTCTCTTCCCTTAGCCACTATTCTTTATGCCGACACCGTTATTTGTGGCTGGAGGTGTGGTCATGGGCGTGTTTGTTGCGCAGTCCCTTAAGTTGCTAATTTCGTCAGATAGATTAGGGAACTAGATAACGCCATCAGAGACCACCCCTTAACCGATAAGAGAAGGCAGAGCCACGTGCGCACAGTGCGTGCGTCTGTGCGCCTTTGGAGATGTCCACGACTCCACGTGGAAACTCTGGAATTCACGGCAAAAAGTCGTTTTTTTGATCATTGATTTCTCGGTCAATTCTGGACCATTTTTTACATTTCAAAATACAGCGTGACGGCAAAGACCTCCTCTCTCAGATGATGTATAGTATATGTGGGTAGGTCTTCTCTACGATGCGGGATCTAGCAAAATGTAAGTGTCGGGGATTTGGTGGACCGTTTCCACCAAAATCCCGTCACGCTGCACTTTGAAATGTAAAAAATGGTCCAGAATTGACCGAGAAATCAATGATAAAAAAAAACGTTTTCTGCCGCGAATTGTCGACTTTTTTTGCAATTTACTTTACAACATTTCGCAGACTTGGGATAAATGCACGCCACATACAGCAAAAAAAAACATGGAACATGTTTTTTCAACATAACATGTTGAATGGTAAGAAATGATTGAGAATTGACCGAGCAATTGTTTGAAAATGAGAGCATGATCTTTGAGAATAGGCGTCTGTCCTAAGCCCGCAGCCAGGCTGCGTGCTTCGGAGGGTCAGACATAGCAGTAGGGATAAGGGAAATAGATAAGGGATGAATTAAAGGGAATGGCAAGACCAACACGGATTGGATGAAAGCTAAAAACGCCCAAACCACACCTATGCATAATTTAACGGGTAAAGGAGGTATTTAAGGGAGATGGCATGGTACGAAATTAGCGACTTTAGTGGGGGAACGCCTCTTCCCCAATGCTATGTGCGTTAATTGCGCATAAGGGCTAATGTAACCAAAATCGGGCCCTTTGAGTTCATATGACGCAATTTAAAGAAATATCCTGATGGGTAATCCAACATTCCATTTACTTGGAATGTATTATTTGGCAAAACACCATACTGTATGGTATGTTGAGAAAGGGCTGGATGTGCTGCACAGTGAAGTGGATTGATTGACATTTAAGTGAAGACGGATGAGTCGGTTCAGCCTGCCTTAAAAGCTCTAACTGTCCTCAGATGCACTCTGCTATTAACCGCTGTCAACCCATCAAACAAAAAAACGTTTAAAAGTAGCAGTTCTACAATCTTACAATGCTTTTTGAGCTTGTACATTGGCTATTTGTGAATGTTATTAAAATGGTCTTGATTGGTTGATAATTGATATACCACATACTGCATATATTAAATACGGGCACCGTTTCATTCGTTAAGAAAGGTCTAAATCAGTGTTTGTCAACCTTTTTCCTTTTCCCAGAATTGGAGCCACGGATGATAATTAGCTTCACAGAAACAAAACTAAAGATTTATTTTTGCTTTTGTCCACAATTCCAGGCTGGATTTGGGAAACAAAACAGTCAAACATACAGAATTGTTTACATACAAACATACAAAATGACCATTAATCTTCTACATTCTCTAGTTTTGTAGACTTGGGTTAATTCCGATGATGAATATTTTAACTCTTGAGAGTGTAAAATGAAACTAAATGGACCTGCAAGTTAATTTTTACACTCAAAGAGTTAGACCTGGTTCGCATCATTTAGCTGGGGTAGGGTGACCAGATGTCCCTCTTTGCGTGGGACAGTCCCTGATTTCCAAGACTTTTCAAGCGTCCCACAAATTGAGACTCTGTCCCACATTGTGACTGACTGGCCACAGTGTTCAAAATGCCATAATAATTTGTAATGCCCTAACTAATAGTCGGATTTCTGTTGTATCATTTCCTGCGATGTTGTACCACCCATGGTACCACTATATTTCCACAATCACTCTTAGAGAGGCCACATCGCATACTGTCATATCAAAAATAGCCGATCTACAATCTCAAAACGCGTCGCACCACGACACGTTTTGAGATTGTAGATCAGCTATTTTAGATCAGCTGTTTTTGCTATACGTGAAATGAAATCCTGAAATCATTTTTGAAATATTGTCATCGAGTCGTTAATAGTTTGCTAACCACATTTTATCTGGTTTCCCCGCTAGACTTGTCCCACACATGCAACACTTCTGTCCCTCAAATGAACAGTTTGGATCTGGTCACCCTAAGCTGGGGACCAAGTGGAACCCTCTCAAGGACCACTAGTGGTCCCCAGACCACTGGCTGAAAACCACTGGTCTAAATTGTTTGTGGTGTGTTTCTGAATGTCGTTGACATTGGTGTGGTGTCTCTTCTCTCGTAGGGCAAACTGTTGGAGATCCAGGGGGTGTTGAACAGCACAGAGATCAGCCTGCATCAGCTGACAGCCCTGGTGGACTGTCGTAGTCTCCACATGGTGAGCAGCACCATCATGTCTGTGTTCTGGTTATATCAGTACAATGTTTCAGCTCCCTGAGACCCAAAGTAGTTGGGTCTCAGAAAAAAAATTAAACTGGGTGGAATCCCCCTTTTAAGGTGATTAGCTAAATAGGAGTCATAATCCGATTAATCGATGAATCGGTTAAATAATCGGCAGATTAATTGATTATGAAAATAATCATTAGTTGCAGCCCTACTACTTATTAAAATATTTCATTTTTATGAAATCATTTTAATGATTTTTAATGGCTGATCATATTTAAGTTGTGGAAAAAAGTTTTTTGTTTTTAAATGATTCTTTTGAAGTCATGAAAATTATAAAACTACAGTATGTATGTAGGAAATAAAAGATCGAGACGTAGGGCGTGGGAGTCTGTTTTCTGTCGATTATCTATGCAGTACACGCTGAGCAAAATGAGATATTTGTGGTTCCGGTTATGTGATGTGACCCAACGCCTATGCGAATGCTGAGTTTAGTTGACCACAAGTGTCAATGTTGATAACAATTGCTTTCCTGTGCTGTACATGAACTCCAGCTGTGGTCAGATCAACTATGCTGGCTATGCACCAGCTTTCTGTTTGAGAGGCTTATTGTAGGACACTAATAGAATAGCTTTGCATTGTCTGCAGCGTGCAAACTAACCGTAACATCTGGAGGATGAATTTAACTCTTTTGACAGTGTACACATTTAATTGGCATTTCCTCCACTGTCATAGTGAACCACATAAACAATACATGCCCATAATAATGGGTATTTCTGGCAGGATTTTAAGTTGTTTGAACAAATTCCCTGTAGTTTCTACAGTAACCGTAGTACTGGACCCTGGCTCTCCTCCAGTCTACTACGCTACACTAGAGCTCATTAGTTGTTGCATAAGAATTGCAGCAGCACTACTGGATGTGTTTTGGTCTGTGCGCTGCAGAGCCAGGCATTGTGCACATGACTGTGGCGAGCATTGTTTGTCTTCTCTGCTCAGTCTATAAATGTAGCACTTTTCAGTATAGGATCTATGGCTGAAACAGTGACAATATCTCATCTGCAAGATAGATCTGATATTTTCACTGTTGTGAAACAACGTATAGAGTATGCTTAATCAATTTGTTGAACCGATTTGTTGAAAATGAAAAGAAATTCAAAAAGATAAGTGCTGCAGAACTAATACTAATAGTTCCTGTGGAATGCTCCATTAGACCTTTTTTTTGCTGTTGTTCCACAGCATATGCTACAAAAACCTTTTTGAATAGATATCATTGTAATCCGTAGATTCTATCAAATCATTGTCATCCATACAATTCTGTGTATTGTACCCATCATTTGTAGATTTACCAGCTACTTGAGCCCGTATATCTGCAGCTTTTGTTGAAACACCTTGGTACGACTTAACTTTAAGTATGGTTGTGCATCCCCTCCCATGGATATTTCAGGATTACGTCCAGGCCATGACAGGCCTGTGCTACGACGGTCTGGAGGGTCTCATCTACCTGGTCCTGTTCTCCTTCATCACCGCACTGATGTTCAGCTCCATCGTCTGCGGCGTGCCGCACACCTGGCACTCCAAGAGGTGAGTGACAGCTTCTCTCTGGGACATGGTGTGTGTGTGTGTGTGTGTGTGTGTGTGTGTGTGTGTGTGTGTGTGTGTGTGTGTGTGTGTGTGTGTGTGTGTGTGTGTGTGTGTGTGTGTGTGTGTGTGTGTGTGTGTGTGTGTGTGTGTGTGTGTGTGTGTGTGTGTGTGTGTGTGTGTGTGTGTGTGTGTGTGTGTGAGAGAGAGAGACATGGGAGAACAGTTTTGTAGCACTGTCGCCTCACAGCGTGAAGGTCCCTTGTGCATTGAAGGAAGCCTAAGCTCAGCTCAGGGTTCTGCCCGGGTTTACATCTTAGGCATTGACATCATTGTGTTAGAGCAGTGGTTTTCAACCTTTTTCATACCAGGGTCCACTATTTATTCTGCATTTAGCCACGGAGCACCATTTGATGTTGAGTTGAGTTGAGTTGAGTCTCTCAGACCCAAAACTAAGGATTTTCAAATTTTGTCCACAATTTAGGAGAGATACTGTAACTGGCAAAAGGTTGGTCAAAATAACTTTTCTTCTACATTTTCTTTAGTGTAGATTCTTGAAAATTAAGTAAGTCAAATGTTTAAATATAATTTAACTATTGGGAGCGTGAAATGATACCAGATGGGGTCCATTTGTTTTCATTTTTTTTTTTCGATCTCAAGAGTTACAGATCTATAAGGGTCCATTGGTTACAAACTGTCCCATCATTTAGCTGGGGACCACCTGGAATCCTCTCAAGGACCACTGGTGGTCCCCAGACCACTGGTTGAAAACCACTGTTAGAAGAATCATAGGATGAAAAAAAAATCATCAGTCAGCTTCAGTTTCTTCCTGACAATGTTAATAGCTGGTCTGCCATATTCAATTCGACGCAAACTGCTAATTGTGGCCTGCAACACCTTCTACCTAGTCATCATAATACCCAGGATCCACTCAGATGCTTTTGAGCTGCTGCGTTTAACGTTTACTCGGTTTGCACACATTGAGAAATAATTCTAAAATCATTCAACTAAACAAGTCTGTCAAACAATTATGTATCATATTTGTATAAGCAGATAATTCTTTTTCCCTGTGCTGTAGTGCGCAACTGTTCTTTGTTTACACAACATGGAACACGGGACAGCCAAGATGTTGAAACAGATGGTATATCACAAAGATGTTGTTCTTGTGCTTGAGAAATGCATCTAGCAACCTTAAAACTTGCTCTTTTTGGGCTGTGTGAGTTTACCGCTGGGACACGGCCAGGAGACTCCAGCTGCGTCCTCAAATAGATTGCTTCCTGTTAGGCCCTCTTAATAGTGAAAAGCTGGCCTGAATCTCTCACAGCCAGCCGTTGCCTGACACCGCCGGCGTGTCACTTTGTGTGCAGCAATACTTTAGATGAAATCTCTGCTATTTACTTCCCTCCCGTAGACGGCAGATGAATATGAGCTCAACGTTCTGCTGTGATGAAAGTGGTTTGTCACACCGGCACACTGAAGGGCTCAAACCGCCCTGCTGTGTAATTAACACAATAAGCACTCCTCCTAACCGCTGGGTCGTGTTCCTCTCCACTTCCATCTCAGCTGGAGTTTCCTGTCATCAGGCAAAGGAGAAAATGTCCCTTACTACTCAACACTATACACTGACATCCTGAGAGTCCTCTGTTGCTGTTGAAATTCTTTATTCAGGGATACCCCTTTTGAGACATATTTTCAGGACGTATCTCGCGTATCTCATTTTCACAAGGAAAAGGTAAATAATGAGAAAAAAACACAACACAAATGTCAGTGCCAGTTTTCAGAGAGAGAGGGGGAAAAATGTTTCTATGTCAGTCATTGTCAAACACTTGCATGTCGAGGACCCCCAGAATTATATGTAATTGTCTGCCCAGCCCAATCTTAAAATATGTTGCTCCAGCCAGGGCCCCCAGGCGCAAAGATTTGGGTTAAAGATGTTTGCTCTGAAATAATCTATTTTAAATTTTTGTGGTACTTTTTCACAATCTTTCAAAAAATAGCAGAATAGTTAAATAGCAGCACTATACAGTATGCATTGTATAGTGTTTCAACTATACAATGCATAATTAAAAGACTAAAAGGCGTTCCATTACAGAATCGTTTGAATTACATTCTCAACAAATCAAGTGGATTTCCAGCCTCTTAGGCCTCTTAGCCTCGTACAAAGGGTTATTATTGTAAAGATGTGTTAGAGATTGGTGTCTCATCTCTACTTGATAAATAATAGCTTGCCTCTTAAACATCAAAAGTGGGATTTTCCTTTGAACAGCCGGGCTAAAAACGTGCTTTATTGCTGCAGTGAATGAGAGACTCTATGATGTCATGGGTTAGTTATGCTGTGAAACCCCCTGGGGGGTGTTCCCTGAACACTAGAGGGAGACAGACTCCTTCATATAGAGCTCCTTCCACCATGGGGCTTAGTTTGCACTAGGCTTTTTTCCCCAGCCTTTGTTATTTGCATTATCTTTGTGTCATCTTTCTTAATGTCACAGTGCTTCATAGAGTTTGGTCTCCATGGTCAGGCTGTAGCCGTGTGTGTGCCCTCCTGGCCCTCCAGCACAAGCCGTACCTCACCGACACTGTGTGAACCAATGCATGCACTGTGAAGTGGCACAACTGGGGCATTTACACTGAAGCGATTACATGAATATCTCGTCTATTTTTACATTCTTTGTTCCTTTGAATTAACCACATGAACCCCTTAACCCCGACGGTCTCATCTCTCTCTTCTTCTGAACATCTCGTAACAACGGGCCGCACATTCTCTTCAGCTTGGTTTGGTTTTGAGCTTGTAGATCTGCTGTTTTCAGCAAACTGATGTGATGTAGAGGGAAAGGGGAGTACACAGTAGGTCCGTGGCAGACCCTAGTAGTCATTGAATAGCATTTAAAGGAGCATTGAGTTGATTTGGGTGATTTGGAGGGGACGGTAACAACACGTGCACGCCATGCACACACTCAGGCCAACAGCACATGCACCCCTCACTGGGGACTCCTGAGGAACTCCTTATGTAGTCAACACACTCTATAGTAAGAAGGATTATCCAGAAAAGAAGAAAAAATGCATAATATTTGAATTAAGTGAAATCACTTACTATACCGTTTTATAAAATATAAAGCAGTGTAGGCATTGGGTACAAATGAAGCTGTATAGACCCACAAATACATATTATCATTGTACTGCCTGTGTGATAGTGGGGCTCCCCCTGGTGGCGGTGTCTGACTTTGCTTTGCTCTATGTCAGTGGTTTTCAACCAGTGGTCCGGGAACCACCAGTGGAAATGAAACCAAATGGACATTTGCGGGTCCATTTGGTTTCATGTTTACACTATCAAGAGTTAAAATATTCATAATCTGAATTATCCCAAGTCTACACAACTAGAAGATTAATGGTCATTTTAATCTGTATGTTTAACTGTTTTTTTCCCAAATCCAGCCTGGAATTGTGGACAAAAGCAAAAAAATATATATATAGTTTTGGGTCTGTGGGGCTAAAATGTCATCAAATGGTGCTCCATGGCTAAAAATCTGAATAAATGATAGGGCCCTGGTATCAAAGAGGTTGAAAACCACTGATGTGTGCTTATTTTTTCATTTTTGTTTTTGTTTACAGGACTGATGAGGACAGTGAGGACGACTCCCTGGGTCCCCACGGAGGCAGACAGAACCAGGACAACCTGTACCGCGTCCACATGCCCAGCATGTACAGCTGTGGCAGCAGCTACGGCAGTGAGACCAGCATCCCTGCTGCCGCGCACACCGTCAGCAACGCACCCGTCACCGAGTACATGTGAGGCAATAAAAACAACACGCATGTGCTCTTAACTACGTAATTAGCCCATTGTGTCCTGTCTAGATTTCTAGTTTCTTAACATAACATTCAAAGATTTGCACCACGTTTTCACGATTTTTCAAAAATAGCAGAGATACAAGCTCATAGCGCGCCACTCGGTGGCGCGCTATGAGCTTGTAGATCTGCTATTTTTCAATAGTTAAAACATAATGCTTAGAACAACAAACGCGTTCAGTACACTAAGGGTTAGGGGTATAACAATATAGTAACTGAATTGAAAAATCAGTTTTTAATTTCAAGTAAAAAGTAAGTAAAACATTGGCTATGTATCGTTTTGCAGTGCAAATAATCAGTATCGAACTGTTTTCTTTTCACATAACTGAATTGTAACCTTTTATTTATTTTTTAAGAAAAAAGAATGTATTTTAAATAGTTACTATAACAATTTCAAAACATTGAATCGTATCAGATCAGATCGTATAGCCAGAATGAAGCAATACATATCGAATCACTGTTAAAAATGTATCGTTACACCCCTAGTCATCATATTTTCAACTAATGACACTTTTCTAGCCAAATACTCAAAGCTGGGCATGGGAGGGGATAGCGCACGTCGAAAACGGATGCCTCAATCAATGGTCAGTGCACTGCATGAGTGACCTGTATCAGCGTGAGGGCGGAGGTGCAGATTATGCACGCTGCCACTCAAGTAACCACTGGCCAATAATAGGCCAACTTTTCTGAAACTCATCAATTAAATCCAAAGAACTTTATTTGCAAGAGAAAACACGCTTTTTTTTGCATGGCCTCGGATTAGCCCTACTGAATGTCTGCTCTGTGACACACACGGATGCCTCTGTAAACATGGAAGCTCACCCTCGCTTGAGTACAGACGCCCCTGAGCCGAAGGAGGAATCTATCCTCTGTGTCGAGGGGCAGTACGCCCGGCATAAATGCTCTGCATGGTATTCCGAACCTTAACCTCTGTAAAACGGTGTCCCAAACCTCACCCCAGTAAAACTATAGCTAACCATTAACCAAAACTTATTTCTAATCCTATTCTAACTAAATCTAAACCAAGACCCGAAAGATGAAATGAGGATGAGTGTGTTTTTAAGGCAAGCATTTGTGATTCATCACACGAAAGGGCTTTTTTTATGCGGGGAGCTATAAACGCACACATTAACGCCTGGATCAGTGTCAGCTCTGCTACAAGTCTGCTCAAGAGGGGTGTGATAACACAAGCGTTAAAAATGCTGGACAGAATCGAGCTCTGGTGAATCACGGGCATGTTCACAAAACAAGCATGCGTGCGACACTGTACTCACGTTGGATACTTGCTTTATTGCACAGTGTTTTCTCAGCACAAAACGCAGGTCCCGTTGAAAATGAACTAGAGGAGGGTTTTATTGGTGCTTGTGTTTAACTCCTTGACACATTTACCATGACTTTTGGAGTGATTGATTATTCTGTTTAACTAATCACTCCAAGGGTCATTTTAGGCTTTGTTTTATTAACAAGCTCATTTACTCACCACACACCACCTCATGAAGTCCTTTATGTGGTATTTGCACAAACCCCAGAAAACGCCTCACACACTTTACACTTTACTATAATTGGTAAATGATATAACTTTAAATGCAATGCATGCATCTCTGAATGAGCCCTGGAAACAGTGACATGTGAAAATACATGCTGTTTTCATCAAGTTATTTTGTATTTCCCCTTAAAGTAGACAGTAGTAGTAAGTAGTAAGCTGTCTTTGGATGTCATTCATTTGCACAAATTCACAACAGAGGATTTTCTCTAAATTGTTTTGTTACTATTGAGCCTAATGAGAGTGAGTTTTTTTTTCCTGCTAATCTGTCAAAGAGTTAAGGCCCTTAAAACATATCCTGGCTATAGCTTAAACGGCGGGACTAAATAGTAATTTAAGCTCTAAATAGGCAAAGTTTGAAGTTGGTGTGAGGTGGTACCACTGGCTCCCGGAGACTTAGGAGGTGGTATGGGAAGGACTTGGAAGTGTGTGAGAGATGATGGCGCTTTTGTTCTCGCACACTGTCTGGGGTTTTGGACTCTATAGAGCCGGGTTTTTCGCGGGGAGACGAGGAACGTGAGACGCCGTGGATGTGATGATGGAGCGCTGTTACTTCAGTCAGTGTTTAAGAGTCCCCCGAGAGGAGCTGGCTTCTCTCATAGAGAGCCAGAGCAGCGGCTGACACATGCAGCTGTTGGCGTCCAGCTGCAGGGCCCTTTGAAAACCGACGCCAGCGGCCTTATGAATGAACATCGGGATTAGGAACACCAAGGGGGTCAACTCTGCCATGTTGGGATGCTACAGCATCGATATGATGGGAATGGTGGCCTAGCAATTGACTGTATGCAGTGTTTAATAACTGTAAGCTCCATATATGATGATTACGAGGTTCATGCCGTGCATGTTTAGGTGAGCTGGATGAGGGATTTGCGCCTTTGGCCTTCCGCTCCCATGCTGTGTACTGACATCATGTAGATTTGATATGCTCGCGTGTTGTACTGACATCATGTACAATTTGGACCCCCTACAGGAGTCAGAACGCCAACTTCCAGAACCCGGCGCGCTGTGAGAACACCCCTCTGATAGTCCAGGAGAGAGAGTCCCCTCCGCCCTCGGTAAGTGGAAAACGCTCCCTTTGCAGGAAAGCTTCACGTCTCGCTGAACGGAACACCTATGCAGGGGTTCTGCGGCAAGGATTCAATCGTAGCGAAACACAGCCCTGTGCTCCACGTCACATCACATTACAGCACGTGTTGTCATGGTTAGAGGAAAAACAATTATCATTTAAACGACAGTGTTGCGTGTTCAGGCTTGGCTTTCAGAAGAGTTTTTTTTACTATATTTGTTGTGCAACAAATTACATAGGCCTTGAGTGGTTCGTGTGCCAGAAAGGTTTTAGTCAACTTCAGCTTTCAGGACGAATTTTCTTTGCTAAAATATTTAGTGGTTGAAATAATGCTGCTTAATTCTAGTCCTAGACACTCATCATCAGTAACATTTGCAGAGGTGTTGCGTGTATAACATGCACCCTTATCTCAGACAGATGTTGCTGCCTCTCTTAAGAACTGAGGCCGTTTCTACAAATGCCTTTTAAATGACGTTATCACACTTTAAAGATTTTTTTTACAAAGACATAAATAAAAGCAGATGTCCAAGGCAAGCTCGCATCTGCTATTGCTGGGCAGCCAAAATAAATAAATTACACAGATACTTTCCTGGTTTTAATGGATCAAAACAAAAATAACAACATCCCAATGTTGGAACACATTTAGTGTTCAAGCCAGACAAGTGTTTAAATAACAATCTACCCTAACATTTAATGATCAGGAGGATCAATGTATTGATCCTGTAGTTGCTTAGCTTCCATTGACTAATTTAAAAATCTTTTCCTTTTGGTCGGTGTTGTTGTGGTTGTTTCTTCAGCCTGATGCGTTTCAAGATAGTTTTCCGATGGTGGAATTATTTCCCTTGAGTGTTTTACTAGGCTGTGTGTTGTGAATGGACCTCAACCATAACACTGCCTTTTCCCTGACACAAAACCTCTTGCCTGAGCCCCTCGAGACCGGTTCCCTTCCCTGGTATCATCTCTGTGCATCTGCCAGGGACCCAAGACACCACCCTGTCTATCTTCTCTACATACTCTTCTCTTTGTCGTTGTTCTCTCTCTCTCTTGCACACCCTATCCAGTTATATTTGACTCCCATGGACAGTGACAGCCATCTCGGCTGGCAATTAAAGCCCTCGAAGAGTTCAAGATCGTTTTGGTAGCCTCTCATCCGCGCAGTGTGAACAGGTACTAAACATGCCTGCAACACCTCCACTTGCTGGCCTATTCCTCCTCCCTGTGTACTGTGCCGCTCCCCAAGAACCCTCCTGTCCACTCCACATAACAAGCAGAGTCTGTTGGGTCTCTCTCTCACTGTGTCTTGACCCTTGCTAGTTGTGCCACCTGGTGTGTGTTCCCTGTGGCCCCGGGCTGCATGTTTCCCTTGAGCCTGACGTATGCTTGGTTTCACGTCTGTGTGTCGTGCTGTACATCTGCTATTTTTCTGTGTGCACCAACACTGCCATGAAACCAAGTATAAATCAGGGATTGTCCCTCACCACAGCTTTTTAGGAGGAACATATGAACATCTGCCCTGAGCGAGGCGTGACCCTTGAGTGCACAAACAATCCAACCTCAGTACCGGCAACTACGGGAAGCTCTCAAAGATGAATTTTACCAACAGTCCCTGGGGTTGTCTTTAACTGGAATTGGTGGGAGGGGATTTGCGAGTGACGTTGTGTGTCCAGAGTGTGAAAGAATCAGAAAGGTTGTTGTTTACCAAGTAAGTCATGAACAAGGAGTTTGACTTGGTGTAATGTGTTACCGTACACAGATAAACCTAATACAAGGATAGGATAAAAGTATAGGTTGGAAAATGGAAGTTAACTAAAGAGGCCACAAATCTGTTCAGAGAAACGTGTATGAAAGTCATGGTGTATTGCAATGTAAATGTACTATACAACTACACTACTGAATACAAACAAACAGAACAGAATTATTTACTCTGTCGTTCTTTTAATTATATAATTTGTATTCACCGGACACTATTACAAAAGGTTTAGCGTGAATATAGATTGTTGTTTGTCATATTGATTTATAATATATTCTTTGGCTAAATTTTAGATGATTGTTGAGTTTGGAAAGGTGTAAAGGTGTCATGTATTTTACAATATATTGTAATATACGAAGGGAAAACTGATAGATCAAGCATATAGATTACAATTAATGAAGCATTTTATCCCCTTCGGCTGGGTCTTTGTCAGCGATTGGGCCTCAAAAAAAAGATCTGATATAGGAGATATATGACCTGTAACCTTAACCACATGAACCCTGGGTCAAACGTTCAGCGAAAATATGTAGTGTACAGTAAAAGGGGGAAAAAAGGACTATAGTGGTAAAAACCCCTGGGGGGCCTCCGGTTAACTGATGTATATCGAGTTTTAAGTGTTTAAAACATGCATTGTGCCGCATTGATGTTGACATTAATACTGTGGGGCCCCATGTAGCCTGAAGACATCACAGTTCATCCTCTCTGCTTTATGATGATCCTGTCTGCTGTAAAATTCCAATACGAAACATTCCAGATTAGATTTTTCTGTCCCCACAGTAAGCCGTCGTCGTTTCAGCTAAACGTGTCTTTATGCATCAGCTCAACCAGCCGAAACGTTGAAACGATATTCCAGCTTAGTGTTGTCATAAGAAAGGAAAACATTTGAGAATCTGTTGCTTGCATTGTTCGTTTTGCATGCACAGGTGCTTTTGAAATGGCTATGAATGTTTGACCCTGCACCACTCTGCAATGCATGGACATTTTGCACAACTTATATTACTGGAATCTCCACTGAAAGTTTTGGTCGCATTTTTCTTTATCATTATTGCTGACATAATTGTTCTTCTATATAAGAAATATTTGAAGAAAAAAATCCTGAATTCCTGAATTCTGAACTGAGTGGTGAAACTGAAACAGCACCGCCTGTTGGTACCTTAAACATACATTTCATAGAAATGGGAGGACATTGGGACATGGCTGCTCCTTGGTGTGATAGCGATCAAAAAAGCGTTTTTGGCCAAAGTGCACTTTTTTTGTTGGATTTCATCTGTCAGAAAAATGAGTCTTCCTCTGTCTGTGTTTCCTACATGATGTATTTATACCGTAGTTCTCTGTGGGTAGATCTGTACTTGGAATTAAATGCATTTTAAAGATCTGCTGTGTGTGTTCTATAGAACCTCTGTACTGTGTTGTGGTAGCGTATACTGTAGATGGACCATTGTTTCCCAAACACTGAGTGGGGCATCTTGGACCCATTTGTGGTACTATCGATGGAAAGTAATCTCATGGATAGAAATAGAAAAGAAAAGAAATTTAAAAACAAATGTTTCAACTAAGTAGTGAATATAGCCGATCCGTGTTTTCACTAGGTGCATCGCAGGCAAAATAAAATAATTTGAAAGTTTGGGAACCACTGACAACATAGACCACCTAGACTTTTAATGCTTGACCAGGTTTCCTCACCAGGGGTGAAAACATTCTTTGCAATGCATTCTTTGTCTTTAGAGTTTGTTCTGACTATTTTTTTACAGAGTAGAATGTTTTAAAAATATAAAAAACTGTTTAAATATTTTCTTTGCAAAGGTAATGGTGTTATCATTGGAACTGTAGTGTTGCAATCACATACTGTATTAGGCTGAATACTACAAGTAGCGTCTTGTGTATGTTAGAAATCATAAGTAGTATCTTCACTGTACTTTCTGAAGTTACAGTATGTTCAGACTGATATTGATTAGAGTAGTGGTTCTCAAAGCGAGTTCCAGAGACCCTCTGTGTTCATTGAGGGAGGGTGGGTACCAATTGGACCCTTTACAGGCCTGTAACTCTTGAGGGTGTGCAAATGGAACCAAAATGTGAACCCCTTGTGCCCATTGGCACACCATCAGGCGTTATCAGGCACTCTCCAGATGCAACTGTTTGAGAACCACTGAATCAGACGTTACTGTTGCTAATTGGTTTTGTCCTTCCATATTCTTCAACAGTACACCAACAGCATGAGGGCGAAGTACCTGGCCAACAGCCCGCCAGACGCCAGTGGCTCTCCGCCGGCGCGCTAGACCACACTGGACCAGTCCCTCCACCCCTCCCACCCTTCTGACGGACCAATGTGAAGCCCCTCCCGCTGCCTCTCCAAGGGACCCATTTCTTTTCTTCATTTCAGACCATCAGGCAACCGCGTACTGTACCAAGACCACTGGCTTTTATACACCTTCAGTACCATAGGACCAAATACTGCACACACCACTGTGCAGGATGGATGAAGGAAAAAACTTTCAGATTTCATAATGTGTGCAGAAAGTAGGGTGTTTTGTTTGTTTGCTTTTTTTCCTTCCAAACAACAGAGTCTCGTTGGGCTCCCTCAGTTATACATTACTTAACTATATCTGCAATCAAAAGTTGACGTTTACCACAAACTTGTATCTGGTGCTGGTTGCATGGCAATGAAATCATTTTTGTTGTTGTTGTTTTTTTATCTTCTAACTATGTGATATGCCTGGAATTGCATATTTTTAAGTTGGCATTCCTTTTTTCTCCAACATTTGTTTCCTTGAAACGTGTTTTTTTATTATTTGTGAAATCACATCTAACTAGGCATTGCTGTGGTGATGATGATGATCATTGTGGAGGCGTTTGTAGACTAACAATGATTTACTACTACTGCTGGTTCTGATTTAGTGAAATACTTGTTAAAAGTATTGTAGTGTACTCTTCCCTCCTGTGGGGCAGTGTGAGAAATGCCTTATTCACAACTATGGAAGAAACCCACAATCTAGTTGTACCAGTAAGTCCTCAAGGAAAACCCCGTACAACAAAATACAGTTTACAAAATTGGATCACTGGAGTATACCGTTGGTTTAACACGTCTTAACAGTGTCTCATCTGGTTCTGCTAAGTTGGGTACGCGTGCTCCTGTTTAAATTAAAGGTAACAACGGGGTACTGTGTTACTCCTGTTTACGTTTACAAGTCGACCAGGGTTCCTCCTGATGACCGCCAGGAGTCAAATGGCAACTCATCACAGCATGCACAACATGCCTCCATGTTGGCCTGTTTATGCATTTGTCTTAAATTTGAAAAAGAAAAAAAGAAAGGAGAAGAAATTGGAACTGGCTGCCTGCAGCATTGCACATAATGTATATGTGTTTGGAGAATTATAGATCTTTTCCTAATGGGATGGTGACCCCCTGTGGCTTTTACGTTTTTATTTTTATTATGTGTATGATATATAAATATATACAATGGATTGATAAGCCACTATTCCGCAAATGACTGTACTAGAAGTTGAAGTGAGGAGAGTGCTTTGAAGCTGTGAACTTGACTACTCACGGATTATCTCGCATCAACAAGGATGAGCTGCACAGTGTAATTGCAGTTGCTTGTCTCTCAATTTTCACCTGGGCTGCCGATTTTCATGACTTTGATCATCTGAGAGAGACCATGATGAACCAAGTTTCTTGACTTCTGTGCTCTTTTCTGGGAGTAAAAACACACAAGAACCATCTTCTGCTACTGGAAGTGGAACTGTTCTATCGCCCACTGACGACTGGCATCTTAATGTTGGAGATTCTGGAGCACAGAAGGACAAGGAATTCTATTTACTTGTCATTTGCAACATTATTAGAAAATCTACGATAATTAATTTCAATGACCTCTTTTTGTTTGCCAGATCTGTTGTGGTTGTTTCCATGTTTCTTGGTAAAGTGATGAGTGGATTTGTTTGCAGGACCTCAGGTCTGAGTAGAGCAGAGAAGAGGCCAGTATCTCTCCTCTACTAACTTTTTTTTTTTTTTTTTAGTTCTCGCTGTCCTGTTCAGGGTTGCTTACATCAGCCATGTCCTACAGGAATCTCAATGCAAATGTCATCCATTTGTTTAAGATTATGCATGTCACGGCGTCTGTGAATTTCAAAGAAAAAAGAAGATTATATGCTTTAGCAATATAGTGTCTCACAAATGTGTTCTAGCATTTAGATTTGTACAAAAACAATGGATCGTGTGAGTATGCTTTAACCCCAGGGATAGTGGGGGCGAATGAGGCATTCGTTCCTGCTACTTCCTCTCTTTCATGGGAGCCATCTACTTGTCATATGAAGCATGATGATCCTTCAGATGTGGAGTGAAGTCTTTGTACTACTGACTGCTGTTTCAACTGGCTCCTCTAAAGCCTAATTTATTACATTGTACTGGTGTCACTCACCAAAAATAAAACATTTTTGGTGAGTGACGCCATCTTACCATGATAGATAAATTGTGCTTTAGTTCTGCTTTGTTAGGGGTGAGAGGTGATTCTTGCCATTGTGCCAATCACCAAACACACTTCCCCTCATTATTATTATTTTTTTTACATGTCTTCACTCAAGAGCTGTTTGTAATTAAGTTCACAGCCCTTGATTGTCTCAGCAATCAAACAAGGAAATGAGCCTGAACCTTTTTGAAATGATACTCATTTATGCTCTGTAAACTTTTATTATATACTAATGAAATCTTACTGTTTCTGAGTAGTAATACTATTGTTTATGCAAGACCTGTACAGATTATAAACTGCAAAATCAAGAAAAATAAGTCGTTGAAATTTATTAGGTTAAACTTTTAATTTCTTTATAATTGTTTTTATGGATTTTTTGCATTATAGAATCTGCAGCAAGCACAATTTATTGTTTCATTCATGTGGATATAGTGAGTAGTTTTAATCTTTGGTTGCTTTTTGTTTTGTTTTTCTAGGAAGAATTCACTGTAGATTACTTGTTTTATATCATTTTCTTTCTGAAAACTAAAATCTTGTACATGTGAAACCTGTGGTTTGTTGAGCTTGAACGCTGTGTTTTAAAATTAAACAAACCCTAAATGTTTTGCCATGATTTGCATGATTCATGTTTTAATTCACAAGTCAAAAATATTTCAAAACTGTTCCAAGTAAACCTCTCGTAATGCCCTACATTAATGCAATAATTTAATTGATTGAATTTCACTGTGTGCCTTAAATCCCTTGACTCACTTGGTAGCAATTATTGTAAAAGATTCTAATTGGTAATATTCTTCTCAGAGCTTGATAGATCCTAATTGATTGTTTTTTTCTGACTGTGAGGCTATGGGCAGACTTGCAGCTTGTGTAAAGAAAAGAAAAAAGTTCATATAAATATTCAAATAAAATTAAAAACAGAACCAAATATACACAGGAGAGACAACCTGTCCCGCATCACTAAAAGGGGGTTCTCAAAAGGAACATTGAGTGACCATGGGGACCCGTTGGCCATTAGGAGTATTCTGCTCAGATAGATCTTGCTCTCTGTTAAAGAGAACATCAGTATAGTTACAGTATTTGTGTGAGAAGGTGAATTTTCTCATATCCTACATTCTATATTACATCTATCTTCCCCTGTTAATAAGAGAGAACTTTGTGCAGGGTCTGTGTGAGTCATGGGTGGAGAAACTAATTGTTTTTTTCTGACTGAGGCTATGGGCACACTTGAAACACAAACTAAAAAGAAAAAGGTTTGTAAAAGTTTATTTTTTATGACAGAATCAAGAAAGACATTTTGGAAACAAATAATTAAAACCGTTAAAATACAACAATATATATAAATGCAATAATATACACGGGAGAGACAAATTGTCCTGCATCACTAATTGGAGGGTTCTCAAGTTCTCAACTGGAGCATTGAGGGTCCATGGACATCCATTGGCCATTGTACATGCAGCCCTCATACGTAGTAGTGGAGGGGTAGGGCTCTGTGTTCCAAAACAGAGGTGTCATGGTGGTGGGGGTGCTGGGGGCTGCGAGCTCTGTGTATTGGGGTGACTGGGGTCCCTGCAAAAACTCCGACAACAGCTGGAAGGTTTCCTCCACCTCCTTACTGAAGTCCATGAAAGTGGCGGTATCCTCGGTGTGGTCCTGCCCTCCCGCAGGTGTCTCAAACGGCTCTGAAGACATCCCGAAGTCTTGCTCTGTGGTCTGGGTCTGGGCACAGCAGCTGCTGGTGCTGGTGGTGGTGGTGGTGGTGTCCATGGGACTGGTGGTGGACTGCGTGCGGTGCCCTGAATGAATGAATGAATGATTTTTTTATTGACAGAGATGAGAGTTACAGTACAAGTCAAGTACACACTGCAACAAAACTGATAACAGCTTGGAGAATTACCCCCTCTTGTGGGTTTCTCCGATGGCAGCTGGAAAGCTTTGTCCGTCTCCTCGTAGCCCCTGGAGGTGATGCGCTCGTCTTTGGACGGGTCGTAGTGGGGCGGGGGGTCTGGAGAGTTGAGGCAGGATTGGATGACGGCCTGGCCTTCTTTCCCGGTGATCAAGGGCTGGAGCCCGCGGGTGGCGTTAGTGTAAACGTGGCCGGTTTCGCTGACCACCACCACGAGAACCTGGCTCCCGGTCAGCATGGCGAGCTCGTGTGTCTTCTTCATTATGCCGAATTTGCGTTTGCTGAAGATCGTGTGTCGCCTGATCCTGTCTTTGACCAGTTCGATTTTAATCTTCCTGCGCCCTTGGCCTCCCAGTGGGACCGGAGCTTGCGCCCGAACTGGGGCAGAGGGTCGGCGGACTCGGCGCTGGTCAACATCCGAAGGAGTGGGACTGGTCGTGGCTGTATGTCTGGCAACTGCTACCCGGGTCAACCTGAATGAATGAATGAATGAATGAAATTTTTATTAACAGAGATGAGTTACAGTACAAGTCAAGTACACACTGCTACAAAACTGATAACAGCTTGGAGAATTACAGTACAATTCAAGTACAACTGCATCAAATCTGAAAAAGCTGATTGGGCACACTAGTTAAGCATACACTTGTTTACAATAGTGTGGCCAACTTGTTCATTTCATTGAGGCATTCAGATACCGTACATACAAAACAACTACTTCAGTAAAATCAGAAGCAGCAAATCATGGAGGCAAAATCATAGTGGAGGTAAAAAAGGGAAAAGAGAAATGTACAATGAGGAGAGGCGGGGTGGGTGGGGGGATTTTATATACATTTTTGTTTTACAGAGGCCAGTTTCGAATTGCAGCCATCTGTAGGTGCCCTTTGAGAGCGGTTTTGAAGGAGTCAAGGGATTCACATGCCTTTATGACTGTTGGTAGGGCATTCCACATTTTGGTGGCATATGAGCGGAAGGAATTAAGACCCTTGTTTGTGCCAAATCTGGGTTGGACATGGTTAGTAGCACTCCCTCTGGTGTTGTGGGAGTGTACTTCATTGACATTAGGGAAGTATTTGGATAGGTACAAGGGTATTTTGGTAGAGTATCGTATCTTGTGGACCAAACCCATTGCGAGATGTTGTACTCTGTCGTCAACCCTAAGCCAACCCAAACTGTCGAAGTGGGCAGGGGTGAGGTGGGTTCGGGGTGAGAGGCCAAGTAACAGTCTGACAAGTTTGTTTTGGGAGGTCTGTAGCCTTGTTTTTAAGGTTTTTGAGGTGCTGTGGTACCAAGAGGTGCAGGCATAGTCAAAGAAACCTTGTACCAGGGCTCCAGTTATGGTCTTCAGAGTGTCTTTGTTGACCAGTGAGGAGATCCTGTATAGGAATCTAGTTCTTTGGTTGACCTTTTTGATTACGTTGGTGGCCATTTTATCACCGGAAAGATTTGCCTCCAGGATGGAACCCAGGTAGGTAATTTCTTCTTTCTGGGTGATAATGTTTTCCCCCACTTTGACAGTGAAGCCATCTGCCTTACTGAGCTTAGCATTTGTACCAAAGAGTATGGATTCGGTTTTACCTGACCACCGGAACAGGACCCATCTTCTCAGACTGACTTCTCTATGCTGCTTTCTGGAACTCTCTCTCTAACGTGTCTTCACTGTAGCTTAACGGCTGTAAACTGATATGCTGAAGATGATGCACTGACTATTAATGCACTTTTGGACCAAAGTTGGGGGGGGGGGGGGGATAGCCGACGTACACGTGACGTCAGTATCCATCCCGGAAGTAACGCTCGTCCAGGTGAATGTAAACAACCCATCGTGCTTTCTCGTCAACCAACGCGAACGTACACGAACCGAGAAAAAAAAAAAAAAAATTACAACTAAATTAACAGGGCGTCGTTACGTAGCATACCTCTTATCGTGGTCAGCACCGGTGGTGGACAACATACGCACATTATTAACAAACTACTAATATGCCTCTACAGGCAGTTACAGAACTGCAGCAATTACGCTACAGCGTGGCTCCCTCTAGTGGCAGTCTATGGTACATTCACGTCAGAGCATCTAGTAGTAGAAGAGTTGCGACATTGAGGTTCCAAAAACTGAGCGTTCTAGTGCTGTGTATGCAGCCGGAATAAGGACAAGCTGGAGTTGGAAATATATTGTTTTCAACGAGGTAGCCGCAAGCATGTGTGCAACTGCAACATGACAAAGCAATATGGTAACAACAATCTAAAGTGATGTATTAGTATTTATTTATCAGACCATTAAAGCTGGGATGTTGGCTGAGTCCTTTGCATTTTTGCTTTTGCTTCCAGGACCAGGACTTGCCCTTTGTTGTCCCCATTGGACTGCCCCTACAGTCCCTGTGAAGTGAACGGAGTTTTCAACTCTGGCTTTCTCCATGGCTCCGGTGAGTGCTTAGCCAAAGGTAGTCTAAGAAAATGAACATTGACTGCATAAACGTTCCCTTGTGAAAACAGACGTTGTAGTGGGACTTTTAGAAGTGGTGGCTTAAGACACGTGCTACATGAGCCTAGCCTAGGCCACACACACACACACACGCACGCACGCACGCACGCACGCACACACACACACACACACACACACACACACACACACACACACACACACACACACACACACAGAGAAAGTTATTCTGCTGGAAGTGTAATGTAGTTACTCGGGATGGCCAGCAGATGGCTTATGATGAAGTGGTACATCCGTCCAGGATTCTGGGATGCTGTTTCTGCCCCTGCCTGCCATAGCCTGCATGTAGACTGGAGGATGAGGGACAGATCATGCCAGCTACTGTATAATCAGATCTGAGATAGGTGACATCATGTCATGCAGGCAGGGGCAGAAACAAACAGCAACCCAGAATCCTGTACGCAGTTTAACTGGACCATCTACAACTAAGGTGTAACGAGTAGTAGTACTGCACCATTTTATGTTTAGTCTGTTATGAGATGGTCATAAGTAAAGTAGGTCCACAGACCATATTTAGTATGATGCAGACACAGCAGGCCTCCTTCAAAACCGCCCTTAAAGGCCCGACTTCTCGTGCGACCTTAAAGGGCACCTATGGTTGGCTACAATTCAAAACTAGCCTCTGTAAAATGCTTCCCCATCTACTACTACTATTTGTAGCCTTTACTCCCTTTTACCTTAACTATGATTCCCTGCTTTTGGATATACAGAAGTAAATACCGGTATTTGTGTCATGTCTCCAAATGTTTTGATGAAATGTAGGCCACTGCCCACTGGTGCAGCCGGGCACTGCATGTAACAGTAGAAATATTTTTATGGTGTCATGATCCCACTCGCAGTTAACAGTCGTTTATTCGCTGTGTTTGAAATGTAGCTGTAATTCTCCAAACTGTTAATAAACAGCACAATCGATCACTCAATCAGCTGATTAAGGATGTATCATACAGTGGCTGTTCACGACCAGAAGAGGGCGCTGTATCCTGGTAGTTCAGGGTGACGCTCACTGGGGGTTGTTGTTACTTCATCATCATTCAAGTCAGTAATGTGCAAACAAACACAGGGCAGTCAAGTCATTGATGAGTGATGACATGCAAGGCAGGAAACTGAGGCCCTTGAAACATTGTTCAAAGATTATTTTGAAGGCATTGGTGCAATGGTAGACAGATGACATGCATTGATTGATTGATTGATTGATTGATTGATTGATTGATTGATTGATTGATTGATTGATTGATTGACTGATTGACTGATTGACTGACTGACTGAATAGCCTATTTTCTTAACAGTCAGTTTACAAACAGCACACATAAGATTATAAAATTGCACTGAAAAGACAACAGTAAGCCCTTAATAAGTCGTTGTTGAACCATTGTGGTCCTACTCATCAAGCCATTTAATGACATTATATAAATAATAACAATGTAGGCTACAACAAAACATAGTGGATGGGAGTACAGGATGGGGGGCTGATTTCTGGTGTTAGGCTGCATAGCCGCCATTACTTTTTATAGTTGGCTGATCTTTTATGGTGGTTTTGAAGGAGGGTAAGGACTAAGGACTCACACTTATTTATGTCATTCCATATTTTGGTTTGATAAATAAAACACAGCAGCCTCTGTACGATTCACAAAGTCTTGCTTATATTTACAATGCGCTTATAATTCATTTGGGATAGTTTTGCAATGGGACTATGTGATGTTGTGCGTTGTATGTTTGCATTTGCATTTGTATGATGTTTTTGCTTAGGGTGGGTGGGGGGGGGGGGGGGCAGGGGGGAGGAGGAGCAATATGGGCTGTGGAAAACAGGACTAGTGTCAAGAGGTCAGTGTCACCAGCAGGCCAGAAGTCTGGCTCTGGCTGCTTCCTGTGGGCTACCAGCCAGCTGCTGTGCTGCCCATACACAGACACAGACACAGACTGCCTTTTAATTTCTCTGAAAGGACTGGAACTATGAGCAGGGTGTTGGGATGGACTCCAGTCACTCCACCGATGGAAAGAGATGCAGAGACGTTCAACTTTATTATCACATAAACCAGGGGTTTTCAACCATTTTCATCATACCAGAGCCCACTATTTATTCAGAATTTGAGCCATGGACAACCATTTGATGATTTTATCCACAGAGACTTGGGATAATTCAGATGGTGAATATTTTAACTCTTGAGTGCATAAACATGAAACCAAATAGACCCTTACGCTCTCAAAGAGTTATATCTGGTTCACCAACTTTCCCTTCATTATTTACCCTGGGGACCACCTGAATCCTCTCAGGGACCACTGTTGAAAATCCCTGACATAAACTACAGTGTAATACTAAACTGAAGAGGAGAATTGACCTCTCAGTGTGTAGTTTTTATCCACCTGTTACTGCTCTTATGAAAATGCAGGCTGACTGGCCGGTGGCTGGTACTTTTGTATTTCCAAAATGCTTGTACTATAAAACGTTACAATTGCTAAAATACAAAAATATATGGTTATAGGTAGCGTTCATGAGGTATACTTCATAATAATGTCATGATGCATAACCTATATAAATAATTGGTTTCATGACGTGATAATGTTCTGAACCAAAGGTTCCCTGTCTGTCAGTCCCATAGGGTCAGGTGACAGGTGGTACAAACAATCAGGTTTCACTCAGACAGACTCTGGTCTTAGTTTAGTTATATATTTACTCTATGCCATATAGTTTAGTTTTAGTGTTATATCATGTTGCTAAAGTTATTTAAAGGAAGGTTTTTGTTGTTATTTTAATGCAACCTTTTGACAATTACTGTATATATTCGCATCTCCAAAGTAGCCTTTAGCCTTGGACGTTTAGAGAAGAGAGATCTCTTGCCATCTCTTACTGGAACATCTGTCTCTGTCTGTTGTTTTTGTTGTTAGGATGGTGGGACAAGGTAAATTAGTAAGCAAACAAAAGCATCATTCATTTATTTATTTTTTATTTTTTTTAAACAAACACACTGAATGAGTGTGAACTCAGCGAGAGGGAATAAGTAGGGACAGTCCCACTAATGAAATGTCACACGCCCAGACTGTCTGTCTCGGAAATTGAATTAGCCTCCACTCTATTGTGGGACTGTAGGAATGCATCACTAATGCTTGGAGGTGCAGGGCTGAGTTGGGAGGGGCGGGGGGCGAGGTTGGTGGCAGGGGCAGATGTAACATTTCCCAATTGTAGGGGGAGGCGGGAGAAAATGGTATGGCGGCGGCTTCATCGCCCGTGTCGCTTTGCGCCACGGGCGATGAAGCCGCACCCATACCATTTTCAGTTACAGGATTTTGACTAACAACAGTTGTTGTTGAAGTTGCAACAGACACGCAGCATGCATAAAGCTAAAGGTCTGACTCGGAGAGTTTTCCGTTTTCATTGATGAAATGGTGTTGGTTTAGTGGTGACACGACTGTAGTTAGCTAGTAGCAGTAGTAGTGTTTCAAATACTTTTAAATATAAGCACTGAAATAACTTGGGTTGTTTTGCATGCCATCGTGTTTGGTGGGGATTTAGGGGGGCATTTGCCCCCCCCCATGCCTAGATCCGCCCCTGATGGGGGGCGGACGGGGGCGAGGTTGGTGGCAGGCAGAGCCCTCTGACCTGCTGCAGACACTTCCTGTGTCTGGTCTGGCATGCTGCCAGGACCAGGCGTACCGCAGGCCCCTAGCTGTGTGCCGGTTCTCAACCTCCTCCTCCTCTGTCACCAAACAGCTGCATACGATGCTCTGCTAAGAGAGTTGAACGTATACGGTTACACTTTTTCAGAGTTAAGTTAACACGAATCGTAAAATTGTAATGTGTACGACGTGATACATTTAATACTGTGGTGGCGGAGAAACTGGGCCCACCTCCTCTCTCGGTATCCGATGATAACTGCAGCTTGTTCAGTGTACACACACACACACACAGGCCCGGACGTAACAGGCAGGCGAAAATGGCATGAGGGCGGCTTCATCATCCCTGTGGCGCTTCGTGCCTGATGAAGACCCTCCATACCATTTTCATTGGTATTATTTAGTTCTGTGACTGACAGGATTTATATCTTGTACAGGACTTATATTAGTTGCAACAGACACGCAGCATGCATAATGCTAAAGTTTCCTGTTTTGAATGATGAAATGGTGTTGGTTTAGTGGTGACACAGCTGTAGTTAGTTAGTAGCAGTAGTAGTGTTTCAACTCATTTCAAATAGAATATCTTTGAATATATCTTTTAAATTTGGGTTGTTTTGCATGCCATCATGTTTGGTGGTCTGTTTGGCAGTCTGGGCATTTAGGAGTGGCGTTGCCCCCCATACCCATGCCTAGATCCAACCCTGCACACACCACTCCTTTTCTGTGCGAGCGAGCACTGGGACTGACTGCAGTGCACTGCAGAGCCATAGTCAACTTTTTGTTCACCCGGTTCTGTAGGGAATGCTGCCAGATGCTTAAGATGGAACGGGAGTCAAAGGAAGCAGGGCGTGTTGCTCGTCTCCTTTGTGTGTCGGCCTGAAAGGAGAGGCAGCTGTATCCTGGGTGTCACTGCACACGTTATTCACACCCCAGCTCCCCCTTTGTGCGCGTCACCTACACACCAGTCCGAGGCGGCATGCATCCAATGAATGGCTTTATGGGAGTCGCTTCTGTTCTTCTCTGACCCTCTAGTCTAGTCCGTACCTTTATAACTCCTCAACTGTGTGGAAAAACCAACCAGTCATTTCGGAACAAGTCTCCGTGTCGGTTCATGGAAGTTAACCAAACCCCCCTACTCCTCCCCATTCACCGTGACGCGCTGCCATGCAAGCCTTCCCTATTCAAAATCTTTTTTTTTTCTCTTCCTTTCTTTCCATAGGCTATGTCCAAAGCGTATCCCTCTCCTTCCTGTTTCTTTGAAGGTCATTTTTAAGTATTTTCTTATGTCATGATCCAGTGGTTTACCACCATCCCCACGGCGGCCATGTTTAAGCCACATTAGACGTTGGACCATATGATCTCAGCTCAGCTCAATACCAGAACATTAATGTTTCCATATTAGCAATGTTAACAGCAGTTCAGCTTTTAAAAATAGTCCTTATAAAAGAGTACACGTTTACGAGGCTGTCCCCCTTTATCTCCCTTTACAACTTTGGTTCATCATGATGACTTGGAACCATCTTTTGGTGTGGTGAAAGATTTATCTCTGTTGCAGGAGTAAGATGTCATTGCCCAGGGCTGGGATATGAAGAGTTCATAGTGCATTTGCATCCGGCTTTGCATTCATGCAAAGCAGTGTGTGTGTGTGTGTGTGTGTGTGTGTGTGTGTGTGTGTGTGTGTGTGTGTGTGTGTGTGTGTGTGTGTGTGTGGGTGTGGGTGTGTGTGTGTGTGTGTGTGTGTGTGTGTGTGTGTGTGTGTGTGTGTGTGTGTGTGTGTGTGTGTGTGTGTGTGTGTGTGTGTGTGTGTGTGTGTGCGTGCGTGTGCGTGTGTGCATGTGTGCGTGCATCGTGTGGGTGTAGGCATGGGCGTGTGTGTGTACACGTGGGTGTGACCGTTGCCTCAGGATTTGTAATGTAAACATTAGTATCGATGTCTAATGTTTACATTACAAATCAAATTACAAATGTCAACTTAGTTCTCAGATTATTGACAAAATAGCACTTCAGTATTCAGATATTTGTTCAGTTCCTAATTTTGTGACATAACCTTATTCCTTTAAGTTATATCATGATGAAGCTATTTGTCCTGCACTGTAAAGCTGTGAACACTAAATCTTGTGTCCCTACTGCTGTACAATGCTTTTGTGTTTTCATTTCAATATAAATCTAGATATACTGTAGATCTTGATAGTGATCTCTGCTGTTAGACTAATGACTGTGCTGTTGAAGGGTGAGATGTGCATGACTCAAAACAACAGGTGTCAGTATTATTACCATTCAACAAGAGAATGAGAGCATGCATTCAGCCCAAGTCAGGTTGTTTTAATTCACTGACCAGTATACTGAAAGCCTAAAGAATTGTGTAGCTTATTTTACAGAAATCAAAATCAAAGAAATTAACTGATTGGGCTCATTTTTTCTCCACAGACATGCGTGTCTATTATTGTGAAAGACAAATAAAAGACCTGTGCAGAGATTGACAAATAACATTTTTTTAACATATGACACAAAAACAATAGTTCAATATGAATATTACATTTACATTAGATGTGAGCTAGATCAAATGGCTGATCGCAAAAGCACAGGACCTGTTCAAGTTTAGCCCAGGCCTTTAAAATTCCTCGGGTCACTGACTCGACGACAATGGCAGGGCAACGTATCATTACGTATGAAGTCCAAGCACTTTTCATTGTGAAGAAATGTGATATCTGGATTATAGTAAATTCCTCAACCTTTTTGAGCACACCAAGGAGGATTAAAGGCCCACGACCAGTTGTTATAGAGAACTCCCAAGTGGGGCCAGAGAATTTCACTATACCTCTCCTAATCCCACAGACAATGTGGGACGTTAATTGGAAACTGGCTAATATGGCAAAGTCACGACGACGACGACAACGTGCAAGTCACCACCATCTCTTTAATCGCACGCATGTGTACACCTATGCACACACACACACACACACACACACACACACACACACACACACACACACACACACACACACACACATGCACGTACACACACACACACACACACACACACACACACACACACACACACACACACACACACACACACACACACACACATACACACACAAGCTTTCAACCTTTTTCATACCAGGGCCGACTATTTATTCTGCATTTTTGCCACGGACAACCATTTGATGAGCAGTTTATTTTCTTGCACACAAAACTAAGCATTTTCAAGTTTTTGTTCACAATTTAGGAGATGAACTGGCAAAATGTTGGTCAAAATAAGAATTCTTCTACATTTTCTAAATGTGTAAATTCTTGCAAAATGAAGTAATTCAGATGTTTGAATATAATTACATTAAATAACAGGTTTCATTTTACAATCTCAAGAGTTATAGAGCGTCGATTTGGTTATCAACTGTTCATCATTTAGCTGGGACCACCTGGAATCCTCTCAGAGACCACTGGTGGTCCCTGGACCACTGATTAAAAACCACTGCTCTTGCAGACCCTAATTGAACTATACTTTGCCGTGCTTCTTTCTGCCAAACATTAACATAGAATTCAATCAATCAATCAAAACCTCTCTCTGATGGTTCCTCTCGGTGGCAGTTTCGCCACCATCCACGTGTCACCAGATCTGTTGGGATCTGTTCAGCTGGTGCTGGTGTCAGGACCTGCCAGCCCCGGCTAATTTCTGACGGCCCACTTTGCCACTCCGGGGGAATTCCATTTCACGCACAGTTAGACCTCTATTTTCCTTCGTGTCACAATTTCAAACAAAGACAAACAGTAAAACTTAACGGGTTGTGAATTTTCACATATTCCCGTCCACCTCATTTAGGAGGTGCAGGAACTCACACCTAGGTGTTTGTTTTTGTATCAGCTTTACAAACAGTCACAGACCAACAAGCTCTGATCAAAAGGGTTTCTCCAAGCGTTAGAGATGATAACAAGGATTTACCCAGTGTTCTGTGGTATGCCTAGAGGGATTAGAATTAGCATATCCTATTAATCTGTCATTAACAAACAGTGACAAATGCCTGTTAATTGGAATTTGTGAGGCTCTAATATTCACTTATACCTTATATTCACATATCCATTGTTGATGAATTGTACTCACTATTGAATGCATGTTGACACATAGCCTATATACAGTATGAGGGGTACCTCATGTGATGTACTGTACTAGATCACAAAGTGTACTAGATCATTAGACTAGTAGCCTTGCCAGGCCATGATGTCAGGAGGCCCAGTTGAGCCATTGAGGCCCATATAGGTCAGGAGCCTATCTCCTGTTTCTGTAGCGTGAGGCAGCTTGATGTACAAGTACACCCCCTGGACATGACGCTAGTATATCGCAGGGACTTACCCCCAATCCAACCCTTGATGCGGAGTGCCAAGCAGGGAGGCATTGGGTCCCATTTTTAGAGTCTTTGGTATGACCCGGCTGGGAATCAAACCCCGACCTCCCAGTCTCAGGGCGGACACAAGGCCACTGAGCTGGTACCACTGAGCTGGTATTAGACTATATGACATGCCCCTAAAATGGATTAAGAATTAAGGTTTGAGCTGGTGGCAAAAAGGGACTACCAGCTCAAACATACAATTTAATGTTTTTGGTTTGTCTGAGTGTTGCGCAGAGATGTCAGTATAGCATTACATAGTAAAAACAAAAAACGATATAATCCAGTATATTATCTCATTCACTGTTGATAGTACATCCATCATGTGTTCACAGAGGAGGACGCTGGTCACTCACTGGCTTGTTCACTCACTCACTCACTCACTCACTCACTCACTCACTCACTCACTCACTCACTCACTCACAGACATTTCTGCCTGCCTTTCAAAGTACATGGTTCACTGCATTCGCAAAGAATGTACATTTGTGCATATCCACTGGTAATAGATTGTATACACATAATATATTAATATATATTACATACACAGTCAGATGGATCCAGCATACTGTATATATGTGTAGCAAGACTACTTTGATTTTATTCCTTGGGCTTTTATTTTATTTATTTGATTTTATTCAACTTTATATTTGATGTTATCTATCCTCATCTTTGTTATCTATTACTTATCCTGTGTTTCTGTTGCTGCTGTGGCACTAGAATCTCCCGGCGAGTAACAACAAACATGTTATCTTATCTTTAAAAAAAAATAACACACTGTAGGTTTCGCATATTGCTGAATTTTTCAACTGATCTGACTCCCTAGATAAAGAAAGTCTGTGTCCTGTTACTGCATGCTCTTTCAGCAGTGAGGGCCAACATAACAGTCACAACAAAATTCATAACGGCTGGCTTTGAATTAATGTCATCTCCAATAAGGAAGCTCTTTCTTGGAACCTTGCCTTTCATTACATGGGTAGCAGACACTTCATGGCTATTATTTGTTTTGTCTCTCTGGGAGTAAAGCCATAGATGTGTCATGAATTTCTAAACCAGTGTGATGATCATTCAAACCGAGAAACGTTTCAAAAAGCCGTGCGGGATTGTATTTCTGTTTTGTAAACAGGACATGATTAATATTTGGATACTGGGTAATGTTAATGACTGACAGAAAATCACTCATCCCTAGTCCCTAGTCATCTTTCACCATAAAGCCTGAGTTACTGTGTAAAGTACATGTATTTCACATGGTGAGATTTTTAGATATGCTTTTCTTGGCACAGTAAACATAAGTGCATAAATTAAGCATAACATACAAGCAGGTGCGCACAGAAGCATAGCGTGTGTAGTGCCGCAGTAGACTGTCACATCCCATACTACTCTGTGATTACCATCTCATAGTCCAGTCAAATCTGGACTTGTAATTTCTCACCTGTCATTACCCTTCTCTCTCTCTCTCTCTCTCTCTCTCTCTCTCTCTCTCTCTCTCTCTCTCTCTCTCTCTCTCTCTCTCTCTCTCTCTCTCTCACACACACACAGGAAATAGATGATATCAAGGCCGCATTACTCAAATGATATTGAAGTCAGCCGGCTTCCCCTCACACAGCCGAGGATTGGTCAGCGAGGCCTAGCGTGGGAGACAAATTACACAAGCAAACATCCAGACCACAGACCATAATCATAGGTCTGCCTTCCTGAGATGTGCAGTGAGAAAAGCTGGAAGCTTTTATGTGTCTGGATCTCATGTTCGAGCAGGCATCAATCAAACTGTGCCCGACCCCCACCACCACCACCATCCTCCCATCTGTTTTTATGACACAATTGGCGCAAATCAAGTTATATGGAGGCTTGAAAATCATAGACTGCGTCAAATAGGGCTGTATGAACTAATCCCAATTATCTGATTTGCATAGTGATGATCGGTTGATAAACCTCAACGCTATATTGGGCCTGACTGCCTGTCAGTGGAAGAAGAAGAACCGCACCGTGGGGAAGGATAGTAAATGTGGATGATGACATGAGAAATGAGTCAAATGACTATTTGTTAATTTGGCTAATTTGCAAGTTATGGATGTACAGTACACACATGCAATAAACTTTGGTTTATTTGTTTACGTATAAAAACATGTTGTTTTTTATAAAGACAGCAATTCCTGACCAAGTCAGACTTTGGCTATTGCATTTAACAGTAGTTTATTCCCTACAATACCTCAACATAATTTATGTTACTAGGACCTACTGTATGTGAACCAGAGTACATGGATCTGTCCCTTTTGTGCCATTATATGTGGATCTCTGTATATCTGATCAAGCCCCTGTCTGAAGTCAGAGTATTCATGGCCCTGTCTCGTTTGCGCCCATATTAGGGGGCGGTTGGAGTTTCCCATGTTAGGCCTTCAGAATGATGTCAGAACAGGCCAGCTCCATCGGCAGGGACCCTGACTCAACACCAGGTACTGCACCTCCTGCGGTGGCTTAGAATGTATGTGTGGAATTTGATGGGGTGAACCGTCCTCACGTTATGTGGATTAGTTTGTACAGAGACTTGGTGCATTTTTGGCGCACTCAGTGGACCATACAGCCTACTGCCTGTGTAAGACGCCACACCTTACATACTGTATAGAGTTCTCCATATTTGAGTCAGTCGTGCCCAAATATGTACTGAAAAATGGAGTGTGTGCCGGGTGGCATTTCCACCCGGCTTACATACAGTAGTACCAGCTCAGTGGCCTTGTGGTTAGAGTGTCCGCCCTGAGACTGGGAGGTCGGGGTTTGATTCCCGGCCGGGTCATAACAAAGACTCTAAAAATGGGACCCAATGCCTCCCTGCTTGGCACTCCGCATCAAGGGTTGGATTGGGGGTAAGTCCCTGCGATATACTAGTGTCATGTCCAGGGGGTGTACTTGTACATCAAGCTGCCTCACGCTACAGAAACAGGAGATAGGCTCCTGACCTATATGGGCCTCAATGGCTCAGCTGGGCCTCCTGACATCATGGCCTGGCAAGGCTACTTACATACAGTAGTAATATCACTCACTGCGTTCACTATGAAAGAAATGTCTGTCTGCGTGTCTGCACTTCATATTTGGGCAATTGGGCATGTCCAAATATGGACTATATATGGGAAGCAAACAGCGTTCACTTCCCGCACCCCAGTAAGCCGTGCGCACTGGTCTATTATCTTACATTGCATTCATATACATGGAGTGCTGCCAACGAATGTAGAATTCCCTGCAGCCACAATAATTGTGTGTGGCCCATAGAGAAATGTGTTTTACTTTATTTTCCTTGTTGATTTGTTGTCAGCTTTGAAACATTCTCAGCTATGAAAACACATATAGTTCGTACTGGCACGGCACCGCCATGAGGAGCGAAGAGCGACACGAGATTAGAATTTGTCTAATACAATTTACACAAATTCCACACGTCATCTTAGCGCAGCGATCCCCGAGGTACACCATGCTGTCATGTCTACTTACAACCCCAGTCAGCTAAATTACAACCGTTACATGTGATTACTGTTCTATGGTGGTTTTCCGCTGTGTATTTTCTCTTAAGTGTTTGCTATTGCAATTACAGTATGTCCGTTCCCATACCCACACTTGTAGAATAATAAATAGAGAGACTCAAACCGTCCTTTTAAGTGTGCACCATTAGCATTACGACATTTACGCCTGGGCTTTGGGCCAACTTTTCAGCGTCACACTCGGGAAGACACTTTGGAGAAAAACATATATAGCCTGTTGGGCCATTCTATATGAAAGTGCTTGCATTGGAAGTGTCGTTTGTGTCACATCTTATTAATTAATGTTCACATACATTTTTCCTCTTTAGCGCCCTATGAAAGAATAAGGATGAAAATAGATAAGATGACTATTCTACCTTTAACACTGACTGTCACTGTATAACTATAACCTGAATAAAATCAGTGAAATAGTGAATAGTGAAACTATAGCAAAGCTAATGGAATACAACCACCCTAAAGAGTACTATGTGTACCAAAGTAGACCTAACGCACATCAAAAACCACATACTTGTATTACACACATAAAAAAATCCAGAAAGCGTTCTAAATCTTCTAAATGTCATTAACATGTATATACAGTAATGTGTTTGTTTTAAATCCAATTTTTGTTACTACAGTATTTACTTAAATACTGTAGTCTTGATGAAAAATGCTGCTATATGTTGTACTGCTATGCTACTGCTATGCTATACTGTTATATGTTTATACTCTGAAACAGGTTTTTCATGCCACTAAGGCTCCTTCGATTTGAAAATTGAATTGAAATTAAAAGACGAGACAAATATGTAACGTTTCTCAGTGGTTATGCAACTTTATTTAAAGTTTGGGCCCCACTGTAGGTTCCCATGGCAATAATACCAGGATCACAACATAATCCCTGAGAAGCTAGTGTTTGAATGAACTGTCTGAACCCTCCAGATACTGGAGAATAAACCACCACAGCCATCGAGTACAATTCAAAGCAATACAAAACCATATCAAGGTCATCAAAAGCATTATGTAAACCGCCACAGGAAATTACATTCTAAACATGTACAATCACTACAGTTCATAAACAAAGGCACAGTACACAGTACTGCTGCAAATATATCACCCAATATGGGTCAATGTGGAGGGAGGGGGGTGGTTGGGGACACCTGTGTAAGCCTTAACACTGTCTATAACTCAGCAGTATTAAACTGAAATTAAAGAACATTCATTTTTTTTAACAATAACAGGATGCAATTTTGTGCAAAAATATATGTTGCGTAAAGGAATGTGGTCAATGTAACTAGATGTCACACATCCAAACGTATGTTGCGTTGTGGTTGCTTTTGTCACTGTTTTGGGGCTACTTAATGACTTGCATCCATGCATAAAGGATTTTTGTTGACAGTTGTTAAGCCTCTTAGGTTGAACATCATTACAGGAGCAAACAACAGTTCATTTGAAACTCAGCTGTGCAATTTTCAAATATAAACATGTTTAAGCTAATCAAAATCTGATTGTTAACCCCAAATCAACATCTCTCTTATATATTATTTTCCCTGATTGTAATTAAATGCAAGGACTGTTCTTAAATACAATAGAATATTGCGATAACGATATTTAGGGGGTTGTTGGTTGGTTTTAACAAAAGATCTGATGCATAAAACGGACAACTGACTTAAATTCAGTCGGTTCGCCTAAAATATAAAATGGGAAAAGTGCTTTATCCTGATATACCTCAGATTACGTCACCCAAGGTTTCATTTGTACAAAAAAAAACTAATGCCAGCTCAAATTTTCAGAAATAACACTGTCAGATACAATAAAAAACATAACCTCTTCATATTATGGAGTTTGTCCGGAGTCATCTGAGATTAAAAAACAAAAAAAAGAGAAGAAAAAAAATACCACTAAGGCCTAAAAGAAAAACATTGCTCACAAAGAAAGAATTACAATGATTAGTGAAACATTTGTGTCCAGAAAGATGCATCTTGCATCGCTTAAAAAAAGTTGGAATAAGTCTAACTTAAAACAGAAGTCTAAAAAGAATATTATTTGTTTAGAGCTGGCAAAAGGTTTGAACATTAAGGCATTGTTACATTCTATGAGAATTGCAAATACATTATAACATTTTTACAAGCGAAATTTGCAACACAAAGCTCAACTGATTGCCTGCAAAGCTTAACGCTGAAAGCTACTTCCTGCCAGGGCCTTGCTCCAGCTACCATTCCAACAATGGAGAGAGATCTCAGGCACCAGACAGGAAGGAAGTGTCCCAGGGCAGAGGCCGCACAGCAGCCTAATAAAACTATTAAACACCATGTGTCACTGCAGCGAAAATACAGCAGCCAACATGGTCTAATATGACCAAAACGCTGGTCCCCACGAGCCTTTCAGATACCGAGGCGTGACGGGGACGAGATGAAAAGGAGCAGGGTCGCCCTAATAGTAGGCAACCAGAGGAGGGCACCATGGTGTGTCTGGATACAGGAGACAGTGCACAGACTTGAACCTGAAACACAGAGATGTCAGGGTTAGATTCTTTTCAACCTTTTTGACACCAGGGCCCACTATTTTATTCAGCATTTGAGCCACGGACCACCATTTGATGACATTTTAGCCCCACAGACCCAAAAGTAAAGATGTCTTTTGCTTTTGTCCACAATGCCAGTACCCTCTCAAGGACCCAGTGGGTGAAAAGCACTGCTCGACATGGATATAAATAAATCTATAGAGTAGATTTAAATGATTATAGTCTTTACAACTCTCACCTTGATGGATCCTCCTCCACTGGAAAAGCCCCTTTCAAATTGATGATGTTCCTCTTGTTTTCAAACATTCCATAGCTCAACGTGATCTGAGAGGAGAATAATGAATGTCACATGAGCACAATGATCTCAATACTGTCTGTGACAATACTGTACGTCTATACATTGAGTGAGTTGAGCATCTCACCTGCTTGTGAACTTCAGATCGTGAGACCTGTTGCAGGTTCTCCAGGTGCGAGTGGAACAGGTTGCTGCGTATCAGCGGCACACCCAACACCGACTCGATGATGTAGCCGATGGTGCAGCAGTCGTCCGCAGGCGGATCTTTTCGGCAGTGTTCATGAAATGGCCACCACTGAGGAGACACGATACACACAGCATAGTTAACACCACGGCACTACATAGGCCCGAAGGAGGACAACACATGTATGCAATTTATGGTGGCTTTAAGTGACTATGTACATTTGTACAGTACTTGAGAACAATCTTTCCTACACTAACCACTTTAGTCTGTTACATTTTGGCCATTTGAAAATAACTAATATACTTCATGATGCATTGTGCCATTTTATAAATATTTGTATACAGGACATTTATACTTTTTGTACTTAAAGTAATAGTTTTGTACTCAGTATTGATACTTTTACTTATACAATACGTTTTTCACCACTGGCTATTTTACGTCACTGTTGCAGACGTTTGATAATATCTCACCTGGCCCACGGGCTCATCTTCAAGGCTAGCCCCCGGCTCACACAGAAACCTGCGCCTCCGGTGGCAAACCAGAAGTTGACTGGTCTCTGAAACAAATTACAGACAAAGAGATTGTTAGTCTTCTTTGTAGTCTAACATAGCATAGCATAAGTTGGCGTATCCAGGAATAAGTACACTATATATAAATCATCCACTCACCATCTTGTTTTCCGCTAGTCCTCTCTGTGGCCTCTATGGGCCGGTCCAGGCTGGGTTTACCGATGTAAACGTCCTGGGTGTGGAGGTACTGGGACAGGTGCTTCACCAGAGTCGGAACATTCACGTAGTTGTCATCGTCAACATGACAGAACCACCTGAAGAACAGAAATTCAGAAGTCAGTATGCGCAATATCTAACGGTTTGAGGTTAGAACATATTGTGGGTCCATGGTACACACTACTATACTTACTTCTTCCCAGACTCTATGTACTTGTCATATTCCACCGCCATCTTGCAAGACAAAGCTTGACGGCTATGGGCTGCAGAACAGTTGGTGTTGATGGCATGGCTCCCTGTGATGATGAAGAGAAAAAAAATATTAATATTGCTAGGGTTACAATAAAGTATCCTACTTTGAAGGCCAAGTGTTGGATCTGTAAGGCCTAGGACTTTGTTGGAGCCATAATATGACTTTCCACTAAGATCAGTAAGATGTGTAGACAGACTACTTTCAAAATTGGCTGTAACGATGAACCTTTTCAACTTTCATTTTAGTCAGCATTATACATCAACTTACCAATTTTCTTTTTCAGCTCCTCATCTTCTCCATCTGTGAAGACGTATGTCTGTAAAAGAGAGAAAACTCGAGATTACTCAACTTCCTATTGAAATACATGAAACGAAACTGCAGAAAACTGGCATGATTTCCAGTCATCTGACGTGCTTCTTGTTCCTAACGCAGTGTGATTTGCATCCATCATCAGTCTTTTATGCAGTGAAAAACACATTGAGTTAAACAGCCTTGCCCCAATAAAGGCCTTTTGTCCTGGGTTTCACTCTCTCCATGGCAACTCTGCAGCCCCCCCAAAGCATCGTAGACCTAGAACAAAGGGGGTATGCGCCCCCTAAACACCCCTCCCCAGACCCTTGTCTCATTCCCAAACCAGACCCTTATTCCGTTAGACGCTCTGTCTACATTCAACATGCTATGCAAATAAAAGTGCATTCACCTAGCATGTGGCATGCTGCATGCCACAAGTCTCTGTATTATACAGGCTGGCCCTGCAATTTTTCCTTGTTTAGTCATACCGCGGAGGGCTTAAGAGGAAGTTTAAGTTATGAGCACAAAGGAGCATAAATAAGCTGCGGGCGCTAGTTAACAGTAGCTATCGGTAACAAAAGGAGTTAACACAACAAAGGGCTTTCCAAAGAACTGCCACATCACAGAGAAGCACGCAGAGATTAGATGATCTTTCATGGCGTCTCGGACCGAGCAGGTGCAAGGTGGGGTGCGCCTCAGACGGAGCAGAGCAGGATGAATAAGCCGTCAGGCCTCTGGGCCGTGTAACTGCCACCCTGTTCTGTTTACCCATCACCTCTCAGGTGAGTCAAGACAGCACCTGCCGAACGGCACGCTGCCTTATCTGAGACGCGTGTCCCGGCACGCCCTGGTCACAGTGCAGCGGCGACTTCACCTGCTCCCTCCCTGAGTCCTAACTGATAAAGACTGCTTTTATGACAGCGTGCAATAGGCAACCACACAGGCTGAGCTGCAGCCAGCAACTGCATCTTTTGAAGAGCCAGCTGGAGCTGGTACCATGCAAAGACATGTGCACACACTCGGTCGTTTTGCCTGTGCAAACACTATTCCTCCTTAAATGTCTGTGTCTGCCGTGGAATAGAGGGGGAGAGAGTAGAGAAAAAAGGGCAAGGCGACTTCATTGGTTTGCGGATAAACCCTGAGCAGATGCTGCACGATGCGAGAGCCATGAGCCTGTGTTTGTCTAAGGAAGGGGTGATTTCGCTGGTAAAGGGATCTGAGACTGGCGCTGTTTGCTTTAAAAGCCCTGTGAATGGACAGGCTAATCATTGAGGCAGCTGCCAGGACTGCCGGGGTGTACTGACAGAAAGAGGAGGGAGAGAGTGGGGGAAAAACGAGGGATGGGGGGAGGGGGGTGGAATCTCACTACTGATTAGTAAATCGAAATGTGTGTGTGGCCATTCACCCCCTACTTCATCCCCTATCCTACCCCCCTACCCCCCCTTCCCACATACTTAGCTAGGCCCTCTTGAATAGAACAATGCCGTGAGTTTTCATGCTGGGTAAAGTCTCCACTGGGTAAATTCTAAATATGTTTGCCAGAATTTGCATACAGCTGCAGGAGTTAACTAAAGAGAAGCCTGCGGGAAGGGAAAGAGATTTTTTTTTATCTGTCTTTGTCCCTTTACTGAAACTCCCCCCCTCCCAAAAAACAAAAAAGAGCACAGTTACGTCTATGGAATACTAATTCATACTGAATGAGCACAAAGATGCTGTCTGTGCGAGTAAAGAGATGAGAGGCCACAGGCGATGAGACGAGAGTTAAGAGAGAGAGAGAGAGGCTGCTCTCCTCTCCTCCTCACCACAGGAAGGCCTGGCACGGCACGGCACGGCCCTGCTGCAGGCAGGCGGAGCTGAATGTGGTGCCTGGCTGGCTGACTCCAACACCCCAGGAAGGAAGGGCACTATAGACCCCCCTCCCTCCATCAACAACTGCCCCCACCCAGCCTGTTTCCCCCCCTCTGTGTTCTGGCTGTGAGCTCACAAACGGTGAGCTATTACAGCACCTTTTCTTTATTATTATTATGACAATGCAGTTCTACAGTGCTGGGCAATCAGCTCAGGCCAGAGGAACAGAGAAGCGGATGGCACCAGTAATGGAGCACTCAGGCCTTGCATAAGAGCTGACACAATAGTAAAATATTTGGGGGCCGCCCTGGCAGATTGCAAAGGCCTGGAAAAAAAAGAAAAACAACTTTGAATACAAATAAACTGGCCCTAGTTTTTCCAAGGACCCTGGGTGTTTCCCGTAGGTCTCTCACCTCCATAACAAGTCTTTTTCTTTTCACTCTCTGAGCAGCTGTGAACAGATCTGTTCATTCATCATCCAAGGCCAAGTCCTAAATGACCACTTGATGCTGGAGCACTGGCTGATTTCTGTAATTTAAATTAAGAGTGGAATGCATACTGCGCAATGCAATATAACGTTGTATATAATGTTGTATTTCTTGATATTTTGAACCTAAAGCGACAGAAACATTATCCCCTGAAAATCCTGACTGTCCTAAGAAGTTAAAATCATGACAAAATTATTCTTTCTAAAAAACAAATCAGTTCTGTTCTGTTCTGTGTGCTGCATTCATTCTTCGCCACTACTGTCTGCCATCTTTATCTCTGGAGGGTCTCAACTACAACAGGAGCCAGACAGAGACAAAGGAGGCCACAGGCACACTGACTGTTCTGCAGTAGCCATTCATCTGTCTTTGTTTATGTCTCCGTTTTTGTGTGTAAACACAAACAGCATCTCATAGCAACCCCGTCTCTGTATCAGTAAATGCCAGCAATGTTAGAAAAAACAACTTTGGTGGCGGGAGGGGTGGGGGGGGGGGTACAATTGTATTCATTAGTATGCCCAATGACTTATAGCACTGTTAACATTATCCTCCTGCTATAGCCTGTGTTTTCAATGCATCATCATGATGACTAATCAAAAACCATCACAGTGTTCATAGTTGACACATCTCACCCCCTGAGTCATGGATGACCATATGTAATACGGTGGGAACTGGGTGCATCATATGGCTAGCATTAAGGCCATCTTTTGTTCTCCCTCCCTTGGCCACCTGGCAGCGCTCCTCTAGGAACTCCCTCTCGCATTGTGGGTTCAGTCTGTCCTTTATGTCTGTTCTGCCTTGCACCACTGCCTCACCCCTAAGCCCTGCTGTTAGAGCTGGAATGCTGGATAATAACTAACATCATCACTGACTGCAGCACAGCCCCGTTCCCACGCACTGCACACTGTAGTATCAATCTGGGAGCCTCCCCCTTAACAGTTACCTGATGTGGTATAATATACTGTAATATGCACAGCAAAATCATCTGCACTCATTGACCTCTCTGGGTTCCTGTGAAGTTCTTGCTGGGTCGTGTGTATGTGTATTCATGCAACACATGAGAAAGTTGGAATTGATTTTAAATGGACCTGACATTGAAAGATAAATGTTGTCCACTCAGTTTTCATGGCCCAACTCTCGCCAACTCCTATCCAGGAATCATTCCTCTCAGAAAGTTCTATTTAAAATGAGAGAAAGAAAAATGTGAACGGAGCCAATTAAAGTGACTTTTTAAAACTGCGCGTGACAGCCATGGCTGCTGAGCAAAATCACTTTGACTGCCCGTGTGTTTTTCTGTTGACTGTGTCTTTGTGTACAATCTATAAAGGAGCTTCTAGTCCTCCTCAAAGGCACATTTTCATACCCCCGCGTGCTACTCCGGGACACAAACTTCCCAACAGATGCACCCCTTTGTCCCCTTCTACGCATCCCCTTAACGAAGCCCCCCGTTTTCCCCATCCCTCGGTATGGGCTTGACCCAGACTCTGGCTCCCACGTTCCCATGGAGAGAGGCGAGACAAGACGCTGGGAAAGCTTTTCTTCCCCCCATCAGAAAGACGCTTTGTGTAGCCCTGGAAAGGGGACAGCACCAGTCAGAGTGGCTGCTGTGAAGCATCCATTGCACCGCGACAGCCTTTCACGGGGGACGCCCCAAAAGAGGGAGATAATAGGGAGGGAGGGGAGGGTGGGTGGGCTTGAACACTGCTCTCTCCCGTGGTTCTCAGGACATCACTTTTAAGCTCCGAATATAAAATTGACAGATCCCAGCGATATTCGGAATAATGGAAACGGTCCTGCGCCATTATTTTCAGTGTGTCATCTGATAACAAGGGAACAATGCAACACTGTAAACCGCCTATCATGCAGCCATCACCTGCGTGTGTGCACGGGACCATTGTTAAAGCACAACGGGACAGGGTCAGAGACAATGGCCTCAGTTCAGAGAAACAATGATATAGAGTTACAGAGAGGTAGACTGGTATAGGCCTCCTTTCTTTTTCTCGTAGAGTAGAGCAGTTCACGACCACATGTGGATATTCTAATGCGAGAAAGCTAAGTGTGAATTAAAGAGGAATTGCACCAATTTTCAATGTAACCAACATAGCTTAGAGATGTGTAAATATTGGAAAAGTCCACCCGGGTGGGTGAAGGCTAAATTCCTAGAAATGGAGGTCTGAAAAAACATTATTTTAAACCTACATTTCTAGAAAACACATAATGGATGGGCCTTTTTTTAACATCTCCACAAAACACCCCTAGGGTATAGCAAATGCATATTACAATTTGAATTAGTGCAATTGCCCTTTAAAGCGTTGAAGCTACTACCATCTTGCATAAAGTATCGTTAATCTCGTTTAGCCTCTATTTACCTGTGGCTTGTTTCGTGAGATCCACGTATCCAGCAGAAGATCCAGTCTGGACTGGTGGAACTTCTTGGTGGTCTTGACAGCGATGAACAGATCACTGGCGCTGATGTCCTCGGCGGGAGGCGGAGGAGACGCTGCGTCTGGCGACGCGGACCAGGACAGCGCGCCTCCGCCGGGCTTCGTCTCCGACTCCCTGCGTCCCGGGACAGTTTGGTGAAATACGCGGAGAATCCGATCTTCTCCTGCTGCTGCTGCTGCGGCTCCAGACCCCGCAGAGAGCGAGAGTCTCCTCCGCTGGATCCCCCCTCGCCCTCGGTCACCTGGAAGCGCTGATGCTGCGATGCTGCAGCCGCCAGCAGCAACAGACGAGGCACAAACGCTGCGGCTCCGGCTACGAGACAGCTGCCTTACTATTGTTCTTCAACATGATTTAATTCTAATAATAAATAACAAAAATATATAACGCCTATTCAGTTCAGCAGCATAACGAAAATTCCAGATGCAAAACAAGTCCATGTGGTAATATCTCTCTCTCTCAGTAGTGGTTGTTGGTAGTAAGTCCCGTTACGTTTCATTCATAGCTATACTAAGTGTTATGGAGCTTCAATATGCGCCCACTGGTGCACACCAAGCTATATAAACTCCGACTGCAAGCCACGCCTTGTGGGCGGAGCCTCTTGAACGCAGCGTGCTGCCTTCAGCCTTGAAGACTGCATGGCCTGTGAAAACAATATGTGTTGTGTGTGTGTTTGTGTGTGTGTGTGTGTGTGTGTGTGTGTTGTGTGTGTGTGTGTTTGTGTGTGTGTGTGCGCGCGTGCGCGTGCGTGCGTGCGTGTGTTTGTGTGTCACTATGCAAGTTTAGTTTGGCGGTTTCTAGCTTGAAGGAGATCAGAAGTTCAGTTGCCTGTTCCAGAGATAAAGGTGAAAAATTTGACCCAAGGAAAACAGTGCTGCAGGTGTTGACTGTTGTCCGGCAGGGCAGTTTAGGCACACCTGGTGAAACATTGCATCATACAATAGTATTTTTTTTTACCATTATTGATTAAACCAGGGGTTTTCAACTTTTTTGATACCAGGGCCCACCATTTATTCAGCATTTGAGCCACACACAAAATGACCATTAATCTTCTACATTCTCTAGTTGTGTATAGCCTATTTGGGCTAATGATGAATATTTTAACTCTCAAGAGTTACACCTGGCTAACCGACTCTTCACCTGGTTAACCAACTTAGCCGGGGACCACCTGGAACCCTCTCAAGGAAGGACCACTGGTGGTCCCCGGACCACTGGTTGAAAACCAATGGATTAAACATGTTAGAAAACCTTCAGAACATCCATTGAATGCGTCTGTTTTAGTGTGGCCAGCCCAGCTGAGTGTGACTGCCTTGTTCACCATGGAGGCCAATTCTATTGTTCTCTCTGACCTTGTGACGTGAGGCCTCTCTCTGAACAGTTGGCCATTCCTCAACCTGAACACTTGTTATTCAAATGCTGGCCCTCACCAGGCAATGGCCTTTTTAGTGGTGCGAGCAAATCTCTGACCCAAGACATGACGTAGAGATCAGTTCAGACCAGCGTGCAGCGGTGGTGCAGACATTTAAATAACCTCACGCCCCAACAGACCCCAGGATTATATGTTCGTTTCCAAAAGCATGACGTTATTACTTAAGTCAAGTACCATCCTGCTCCGACTGTATGGAGTCAAGCCTTCAAAAGGCATTCTGCATGTGCATTAGTACTGCACATATGACCACAAATTCCTACACTTCTATAGCGTATAGCCTTTTCATCTTTGCCTACTTGCACTGACAGTGCAGTACACTTTTTAAACAGTGTAGTCTCATTCGTGCTATTATACAGTACATATATTGATGTTAAAGTTCAATCTTGATGACTACACTCTGTGTTGATCAACTTTTAAAAGTAGCCGTAAACAAGGGCAACTAACAGTGTCTTTTATTAACACATGTGGAGTATACAACTGTAGTATATAGTATATAGTATAATACTACTAGTATAATACTTCAACAATCTGTTGTTCTACATGTCAGTTGGGCTTTCTTTAAATGCACCCTTCTGCAAACTTAAAAATACTTCAATCAAACAAGGCCAAAGTACTGCCAAAAAGTCAGTTATTAACCTCTAAGTCCTATTAGTTGCACGTGGAGTAATAACACACAAGCATTTTCTTCCAAAATCTGCCGCAGCCAGGCCCAGGTTGAAAGTGGTGAATGTCTTTTTGTATCCATAATGCCTTTTTTGTATCATGTTCCCTTCATAGACACAGAGGAGACAAAAGAAACACAAAATAAAAGCAGCCTCCGTGCTCTTTCAGATGCCCCCACACACACCACAACCACATCCTTACAGATCCATACAGATGACATTACCGCTGGATTCCAGTGAAATTAAATCCCCTTCATCCCAGAAGACCACTTCCCCTGCTGGTGCCCACAAATAAACGCAACAGCGCTTGATTTCTCTGATCATTCATCAACATGTCCGTCGGTGATTCCAGCAGAGCCAGGGAGCCTCAGCAGAGAGCATGATTAGAGGAATGCTATTTTTAGTCACATCGGGCAGGACACCCACGTTTTTAGGTGAAGGCTTCCCTAAAGTCCCAATCAAAAATATCATTAGTGTTGTCATTATTACGTACAAGTCTTTGAAAAACAATAGTTTTGTGATTACCAGAACCCGACTCTACTGTACTTCGCAGGATACCTCTTTATGTTATTGACTCATGCACTGCATACGCCACAGAAAGTTGAAAACACATGTGCTTTTACAGTTCAAAAACTGTTCAGATGTGTCTTGGTACGCTGTATGTGCAACACATGTGAGTGGATGCAGCTTATGTGATCTGTGCCAAAAGAAACTAACAAAACATGGAAATCTTTAGCTATAGCTCAAGTTCCATTCTTTTCTACCCATATATGCTTTCTTTGATTTGCCTTATTCTCATCTCTTTCACACACATGTATACTGTACAGTACACATTGGTTTTCAACAGGTGGTCCGGGGACCACCAGTGGTCCCTGAGGGGGTTCCAGGTCGTCCCCAGCTAAGTTGGTTAACCAGGTGTAACTCTTCCGAGTGTAAAAATGAAAGAGTTAAAATATTCATCATCTGAATTAGCCCAAGTCTACAATAGAATGTAGAAGATTAATGGTCATTTTGATCTGTATGTTTGCCTGTTTTGTTTCCCAAATTCTGGCTCAAATTCTGAAGAGATAATGAGTCTGGTAACAAAAAGGTTGAAAACCCCTGTTGCACATGCATTATACTTGCAATCATGTGCACTACTGAAAGAAAACACTGAGAAACAGCGCTAAAGTCTAAAAAAAGAACAAAAAGAAAAATGCCATCACATACGAGGGTTTTCTCTCAGCTTTTCTCCGACAGCCGTCTCTGTGAACGTGAGAATCAGTGGACGAGGGCAGCCAGCGTATGGAGCAGTCTTTGTTCTGTTTATTTTCCCAGCATGGACACACTGGCTGTGATAGGATTACAGGTCACAGTAAAGGAGAGCCAGGGACCGGGCGGCCCTTCAGAAGTTGGTTTCAGTTTCCCTGCCGTCTCTATATACAACATAGGATGCTCTCTAGTGGTAAGATTACTGTTCGGATGGCTCTCTATGGGGAGGTAAATGGAGCCTATATTTTTTATTGATTCAGCACAGACAAGATCAATTTCAAGTGGATTCAAAAGAACCTCCTATAGATTCACAAAAGGAGTTAACTGCCAGAACAAAGTAGGCCATAAGTTAGGTCTTCAGACTCACTGTCATGGATAGGCCTACCTCCCTGATGATATTAGACAACTGAGAGTCAGAACCTGCAGAAATGACCGTAGTATGATCCTATCACATTGGATTATTTAGAGAATAAATATCCTGAAATTCAGACAAACCATAACAACTGATTCATATATTATTGGTAGTGTGAACAACCTAATGGTAACAGTCCATTCTGATAATGGTGGCAGGATTTTGAGAAAAAAGTATTGTTACATTCCTCTAGTCTAGCATATTAAATATTTAATTAGATCTGCATGGAATGTTCCGCAAGCTTAACTCTAAAGTCTCTTCAACTTTTCAACATTATTATTACATTTAAGAAAATACCCTATTCCATTTATCAATGTTTCACTGACAAGAAATATAGTCTACTGCTCAAACTGCATGCCGCTTTGAGGAACAGAGTGTTTTTGGACTAAATATTGTTCTTCAGCTTAGTTTTATTTTGATGGCTCTCTTCTATTCTAAAGAGAATAAGTGATGGAATGTTATATTGTCTAAGGAAAGTTGAACCAATGCACCCCTCTGATCTGATCTGATGAAAGTGGAGTGGGAGCTCATCATCTCTCACTGTGTGCTGGCTGCACAAGGCCTGATCTCATACTAATTTAGCACACCTGTGTCGGTACATAGGCCCAGTTGTAACCACACAAACAATTGCCTTTGCCTGGAGAGGTACTGTGGGAACCCCACAGCTATGTGAAAATTATGCATTATGCAAGTTAAGTCAGCTCCTTTCTGTTTATTAGCACATCCCATAGAGTAAGTGTTTTTTGAGTTGTTTATGCCTTTGTTTATTTTGCATAACTAATACCATGTTTCCTTTTCTTGTTTCGGTTAGCTAAAAACCACCTGGAGAAAACGTTAAGAACTAGAAGAAGTCACAAGGTTTGGCTGTCATGACAACAACTGGAGCGGAGGCCACAAGATGGAAGGGAATGGAGGAGCCTCATCCGTTTCCGGAGGAATTATAAGCCTAATAAGTAAATAAGTATCATCATTGCCATCATTTCTAATGATACCGGACATCTCGCCGCATTTCCAACTTGCCCGCAAAACGTTGAGAGAAACAATTTAATTATTAGTCTATAATGTATTATGTATCAGTGTACCGGTACTATGTCAAACTCAAACATGTTATTGTTCAATTCAAAATGGAGCAAAATATTTTTTGCAATTAAATGATGGTAATTAAATGATTAAGAAGGTGAGTAATGATTTGTTTAATAGGAACAGTATTATAGTTTGAAGGACTAAAATGTAATAATTGACATATTTACTCTCTTGATGTCACATTCCTACTCCATCTAGCGTATAACTATGCTCTCAATGCTTAAGGTTTAAGTATAAATCAAACATACACCTGTCTAGTTGGATTCTCCGAGATGACCACACACGTCCTAATCACCTGTAAAAAGCCTAACATACTGCTGTGACACTGCAATCCTGTGCAATCCTGTGCCTTTGTGATCTTTGTGTTCTAAGCGGCATGCTGGTGTTCGGTGTATATGTATACCCACCAACTCTATTGGCTGAAGTTCTTTTTTCTGTTAGAGCCCAGGGCAATTCAAGTCCACCATGTGAATAAATGGCAGTTCCCCTACATCTTTGCAGTCTCTTCTACCTCTCTACTAACCTTCCTCTTGCTGGCATAAACAATGAGGTATCCAGTGGACAAAGGGGTGACAATGGATTCATTCAAGCGCTTAAGCATTATCTGCATTGTTGTGTTCTCTTCCGTATGTAAATGTGGCACAGCGTGCAGAAAGTGAACCCGTTGTCACGTCACGCCCGTGGGGGTATGTAAACCTAAGATGCTAAATCAATTCTGTTAGATTATAAATGAATGTCAATGTATTGACCTTTCACACAAGCTGTTGTTGTTGTGAGATGGATCTCACAACAACAAGATCTCATCCATCTTGGCTGCTGAAATGTTAGAAATGTCTGTGTCTGTCGTATCGGTTCACAATTTTTGTATGACACAATAGTTTATTTGAGAAAAATCTATTCCATTTGATTGAATACATTTTTTTTTACCTTTCACACAAACTATCTTCTATTGTGAGGCACACATAAGCTATCTTATGATGAAAAATGCAATCTCTCTCTGGGATTTGACACAATATATAATCTACAAATCTCCTCCCCCTGATTTGACACTACAATCAATAAACTAATGACACTGTTGTATACAAGAGAGTCTGGGCGAAAGTCCAACATCTCTATCTATCTTATTTCCATTTCATCCGCTTTCATCGTACTAATACAGCATCAAGGCTAAAACGCCCACATTTATTATGGGCAATGATTGTAGGTGCTGCTGTCCTAGTTCCTCTGGTTATAATTATCACTTTCACCTCCATACTTGATAGAGCTCAACAGCTCAACCAGGGCCATTTTGCATAATTGTTCAGACATACTAGCCCCCCTCCTCTGCCCTACTTCCACCCTTTCAGTCTGATGCTTCCCATCGCTTCCTCCTTTGTCTGTCCTTTCTGTCATGAGAATAACAAATGATTGACATGTTAAATTGGAGGCTCCAGTCTTCTAGCTCCTTTTTAAGAACTGTCTTCGAGTGGCACAGTTATGATTGTGAGTGTTTGGGAGGGTCGCGTTTCCTATTTGTTGTTTTTGCCTTGTTATGTTTTGCCGTTCTCACCACTGTGTTACAAGAAAGGCTTTTATACTGATGTATGTCATGTTGTGGAGGATGTATGAAAGATTATGAGCGATGTGATCTGTAAGTGCACATATTATCAAAAGAAAATAGCGCTCCCTGAACACATTGCTGTGTTAATGACAGCTATGCTGATGTGCGAATCTCTCTGTTGAATCTCACGGGTACTGCAAGCAGAGTGCTGTTTGCTGTGAATTCTGATGGAAACTGCTGAAGTTACACTTAAAGGGCGTGTTATTGGTGTTATGTACACTGTGTGGGGGTTACCAAGGAAAACGTTTCTCGCCCATGTAGCACCCACCCTGCTCACCTACACCAGCATGATAACGGGTGAACTTCATCTAGTGTTAGATAACAGAATGCTGTAATATTGGATACGTGCACATGCAGGCAATGTGAATTTAATGTCATTTAAATGTTTAATGCAGTGCTGTGGTTTCAACTTTTTTGATACCAGGGCACACTATTTATTCAGAATTTGAGCCACAGACCACCATTTGAGGATATTTTACCTCCCCAACCCAGAAAAATTCCAGGCTGGATTGGAAAACAAAACAGGAAACATACAGATCAAAAGACCATTAATCTTCTACATTCTCTAGTTGTAGACTTGGACTAATTCAGACCCTGAATATTTTAACTCTCAGAGTATAAATATGAAACCAAATGACCCGCAAGGGTCAAGGCCAGAAAGTTGTTTTTTGCCACTCAGTATAGGTGTTCCTGCATAACCTGATGTTCCATGCAGTACAGTATATTGTAATTCAGAACTCTCTTTGTTACAGATGCAGGTCAATATCTCACACCTTTACCATATGAAAAGTAGCCAATAAGGAACAGAACAATATTCAAACATTTATCATTAGAATGCAGTATAGTTTGACATCATGATGAAGCCAAAGTTCGGATGTAATCGAAATAAATATCAGTTATTTTCATTTGTGTAAAATACTTAAGCAGTTCGATTAAGAAAATAAGGTTGCCGGCGGTTAATGTGGAAAGTAAGGGAAAAACAAACTCTTGGCTGGGTGTCCCCTGAGTCTCACACTTCAGAGCTCTGTGATACTCGATCTGTTTAGCAACGAGCAAACCACTGTGACCTCCTCACTTACCGCCCCGGCCCCGGCCTTGTGGTGGCTCCCAGTGGGCCGAAAGGAAGCTGCTGCAATCCTTGGGGCGGATCTAGGCATGGCATGGGGAACAATGCCCCCCTAAATGCCCAACTGCCTCACCAAACATGATCATGCAAAACAACCCACGATATTTCAAATTAAAGTCCTTATAATTAAAATGATTTGAACCACTATAGTTGTATTGGGGATCACTAACTCTCTGAGTCAGACCTTTAGCTTTATGCATGATGCTGTCTTTGCAACTTCAACAACAACTGATGTTATTATTGATGCTTATACCTGCCTAATAAAAGTCCCTGTAACTGAAAATAGTATTTTATGTCGCTTCTGCCACACATGAAATTGCATTGGGCACCCATACAACATTTTCAACCTCCCCCCCCAATTGGGAAATGTTACATCCACACACCCAGCCCAGGTCCCCCCCTCCCACACCCCCAACCAATGCCCACCCCAGTGGCACAGGTCCCGAAAACATTTTTGCGATACCAAGGTCAAAACCTCTGCCCTATCCGAGCTTCGTCCTCGCGCCCGCGGACGCGTTCCCTGCAGAGAACAATAACAGATATCCCAGACACCCAGCGTCAGTCATCGGATCAATTAGTAACATCATACCGACATCTGTAACACATTTAGCAACTCCATAGTTGTAATTAATGCTTTTGTACTCGGTCAGAGGTCCGCTGGCAACCAACATTCTTCTTGCAGAGATTCATTATTCTCCAGAGGACCTGCTGGGTTTGATTGACTCTATTCCGTTTTTACAGTGTAAACCATTTCCACTGCCTTTGTTGTGGTCGTTGTTATTTTATGACTCATTGTGTGAGTTTCTTTCACTTGGTGTGTGTCATATTATGTAGGTGTGGTGGTAGGCTGTCTGTCTCCCCCCAAAAAAGCTCAATTATGTTTGTTAATAAATGATTTGCGATTTGAGTAGCAAGGTTTTGTCACATCTCATTGTTTTGCGAGTTGAACCCAACAGAGAGAGTAGCGTAATGTAGCGCCACATGGAGGCTGGAACGATGTGAAGCAGATGTGCCTATACTCCTAAGGCAGTTAAATCCCTTTACTGCCTGTAAACATCACTGAGAGACTGTACTGTGAATTCTGCTAATTACCCGAAGACAAGCTGAAATAAAAAATGGTCAAGCATCAGGCCTGGATGTATCATTTCCCAATTGGCAAGCAAAAAGTAGTCCTTCATTCCCCCTTCACTTCAGCCCGAAACCACACCAAGCCTAGACCGCCCTGTCAAGCATGCGTCGTTTGACTTCATCCTTTTAACCACCTTAACATAAGATGTACATTCATGACGCTGTGACATGTTTTCATAATAATAAATAATATACCAGAGGCCCAAGGAGGATAACAGGATGTCTCTGTCACCTGTTTGTTAGAACATCTTGTTTTCTATTTGTTCCTATTCATATCCTGTCTTCAACTCACTACATCTCTTCCCTCACGTAAAAATGGCTTTACTTATGTTATATCCGTGTTTTAAACACCTGCCTACACTATATTTGCCATTCCAGGTCTATATTTGGCCAACTCCTTTTTTCATCCATTCTCTACGTGAAATTCCATCGCCATATCTCTATCTTATTTGCTTTCATTGCTGCACTACGGATGCAAATTGTTTCAGTCACAATGTTATAGGTTAAATTTGTCTTATCATGTAATTATTTTTTTCTATTAAATACTATGTTTAAGGAGAGCAAATATTTATCTGCAAGATGCACAAAACATCAGCCGTGGTAGTAATGTTAAACAACTGAGTGCAGATTCGATTTTATTCCCATCCGGCTTGCTTTTTTTCTGTACCTTAGTAGTTTGTATTGGATGGATGTGCTTTTGCTCGCTTTTAAATATCTTAATGTGATTGCTGGATCAGTGAATTAAGCTTTAGCCATCTCATTATTTAATTGCTGTGGACAAGATGAAACCAAATCTGCAGGATCAGAACTGACTATTTATGAGTATTTATGGTAATAGGGGTTACCACATGGTAAATATTGAGAATACCACCTGTCAGCATAATGGGCGCGCACACACACGCACACATGCACACGCACACACACACACACACACACACACACACACACACACACACACACACACACACACACACGTTCAGCCAGGCAATACTGCTGTATTTTGAACTGGTATATTAATCCCTGGCCTGGCCCAGCTCTGGTGAGGGAACAGGGCCAGCTCCCATCCCACAGAGCAGAAGTCTATCCCCTTGTGGTGCATGGGTCTAACAGGGCTGATCCTCTCATATTAAAATGGATTAGCAGAGCCCTTGTTCTACTGTCATTCTCTCAGCGAAAGACGGGAAACTTCTTCATTGTTGTCATTATAACGTTAAAGGAAAATATACAACTGCAAATACAAATCAATCAAAGGATGACATGTGTGCATCTTCTAAAATCTAAACAGTGAACAGTGAGAGGTCATGCTTTATTTTCCACAGACCTAGTGTTAGAAACGTGATGCCTTGCTGACCTCTTTATCAGGCTTGTTTAGCTCTCATAGTATCCGTGGGAAACTGCAGCATTAGCACAGACTAGTAAGCTTTATGATTTCCCACGAGAGACATCAGCCAGGAGTATAGGTTTAGGTTAGGTCGGGACACAACTGTTACTTATAACAGGGCCCATTATACGGTATGACTGGGATTGACCTGATCAAGTTACGGATTTCAATGGAGAAAGGATACGGTCCAACCTCAAACATGTACCTGGGTGTGTATTGATTTCTTCACAATTAACAGGTATATGGTATATAGTACCATATACCTGTATAGGCCATGGATACATGAAGACTCGCCCAAATAATACTCGGACCAGCCGAAATGTTGCGACATTGAGGGGTCAGAAAACTGAGCTCTTGCGACAGCTGTTGCAGCCTGAAAGAGGGATGAAAAGAGGGACATTTACAATATTTTTCTGAGAGTGTACAAATGTGAACCAAATGGACCCTGGCGGGTCCATTTGATCAATTTTGACACACAACTTGGACTGATCTCATGAAGTGATCTCATGAAGTGAACAGAGTTTGCACCAGCTTACTCTGTCTATACTCAGGGCCTTCCTGTTACCTAGGCCACTTACGGTAACTGCAGCTTTAACACCACACCACACTGCATGAAAACATCTACCATCCCCATTAAAATAAAGCACCCCCTCGGAGTACCCCCTCCCCTCCTGGGGGGAATCCCCTCTGTAATCCCCTCTGTAATGTAAGGAGGTGGAGGTCTTTGCTTCTTGCCTAACAATGTCATGTAAATGAGTGCATTGGAGAGGATTCCTGCTATCGGCGAGAACCAAATGGACCCTCATAACAGAGATTATAATACAATACAGAGATTGATAATTATAATAGATTATAATACATTATAATTTAGTGTAATACACAGATTATAATACACTAAAATAGATTGAGGGTGATATAATCTATTATAATGCATTACCCAACTACGATTCTGGTCTAAATAAAAAAGTCTGAGTGATCATGCATTATGCAGGGGAGGATTATCCAACAGGTACGTTTGGCCCAGGCCCAGGGGGCCCTGAGCTAGGGAGGCCCCTGAGGTTGAGTGTCCACATGATTACCCCCCCCCCCCCCCCCCCCCGCCGCCCCCTAAAAAGGGGTAACAGTGGGTGCACACGGTCCTGTGTTATTCATTTTGTGTCAATAAAGTAACCCCAAAAGTCCTAAAGTAAACCATCATGATATGGTATCATTACTGCAAGTGTTTGCATTTATTTGGTTTCGTTATTTTGGCTGTTTTTTTTTTATTTTCAAGCAATCCCTTGCTGTAATTGAAGTGAATGTCGCACACCTACATGTCAATTGATATGGTTGTGTGCAGACCAAAAATCCGGTGGTGGTGGCCCAGGGGACCATATAATTTCTAGATCCGTCTATGGCGTGTTATGGCTCTGCTTAGCTTAGCTCAGACACACCCTGGAGTGGGTACTTTTTAGGCACTCATTTAGCACCACTTTGACACCAATTCCTTGGTACAAGTAAGCGGTGTGGGGTGGAGTGGTGTGAGGACATGGCAGTGGAATCAGGCTTAAATGGAGCGCCAGTGACTCAGGGGTAGAGTAACTGGAAGAGCAGCTGTTTTTGGGTTTGTTACATCATTCCTATTGTGTGGGTGATTAGGTGGGGTGGGAGCAGCTAGTTGTAGGAGAGCTTTTTTGGTTTGTTTGTGTACATGTGTGAATGTATTTGTTGTATTGTTCTATATGTTGCTGGACCCCCTTGAAAACAAGATGATGATCAAGAAGATATCCTTCTCTCAATCGGGGTTGGATCTAGGCATGGGGGAAAATGCCCCCTAAATACCCAGTTTGCCCCCCCCCCCCCCCCCCCCCAAACACGATGCCATGCAAAACAGCCCAATATATTTAAAATTAAAGTACTTATATTTAAAATGATGTGAAACACTACTACTGCTACTAACTAACTACAGCTGTGTCACCACTAAACCAACAGCATTTCATCATTGAAAACAGAAAACTCTCTGAGACAGACCTTTAGCTTTATGCATGCTGCGTGTCTGTTGCAACTTCAACAACAACTGATGTTATTATTGATGCTTTACTTGACTAATAAAAGTCCTGTAACCAAAAATGGTATGGGTGCGGCTTCGCGCCACGGGCGATGAAGCCGCACCCATACCATTTTCTCTTGCCCCTCCAACATGTTCTCTTGCCCCCCCAAATGGGACATGTTACATCCACCCCTGCTCTCAATAAAGGTTAATTTGGGAACCATAAGGTTTCCAGTTCGATCCCAGGCTCCCCCATACTTGGTGTCTAACCATCCTTGAGCAAGACTTTGAACCCCTAATTGCTCCCGATGTGCAGGTCATTGCAATGCGTGGTTTCCTCCATCTGCCTTTGGTGTATGAATGGAAGCCATGGGTGACGTATGTCAGACTAATGTTCTCCCCCAGGAATCTGATGTCGTGTGTGATCGCATATGTGTTTAGAGAGCCTGGCTTTGAACATGGCTCAGCCAATGGCAATCAAGGAACCAGTTTTGTTCCAAAATCCATTTACAGGCATGAGCCCTGCAGTCCCAAAGTCCCAATTTACACTGTGTTGTACCACGTGTCACATGTTCCTCCCACTCGGAAATCAGTTGTTTTCAGCCAGTGCTCATGGTCATACGCCGGGGGGTATGACCAACACGTATAGTCCTAATACAAAGACAAAAGCAGACAGTGTTCTCTCTCTCTCTATGGGTCTCTCTCTTTTTAAGACCCCCGCGCTTTGATTTGTGCGTGTGAGAGGAACGAGTGGCAGGTGTTCCGCCTTGCCCTGCGCTCTTGCATTAATCTCCCTCCAAAGACAGCGCCCCCTCCTCGTCCCCTCACAGATCTCCATGCGGGCGCCATGCTAATCGCACTGTTAAACGGGAGGCCGTCTGCAGCCTCTGCAGCCCAGCCCTCACACGGCCACAGATATGGCTGAGATCAGGCCCGGGCACCAACAGCCCTGACCCCGGCTAGCCCCAGCAACCCCCCCACCCCCACCCTCACCCCGGCCCATGCTCCAGCTCCATGTCCCTGTCTTGGTATGCAGTTAAGCTTGTGTTAGTCTGTTTTTGGCCAACAATCTTAACATGGATCATGAGGGACGTGCCAACAGGAATTTGCCTACACGGATATGCGCTGATATATAGAATGCCTATTCAGCTTAGCTTTGTGCATACTTTTATTGTTTTATTTTATTTTTTTAGATCACTTGCTGGGTGAAGTAGCTTACTTTTACGTTTTTACTTCGACCGAGATTTGTTCACGCTGCACATTTGTAGCTCAACCATAACTGCGATAACCCTGGGGCAGCAAACATGCATTTGCACTGGATTATCTGACTTGCGTTTAGTTTTATTTTTAGACGTGCTATTTTTGGCCTAAACTCAAAAGCCGGTCAATTCAGTCAGTCTATTATAAATACTGGGTTAATCCACTTCATAGTTAATTCATTAGTCTCTTGTATGCGTAATTACTGAAGGCTTAGGCGCCAGCAACACGAGGGTTCTACAACGACATTACAAACGCTTAAGTGGAACAACAAATATTGTGTTTACAAATTAAGATGGGGAAGCAGTGCACCTTTCTGTTAATCGGCCGTCACTGTGGCATGGGAGGTGAGGTGATCTTGAAGACACACACACACACACGTGCACACACACACGTGCACTCACAGTTACTAAAGTCTTAAAGTACTGAACGCCAACCATTGGCTCAGTTGAAGACACCGCAGTATTATTATGTTCCTTACATACAGCCCATTCAATAAGGCCAAGGTGGCCCCAAGTGAGGCCACACTTACTCACTGGCATTTTCCCACAACCTCCAGGCACCTTGGAGGAAGTCATCCATGGCTAACTGTGCTTCTTAATCAAAGGCTGAATGTAGAAGTTGTCCCGGAGGTTGGCTGCTACGAGTGCGGCATTAGCAAAGCACATGCTCTCCTTTCACCGAGAAACAATGCGGCCCATTGTGTTAGCTCACAAGTGTCCATTTTGATTTAAAGGGGATCTCGCCCAGCAGAAAGACAATGCAGAGTGAGGGATATCACTGGCTCCAGTACACGGAAGGATACTTGAGGGACAATTGCTGCAAATTATACAAAAATAAACATCGCGGGCACTTTTTATTATTTGAATGTTCTTCTAGGCAGAGCAGTTGTTGAGAGAGGCGCTTCTTTTACATACAGAGTTGGCAGATGGCTGCCAACTGAGAATCAAGGATTTTTTTTTCCTTTTCTTTATTCAAACCTTTTAACAGATGTAATTTCCTGTGTTCTCGTAAAATGTGTGCGTTTGATACCCCAGTCTGCTTTACTAGCACTGGAATATGATTGCTACAGAAATGACAATCCAGAAGTTGTTGGCTCTTGCAGGGTCCAAGAGGGGGTGGTCAGATCCAACTACATGATGTCAATCGAAAGCATCCAAAAATAAATTAAAAATGGACCAAATTCTAATATATTTATACGTTTGGTAAATAACTGTTGCCAAGTGTGTTTAGCAACCGAGGAAGCTTGAGATGCTCTGTCTAGATGTCATCCTGTCTCCTCTGACCCGCGGTGTCGTCATGTACCGGTAGTGCATGAATAGCAACAAGCCATCTCTAAAATAGTGCATTGTTTTCTTAATTGTCTATTTCGGTACTGTCTTGGCTAACAATGCTGACACTGTGGTAAACTTCCTCTGAACTTCAGTTCATAACCTATGACTCCTTTCTTTTTTCTTTTTCCATGAATGCGTGTGTCCTGTGTCAGAAACATCAGTCACATCCACATGACATCCACATATAAGCACACTGTGTAAATGCACGGAAAGGTCACCCATGTGCACCGTACTTCTGTATTCTTTAGTCTTTATATACAACGTACACTTTTACTCTTATTGGAAAATGTTATTCAGAAAGACATCATTTCTTTGTATTGCAGCAGTGCTTTTCAACCTTTTTTATACCAGGGCCCACTATTTGTTCAGAATTTGAACCACGGACCACAATTTGACGTAATTTTATCCCTGCAGACCCCAAAACTAAAGGTTTTTTTGTCCACAATTCCAGGCCGGATTACAAACAGTCAATCATACAGACCAAAATGACCATTAATCTCCTACATTCTCTAGTGGTGCAGACTTGGGCTAATTCGGACAGGGAACATTTTAACTCTTGAGAGCTAACTGGTTACATGTTAACTAACTTAACTAACTTCCATTATTTAGCCTGGGGACCACCTGTTGAAAACCCCTGTATTACAGTAACCTTAGTGTATTCAGGATAACTAGGGCTAGTCTGACGTTGACCAATTACGAAGTTGTTTATTTTAAAATAAGCATTTAAATAACAGCCGCTAATATTTTGGTTGATGGGTTTTGTCTTTGTAACTTGATCACTTTTTAAATGCTTCTTTGGCGTGACGTTTTTCAATGACAATGACTATATCTTTTAAATTGTTAATGCTAACGCATGCAAAGGCCTGCTTTTAAAAGTGGGTAGGGAACTTGCTCAGGCATGTTTTTCCCCCCAAAACATGATTAGGCTCAGCTGTTTAAGAAGCACCCTTTAAGTCTCCTTTAGGGGTGTATCTGGAGAGGTTGCTCCCGCCATTCTTCTCATTATCTGGGGTTGCCGTTTTCCATTGGAATGACGGCCATCCATCAGAAGACCCTATAGGGTCTTTTGACTCTTTTCAGAGCCGGATAAAGGGAACACTGTGAGCCGGACCTGTCTGTGGGCTGCACAGACATGGGAGACAACAGATGTGTTAAATGCGGCCGACTCCCCCCACAAAATGTTGAGAATGAGATGGCATGATCTCTCATAGAGAGGCAGCTTATGCTAATTGTTGAATGGAGTCACTTTATACTTTGTGTATTTAGTGCAGCAACCCGGGACAATTCCCCATTTCACAAAGGGAGAGCGGTAGCCTTCGCTCTCCATTGTGCCCAGCTGCTGTGGCCTTAGAGGTTGGAGGAGTGCGCTTAATGCCGTAAGGTTTGATTTCTTTTTCCCTCCAAAACTGGCGGGAAAGCTCTTGGTGCATGGGGAAGTGAATGACTACCACTTATCACCGCTCCCCCAAATAGTGCATAAGTGCCCATGAGCAAGACAAGGCACCAAACCCCCACCTGTTCAAGAGGAGATGCTCAGTCAGTTGCCAACAGGCTGTGGTTGTACTGCCACTGGTCAGCTGCCATACCAGGTTTTAATGTGTGAGTGCGTGTGTGTCTGTGAAGTCCACAGCATTACTGAAAAGGAGCGTGCATGCTCAGCAACTATTGGATAAATAAAGGTTAAAAGCCTACTTTCCTTTTTTACAAGGCACCAAAAAGTAATAAACCCAAGTAGGGAGCTATATAGGAACTACCTCTGTCTGCATTTATTGCCAAGTATTTGCTTAGTTCCTTTATTTAGGTTAGATACCAAATCTACTTTAATCTTTTTGTAAAAACATTTCTTCAACCATTTAGATTTTTTTCCCTCCCAAAGTCATTCCTATCGCATTACCACAAATCACTTTGTTTTGACTTGACACGTATATCTTTCCGTAGACGACAACGACAGCATGGCTTCCACTCTGCCATGTGATAGCCTGCAGCCATTTGCCTGCTGGGGCCAGGCCTAGCTCCTGGGGGATTTAAATGAGCTACGCTTCATCCATATGGACCAGGAGTTGTCAGCATCGCCAATAAATTATGGATGTTGTTGCTACAATATTATGCATCATGTCAAATGCTGTTACTACGGAGTATATAGCTAGGCCTCGTATCAGATTATGGCCAAATTATTAGATATGTGTTTATTGGCATAGAGTTTGAATTCAGATCGTGTGGCCAAATATCCCCTCTCTTCAGTCTCTTGCACAGAAGGAGGGGGGGGCAAAGGTCCCTGCATCGAAACCCAGGCCTAAACAATGGAAGCTTGGCTTGGACAGCCCGAGGCAGGCCATCTGCCATGGAGAGAGTGGAGTCCCATTGTCAGCTATCCTGGAATGTGCGTCCAGATTGATGAGGGTCCGGGGTGATTCCTTTAGGGTCCTGTGAGGCAGCAGGCAGTCCAGCAGACCCAGTAGAGGTCTGTCTGCCCGCAATGTCTCCACACATACGTAAACCAATCACATGACGGAGCAGCCAAGGGGGAAATAAAGAGGAAATATTAGTTCTGAAAATACAAGGTAAAGTTACAGTATGTGCCATTGGTGTTATTAATAGCCATTGCCATGAAACTTTGCCATAGCACAGTCCATTTGGTTTCATTTTTACACTCTCAAAAGTTAAAATGAATTGGTACCACTTAATTGGTACCACTTAAGTGTACATGATTAGAGAATGTATTAGATTAATGGTCATTTTGACCAGGCGAAATTCAGCCTGGTATTGTGGACAAAAACAAAAATAAATCTTTAAGTCCGTGGTTTAAATGCTGAATAAATAGTGAGCCCTAGTATCCAAAAGGTTGAAAACTACTGCTATAGCATGCTTGAAATACCTGTTACCAATGTGCAAATCGAGGCTGACAAAAGAGTCATCTTATATGCATAGCCTGAACCCATCAAATATAAGTTAATTCTATTTTCTATACATCCCTGGCAGACATTTTCAAAGTGGATAGCATCCAGTGGTCTTCCCATCAGACTGGGTGGGTTGTGTTATGCCTTCTTCAGCTTCTTTACAGCAGTATAGGAAGTATTGGAAATTGTTTTGTTTTTTTTGTTTTTTTTGGTGTATCGTCCCCATCATATCCAAAGAAGACTAGGAGGTGTGGGCAAGGGGTGAAATTGAAGAGATCAAACGACAAAAACAAAATTATATAGCAACAGATGTATACTGTGCATGATATTCTTATGAACATTCACTAGCCTAGACATCTGCTGAACCGTCTGTTGAGTTTTCGACAGGCAGTGAATGGTAATAAAAGCGTATGATTCTTATGGCTTGCCTTTAAAGTGACGTGAAGATGAAGGGGCAACCCCTGGTCTGTACGGGGGGGTGGGGTGGTGGGGGGCCCTGGTCAGAGTCCAGCCAGGCTGTGTGGTAATGTGGTCATGCTGGACGGTGAACTGTGACCCTCTCAGCAGGTGTGTGTGTGGTCAGGCTCCATTCAGAGAGACGGACGGTCGGCCCCTCTGGCTTCCAGGGGTGGAGGGGTGTGGGGGGGGGTCAGACAGGCCAGAGGGGGTTCATCAGGACAGATGCTGTATGTGAGACCCCCAAGACCCCCAAGGGAAAGTGTGCCGCTGCCAAACAGGGGGGAGGGGAGAGAGGAAAGCAGTGGTGGGAAAAGTATTCAAAAATGTTTTACTTAAAGTAAAAGTATCAAGTAAAAGTCTGGAAAATCTAAATTTACTGAAAAGTATTGGCATCAACATGTACGTAAAGAACCATCGTAGTACCATAGTACAAAATGATGTCACATTTCATGTTTTTGAATGTAAGATATTTTAGTACAACTTAGTACAACCAAAATTTGAAATACTTAATGTTTTGCGAGATTAACCAAAATCTGCCTAACTAAAGTTTTTAAATGATTGTATTTAGTGACTTTGTTCCACTATAGTGGATAATTGCCTCTGAAGTAGAAGTAAAAATGAACATGCAAAAATACAAATACCTCCAAATTGTACTTAAGTTAAGTAAATGTTCTAAAAGTTACTTTCCACCATTGGAAAAGGGGGAGGAGCTTTGACACACACACACACACACACACACACACACACACACACACACACACACACACACACACACACACACACACACACACACACACACACACACACACACAGTGTCACACGCACAGCCGCACACAACTGCGTGGTTTCCATGGCAGCATGTTGCTGTGCCGGCATCACTGAGACTGTCTGTCCTGTGGCATACTAAACAGCTATAAGGCTACCTCATTGTAGACTAAATGTGCTTATTTCCATGCAGAAGTATATTTTTAATGCAACAGCTGTGAAATCTTACCGATTTTATAGCATGAAAAGTACTAAGTCCATTTAGTTAAGTAGACTCTGAACTTCAATTTTGAGGTAGCCTAGTTGTACTTTACTTGAATATTTCTAACTTCTACTCCACAACATCTCAAATCCACATTTATACATTTATTTGCAAACTATTTACTATATTTTGATTATTAATCCAAAACATTAACCACTTCAGCTCTATTTATGGTACTTTTTGGGGCCTCTGAAAACAGACGATCTACTACAAGCTCACAATGGGGCACGATAAAAGTACTTATTCCACCAAATACCAATGTATGCTGTAGATACCCTTGTATAACTTTAACCTTCGCAAATAAGGTGTGCATAGAAACATACGGCAAGCACATGGTGCATTTTTATAGCACTTTTCATGATTACATTCACATTAGCACAGGTCCATGCAAGGCAACAACCTGCTGATGGAGAACGAAGGTATTAAATGCGTCTTGCTCGAGGACAACACTTCAACTTGCACCCAGTATGCAGGAGGTGGCCGGGATCAATCCGTGAACTTTCCAATTTCAAAGACGCCTGCTCTGTCTCCTGAGCCACTGCCGCCCCCGGGGGTTGAATATAAATGACTACTGAGTCGGTCCTTACCCTGTTGGTGCCTTACCAGGGGGTTGTCCCTGATCCAGAAGCACTGTATGGCCAACTACTGTGTGTGGTTTGGAGAGACCTGCAGGCAAAGAAGACACAATGTTGAATGGTGACCAACGCACAGGGACAGTGTGACACAAGGAATGCAATATCTATGGGCGAAATTTCCACAGGGGCGGATGTAACATTTCCTAATGGGGGGGGGGGGGGGGCAAGAGCAAATGGTATGGGGGCGGCTTCATTGCCTGTGGCCCGTGGCGAGGAAGCCGCCCCCATACCATTTTCGGTTGAAAGACTTTTATTAGGCAAGTGAAGCATCAATAATAGCATCAGTTGTTGTTGAAGTTGCAACAGACACACAGCATGCATAAAGCCAAAGGTCTGACTCAGAGAGTTTTCTGTTTTGAATGACAAAATGCTGTTGGTTTAGTGGTGAGATAACTTTAGTTAGTTAGTTAGTTAGTTAGTAGCAGTAGTAGTGTCTCAAATCATTTGAAATATAAGCACTTATAGTATCATGTTATGATTCCATCTTGTTTGGTGGGGCAGTCTGGGCATTTAGGGGGGCATTGCCCCTACCCCCCATGCCCATGCCTAGATCTGCCCCTGGGTTGTCCATGATCCAGATGCTCTGTATGGCCAAATACTGTGTGTGGTTTGGAGAGACCTGCAGGCAAAGAAGACACAATGTTGAATGGTGACCAACGCACAGGGACAGTGTGACACAGAGGAATGCAATATCTACGGGGGAAAATTTCCACACGGAGATGTCGGAGCGGCAAAGCCGCAGGGAGCTCCAGACATAAGACAGAGGGAGATTAAAAGCACAGCTTGTTGTCTCGTCTCTGTTTACTGCACTTGAGTCATTTCCTTTGAGGTGATGCCTGCAACGGAATGCAAGTTGCGGCCACTGGTCTTTGATCAAACCATGGCCTCATCGGATAGTCCCAGTATGCAATAAACGGGTCATAAACCACTCACTGTAGTAAATTGGTATGACAGAATGATCACTCTCTCCCAGCCAAAAGGCGAGTTGTGTGAGGAAATAGAGCAGATAACATCTTTATTATTACAATGAAATTTAAGGAGGCGCGGGAAGTGCACTTGTTCTTGAAGCTGTCAATATGCAGAGGCGGGAATATTACAAATGCACTATAAGCCAGAGGACCAAGTGTGTACATGGACACCAGTCTATTACACCAGTTGTTGGCACGCCTTCTTTCCCCTGATTATGAATCAGAGACCACCACCCTGACTAAGAATCAAGCTGGGGACCACTGTTCCGTTATGGGCATGATGCAGGGAGAAAAAAAAGCATTGTGATGCATCAACGTATGGGAAAGTGTGCTTGGGCTTGGGAACTTACCTATCATTAAAGTAGACAAATGCAGTACACCACCACTACTCCAACTGGGTTCAAATGTACCACAAATATTGCTCTGTGGTCTCATTATAGGTCGAAGCTGCTTTCAACAGCTTGAATCTACATCCAAACATTGTACAGTTTGCATTTTTGCAAGCTGTGCAATTGTGTGTGTGTGTGTGTGTGTGTGTGTGTGTGTGTGTGGTGTGTGTGTGTGTGTGTGTGTGTGTGTGTGTGTGTGTGTGTGTGTGTGTGTGTGTGTGTGTGTGTGTGTGTGTGTGTGTACACACATACAATTCAGTTTCTCTGTGAGTGTCTCAGTTTTAATGTGTGTTATATGTATGACAGACAGAGGTCTTGTAACTGTGCAGCCTTGTCCCTCAATATGCAATATACAACCCTTGACTGTATCAGCTGTGTGACCGAGAATGGATGCGTCACTATGCATATATTTTATTGTTTACGAATTAATCAATCCTTAAATAAAAATGTGCTGGTCAACAAGGAACTATTTCTTGTCCCAGCCCTTCTGAAAGATAAAACCTTTCATTGTTTCGGTGATAGATGTTTGATCGGTAAATTGTGCAAATTGTGCGGTAAATTGTGCACAATGTGCAATAAATATTAAAATGATGTACTTTATGCTACGTTGTACTTGGGTGGGGGGGGGTTCTTCATTGATACTGATCTTTGTCTAGACTCTGAGACAGACAGGCAGGCAGGCGCGCCGACAGACAGGCGCACAGACAGATACAGACAGACAGACAGACAGACAGATACAGACAGACAGACAGACAGACAGACAGACAGACAGACAGACAGACAGACAGATACAGACAGACCACCTAGACCACTTAGCCAATTAGCTTATAAACTTTACAGTACGCTTTAGCATACTATAAAGCCGTGGTTTTTAACCAGTGGTCCGGGGTCAAGAGTAAGACCACTAGTTAAGGACTAGTGGTCCTTAACCAGTGGAATCCTCTCAAGGACCAGTGGTCCTTGAGTGGTCCTTGGGAGGATTCCAGGTGATCCTCAGCAAAATGATGGAAAGTTGGTTAACCAGATGCAACACTTAGAGAGCGTAAAAATGAATGGCTTCATGTTTGCGCTCTCAAAGAGTTAACGTATTCATCATCTGAGAATCATATAGAGAATGTAGATTAATGGACATTTTGATGTATGTTTTGCCTGTTTTGTTTCCGAAATCCAGCCTGGAATAGTGGACAAAAACAAACAAAATCTTTAGTTTTGGGTCCCTGGGGCTAAAATGTCATCAAATGGTGGTCCGTGGCTCAAATGCTGAGTAATACATGGGCCCTGGTATAAAAATGGTTGAAAAGTACTGCTATAAAGCATGATAGTCACCATATAACAGCCAGTCTCACTGAACTTGAAAGCGATAATAAAGACTTGTTTGGGGGACTAACTGCAGAGCAAATATCCAAAACATCCAGCTCTAATAATAAATAGTTGTAAGACAAGCAGTAAAAGAAGCTGAAGCATCAAAGAAGTTCTTCTAACAGAGGCTGTGCAAGAGGAAAACACTACTGCGTTTCTTTTCTGCCTGACCTTATCAGTAAAACAGCATTGTCCATTTAGTCAGGGGTCTCTGTTCTACCACAAAGAGCCCTTCAGACAAAGTTCTCAGGCCAAACACTTTGCCTCTTAAGGGCCTGTCAGTCCTGTGATGCATGACATTTGTGTAACATTACTGGAGTGACGGCTTGGGGCAGTGTTGCCAACTTGGTGCATTTGTCGCTATATTTATTTTTTATTTTTTTGTGTGTGTGTGTGTGTTTTTTCAGACCCCCTAGCGCCAAAAATTGGTGCTAAAAACATAGCAAAAAAAAAGCTGTGAGTTGGGACGAAATTGATTGACAGGCGCCAGAGATGAAACCCTCATTTTTCACCATTTTCCCTCCTATGACAGTGGTCCCCAGGCAGACAGTTGGTTAACCAGATGTAACTCTTTGAGAGTGTAAAAATGTTCATTCATCATTCAGTCATTCAACAGCTAGAGAATGTAGAAGATTAATGGTCATTTTGATCTTTGTGTGTGTGTGTGTGTGTGTGTGTGTGTGTGTGTGTGTGTGTGTGTGTGTGTGTGTGTGTGTGTGTGTGTGTGTGTGTGTGTGTGTGTGTGTGTATTCCCTTCCAGGCAAGCATCGAGTACTAGTGCATTTTCTATTTTGGCAGTTGGCAACACTGACCTGGGGTCAAAGTGATCACAGTGGAAGAAAGACAGTGGGCAGAGGCCTCTGGACAAGTCTTGAACTTCAGCCGGCAAGAAGAAAGCCTCAGGTCAAATAACCATTAGATATGCATCTCTGGCCCTTTCTTGACCATAAAGTATTTGAAAGGGACGCAAAATAGTTGCTTAATATCCCCCCTTCATATGTGAGCAGATGTATAATGGCTCTTATAGGGACCATAATGAGTGTAATATCTGTGTATTAGATATCGACTTTCATCTTGTAATTCCTGTTTCACCCACAGATTCACAGGTGTAATGTGAAAATCAAAGTTTATGTGACATGGCAGGATAGTGATTGGGATCAAAGAAAAAGATCAGATAATATAGGAATTAACTTAGATATTTCATTTCTAGTTCATTTTTCCTTGAATGTCAGTGAAAAGATTACAATCACAGGTCACACATTACAATTACAAGACAATGTACTGTATGTTTATTCTGGCCTGGGAAGTTAAGGCATTACTAAGTCAATACAATGAAACAATGAAAACAAGTGCTGTTTTTAAATAAGTTTTAACCCTTCAATGGTTTTGGTATTTGAATTAAAATAAGTGATTTTTCAGTGATAACTGAAAAATAACTCATTTTAAACAAGCAAACAACTCAGAATGTAGGCACAGTCAAGTGTGCTTACTATTAATTCAGATGAATTGTTTTTTTCTTTATATTGTATTTTTACCACAAGCCAACACGAACATGGAAACCTCATCACCGCGGGAGCAAAAGGTTATGGGAGGAGTCCTTCCTCTCTGCATATCTGGTCCTGATTACCGGTAAAAGGGTCATCATCATCCTGACATCCCTTTGTGTCTGCAGTATTGACGGAAAACATGTTTATTTCCCCAGGTCAGGTCAGAGCGTCAGGCCACTGGAGACCAACCAGCACCGGACAGTAGCTGCTGGCCAGCCAAGGAAAGCAAGTACAGCACATTTACTCTAGCACTGTACTTAAGTGTAATGTTTGGAGGTACTTTTAGTTTACTTTGGTATTAGAATTTTCTATAACATCTCAGAATGATGATACAAATATTAAACAAAACGTTGGTTTTCAAAATAAAACAGTGGTTTTCAACCTTTTTCATACCAGGGCGCACGTTATTTATTCAGAAATTGAGTCACCACTCAATCACCACTGGTGGTCCCCGGACCACTGGTTGAAAACCACTGCTAATAGTATATATTACATAACATCTCAGAATCATGACACAAATATAAAATATACAAAAGATATTCATTAAAAGAACGTATTTTCTACTATTTCTACTAGGGATTTCTACTATACAAGCTTGTCGATGACTAGTCAAACACATTTGAATGGTTTTCCTTTGGTGCTTTAAGTACATAATAGATGCAAATATAACTCAAGTCAAATGTTGAATCTTGTGGACAGGTATGGCTACTTTCACTAGAAGGAATCAGAGTACTTCATTCCCTACAGGTCCTCCTCCCCATGTAGAGTGACTAGATCCAATCTGTTCATTTGAGGAACAGAAATACTTCATTTGTGGGACTAGTGGGGAAACGTTATGGGACGAAACAGGATTATCAAATTATTAACATCTTGGTGTCATAGGCCTATTCAAAAAATAATTCAGGATTTAATTTCAAATATAGCAAAATAGCTGATTTACAAGTTCAAAATGCATTGCAGCGTGAAACGTTTTGAGCTTGTAGATTAACTATTTTGATACATATGACAGTACATGCGATGTGGCCCCTCTGGAGTGATTGTGGAAATACTTCTCAGCTTATTTTAACATACCTAAAGGGGAATTCTACTGATTTTCTAGATTTTAATAGGTCATTATTAATATACCTTAGACATGTTGTGTGGCCATGATAATGATGATGGTGAAACTTGATGATGATTTTACTTTTAGGACCTTTTTTTCCTGAAAGCGTACAAATGGAAGGAAATTTTCAAAAATGGGTGGAATTCCCCTTTAAAGCACATCTAGCAGGAAAAGAGATGACATAAAGCCATATATGAGGGCATTTGAACAACTGATGCCTGACAGTCACAATGTGGGACAGGGTCTCAATTTCAAAGTCTTGGAAATGAGGGACTGTCCCACGCAAAGAGGGACATCTGGTCACCCTATCGATATGGACATGGTCCAACATCCATGTAGCGAACTCACAGAGACATTGTGAGCATGGTCACATCTCCAGGAAGACTCCTTATTGTGTGTCTGCTTTTGTAGTCTGCATGAGTACTCCTCTCACATTCCTCACCCTTAGTGTCAACATGGTCATTTTCCCTCAGATGTCACTACTGTTTACAATAGACAATTGTTAGAGCAATTTAAAAAAATGAAAGAAGAAAATAAGAAGATGAATTGTGTGTTGATTCCTAATCCTGTTTATGTGTGCATTCTGTTCTGTGGTGCTGCTGTTTTGATATATTTTTAGCATTTGGGATACGTCAAGTTTACTGTGCACTGTTATGATTATTTCTAGGCCGGACCCAAGAAGGCAACATTAAAGATATCTGTTTAGAGAGGATATAACTCTGCTTAGGATAGATATATTTAACATCTGGGGGTTTATCTTTGAATGTTTTGGGAATGAGGAATATAACGTTATAGCCAGCAGCATCCGCTTGTCTGTATTTAGTCATGGCCTGGAAAAGTACAAAACAATTGATACAATTAAGGTCAGAGGTAGTATCATAAAAATACTGGAAGCGTGATGTTTGTGAATGTGAGCTGGAGACTCTGCAAAGCATGTGCGGGAGTACTGTGGTACAGTCTATACAGTACCCTAATTTGCCCTTGTGTTGCTTTTGGCCTTTGGCAGTGAGTTAAAGCCTATTCACAGTCCAGGTTTAGGTGATAAGGTGAGCACCGGATGAGCGGTGAGTCACTACCACCGTTGCATGGCGTCATACGTTTTCGGTGGTCACCTTTTATCAACAAATACTGGGGTATGCCTTTATGAATAGTAATAGCATAGTCTTTTAAGTATTGACAAATTAAATATCCTTTGTCAACCTTTTCTTTCTACTGGTGGCTCAGGGGTAGAGTCACTGGTTAGTAACCGCAAGGTTACTACCAAGGCAAGACTTAACCACTAATTGCTCTAGTTGTGCCTTGCATGGTTTCCACCGTCATAAGTGTATGAATGTGTGTGTCAATGGATGAATGTGATGCACAATCTATGTAAAGCGCCTTTGATGAAGGCGCTTTACCACAATTTCTATAACAAAAAATAAAAATAAAATAATATTAAAGTATAAACAAGTCTGTGAAGCCTGGCTGCAATGCATGTTGACGCATACTGCTAGCGTTCATGTGTGAGTAAAAGTCTCATAGCTACAAAACAGTGATGTATTTTAAAGATGTCCCTGGACAGTGTCCCTGCAGATCACAGTGTGTCTGTGTGTTGGCGGGGAGTGGAATAACAGGACACATAGTGAGTAGGATGTGCATGAGCCACCCAACTCTGACCTCCATCTGCACAGCTTCCTGTCCAAGCTCCCTGGGTGGGACTGTGAAAAACCACCAACACACATTAGCACAGGGATGGAAGTACAGTACATTTACTCAGAATACTCACTTATAATATTGACATACTATTACTTCATTTACTTTTGCTTTTACTCACTACATCTCAGGAATTTTAAAGGAGAATTCCACACCAAAAGGCAGTTGATGTATTTGCAAAAAAGTTGTCCAGTTGTCTCAGGTTTCCATGGTGACACTCCTTTGCAGCGTAACTCTCGTCCACGCCAAGAACTGCATTTTGCCGTCGGAGGACGGGCTCCGATGGTCGCAAACACAGAGCCATTCATCGTATCAGTGACGTTGTACATCGCACGTCAGAGGGATTTTAAATTGGCTATTATGTGCCATGCACCTGGACCATTAGGCCAGCGGGAGCCCCTAGATTGACTGTTTTAAATATGTAAACTTGTGAAATGTGACATTCTGCATAACGAGTACTTTCTACTTTTGGTACTAAAAGTCTAAGTACATGTTGATAGTTGATACCAATACTTTTTTGTACTTAATTTACTCAAGTCAACATGTACATTTTTCCACCAAGTAGGCCTACTTTTTCCACTAGTGAAATCCACACATGATCTGCTGTCACGTGCTATATTCCCCAATCATTTCTCCAATTATTCACGGCATGCGCCTTCTCGCTGGCTGTAACATTTCTCAGGATGCTGGTGGATTTGGGGACTTCATGGCGTGATAATATCATCAGTCCGGTTGTTGTAGTAAAGGATTTGTTGCAGTTGGGTTGTTGCCACCACAGATTTTAATCTGATATTATAGAGCGCAGGAAATGAAAAATAAGCTCCAGAAACACATCAAATGAGTGGAAATAGTTAATAAATCCACTCTGTTGGTAATATAGTAAAATATTGTTATAGTTGCTTCCCTAAAATATCACAGCTTGGGGATCATTGCTGCACTTTGCCCCTGTAATTTAAACAAGATGATTTTAACACTGAGATGTTTTGGGAAACCACGCAACTGCCAGTTTGTGTTTTTATTCGCTCTGATCCATGCAGTTATCACTATCTCTGTAACTATAACAGGAACAGCTTATGCAGCTCTTATAGAAAATACATTTAATTTGTTGGATGAGGATTTATTTATCTTATTGTGGCATTAATTTGCAAAGATTTGAGTGGGACAAGGGGCCTTATAAAGATTAATTTTACAGTATAAACACAGAGAAAGCTTAGTGAGGACAATGGATTACCAACTTGGACAATCCTCCATGTTCATTTAACACTGCCTGTGTAGGTCAATCTGATTAGAGTTTTCCCATCATTTATTCCATCATTTGCCAGTTAGAGTGAGTTTAATCTTTATTAGTGCAGGGATCTCGCCACATCTATTCCTCCCATATTAGCCAATCCCCTCAGGAAAGGGGTGGTCACGGTCAATGGTACAAACAGGGGAAGTTTACTCTTCAGCTCAACAGATCAATGTTTATGCTGGGGCCACCTCAAAGGGACATACACCACAGGGGGAGTGATTTTATTTTTCTTAATATTTCACATTGTGTTCACGTTGCCTTACAACAAAATCTAAAATGTGAGATCAACTGTATTAGTAGGGGTGCATATGTTGGTTAGAAATACGAACAGTTCGACCGGCATTTCAATAACAACCCATAACCTGTGGATGGTTGAAACTCACGTGTGGCTTTCTTTGAGGTTAGTTATTGGCTTGGGTAGGATTTTAGGGGTGTTCCACTGTTAGTACGCCATAGGCTGCTCTTGTCTTGTGTAGACCAGTCTGCCTTCTTTGGACTCTGTGACCCAGGGTCAGACTGGCTATAGGGAGTACTGGGAGCTCTCCCGTTGGGCCACGACCATATAAACCCTGTTCTATCTTGGATCCTTTAGCCAGCATCATTCTTGTGAGAGGGTTGTGTAAGTGTCTCTTGGTTTGTATCATTTATGTCGTGTAAAAATGGTGGTATTATGTTTTGTTTGTGTGTGTGTGTGTGTGTGTGTGTGTGTGTGTGTGTGTGTGTGTGTGTGTGTGTGTGTGTGTGTGTGTGTGTGTGTGTGTGTGTGTGTGTGTGTGTGTGTGTGTTGACAGAGCGGGGCTATCTGCACAAGGGTTGTGGTGGGCCGATCTGGGCCAAATTTGTGCAAAAATGTGCCGGTCTGGTCCAAATTCACTCAAAAAATGACCGGGCTGAATTTTTGTCCCAGTCCAGCCCTGCTGTGACCATTACATGTATTCCCACTACTTTGTGTGCTTTCCTTGTAGATTAGTGCCGCTGAGCATGCATGGAGCCATCGTCACTCTCCTCTGGAATGACCGCTGCATCGTCCCAAGAGAATGGTCCGTGTGCTGGTATGGAAAATATATGGTGGTTTAAAGGGAAAGGTGAATCGCATGGGAAAGGTATACATGTCTACTGTTCATTCAGGAAGCATGCACTGCCAGAGTGTTGATAACAGGATGGATGGTTGCCTCCAACCAGGTTTCCTATACCTATGCTCAGCATTTCTGCTGGTGGAAATCAGCAGCAACACTGTCCTTTCACCTGACTGTTGCATTTTAGCTTATTTAACTGATTCTGACTTTGTCTTTCACAGTGGTGTTGACAAGCCTGGCATGTAACATTTCCCAATTAGAGGAGGCAGGTGAAAATGGTATTTTCAGTTACATGACTTTTATTATGCAAGTAAGCATCAATAGCAACATCAGTTGTTGTTGAAGTTGCAACAGGCATGCCATGCGGCATGTTTTGAATGATGAAATAGTGTTGGTTTAATGGTGCCACAACTGTAGTTAGTAACAGTAGTACTGTTTTTTATCTGAAATATCCTTGAAATTTGGGTTGTTCTGCATTCCATCATGTTTGGTGGGGTAGTCTGGGCATTTAGGTGGGCATTGCCCCCCCATGCCCATGCCTAGATCCGGCCCTGGGTGTTGACCTGACAGCAATACTAAAATGAAATTGTAGACCTACTACTGTGTGCAAATTCACTAGCACAATCGCAGTCTCAAATGTTTAAGCATGTCAAAGGCTAAATAGGAAAGTACCAGAGTTTTACATCTTCGGAGAGGCAACATTTCCTTGCTTTTACTTTGAACTGAGGTGGTCTTCGAGATGAAATCCATCTTAAAGATAAGGTGATTTACTGTTTGTTTTAGTTAAGCGGGGAACATTAAGAGTTTGTTTGCTCTCCCGTGAATGTTTGGGATTTGTCCTTATCTTTATTACGTCTCGCACACTGCAGTGAAAGACTCTTCTGGGTCCCAGTCACACAATGGGACAAGGTTATCTGTGGTGTCCATGGATGGAGTCGTTTCCCTGCCACTTTGTCCCTTTGCCTATCATGATTGTCCCTGACCAGACATGCAATACTACAATACAGTGGTTTTCAACCTTTTTGATATCAGGGCCGACTATTTATTCAGAATTTGAGCCCCGGGCCGCTATTTGATGACATTTTAGCCCCACAGACCCCAAAACAAAAGATTTATTTTGCTTTTGTCCACAATTCCGGGCTGGATTTGGAAACTAAATGGTCAAACATACAGATCTAAATATATAGGTATAACCAACCATTAATCTTCTAATCTTCTCTAGTTGTGTAGACTTGGGCTAATTCAGATGATGAATATTTTAACTCTTGAGAGTGTAAACATTTTTACACTCTCAAAGTTACTCCTGGTTAACCAACTTTCCATCATTTAGCTGGGGACCACCTGGAACCCTCTAAAGGACCACTGCTGGTCCCCGGACCACCTCTGCTATAATACTTCTTCTGTAATACTACGTTGTACTACTACTACTACTGCTGCTGCGAATAATAATAGTAATAACTTGGATCTATATAGTGACTCTAAAAAGCAAAAAACACAACAAAACATAAGAGTGCTTTAGAATTACAAAAATAAACAAGCTATTTGCCAAAAGCCAGAAGGGTCTCTTCAGTGCAGACTGTATAGAGTCTAATGTTTGTGTCTGGTGGTTCTCCATGGGGAGAGAGTTCCAGAGGGCAAGAGGAGACTCTATTTCCAAGGGTCCGCTTATTGATGTGATGGATAACCCTTCATTCTCAATCAAGGGGCCAAACACTAGACTCGGCTATGCAGTATCTTTAGGGCTACTGAGTTCAAGGGACCCATGTGGAAGATTTATCACACTTTCCTGGTGGTCTTCATGTCTGTAATATGTGGTTTTAGATATTTTTGATTTCAGCAACAAGCCCAGTGTCTCTGATGTCGACACAGTGCACCAAACTATTATGAGAATTGTAGGCAAGGAAGTAGTGATGTCATCAGAGACATTGGGCTCACTGCTAAAATCTAAAATATCTCAAACCACATATTACATGCATAAAGATCCCCTGGAAAGTGTTCCAAATCTTCTAAATGCCATTAACATACTTTGTTGTTGTTTTGGGAAAAATGGGAAAAGTCCCTTTAAAGTTCTGTATGAGAAGTTAGTAGAAATCCAATTGTACGTCTGCTATTCTTGGTGTGCAACATACCATCTTGCCACAGTATATTACGGTAATCACTCTTTAGTCTAATTTGGACATGGGTTGACACAGTGAGGATTCTCAGTCTCACTCTAGTTGCAGTGTCCTTGACTTGCACAGTACACAGCACTAAATAATGGTTGCATCCTCAAAGTATTTAATTTAACAACATGGCAGAGGAATCCAGCGGGATAAAGTAATAATAGTCCAATTAAAGTGTTGCAGCAGTGAGAACTAGGACACTGTGACAGTATCATATTCAAATGGTGGGAACCGAGGTCACGTGTGAGAGCTTAGTGGATGTTGTTTTTCTCATTAGACCAGTAGTACTCAGTTAATTAGCAATCGTTGTTGCTGTTTTTAAACACACTTGGACAGTTATTAGCAGTGTTTACAGACAGGCAACTTTACTGCTTGGAATAAGAAGCAGCTGTAGAAAGAGACTCTTACCAGTGCAGCATCTCTCTACCTTTTCTTTTCTAAAATAAAGAAACTGCATTATTACTAAGGTTCACTGAGATCATATCTCTCCCCTTTTATCTGATGAACATGTTCAATACACAAAAGGAACAAAAGGCAAGCAACATCATTATCTGCAATCACGCAATAACATGAAAAACAATATATTTCAATCAAAGAAAGAGAGAAAAAAGAACCCGAGAGTTCTCCATGGCTGACCTAAAATACCAGAAGCACAGTAGCTGTCTTGTGTGCTGTGATATGAAACGAGATACGTCAATTGAGGCAAGATGGCGAGATTGATTACTACGAGTTTCCCATGGCCCCGTGCCTCTCCAGGGAGAGAGTCGCTGCACCGCGGCACTGCGTGGGTCTCTCAACTGTCATTATTGCCAATGCAAGCCACAATAGGTCAGGGAGATGAGATAACATTGTCAGTGGCGAAGCAGCAGGTGAGAGGCTCAACAGGGCGTGATTAGGTATCCGGGTCCCAGGGTGTAGCGTTGCCTCTGGGCCCTCAGGGGCTCTGCCCCGCCATCTGCCAGGGAGAATTCCTCCTCCTGCTGCTGCTGCAGGGGAAATAAAGCTCACTGTTCACTGTAGCTGTGGGGATATATAGCTCACTGTTCACTGTAGCTGTGGGGATATATAGCTCACTGTTCACCGTAGCTGTGGGGATATACAGCTCACTGTTCCCTGTAGCTGTGGGGATATAGCTCACTGTAGTGTTCACTATAGCTGTAGGGATATATAGCTCACTGTTCACCGTAGCTGTGGGGATATAGCTCACTGTTCACCGTAGCTGTGGGGATATAGCTCACTGTTCACTGTAGCTGTGGGGATATACAGCTCACTGTTCACTGTAGCTGTGGGGATATAAAGCTCACTGTTCACCATAGCTGTGGGGATATATACTGTACATGTAGCTCACTGTTCACCTTAGATGTAGGGATATACAGCTCACTGTTCACTGTAGCTGTGGGGCATCACTTTGACTTTCTCAAGTTACCTTTACAGGACAAATTGTTTACAAGTATTAAATTATATGATATGATGCTTAGGTCAGGCTGTAGGAAGCGTGCCCTGTACTGAGATTACAGATATTTGTATTCACATATGGACGTAAACACGTTTTCACAATGACAGCTGCCATTCATTTTTAAAAACCAAAAATGTGTACAGGTTGCTGAATAATAAAACAGCCAGTGTGCGGACTCTTTCTACATAGTTTTAAAAAATCACTATGCTGTGAATTATGAGCTATAGTCTTAATTCGTTCAAATTTCCAATTTGTCTTTTGCGCAGGAATAACATTTCACACAACGAGAGCTCAGCTGCATCGTGAATTTTATGCAGGCAAAAGGCAGCTGGCATGGAATTGACCATGACGAGTGAAAATAGCTTCTGCATGTCATCTCGTAGTTAGATATGTGGTGCGCAGATGATTATGGCAAGTTTTCATCTTTTAGATTTCATTTAAGTCCAGACAGCGCCGCCCGCCAGCACATCAGTCACACGGCAGTGCACCCCAGGGAAGCTGTCATCATGATAGCCATGCTGGATGGTTCACACATGAGCTAGGAGAGAAGACACCCGGTACTGTTGACCTCCCCTTTCATCTCACATCATGGTATTATAACGGCACATATACACCGTCCACCACTTGCCAAACATCACTCTGTCTGACAGGCGTACAGTATAGTATACAGTACAGAGTGCATGTCTGGACAGGAGAATATTAAATTAGGACCACGCTGCCGTGTCTCCTTTAAAGCTATGAGCATGTGCTACTACTATAGCAGTGGTTTTCAACCGGTGGCCCGGGGACCACCAGTGGTCCCTGAGAGGGTTCAAGGTGGTCCGCAGGTAAATGATGGAAAGTTGGTTAACCAGGTGTAACTCTTTGAGAGCGTAAACATGAAACCAAATGGACCCGCAAGGGTCCATTTGGTTTCATGTTTACGCTCTCAAGAGTTAAAATATTCATCATGTGAATTGGCTCAAGTCTACACAACTAGAAAATGTCATTTTGATCTGTATGCTTGACTGTTTTGTCGCATATCCAGCCTCAAATTCTGAATAAATACCCGGCCCGGGTCCTACTAATTGCCCCAAAGTACCCAAAAGTACCCAAAAGCATAACCAAAAGTACAAAGAATTACCCGAAACAACCCAAAAGTATCACAAACTACCCAAAAGCACCCCGAAGTACCCCAAAGCATACCCAAAAGTACACAAAAGCACCCCAAAGTACCCAAAAGCATACCCAAAAAGCACCCAAAACTACTCAAAAGCACCGAATCAAGGGAAACGCACCCATTCAAGGGAAATCTGGCTACAGACTGAGTAGAAAAAAGGTGGTATTTTATCATGTACATTATTGAGGACCTATTATATGAAGATACATCGCAAAGTGATTAAGTGGTCCTTTAAGTAATGAGTAGAAGTGGCTAGCCCAGGCCAAAATGCACCCAGGGACTTGAAGCAGGTACAATAGTATCAAACAAAAATATCAAGGGATGCTTTTGGGTAGTTTTGGGTAGTTTGGGATACAGTATACTTTTGGGTAGTTTTGGGTACTTTTGGGTTGTTTTGGGTACTTTTGGGTATGCTTTTGGGTACTTTTGGGCAATTAGTTGGACCCAGTTAAAAGTGTTGAAAAACACTGTACTACAGCACTGTTGCCCAAAGAGCGGTTCAGAACCCATTTGTGGGTCCTGAAAAGATTTGAAAAGATTTGTGTGTGTGTGTGGGGGGGGGGGGGGGGGGGGGGGGGGTGCGCTTATTGGTAAGACACAAATGAAGAATAACAGGAAACAGGGAGAAAGAGAGGGAGGCTGTCATGAACAGGACTCAAACACATGTCAGACCAAAGCCTATATGTGGACCCCTTGGCCAGCAGGAGCCCCGATCATAGAACATTTTCAGTAAAAATCTGGATTTTTTTCGACGACCTCACGTTCAGGCTAATAGCAGCAAGCCAGTCTACAATTTTAGGCCTGACCTAAGTTTTCTGAAAAACTTCAAATATTTATATAGCAGCATCGAAACAAATGAATGTTTGAATACTGTATACTGTACAGAATCCAAAAATGGATGGCCTGAATGGGTTAAAATGGACAGGTATCAGTCAAAGGTAGACATCGAAGAGGAAGGACGGGTGGGGAAGGATCAACATATGGAAGGAAGGCCAGCTAGAGCAGGTCAGCTCCATATATGGAGATTTATGGCTTTGAGGTAAGATATAGAGTTTATGATCCAGTGTTGCGATCTGCATATATGGAGACCGCAATAGATATGGTGGCTTGCCATGCCCATATATGCACATCTGTCATCTACCATATACTGTATGTCTGCAATACATTTCTTAGGCAATCCATATACACTCTCAGAATTATAGACTGTGGTTCCACCCAGATTAAATGGTGGTCCAGGCACGGCCTGGCCTATTAACTGGAGGTCCTTGCAAAAACAAAACAAAATGTTGACAGACACTGGATAAATTATGTGTGCAGTCAGTGGTAGCCACATATGGTATATCACTTAAAATCAGTTAAGCGTCATGCTGCTATTGTTGGTACCAGATACTGATAACCATGACCAGTACCTCTGACCCCACAGTCGTAGATCTTGGCATGCTAGTTATTGCACCATATCGACTTCTTTCGCAGAATTACACCCCCACTGTCACAGTACATGATGAAATCCTACCACACATTTAATACATGGGCATGCAGCGCTTGTGTAATGAACTTCGCCATTTTGTTTATTTTAGAATGCACAGTAAGAATGTGTTCACTTACCCCACCAGGCAATAAATGGACACATTAACACATACTCATGTTACTGCATGTGTATGTACACTGTACGTAGTAGGCCTGTACTCTACTGTATAGTACAGTATGTTACAATTAGAATTTGTCCAACCCCAAGTTCTTGATTTCATCCCATGGTCTTGTTTACATTTGAATGGCAGATGGGATGACTTGTCCAGATGTGGAGAGTGACCCAGATCTGACCCACACTGAAGCCCACCATGTTCCTCTGGGTCAGCCCAGACGTGTGCTGCACTGGACAGTGATGGGTTCAATAGTGGACTGTCTGTAGCAGCAACAGTATGAAGTTATAGCAGTGTCAACGCGATCAACAACATACATCCACTGTGGAAAGTTTCACTTGGTGGCTGATGTAGGCCTATTGTACATATATTACATACTACATATACAGTATTTTATCCTACGAGCATAGGGCTTCTGTGGGTTTGCTAAATATTGAACCAAAAGAAAAGTATTAGTAAGAGCTAGGCCACAGGAACACAGTTTTTTTGTAAATATTTTTGGACATACAAGCAAGGTAATGTAGTCTACATTACATTGTATGTAACATTGCATATGATTAACAATCCTGTGCGTATAATTCAATTTAAAAAAGAATAATATAGTTTTCAAACTGGCAATGCTGAAAAAGCTTGTCTAAAGTAGCCTGGAATCCAGTCTTCCTTTGCCGTTGCAACATTCAACACTTGAATGTCACCGACAACTGAACTTCAACGTAGAAACAGAGGCTGGTTCCAGGCTGAACCTAAAGTGCTGATAGCTACTTGGGTGGACATAATTGTGCGTATGGGGGGAGTAATTAGAGTCTTGCTCATGGATGCCATGGTACATAGCCAGGGCAGGGAATCAAACCAAGACCCTTCTGTTTCCCAGGTTTTCCACCCGAGATCCACTACACCATATGAAGACTTTACACAATAAAGTCTCCGTCAAAATGTTTTTTTTAAAAAGCATATCCTGTGCATAGGGATATATTTTTTAATTGCTATTCCAGCACGAAACCTGAGGCATCTTGTTCAGACAAAGTGGGGTCAGGGGACTGTGGGGGTCTTATCCCAGCCTAGACTCAACTAGATAACACTGTTCCCATCTGTTCAGCTCATCAGGCCTGTTCTCTACGTGGCTGGCTCCTAGCTGTCCCTGCAAAAAAAACAAAAAAAGGGAGGGAAAAGCCTGTTGACAGTCTCCAAAACAGTCCTGAACCCGGGCCTTGCAGTGCACGCAGGGCCATCACCAGAAAAAAACTCCTGCTGGGCTTCCATAAGGTCTTTGTTTTGATAGCAATCATTGCCCTCCCCGGGTTAACCTTCTGAGCTAACATCCCTGCCATTAGATACACAAGTAAGCACGCCTGCAAGCATGCTCCGGGACGCTGGGTAAACATGTTGGGCAAAGCAGCGGAATGCAAAGTGACACGCACTCAATTTATGGGTAGGAAAATGAGCCTGTTCAAAAAGAGTTGAGGGCCAAACTGGCATTCCTATATGCCAGCAAAGAGACCTCCACCCTCTCTCAGCAAGGAGCTATTAAAAGAATATTTCCAGAATCCAAGAATGTGGTGACAATTCAGATGAAAAGATCAAGAGTCCTATTAGTGGTGCTGACATACAAGATATAGTGCATGAAAATTGGAAGATGGGAAAACACTTTTTATGAGTTAATTAAGGCTTTTTTTTTTAACTTTCACACTTGTGGTAGTTTTAGAATAAATGTTTCTTTAGCGCATGTACATAGCCTGTATAGTTTGCGTGTGTGTGTGTGTGGGGGGGGGGGGGGGGGGGGTGTCCGCGCGCGTGTGTGTGTGTGTGTGTGTGTGTGTGTGTGTGTGTGTGTCATTAAGGTGTCTAAAGCAAAGGTGCCTGAAAATGCATGAAGCCCAACTATCTGATCACTTAACACATGGACACCAAACATATTTTTTAAAATCCAGTAATATCAGTAAAATACGCTGTTTGCTTCCCATAAACATTTATCTTCGAGTTCACATATTCAACGGGTAAGGTATCTCAAATTTACTGTAAAAAGTGCTTTTCTGAGTAGCTACCCAAAGACCCTTCACGTGGGTGGTCTGAGAAAGAACATTTAGGCCTAACCAAACTGGAATTACTATAAACAACAAAGATCCTTAACACCAAAGATCCAGCTACAGATGCAAAGGATAAAATATTATGCATTCTCACACACTAGTGCATAATTGTATAGGATTATAAGCTTTGATTCGCTTTGTCAAGTGGAAGCCTAAAGACTACATGCAACCATCAAGTCATTTGTATCACACCACTCAAACACAAGAAAATTACACAATGAATATTATAAATCAGCACGTCATTATAAACATCTGCCCTTTGTCTCCTTTAAATGAATGTAATTACAAAATAAAGAATGTACAAACAATAGTACAATTGTTTTGATGTGCTACTCACGATCATCATCATTGTCTCTATTTAATCAAAAACACTGAAAACATTTCAAATATTTGACAGTGATTGATTTGGGGGGGTCAATAAAAACCTCATTTGGTTACCAAATTCTGTATAATGTATAATTTCAGTAATCCAACACTGCTTATATTAATGGGCTCTCAGAAAAAAATCTTGAAAATGGGTGGAATTCCCCCATAAGCAAAGGACCCACTTCTGGTTGTTATTTTCTCAAATGACATACTTAACTGTTAAAGATGATAGTACAAACCAAACAAGGTTTTCACAACAGCAGCGATGCATTACTCTTTTGTGTGACAGATTCATTTTGCATACTGAGACCTTGTGTGAGGGGTCAAAGCTCTGTGTCCAGACAAACACTCTCTGAGAGGGAGCAATGCATGGTGTGCTCTTGTGGGATCGGGTGTCCAGCTGTGCTGCCTTTTTCTCCCCAGGGTGTCTGATGGTGAGATGGTCTGTTCTTCACTCAACACTCCCCTTCTTTATCACGTCGAAGGACCACTGAACCACTTTTGACCTATATATCTCCATATACCTTGTAATTTGTCCTCACTTACTGTACAGGTGCGTTCATGAATCATGATAAAATAGCACATTTTTTCCTACTCCGTCTATGTCTCACGGGAGGGCTGTGAGCAGTTCTGAAACCTGTCCACCAGTCCACCTGTCCAAACTGCAGAATTTCTATTCCTGAAAAATCTTCAGTGAAAGTGGCAGTGAAAATGGACTGTGTGTGTGTGTGGGTGTGTGTGTGTGTGTGTGTGTGTGTGTGTGTGTGTGTGTGTGTGTGTGTGTGTGTGTGTGTGTGTGTGTGTGTGTGTGTGCGTGCGTGCGTGCGTGTGTGCGTGTGCGTGTGTGTGCGTGCGTGCGTGTGTGTGTGTGCGTGTGTGCGTGTGTGTGTGTGCGTGTGTCTGTGCCTGTGTCTGTGTGTGCCTGTGTGTGTGCGTGCGTTTGTGTGTCCCGCTGCACTCCATATTTGACCATCCTTACTTACCTGCTACACTGACATGTAACTCCATATTTGGCCATGGCATTGGCATGTATGCGACCATACATGACAGATGTCCATGTATGGCCGTGACTGGTGATATCATCACGACATGACACGGCAAGCTGTGTTTGTGGTGTATTTAAATGGTGGACATGCTCTTGGCAATTCTGCTTGGGGTTACAGAGACAATCGAGGCAAGCAAACAATCGATTACAGAGCAATTTATTTTTCCCCAAAACCTTACACCATGGACAACCCGCCACTTTTCACTTGCACCTGCACCCCTCCTGCCACCACCACTGTCAACACCGACCCTGCCCCCAGTGCCAGAGTTACACAGGCCGAGGAATCCTTCGCTGACAAGGAGCCGGTCGTAACGTCGACACCCTCGTCGTCCTCCCCTGTCGGCGAGAGACTCCCTGCTAGTTCCACTTCCCATACAGCATCTCCAACCTCATCTCCAACTTCCAGTGGACTCCTCAGGGACAAAGCCGGAAAAAGACGTTTGCAAGGAGTAGGCTCAGATGGGAATGTTCCACCAAAGAGACAGAGGGCCAACACAGACCTCTCCTCCGCCATACACCTAGGAGATGACAACATGGCTCAGGTGACAAATCTGCCCACCGTCACCCTCATCGAGAGACTCCCTACTAGTCCGGCTTCCCTTCTCCCATCCGATGACACTTCCCGTGCCCCATCTCCAACCTCCAGAGGACTCCTCGGGGACAAAGCCCCCAAAAGACCTTCTGAAGGAATAACTACCGAAGATGTACCTGTCTCCCCAAAGAGACAGAGGACCACTGTTGACACCAGCACCGCCCCCAGTGCCATAGCTACACATGCCAAGGAAGAGAGGAGCAGACCAAATCCAGCCAAAGCCCTGGACCTAGAGGAGGGCAGCTTGCAGGGTAAAGAGCAGAACAGCCCACCCCTTCCTTCTACCGATGTTGGCGTCACAGGACAACCACCCACGGTCGGAAGGGACTCCCTTCAGGATGAAGACGACGATCTGGCCGTCGCCGTCGCCAACTATCTGTCCGCCATCAGAGCCGAATGCACCGCGAAAAGCCAGAGTGGCACAGCGGTGAACATGAACATCACGACCGGTGGTTCCTCTCACACCTCTAAGAACGACATGGCCACCTCCGAGAAGAAAGTGACACCCCAGACGCCGCACCCGTTATCACTGTGGTTGAAGAAAGACAGAAAGAATTCGATTAGGTCTGGCACACAGCCTTCCCCTGAAGAAAAGAATACCTACATGCATGCACGAAACGAAGACCGCCGTAACTGGGGACAGCCGGAAGAATACTCCACGGAATCGGCCTGGCGAGGGGGGTGCTCCTGGGGCAGAGGAGGGCGCTCCTGGGGCAGAGGAGGGCGCTCCTGGGGCAGAGGAGGGCGCTCTTGGGGCAAAGGGCAGCGTGGAAGGGGAAAATGGTAATGATATTTTCACCTTCCACTCCACTATTGGCATTAGGATTAGTCAAAGAGAGAGAGAGGTCAGACAACTCAGGCGAAAGAAGGAGGTAGAACCAGTGGTGAACGGAGGGGGGTCGGGCAGGGACGCAGTCCCAGGAAAAGATTTCATGCCAGGACGCGCAGGGTCTAATAAAATGTTACGTTGAATAACCGGTCACCGCACGGAGAGAAGTCTCCTCTTGTCCCGTTCGCACAGCCAGAGCCACAGAGACAGAGTATAGACAGAGTTACGCAAACTCCGTTCACTTCATGCCATGGGGTCATCCAATGGAGGCTCTTCTACATAGACTTCTATTTAGAATAGCAACAACAAATAGGGACAAGTCCTGAAGCTGAAATAGAAATAAATGCAGTTTGCAATGCAGTTTGCATTATACTTTAGCTATATACTTATTCATTGAATTAACGGAAACTCGCTATAGTAGGCTACAGCATAAACTCAATGCAAATGCAACCAAGACTAATAATAATTATATAGTCACTATATTAAAATTCAATCATGCTGTAATGAAGTAGGTAACCTAATGTAGCAGGTGTAAGGCAGGCCTGTTGTCTTTTATACTCTGCCAAAAAAGCATTTTCCTATGCATTTTAGGGACACTGTGGAGTTTGGACCTCCAAAATTTTTTCGGCCTGAACGCATCACAGGACGACATTTATAGACAAGGCAAGAAATGTTATCCACTTTCACCACTGGGTAGAACATGAGTGAGAATCAGACACGAGTGGACCGTTTTATCAACTTTAGTGTGGGAACGCCTCTTCCCCAATGCTAAGTGCGTTAATTGCGTATAAGGGCTAATGTAACCAAAATCGAGCCCTATGGGTCTGTAGTCAAATAAAACAGGCCCCTGGTGTATTATTGAACGATGATAAGAAATGATAATAAATTAATGCAATGCATTGTTTTACTTTCTCAACTCAATAAATTTACGCTGTCATTGTAGTTCTTAGAAGAGGATGAGAAAGAAGAGTAAACCAAGCTTTAATAATAATGCAACGTCAGGTTTTAATGCAGGCAGTTTTATCTTTGCATTTATCTTCTTATTAAGGGACATTGATTTTGGAAGGAAAATTACTTTTTTGCTGTTTGTCTTCATAAACCAGCCTGTGTTGCAACACAATCCGGCGGCTCAGGACCTCTATGTGTACTGATTTTTATATTTTGGCCCACTGTGTATTTGAGTTATTTAAAGTAACAATAATGCTTTAGTGTTGTCCCACTCATACCCACTCACAGTTAACAGTCTTTGTAGGCTACTGAATTGCTGTGCTTGAATTGTACTGTACTAATTCCAAACTGTTACTAATTCCAAACTGCTAATGAATTTCAATCAATCAATCAATCAATCAATCAATCAATCAATCAACCAACCAACCAACCAACCAACCAACCAACCAAACAAACAAACAAACAAACAAACAAACAAACAAACAAACAAACAAACAAACAAACAAACAAACAAACAAACAAACAAACAAACAAACAAACAAACAAACAAACAAACAAACAATAACCATCCATCCATCCATCCATCCATCCATCCATCCATCCATCCATCCATCCATCCATCCATCCATCTACAAAAGTTCTACAGGCCAAGGCTTTAGATTACCATATGCAGTGGCCTACGTCAAGGGTATAATGGTTATTTGCCTCCCCCTGCTGGTAGCTATAGGTTTAGACACTGGGTGTATTCAAATTATTTAGCAATGGATAGTAGTAGAATGCAACAGCTTTACTTATGTAATGCAAAAAGCAAGATTTGAACCAGTATCACAAATATGAAGACATGTATTGAATTGAATGCATGTATTATTTGATATAAAAACCTTCTAGTACTATTATGGGTACTCTAATTTCCTACTTCACTAGCCTACTTGTCTTTCTACTTCACTACATCTCAGAGAGTGAGACATTTACTCAACTACATTTGTTTTATAGTTACTATTTATATTTTGTTGTATTAATAATAATACAACAAATAATTAACACATGATTATAAACTAAACTTGTAAAACTATCATTAACCACTTCAGCCATCTGCTGCTTTCATAACATGATGGCACTTTATAAGTACATTTTGATACCAATAATACCTTGTGTACTTTTACTAAATTTTGAATTCCAGTCCGGGGACCACTAGTGGTCCCTAGAGGATTCAAGGTGGTCCCCAACTAAATGATGAACAGTTGGTAACCAAATGGACCCTTATAGATCTGTAACTCTTGAGAGTGTTAAAATGATGTTTCATTTTAGGTTCTCTAGAGTTAAATTATATTCACACTTCTGAAGTACTTAATTGTTATTTTGACCAACGTTCTGCCAGTTTATCTCTCCTAAATTGTTGACAAAAATCCTTAGTTTTGGGTCCGAAAGATTAAACTCAAAAGAAAAGGTTGAAAACCCCAGATGATGGTGAATAATAATAATAATAATAATAATAATAATAATAATACAGGTTGAGCATTTTATTCCTTAATATGAAATATTGATAAATTCAGATGAATAGTTCTGGAGCGTCGACGTCACTTCCGGGCCGTTGTGAACTTCCGCGCGTCGCGCGCATGCACAGGCCTCTTTACACCTCGGCAGGCGAAGATGGCGGACGCACAAGTAGGTTGAAGAGAACGGCGTGGCCATAATTTAATCCTTCTTTCTGCCTCTTCCCGTACAGTTAGACTGCAGGATGTCGCTTTTACATAGTTACGTGTTCACTATGTGCAACACGGAGGGGTTTCTAGACACGGCGCTGTTTTCTAAAGCTTTAAAAAAGTATAAATAAAATCACCCCCCTCCCCATAGATGTCCATCCGCCGCCCCGCGTGCAGTCCAGAGATGGAGGAAATTAGCCACAATGCTAAGCTATTGTAGCTACAGTTTGCCACAGCAGTGCAGGTTTTGTGAATTAATTGTTCACTTTCGCTGTCACTTAACGTCAGAACACACCGGGCCCACAAATAAATATCTCATGTGATTTTAGTAATTTGACGTGTTAATGCTTCCACGTCTCTTGTGATTGCTAATGTAAGTACAGTTTATTGATATGGCTAATGTGCCCATGACGATGTAAGTCAACACATGTAGTGGCTATTGATGGTTTAATATTTGTACACTTAATTCTAGTTTGTCTTGATGGCTGAAGTGGAACATTTTACGGAAATGGCAACGACAACGTTTTCACGTGGAGTTCCCTTGCCTGTTGATTTATTATTGTTGCCTTTTACTACATATGAATGCAGTTCGTTTCAAATGTCCACAAACCAATGTAAGACAAACTTTGTCAGTATAGATTTAGGAATTTCCTCCTCAGTGTAACTTTAGGAATCAGGGTAGGAAGGACAGTCTTTATTATCCAACAAAGGCAGGTGAAGTGACAGATGGACATACATGGATTGCTTATAGGTATTCCGGGATTAATTTCATTCAGCAACCATGCAAGGCTTCTCAACTCGACTAATACAACTGCTTTTCACTCCTGCAGTTTGAATGTGAACGTGGTTCTCCTATTCCACAAGGACATGACGAGTACTGCCAAATGGCATCACTGATGCAGAATTGCTCTGTGATCATATAAAGCAATTGACCTAAAAAGTACTCACACACTGTCATTCCACAGACCGAGAGGGCTTACCAGAGGCAGCCCACAATCTTCCAGAACAAAAAGCGTGTTCTGGCAACTGAAGGTGGCAAGGAGGCAAAGGAAAAGCTCCCTCGCTACCATAAGAATGTTGGGCTTGGCTTCAAGACCCCAAGAGAGGTAATGTCAAGATATGAAATGCAGGAATAGCAGTGTTATTTGGTGGTAGATTATCTTATGTAGTTAACAAATGTTGCAAATGATGTTTATCTCACGATGGTCTTCCTAACCTGTCGGGTTATGACGACAATGCCTATTGGCATAGCTGATGCAATCATTTTAAACTTGTATCTTAAATTTACTACTTTTATGTGATGTATAAAGGCTAAAGAAAAATGTCTTCTGTATTTTCACCAGGCTATTGAAGGCACTTATATTGACAAGAAATGCCCCTTCACTGGAAATGTCTCCATCCGTGGACGTATCCTCTCTGGTGAGTCGGTGTGATCAATGTTGGGATTTATAGTCTCTGAATCAACCCTTGTTCCTGCGTGTCTTTAGCTTCTGCAGCTGTATTTAAGTTCTCTTTCTGATGTCTTATCTGTTCACAGGTGTGGTGACCAAAATGAAGATGCAGAGGACCATCGTCATCCGACGTGATTACCTGCACTACATTCGCAAATACAACCGCTTTGAGAAGAGGCACAAGAACATGTCTGTTCACCTGTCACCTGCCTTCAGGTAAAAGACATCTCCTACAGACGTACACTAACTCTTTAATTCCATTTCTTGCAATAAATGAACCTGAAAATTATAGGAGCTTGTTTCCAGAAGTTCAGCAGAAATCATTAACTGTTTGACAGATTTATCATGACTTTGGCGTGATTGACTTATAACCGCAGTCTGCTTATCACTCAAATTCGGTTTATCCTTTAATTTTTTTAATAAGCCAGACTAACCACATGCCACTTCATAAAGTCCTTTACCTGGTGATTGCACCACAATACTCATACAACTCCTCCCACACTTTACAACTTTAATTGATAAAATATAATAATTAAATGTATTTTAAAGGGATTTTCTATAAATGATTTCATTAGTATTGAGCCTAATGGGAACAGGCCTGTCAATCTGCCAGAGTTAAATTGGTTGTGTTGGAATGTCTGTCCAAAATGTGTTCAAGATGACCACCAACCAATCTACAAATTAATTTTCATGCAGACTCATTATTGTATTAATGTAATTTTAGGTAATTGGATGATACTAGCTCAAAATTATATGGAATTCCAGGTCGTCATTGGGGATAGCCAGTGAAGCAATATGTAACTTGTCTCCTAACTGCTCGTTTTCCAGCAAATACTTATTTCATTGTACCTGCTTGGTTTTGCTGCAAATGATGTATTTCTCACGATGGTCTTCCAAGTCTGCGAGACTTTGACGACACTGCCTAACTTGTTCTGTACATAGGTGAACAGTTTGGATGAAATTTCCATATGGAAGGTCTAACATTGTGTTGCCTGCTCTGCTTGTCCCGCTACAGAGACGTCACTGTTGGAGACATCGTTACCGTCGGAGAGTGCCGCCCCCTCAGCAAGACGGTGCGGTTCAACGTGCTGAAAGTAACAAAGGCAGCTGGAGCCAAGAAGCAATTCCAGAAGTTCTAAAATGTTCCTTTTAGCTGACCTTTGTCAAAATAAAAAAATGTTCTGTACATGTTGTAGTCCATGTCAGTCTTTGATTAGCTCGGCAGCATATCAAATTATGTGGTTATTGCACTTGTCAGTTTTATATCAACATTATCAACACGGATGTATTTGATTACTAGCTGTACAATTAACACAATTTTAAACATGACCTGCCTGAAGAAGGTCAAAACATTGCTCCTCCTGACTCATAAAATACATGCTCTTGAACTACTTAGTGGTGGTGTGCTGGTCTCCAATGATGACCTGAAATCCTAACCAAAGTGCAAATATTGCACGCCAGCATCACATAGAGCAACCAATTTGTAACACTGATTTGGAGATGTAGCTAGTTGCAATTTTAATTGAGTGTAAAACTTACTTGCTTATGCATTAATGGATTTCACATTGTGGCATTTGCAACCCTGTAAATTTACTGGGGGTTGACCCAATTGTGGAACCAATCGCATCCTGTAGTTAAGACATTTTTTTTTTCCCCCCTTTCATTCACAAAGATGACTTGTCATGCTTTGTATTGTACCTGGGTGACAAGCTAAGGCCCTTTTCCGTTTAAATGTTGCTCTTAAAAGGTATCTATGCTTAAATGCCTACTTTATGGCAGTGGTTACTTATCAACATTTATAATTCAAGGACAACTGCTTCCATTTATGATTTCTAAGCTATCAGACTGGTAAACCAAGTTCACCTCAGGCCTCTAGATTTAGTGAAATGTGTGTGTGTGTGTGTGTGTGTATATATATATATATATATATATATATATATATATATATATATATATATAATTAAACTAAAGTATTCAAGTCAATACATATAATGTCCCATTTCAAGTTTTCAAAAATGTATACAGATCTTTTGAAACGTACAAAGTAATCTGTTTAAACCATTTATTTCAAATACATTTACAGTATACATGTCATGAGAGAAAAATGAGTGAGATGAGATGAGATGAGATGTGTAGATGTCGTAATTAAAGTACTGGCAATTCGTAATACTCAAGTACTATACCTTTATGTACTGTCATTGTTGAAATGTATGTATACATTTCAACAATGACATCATCTGATTCCCAGAGCCTTTAGAGTATAGACAGTCACGTAAACTCCGTTATCTTCATATGGCCAGTCCAATGGCGGCTCTTCTACATAGACTTCTATTGCGAATGGGGACAACAGATAGGGACAAGTCCTGGACCGGAAGCATGCAAAGGTCTGCCCCCGCAATGTCGCAACTCTTCTTACTAGATGGCTGAATATCTCCATTCCTTTAAACAAACATTGTGTCACGTGACTTTGCGGAAGCGGGCTCCCATACACACACAAGCAGTTCAAGATGGCATCATCAGCGGGAGGAGATGATTCAGGTGACTGCACGGAGCTTCTTATATCCATACACTTTAAATGTACACACCGTTACGGAGACACTGACGTGAACGACGACATTTAACATATAAGCCAATTGTCATTAGAAGTGGTGTCGTGTTTTTGAGGTTACGTCTGGTTAAATATCACTGTCATTAGCCTAACCGGCTAGGCTAGCTTATTAAATGGCTATAGAAAGGACAACTGTTTACATCATCGAGCTCTGTGTTAAAGTTAGATTGACAGATGGCGCGTCTGACTCAGAACCAAACAGACGACAACAACACTAATGACTCATGGTGTTCGTGTTATTGTTAGAAGTTTTGTTCATCTACTTGATGTCTGTCTAATATCTAGCTTGTTAGAATAGCCAAGCCATGCGGCTAGCCTTAAAGGGAAATTCCACCCCTTTTCAACATTTTGCTATGCATTATACTATAACTTTAGAGGTGTTGTGTGGACATGATGGTAAAAAAGTTTCCCCCGTTCGGTGTTTCCTAGGAATGGAGGTCTGAAAAAAATCATTAACATGGTGAAACACACCTTGATGACGTCATCACGCGGTGTTTCACCATGTTTGGTGATTTCTCTGAAAGGACCCTTTTTCTTTGTTGAAAATGGGTGGAATTCCCCTTTAAAAGCTAAGGAGGTTTTCACACTTTCCACACAGTGATCTGAACTCAAATCAGATTTTTTACTCACTAAACATTATTTGTTCCCCCCAGGCAATGCTAATGGAGATCAGGTGCTCGAACTGGGAACGGTACTACTAAAGAAGTAAGTTCATATCATCATTCAGAAAGATCTTAAATGTACCAAAAGAAAGGGTGGCGAACACGTTGCCAGGCTGGCTCAGAGACAGACAAGAGTACAACAACTTTTAAATGGGCTTGGTCTTTACGGGGTCTTTCCAATACTCAGGAACAGTGTGTCCTACCTGTCAAACTACTTATTTAGAGTGAGAGATGCTCATGGGAGATCTATTGAGCATGCTGGTAATAAGTAGTCTTGGGCGATATTGATTTTTTAATATCGATATTGATAACGTGATTAAAACCGGTATTCTCGATATTACCGAGTCTAGCGGCCAAACCACCGACTGCTGTCCACGAGGGCTCGTGATCTTCTCTGTCCGTCCCCCCTGTCCCCCCTGTCAATCACGACGAGCAGCGCAAACGAGCAGCGCAATCACGACGATAACCATTTCCCCCATTATATGTTAAATTAAACCCTTGTGCATCCACCCTGTGGATATCAAACATCTACATCAAAGGACAACACCACAGCAGACGATCACAGCACACCATGCACAGACAGAGTAGCCAATTGTATTTAAAAATCAACTGAAATCAACTGCCACCGCACCGCAGCAGCGAGCAGACTGCGCACGCATGCACACACACACACACACACACACACACACACACACACACACACACACACACACACACACACACACACACACACACACACACACACACACACGAGGAGGAGGAGACGGCAGCGGGTCCTGCCTTCACCCGCCGAAAAAAACTAAACAGGCCGGACGCAATGATTGACTTTTATTTCACCGAGCAGGCGCCTCTGTCTCACATGGTAGAGAGAGAGAGAGAGAGAGAGAGAGAGAGAGAGAGAGAGAGAGAGAGAGAGAGAGAGAGAGAGAGAGAGAGAGAGAGACGTGCTGCAAGCCTATATTTGTACTTATCTTGTCCAGTGTTCTGTTTCACGTTGTTTGGCCATGCCTAACAGCAGACGCAGGAAAAAGCAAAGATGCAGGGAATCCGTCGCGAGGAAAGAGGAAAACTCCTCTATCAAGTCGATTAGGCTACTAATGAATGTGGAATGCCAGTGCGTGTCTGTTGTCTGTTGCGTGGTGCGCTCTGCGCCCTGCTCTGCCATGTGCTTTGCTTTGAGAACATGCCTGATCATTGCCGAGCGCAGTATGGAACGTTCTCCTCAGATATGCATATTTTGGTATTATTTATTGCTCGATTTCGCGGTCCCACTTACTTTATCTTGCACCTTTCCCTCCCGCAGGCATTTTCATGCCGCCCGCGCTGCAACATTTTGCGTTGGGTCCCGCCGGCGCCGCGGGCTAAAATAATAATAAAAAAAAATCGATCGATTGTCGACATTGGGCCGCGACACGTCACGTTGGTATTCCAAATATGTGTCGATTAACATCCCTAGCACTGGTCCCTGAGAGCATGAGGTCCATTTGGTTTCATTTTGTGATCTCAGGAGTTACAGATCCATAAGGGTCCGTTTGGTTACAAAGGATCCATCATTTAGCTGGATCTAACTAGCGATCCTCAAACAATCAGTGCCGCCATTACAAAAAAAAAAAACAGCAACCAAGGCTTTTTTAACCTTACCTTGTCTCCAACAAGGTCAACCACCAAATATCAGGAAAAAGATCGCTATTAGATCCAAAAGTCAATAAATCCAAGCTCCTTCAGTGTACAGATCCATAAGGCCCCACTACACTCTCTCCGTCTCTCTGTTTGTTGTGTGGTTGCTATGGAAACCGGTAGCTGACACACGTGGCAGGGAGAGCCACGTGGGTCTCTCTCTCTCTCTCGTTCAGTCCAAACAACGCACACGTGTTCAGTAGCATTAACAGGGGAGTCACTAATTGCAGCTGGCTATGTGCAGAAGATAAAAGGTGGCATTCTCAGTCCATATTATTTCATTAAACGGTATATAATTATACACATCATATACACCCAACGAAACCACTCAATGGACACAGCAAATACCAGTTTGAATTATCAAAATCCGTTCAGAATTGAAGATGCATAGAAGGAATCAAATCTCAACTCTTTGCCTTGCGACATGAGCAGGCGGAGCTGCGCTGCGTGGTTGTTTTTCTTTTTTTGGTATATTGATATTGTTTGGAGGGGACGGTAAAATACGATATTCGGTATTCGGTATTTTTTGTAAATCCTGCGATATTACTCGGTATTGATTTTCAATATCGTGGTAAACGGTAATACCGGTATATTGCCCAAGACTAGTAATAAGACATTATGCCATTTAAATGTGGAAGCCTCTATCGGCAGCCATACAACTCTTCCCATCCCCATTTAAAACTGACATGTCTGTCCTCCAGTTACAATTTTGTTTAAGTCCTACTAACATGCCCCAGAGACTGAATGAGCCCCATGGGACTGATGGGAGTAGTGCCCCCCTTCTATGTCCAACTGTGTGTACCCACAAATTTTATCCTAGACAAACATTACATTTCCGTTGAAATGTAATGCAAGTGGAGTGTTTGTGTACACGCAAACATTGATGATGAAGGTGAGGAGGCAAATTCTTATTGGCCGGAAGAGTGTGAATTTCTTTTTACTTTTTGGAAAATCCTGAAACACCTTTAGTCCAATGGGCCATAGTTTAAACAAGCCCACCACCACTCCTGTCTTGTTCTTTTAGCTTAGCTCTTTAAAGTGTTCTGATAATAACTCTCTAATAATAACTCGCAGAGGCAAGGCAATTACACACCAAAGCCAACAGACCAATAATACAACACCTAGAAGCAAAGAAAAAAGTAACAAAACAGATATAATACAACCTTGAATACATGTTTTGTATTGTTCATTAGACAGTTTTCACTATGTAATCTGGTTTTGGAAAGAATAAATTACTTGGTGTAGCCGTTGGTTCTCCCAAAAAGTGTGCTCACAACGTACCATGTCAGTAAAAAAATCTATTTGTGTACGCTTGACAAAGGTTTTGCATGCTCTGTGAACAAACCTTGTAAGGCTAGCCTGACAGCATTCATTGAATTCACTCAGATGGACAATGTGGCTGATAATTATTAACGGTATTATTGTCCTTTAATGTTAACTAGTTAAACAGGAAGAGCCAATAAAATTGTAGATTCATGTGTAGATTCATGTTTGATTGTGGCTTGATGGCCTGAATATTGGAGGAGACTTGCGGTTTCTTTCACCCTCCCAATAACTTATCGTGGTGGTTAGCAGAGATGGAGCACTCTTAGTGGGGCTGGAGAAGGCTATACTAAATTGGGATTTGAACAGGAAAAAATGTTTTTTGTTATATTTTCTTTTTCATCTGTCTTGGAGGGGGCAAGATGCACGTCTACCGTCTGCAGTTTTTCATTCTCTGCCTTACTGTATGCCCACTGTAATCTGATTTTAAATTGCAATAAAACATTTGAACTGAAGAGTAAAACATAGTTTCACAGACAAAAAAAGATTTAAGCTTCCACATTAAATGAAGTACAAAGATTTTCTAGAGTCCTATGTCAAGAATGTGAATGCTGTCATGCCATGTATAATACTGCCTTTTTGTTCACGTGGAAGGAACACATGCTTTCTTTGCAATCTAAATTTATTTCCATCTCTCTCTTTGTGGCCTCTTTTTCAGTTTCATTTATGAGCGGGTCCAACGGCATGGCAACAGCCACACTGACCAAGTTGACCGTGCAGTTGTCACCCGGGAACAGCTGGGCGGCGGAGAGCTTGTTGACCCCAACCACAAGAAGCTTGGCCAGTACCTGCAACAGATTGGAGATGAGCTAGATGGAAATGTACAACTCCAAATGTATGCGACTCCAGTGGAATTCCCAAATTCTGTCTTAACAATGTTACGTGAATGTGATTATAAACTCTTAATTTGTTTGTCTTTTTTCCGCTTTCCAGGTTGATAGATAATCCTGGGCTGAAGCCTACAAAGGATGCATTCATAAAAGTTGCCTATGAGATCTTTTCAGATGGAAAGTTCAACTGGGGGAGAGTTGTAGCTCTCTTCTACTTTGCCTGTCGCCTTGTCATCAAAGTGAGTGAGATAGTCGGCCCATAGCACTTGTATTACATACCAACCCACAGTACTTGCTGCAATGACTTAAACGTTGCCTAATGTATTGCAATGTTTTCTTTTTGGCGCTTCATTGTATATTGTAAAATGTATCCTGATTAAATTGTAAACTTTTTACCATTTTAAGTCGCTCTGGATCAAGAGAGCGTCTGCTAAATGCCTAAATTGTAATAGTCCCATCTTCTGAAGCGCATATTCCAAACAGGCATTGCTAAATGATAAATATGGACTGTCCTCTTCTCTCATCCATTCAGGCTTTGATGACCAAAATTCCCGACATTATTAGAACCATTATTTCATGGACGACGGATTACCTACGCGAGCATGTGGTTAATTGGATCCGAGAACAAGGAGGCTGGGTAAGGAGCCAAAGGAAAAACATATTTGAAACCAGCCATGTTGCATCAATGCACTTAATATCCTCCAGGATATTTTTCCTTATATTTTTGTGAGTGCTATTAACAGACCAACCGCAGATTTGTTATCAGTTGATCACATCTATATAATTCTTTCGGTGAAATAATTGTTGCAAAGAAATCAGGCTATGAATTGCACATGCCGCTATGGCTTGGGCCATGGACTACAATGGAAAATGTGCGTCTGTCCCATGTGGGATCAAAACCACTGAATCAGATTTTCCCTGGATACAAGACTGCTATTTTTAGAGCATCCCCGGTGTTAACAAAGGCTGACAATTGAGAGCACACATGTTTGATCATCACGTCACTTACTGATTCAAAATAATGATGTATCTTCTTGAAACGGGTGAATAATTTGGTAGTGATGGCAGACCCTTTACAGTGAGGCTCGATCATGGAAACGATAAACAGTACAGTGTGTACGGCTTGTCCTTCAATTGACACATGTTCATTTTATTTTAACTAAAAAACAATTTATTTTTATTGCTTTGTTGATGGTGGTTGTCAGCAATTGTGCTATTGTGTTCCCTCTCTTGCCTTACAGGATGGGATCCGTGCACATTTCGGCACTCCAACCTGGCAAACCGTGGCGGTGTTTGCGGTCGGGGCTCTCACTGCTGCGCTGGTCATGCGCAACATATCATAGGGCGAAGAGCAGGAGGAAGGAGGAATGCGACGTAAATGGGCTGTGGCGAGTCAAGGCAGCAGAGATGTGAGGCAGACACAAGGGACGGTTCTGAGGACTGCAGAGGTGATGGATGAAGAGTGAGTCGGATGCAATAAACCACTTGTCTGTTCCACCTTCCGATCATGTCCAAGAATCAGGAAGTACATTGTCCAACGTCCCTAGTACCCTTGAACCCCCATGCCGACATGTGAGATATGTGCAGTGCTGCTTGATGACGACGATGATGATAGGCATGCAGTACAGAAGGGTGAAGCGATGGACAGACCCCACCCCAAGGCACACATTTGAAGTAATTTATTTTTATTTGGTACAAAACGAGTCACTGCAAACCTTTTTCGTGCATCGTCTGCATAGCACTTTCATTCTTTTCAGTTATTCTCCCCATCTTCCAACTCTCCATGCACTTCCTTGCAGAGTCTCTCTTGTATACATTTTTGCATGTGTCCATGGGTATTTGCCTGTGAAAATCTGACATCTTTGATGGTCATCAAGTCATGCTTTAAAGACCTCTTGAAATTGGGAAATAATAATAATGAATGTTATGCAACATTCGTACCTTTCACAAGCTTTTCGGAGCGGTATTGATTAAATTAAAGATGGAGGATGCATTTAAGTTATAAAGTGACTTAAGGGTTGGCTGACTTTACTACAGATCATCATATGAAACAATTCTTTACAATGTGGAATGCTTATCATGAAAGTGCCTCTGATTTTGAAAGTGAGCAGCTTGTACAGATGATATGAATCCTGTTGAGAAACACTGTTAAACGCAGCTTTTTTTTTTTCTTTTCTTTTTTTTTTTTACCATTTTATCTCTCCTTCTTGATCCTCATCGATACTTCCATGGAGTAAATGTGTGACCGTATCATGATGAAACGGAGGGCCGGATCCCTGATGTGCTGTATTGGTGAATATTTGGCCTAGGAGAGAAAGCGGTTCAGCTCTCCTCAGTACAAAGATACATGACCGGCACGACTGCATTATTTTCCATCAGGTTAAAGCATTTCTGACACACAGAACATTACTCCCAAATAATTACCTCAATCGAAGCATGGTGTTCAATGTACTGTATATTTAAGTGAGCTTTACAATCTCAAACTACAATCTTCAGTTTCAACATGGAATTCTTTTATACATTTTCCTGTTCGTCGTTGCTTGGTGGTGTTTTTTTTTTTTTTTTCTTTTTTAATCTATACATCACTTTGATATTCCCAGTTTTTCACCTTTTTTCTATCACATTTGTAAAACAAGTTTGTTTTGTGAGTCCCCCTCTTTGCAGTGACATTTTGTATGTTGTAATACGAAATAAATCATTTTTATGACTTCCTATTAAAATGTGTTCTCAAATGATCATCTATCAATTTAAGCAATGATCAGACATTATGAAGTGATGGGTAGTAACTGTATTATAATTGTGTTGATTGCTGAATTGTGTAATTGATCATTAATGGTTAAGGTATTATTCCATATAAGGGACATGGACCTCTTTGGTGTGCACTGGGTATAATGAACAAACAATTAGGTAAGAAGCCAGATTTGGTATATATTTTATTGATTTAGAATCGGCAACACACAAGCGATGGCCCGTAACCTAGCATCACCAGGCTTTACAGATGGCTAGTGCAAGAATCCCAGTGGTTGTTTCTGATGCGTCATAATTTAATTAATTATAGAGCACTGAATCCAATGTAATTTATTCATCCAATCTGGGTCAAGTAAATAATCCAATCCAATCTACTTTATATAGTACATCTCACAATTGATGTTAACAAAGTGCTATAGAGAAAAAAAAATAAAAGGCTAAAAAGACTAAAGTCAAAACACCTGCAAGATTACACAGTCAAAAATAAAATACAGGAGAGAAGAATACGAGACGCAGCATCGCCAGCAAACAGTAAAACAAAAACAGACCCCAAATAATCAAAAAGACTGAAATAAGAACAGTGTTGCAAAAATAAACAAATGATCCCTGCAGTTTAACTCATTGATATAAAGAGGGTGGTGCCCGATTTATGAATCATAATCTGTATCAAATATGGCTGAGTAATGTAAACGATACAGAGCCACCTCCTGACAACAGAGGGGATGCACATGATGTGACATCATCAGGATGATGAGGTTGTGTGGAAACGCCTACTGAGTGGCAAAAAGACTTTTCTGGCCATGACAGCTTATATACATCCAAACAGAAGTTGCATTAAATGACATTTAACTTACTTTGCAAAGTCACTTTGCCCTTCGATTTCCCTTTTGCTTTATTCATATGGCATATGCCTAGAGTAGACACTTTGTTTATTTTTGGATCACAATTCTTCATAGACTTTAAGATTACCCCATGGATATACCGCACATAGAGAATATTAAGTACTTTATGAACAGTACACATTGTACAATAGGATCTAATCTAAATGGACATGAAAAATACCATGGCTAGTAGAGCTCTCAGCGACAATTAAGCGTGAGACAAGCACACAGGAAAGCATCCCCTTCAAGACATGAGATACTGTCTGGAACCTTGTCTACAGGGCACAAATGACACAATAACGACCAGTGAAGGCAGCGGGTTGGAACATTGGCCATGTGAATGCGTTGCAAGGTGCTGTACATAGTGGCAGCTGAAGGGTGGATGGCTCTATCTAGTCTCCAGCAGTCCATCTCTGATCCTCCACCTCCAGGCAGGGCTGCAGTCGGGTGCAGACACGCAGCACAGCTCCAGCCCAGAGTCCTGCACCTCCTCGTCATGAGCCACATGGTGACCTTCCTGGGTCTCCAGGGTGAACACCCTCTCTGAGATCTAAACCAGGGGCATATATGGGATTAATCAAACCATTTAGATCTGAACTGATTCTGTATTCTAAATCCACAACAGTTCCCTGAAAAAACACCTTTCAATGCCTGTCTTTTTGACATTTCTTGACATTTTCATGTCAAGGACCCACCAATATAATAATCTGCTGCTGACTCGCATCTGAAAATGTGTTGTTCCTCCCCAGACTCCCCAGAAGCAAGTTAAATACGAGAGTATATTTTAAAGGGTAATTCCACCCATTTTCAACATTTTTTTTTCTGAGAGCGTACAAATGGAACCAAATGAACCCGTTAGGGTTCATTTGGTTCCATTTGAACGCTCTCAGAAAAGCTTCTAAGGAAATCCATTAACATGGCGAAAATGCATCTTGATGATGTCATCAAGATGTTTCATCATGTTAGTGGTTTTCTTGAGACCTCCATTTCTTGGGAACACAGAATGGGGGAACTCCATTTTATCATGCTCACCCAGCACCTCTAAGATATACTAATGACATATTAGAATGTTGAAAATGGGCGGACTTCCCCTTTAAGTTAGTGTTGAGACGGGCCAAGTGGCAGCATAGCTACTGCAAGAAGGAAGGAAGGCCACTCACCTGATCACTGATCCCAGTAGCGATGTGTCCCACCTTCACCCGACGCCTTTCTCTGATCCGGATGTTTCTCCTGTTGAAGTCTCTGATGCACACATCCACCCCTGAGTGAGAAATACACCAGCATGTTAGTCTAGAATGCACACGTCCACTCCTGAGTCCATCACAAAGCAATAAATACACCAGCCCCTAGTCAAAACATCCTATAGGATTCCATTTTGGAACAAACCCTTTTCGATATTTTCTTTCTTCTTGTAAAATCCTATCGGATTTTTATAGGAAATCTATAGACGCCTTTACAGACGACGTCACACGAGTAAACACCAGTATGCGCGTGCAAACTGGCTGCAGAAGAACCCTGCCTCTCATAACATGCAATAGAAAAGTTCCAACTTCACCCACTTGTTAAAAACGCACCATCAAACTTTCAAATGCTGTTTTTATCCCAATATGGAAGAAAAAAAAATAGGGTTGTTATTGTGTTCTCTCGCCATTGAAATATATAATCCTCGGGTTCTGTTGTGCTTCAACAATAATAGCAATTCAAAACAGTTTTCCTCAAAACCACTCCTCCAGTCGCTGTCATAAGAACGAGAGATGCGCTCAACATGATCACGGCAGCTCAGCCTGTTTGTGTCATAACCTATAGACAGAGTATAGACAGAGTTACGCAAACTCCGTTCACTTCATGAGGCTAGTCTAATGGCGGCTCCTCTAGGCATACAGTCATAGATAATGGGGACAAGTACAACAAATAGGGACACATCTTTTTTTATTTTACTGTAGATCGTTTTGCAGTAATTTAGTTGTTACTTGTTACTGTAATACTTTGAAACAGCTGACATGTTTTGCGCAATATATTTCAAGTCCAGCTTGTCCCTCTTTCAGGCTGCATGGGGCATGAACAGCAGCTTTAGCCATTGACATACATACATATAGTACTCTAAGGCTTGAGCGCTCAGTTTCTTACCCCTCAATGTCGCAACTCTTTTACTAGATGGCTGCACCCCATGCGCACCTGCAACTCATCTGTGCAATTTATGCTTCGTCGTGTGACGGTATCGCATACGCAGACGTCTAAGCTCACAACAGTCACGTCCATGACGCGATGTGAGCTTGTATATCAGCGGTTCTCTGTGCGCAGTACTGTTGCACAACGAAGTATAAACGTATCCTAGGGTGCACCTCTCTAGCCAACACACAAGAGGAGGTTGAATGAAGTGAAACCAACGCTCCCCAAAACAACATGTTTGGAGATCTGTTGGGAATTGATTACATGAAACGGTCACCTGTGCATCCAGTCCCAATGTTTGTAAACAAATAATTGGTCTATTGGGTTCCTATATAGGATGGACCAGTGGTGAAAATTAGCACTTGTGCTAACTCACTGTAAAACAAGACATCTACTTTCTGTGCTTCTGTGCAAAGAGCAATGTATTTGTTATGTCCATATCAAATAAAATAAAACATAAACATAGGGTATCCAATAGGATTTGTTCCAAAATCTTATAGGACTTTTCTATTGGAATCCTATAGGATTTTTTTTGACAAGGGCATGTTAGTCTCTAATGCACACCCATCACAAAGCAAGAAATACACCAGCATGTTAATCTGTAATGCAGTGGTTCACAACCTTTTTTCACCAAGTACCACCTCAGAAAATATCTGGCTCTCCAATTACCACCATTATAACCACAGTAAAATACAGTAGTGTACACCTAACCTGTGTGTTTTTATATTTATATAGATTTATATTTTTAGATTTATATAGATTTATTTATTATTAATATTTTATAATAGTTTTTGAGAAATGGAGGAACTTTCAATCTGCCAAAGAATAGTTTAGTCAGACCTCCATATACCAACTTAGAACTTACATGAATATAACCATGATTATAGCCAATATCAACATAAGTTTAACAATGCAATTTCTCAAAAACTACACATTTTAATCTAGGGGTTGGGGGGAGTGGGGAGAGTTTATGGCCTAGATTTTCGTAACCGCTAAACCCCTTATGCCCTAACTTCTTTGCCTTTTTAAACTACTTCAAAAAAAACTTTTTTCAATAGTTCAAATGGCCAGTCTACAAGCTCACAACGTGTTAATAGATTGGCACATTCAACTATTCCAAAAAGCTTTTCAAAATAGTAAAAAAATAATAAGGGGTTTGGGATAAGGGCTTTAGCATGTGACGAAAATGGAGCCCTTATAAATAGAAAGAGGAGAAGATGAAAGTTTGTTTGTTACCCGAGAGGCAATAGCAAGATTGGCCAACTTGCTTTAATTCCAGTATCTATGTGAAGGGGGTTCTGAGGAGAAAACCATACTTGGGAGACCATTTGTAGGCTTTGTAGTCCATTTCGCCTCTAGTAGTGGGCCCACCTTCATACATAGTACATCTTTGGTTGTTGCTGTTGTGTTGCACAGCTGTGTTACCGTTTCCAGACACGTGGGAATGGAGTGGAGTTGATACGGAGACACCTTGTTCTTTATATAGTACTGAAGGGTTTTCACCCAAAACAATGCACACTCTTTTGTTCTTTTATCATGCCGACTCAGAGCGCATTTAAATAGGAACATGCTCAGGGCTGAACATAACTATTTTGGTCTAGTACCGTAGCTATATTTTGTTGTAATTGTTTTATACTTTTTAAATCTTTTTCTTCAGCTTTAATACATTTTCTACTGTACATTATATGCATTGCATTTTTTGGGGGGAGTCCACCCAGTTTCTGCAGGAACTACTTTGTTTGTTTCAACTATGTTTGACGTGATCTTTGCTTTTCTCATCCTTATCAAAAGCTGGGTGACTGAAATTATATTTATATTATAATTATATATTTATTATAATTTATTATAATCATATATTTATTTGTATATACTTTTGGCGTCCAGTGGAACACCAAAATACAACGTAATTGCTTAATACTACTTTATACTTACTCCTACCACGTGTCATTTTCGGGATCATTCTGTGTACCACCATAGGCGGCACCAAGTACCTGCTGTGGTACACGTACCAGTCTTTGAGAAGCACTGCTAGGAGACAGTTTAGCCAGACTACCATTCAAATGGTATACTACGATCTTTAAATGCTAAACTATAGTCTGAAACAACTACTCCCACTATCGGCAGGTAGCCGATATTAGTTTGTCACTTCCGTTCAGAAATATATATTTTAAAAAATGCATTTACATTTTATTTTGTCATTTCCATTTATTTTTGTAAGATTTGTTTATTATTGTTATATATTTCCTAATATATATATAAACAAGGAAAAAAACAGTAACAAAACTGACAGTATGATCATAACGGAACTTTGAGGGAAAAAATAAAAAAACTAAATAAGAAATGGAAGGCGACAGTCTGGCCATGCTAGACAAGGGGAGAGCGGTCCATCCCACCTTCAAAGCAGCAGGGTGGGGCCAGCTGTGTGTGAGTCAGCCAGTCGGTGCTGAGGACCTGGCCTTCTGGTTGGCTGCTGTAGGAGAACACACCAGAACTGAGGTCATCTGCAGGGCTGAGGGACCAGCGGCCAGAGTCCTAGGACATGATCAAAGAGCAGAGGAGGGACAAGAGAAGAGTATGCAGTATATGATTAACTCATTGACCGCGATCGGATCTTCTTTGTTTCCTCTCCACTGCCGCGGCTCAAACCAGTTCGATCGGTAAAAAAGCCCTTATTTTGAAGCTCAGATCTCCTAAACAGGATGTGCTGTTTCTGTTATGCTGTGTCTGTTGTCTTGCCTAATCGATCATCTGGCGATCTACCCAAAAACATCCGGTTCACAAGTCAGGAAGAGCTGTGTAGCCCTGGCTGCTTAACCCATGCGCCAGCGACATTGAGGGGGCAAACCGGAGGAGAGCCGTTTGAATGCATTGGATTGAATGAATGTCAATGGGACGGAAAAAAAAAAGTTGTCCCCAATTCTGTCCCAAATGAAAGTCAGCAACGGGATGATCATCAGACGATGCGCACGGACTAATAGTTGGATTAAAGAATGAAATCTACATTTCCGCGTGATACGAGCCGTCCGCGTGTTCGGCGGTGGGATTCTAACGGGAAATCCACGAGCAGCGCGTGGACGGCAGGAAAACTATTAATATGTGCAGATCGTAACTGTTAACTGTCAGAGTTTTGTGGCTTATTTCCCTGGACCGGCAATAAAGAAATCTGGCATGATGTGACTAACGCTGACCAACGTTCACCTGCCTTGAGCGAGGCATTGAACCTCCAATGGCTCCAGTGGGAGCTGCTCGCTGGCCAACATCATAAGACTGTGGTTGTACTGGACAGTTCCCAAGTTTTAAATGTGTGTCAGGGCGTTGCTGAAAAAATGCATTCATGCTCAGCGATAAATAAAGGGTAAAAAACCCTGCAGTGATCTGGCAAAAAAGTTATTTTTGGAGATTATACACTCAACAGAGAATTCTAGCCCTACTCTAAGCATGGCTGTGACGGTGCGTTGGTCGGCAAATGTTGCATTTATATAGCACCTTTACTCAAGGTGCTTTAGATTATGATACATTCACCCATTCAAGCATGCATTCATACCCCCCATTGCGGCCAAAACCATGCAAGGCATCAACCAGCACCATCTTGAGCAAATTAGGGTTCAATGGTCAATGGTCTTGCCCAAGCACACTTTGACATGTAGACAGTAGGAGCCGGGATTCTAACCACCTTCCCACGGATCATTGGATGACCTGCTCTACCTACTGACCACAGTGAGCCTGTCTGTCTGTATACAACATCTCAAGTACTACTGGCTGGATTGGCAGAAAATGTTCTGTGCAGTGTGCACCTCCTATAGACACACATCCAGCTAAATCTCGCATCTTACCCGTTTTTGCGCCAAACGCGAGGATTACGTATATGTGTCTACCATTCTGCCCACTAATCCTCTGTGCAAAAAAAACGAACAATGAGGGGTAGAATCTGAGATAATGCCCTTGGGATGGAATGGGTGCATTTTTTTTCTTTTTTTTTTTCAAAATGGCCACACTCATTTTGTTTTGCTGCATGGAATGCAACAAAATGATGATCGGCAAACGATATGTTTGGATCAAAATATGGATTAAAGAATGGAATCAACTAATCTTCATGTTCCTCGAGTTGGGCGCAGGGGACGGTGGGTAGCAGCTATTTGCTGTTCCCATTCTCAATAGAAGTCTATGTAGAATAGCCGTCATTGAATTGGCCCCATGAAGTGAACAGAGTTTGCGTAACTCTGTCCATACTGGTTGGATCTGGCTGTGCAAACTGTCAGGAGCGACTTCTCTACATGCGATCATGCACCTGTGTACTCCGGGGGGCAAAGTCTTACCAGGGCGGGGCTCCCGTGCGCTCCTTCCCGCCAACTTTCACCACTGCTTACGCCACCCATGTACTCTGAATTAAGTAACAGATCAGTTATTGTTAGGGTGTGTGACGGCTTACCTTTTTGTCCCACAGTTCCCAGTTGGAGTAGCAGTCACTGCTGATGCAGGACAGCAGCTGTTCCTGTATCTCAGCGGTGTGCAGCTGAGACAGGCTGCTCAGGTAGAAATCTGAACACAAAAACACACACATGCAGTTAATGAGCTTGATTGTAATAACACACAAAGACGCACACACACAAAGTCTATTGAGATTAAAATACAAATATCACCTCTTTCCAGTTTACGTAGCTCAAGTTCAGACACGTCGGTGGTGATGACGTTGGCCACCTTGTTGTTTGGTTCCTCGTGACAGCGTGTCTGTAGACGGAGAATGGAGCTGTAGTCCATTTTCTTCTCGGTGTCTGCCTTCATCACCTCCTCCTCCTCTTCCTCTTCCTCTTCCTCCTCATCCTCCTCCTCCTCATCGTCGCCATTATCCGGCTCAGAACTGGACCTCCCCCCGTCCGGTGTGTGTTCCTCCTCCTCCTTCTCCTCCTTGAAGCTGACTCGGCTGGGTTGAGGGGAGTCTGGAGGTTTGTCAACCAGGCGCAGGGGCTCCACGTAGGCTCCCCCCCGAGCAGGGCTGGTGAGTCCGCCCACTGCAATACAACATTATAGCAGAGCAGTTCATGTGGCAGTTTGAACACAGTCACACACAGGCACACACATACATAGACCAGCTCTAGTTGCATCACAGTTCCGTACTCACCCTCTTTCAGAGCTCTGGCCGTTTTCTCCTTGAGATCGGAGGCGGATGCTCTCTTGAGCGGGTCTTTCTGAAGCCCTGCTCCTATGATCTCCGCTGTGAGGTCGCTGCAGTCTGGCGGGATCTCTCTCAGAGGCGGAGGCTCGTTGGCTATCTGCAACCATCCAAACATGAAGTTTGATCAGTCCTGAGTCTTGTCTTTAGAGCGTGTCGGCGATTGAAGGATCGTGAAGGAATACCTTGAGGTAGAGGGACAGTCTGCAGGCGTAGTAGCGTGTCCACGGCTGGCACCCATTGAGCATGTGCAGTAGCAGGCAGCAGCTGCTCCACACATCTGCTTTGGCTCCGCGGGGCAGCGCTTTCACGATCTCAGGGGCCATGTGAGTCTCTGTGCCCTTCATATCTGCTCTCAGTTAGAACAAGGAGACATTGATGATTAAGACACAATGTCCAAGTGTTTTGACAACTCTGTGTGGACTGTACAATATGGTCATCATGCTATGTTACCTCTGCATCCACTAAGGCTCTGTCCGTTGTTGTCGAGTCTCTCAGAGTGTCCAAAGTCACACAGGAAGGTGTCCTTACCGTCTTCTGACAGTAAGACATTGTCAGCTGAAGGAAACGGACAAGACACATTATTCAACATTTTTCATTCCATTCATTGTTCATTATGATATCCTATCTGTCATCGCCGTTGAATCAAACTTTGTTGAACTTAGGGACTAGTGCTGCACAATTCTTGCTCAAATGTGAACTTCCCTCCACAAGAATTTAATGTCTGTCCAAAAATATGGATAGTGTTTAGTCTGTAGTTGCTGAACATTACTACTTTCAAAATGTGGGGGATGGATCCTCAATCCTCATCCAACAACTGTGGCTTTAGACATCAAAGTGCTTTATGTAAACCTCTCTTGTAGTCTCTCTCTTGTAGCAAAAAAAATAATACAGTTACAAGAGTAACTCAAATGAATTGGACAGCCAACTAGTGCTGCCCGATTCTCGCTCAAGTTTAGAAATAAGATCACAGGTGTTACAGGTGCCTGAGCCTAGATCTGATTAATCGTGCAGTACTATTAGTGACTGGTGTTGTAAATGATTGCAACACAACGGCTCAAAAAGCCTCCCCCACTTCCTTCTTGTCTTTGCCGTTGCATAACTCTGTCCTACTGTACATGAAATCAGTCAAAATATATTTCCATGGACAGAAATAACAAACAAGTGGCAATACAGATGAAATGGGTAAAAATAGTCATCATGAATCATACATAAGATAAGAACCATAGCAGTAAAGTATTTATATAATGAAACTACAGTGTATGTGTATACTATGCACTATAGAGTGCTATGTCTACATAAAATGTTATCTAAGTCGAGGCTAGGGCAAGTGCTATGGCAAGTATTATGGGCTAAGATGGAATAAAGTACTTTTTGATTCAGGTACATTTTGTACTTGAAATACCAGATATTTACTTGCAAAGGTTTATTTCTATATTGCAGTATTTATACTTTTACTTAAAGCAGTGGTTTTCAACTAGTGGTCCGGGGACCACCACTGGTCCTTGAGAGGGTTCCAGGTGGTCCCCACCTGGAACCCTCCCCAACTCTCAAGAGTTAAAATATTCAACATGTGAATTAGCCCAAGTCTACACAACTAGAGAATGTAGAAGATTAATGGTCATTTTGATCTGTATGTTTGACTGTTTGGTTTCTGAAATCCAGCCTGGTATTGTGGACAAAAGCAAAGCAAATCATTAGTTTTGGGTCTGTGGGGCTAAAATGTCCTCAAATGGTGGTCCGTGGCTCAAATGCTGAATAAATAGTAGGCCCTGGTATCTAAATGGTTGAAAACCACTGAAACATGAGTATACTTTTTTTCCACCACTGGCTATGGGACAAGCTGTTCTGCCATCAGAATTCATTGTGGAATGAATGCTGAGGGACTGATAATAACTGACAGGCGACAGGTGTTGATTCCTGCAACGACTTCTTTCATCTCCACCACTGCAGACACCAGGTGGCGTCTGAACCCTGTACTGTACTGTAACACTACAAAGCCATGTTGTTTGTCTGTGTGACTCTGGAGAATGCAGCACATCCTCTTTCTCACTATAAACTTAACTTTTCTTCTCTCCTCTCCCTCTCTCCCTCTCTCTCTGTTTTCTCACTTTTCACCTCTCATCTGTTTCTTTTTCCTTCTCCTCTTTCTCTCCTTTTCGTACTTGTTTCCCTCCTTTTACTGGCAAACTACTTCCTTCTCTTCTCTCTCCCCTCCCCCGCCTCTCTCTCTCTCTCTCTCTCTCTCTCTCTCTCTCTCTCTCTCTCTCTCTCTCTCCCCAGCCCTGGCTCTGTGTCTCTGCTCTCCTGATGCGGTGCACATGCGCCCTCTGTTAAAGAGCAAGCGGTGAGTCACACCATGGGAAATTCCCAGCCTGCTGCCGGTCTCCTGTGGTAGTCTGGTTTCACAACACAGGTGCCGGAGATCAGATCTAGGCTAACGCCGTTCTATGACACTCGTGTTCCACACACACACAACAGCTGCAAAATATGAAGCCAGCCCAGAAGAGGGTCCTTTGATAATAGTATTGGGATTCGGGTCTTACTATTTGTGGTTTCCGTTTGTCAAAATACTTTCAAATAACGAGTTGACACACACTATTCTTTACTGTCGGGTCTGCTGACATTCGTGATGTATGGAATTACTGTGTGATTCAACTAGAAACTAGCTATATGTCATCTGAAAGGTCAACTGTGTTTTGATAAGTGACATCTGCAGTGGGTGGCAATATCAGAAGCCATCTCAATATCTAGACAGATAAGAGTGTCTTTATCTTGTTTAGGTCTTTAGGGACATTCAATCTATTGGTTTGTTTTGTTAGTAGACAATGGAATGGGTTTGTTTCCAAACACAAAGGATTCACTTTGCACAAGTCTATACATTTCACAAAGTAGAAGACTCAAGGCCTTGTTGGTTGGTTACAAACACTTATATTTATATCAATGCGGCGTGCACGATTGCCAGTCGCCATGTATGTGCACGCCTATTCATGTATGTTCATGCACGCCTACGTGCATAGGTTAGGTTTTGCATACATTCAGGTAACGACTGATTGGCAAACACCACATCAGCCTCAGTGTTGAAACATGCCACACAGTTGTTCATGTATTCTGATTGGTTAGGTCAGCATGTTTACTCATTATTTGTCAAAACTTTGACAAGACACGCACCTTGAAATTGAGACAATCCCGGGCAAACCAGGAAGTCTTGTCATCTTAAAGGTATACGAGGAAGCTTTTTTATTCAAACAAGTCTTCTTCTTAAACTTGATGACTGGCATATTTGTCACATAAGACATTCTCTGAATTTTAGCCCTCAAAGCCTGTTCTAATTATGTTTTCTATCAAAAAGTGATGGAGGTACTGCTTCCCAGGAAAACAACGTCACACACATCTGATTGGTCCTTGATTACAAAGGACCAATCAGAATGTGACTTGAACACTCAAGGGATGCTGGGAAATGTAGGACTCGATCTAAAAACTGCAGTGCTGGCAGTTACCTATTACACCTTTAATATCACACAGTACTTTTAATCATGTGGAGATTTCTGCAATTAAATATTCAAGAGGCTTGATTTGTCACTCAACTCATACAACATTTCAAGCACATTGAAATGTTCCAAGGCATGTTTCATTGTCTAATTTTCAGCCGAACCTGTATTATCCACAACAACACCACACCATGATGATCAGGGAATGGTATATTTCTGGGCTCCCAGCAGGCTATTGACTATATTCTGCCCAGGTCTGTGCTGCTGAATGTACAATTTCAGTTTCAGGATGCAAACAATGTGGCAATTATTAGAAAAGATATGATAATGTCAGCTGACAGCTGTGTCAGCTGGCAGCTGAGACAGCTGTCATGTTGTCAGCTGTCATGTTGCGACATATAGTTACATTCTTCCTATTTTTATGATAAATGCATTTACAGAAATGGCTATTGCACAAGTGAAGCCACTCTCTGTCTTACCTTTGATGTCCAGATGCACCACCCGTTTCTTGGTCAGGTACACCAGGGCTCCCAGGACCTGCCAGTGGTAGTGGAGAGCCAGGTCTTCAGGCAGCCGGCCCCTCTGCACAATGAGCTGGTCCACCGAGCCTGGGACAACACATGGGGGCAGGAATGATTGGCATTAGCCATTTAATGGTGTTTTTGGACATTGGAAATTGGAGCATTACGAATAGAAATTACATTTCTGTTCACCTTTTAGGCTTCATAATGAAAGAAATAGTACACAGTAAAGATATGACAAAGTAGCTGGCTATAGACATTTTTTATTCATTTTATTCTTTTAAAAACATCTTTCAAAATGGAAATGATAATGAAGATTACGACGAAATGATTGCAATTATCTCAAATGATTGCAATTATCGCAAATGATTGCAATTGGACAATTATTCTGCAAGAACCAAGGCTTCCCTATTCCCATAATATCAAATATAGTCAAACAGCTTATTTACCGTGTTTGTGGTCCATGAAGAGGACAACGTAAGGCCCTTCTCTGACCACCCCAAAGAGTTCCACCACACGGGGAGATCTGAGGGTACTCCACGCACCCACCTCCTCACTGCTGAACCGCTTCAGGTGAATCTGTGGGGTGGAGAGAGGTCAAAGTTTGGTCAGTCACAGGTTGGTCAGCCTTGTGGAACTCACAGTGCATACAGACAGAGGGATGTTGACATACCTTTTTGGCAGCAAATCGAAAGCCTGTGTTGACATCCTGACCACTGTGTACTTCTCCATACGCGCCTTGTTTGATAAAACGAGAGATGAGGTACTCCCTCCCCTCTCTGTATTCAGAGTCCACAGGTTGGAAGTTCTAAGAGGAAACAAGGGGAAAAGTGAGCGTGAGCCGTGTGACTTCAAAAGGACCGATCTTTCCTTCTGTTAGTTAGAGCATTTTTTCACATTTTTATACTGAAGTGCCACCTTAGGAAATACTTCACCCTCCATGTACCACCAAAATGACTGATGTTAAAATACGAGAGCATACAGCTTACTTGACCCTTTTGTTCCATTCCTATGTCAATAATGTTTCCGATATGTCTAACTACTTATCGGAACACCTCATGATATTTCCAATGTCATTAATTCGCTATTTCTCCTTTTTTGGCATCTCCTCCACCAGAGGTACCACTAGTGATGCAAGTACCAGTGGTTTGGGAACCTCTGACATTTCTGCCTGTGACTAACCAGAGGTTTGCCCACAATCTAAATTCACAGAGTTAGAAGTCTTACCTCATTGTAAAAGAACAATCCTTCGTTGACAAAGGAACTGGACCCAGAGAGCTCCTCGTCCTCTTCCCGCACGCCCCTCTGCAGGTCCCTGAAGAAGGGCCCGGCGTAGCAGGGGTCCCCCTGGCTCACACTGCCCCGCAGCCCGGCCAGGGCCAGCGTGTAGTCCCCCACACTGCTGCAGGCTGAGGAGGACGACTCCTCTCCGTCACTGTCCCTTCCACAGGCAGTGAGGTCAGAGAAGGGCTCACCCAGACCGCCCCAGCAGGCCAAGGCAGTGCGGCCACCAGGACCCTGACCGAAGCAGGTCTGCTGGGTGCTGCGGTGCTGCAGCGGAGGGCCGGTGTCCTGCACCTCTGAGCTCTCGATGCTGCTGCAGCAGGACGTCCCGTTGCTGCTGCGTCTCCCTCTGACAGATTTGTTGGACACTTCCACCTTCTAGAGCAACGTGGTGGACACAAGTACATCAGCAAGTGTTAAAAGCGTTAGGGAGTCCAGTAAGTGCATTGCTGCTTTGAAATTTAGAACATTTCCCAAATAGCATTTTCAAAATTGTGATATTTTGTTGGTAACTTTGGGTCCCTAAGAATATTGCAGTGAACAGAGTACGCAGAGTATATAGGGGGATGTATTAACATTAGATCTGGTGTCAGTTGTTATTTGGCTTCAAGAATGTACTGTATGTGTAAGGCCACTTTTGAATGGTGGTTGCTGTAATTACATGTTTTGTAAGGCTACAGGTTTTTTGCAGTGATTTTGTAGCATCAATTAGCAAGTAATGCTACTAGGGCTGGGAATCGATCCGAATTCCCTAGATCGATTCGATTTCGATTCACAAGGTCACGATCCGATTCGATCCACGATTCGATCCGATTCGATTCGATATCGATCTATTTACAGACATAATGGAAATAAATACTGTCCAATAGACAAGACGGCCCCATATGTTGGTGATTGTATCTGTGTATGTGTAAGAGGGACACAGAGAATAGTCAAGTATTAAGTAGGCCCTACTGTAATTTCCGGATTATAAAGCGCACCTGAATATAGGCCCCATCATAGGCCCCATCGGCCAAATTTAGCGAAAAAAAAACAATTGTGTACATATACAAGCCGCACTGGACTGTTAATTAATTACCATAAGTAAGGTAATTACCATATGTAAGGGTTCTTACTTCTTGCACAGATGAGATTGTCGGCAACGAAATGGTGTTTGAGAAGCATCCTTTTTATTATTTAAACGACTTCAAGAAAAAAAAAATGCATTTGTAGGCTATAACTCATTCAAGTGTTTTAATCTATAGTGCACAGAACGTGTAGCCTACTGTGCCGTGAACTGTATTGTTTCAGTCATACACGTGTAACATTTAACTGCACGTGCTGTATGTAATTATTACTTTGGTTCAATAAGTAGCATTGCATCTCCGTGTATGTAGGCCTATTTATAGTTTTAATTTAACGGATGGCACGGCATTCTGGCCATACGCTGGCTGTGGGCTGCAATGTTGATTCACACGGTAGTAGATACACGCAGGCGCGGATTGGCACATATTTTCCCACCGGGACAATTTTGCCTTTGCCAGGCCACCCTGGGGGGGTGGCGCAGGCCACCGGGAAAACTCCCTGTACTCCAGATGGCCAACCCGCCCTTGGATAGGCCTACACTTGTTGTATGTACTCTACGCGGGGAAGGAAGCGACACGGACACTTTACAATATGTCCAGAATCCAGACCGAGGGTATAGGCTTGGGAAATGACCGTGCGTTCAAACTGGAAGACAGTTGTTTGTTTTCCCGAGTCGCTTTACACTCGCACGTGCGAGCCCCTTCATTGCGACGCGCAGTGGATATAATACTCATTAAAAGTTACCGAGGAAGCGTTCCGACCCTGGGTCTGTACATTTTGTGGTCTCGATTCTCTGTAAATAAGCGATCCACAAGCTTGCTCGCTTAAATAGCTGATCCACAAGGTCGCGCCGCATGTGTTTCCAAAGTATGTGTGCTGGAGACCACCTAACTCCCCCAAAGTTACCGTACATCTGGTTAACCAACTGTCTATCATTTAGCTGGCGACCACCAGGAATCCTGTCAATGTGCTCAACGAGGCGACATGGGCGACATCAATGTGACTTTTATTAGGCTTTTTTTCGCCGCCTCGTCCTGATCGCGCAGCAGCCCAGCCTTTCGAAACCCGTTCGTGATCGTGGATGGATGTTTTGACACTTTTCCACGCAGTCAGGACCCACTGCCAGACTTGAGAAAAAGTTGCTTTCCGCATGCGACCAGTTTTGGTGAAAGATTTCTCGCCGCTAGTCATCCAAGCCTGTTTTCAAAGTGGCGAAGTGCCACTTACCAGGGGCTGCAGGTGCTTCGTTGTGCCCCCAGGAATCACGGCAGGAATCGAGCACGATTTCACAGAATATGTGCCCTCATGCTGTCCAAAACGAGCTTTTTTGGCACGTGTTTTTTTGCCAGCGGCGGCGACGCATTTAGTAGTGTCTGTCTTTTCTATAGTGCGCCTCCGCGTAAAAGAAAATGGTGCCAGTCGCCTGGAGAAGATCGATCCACACATTTTTAAATCGATGTCGTGTTTTTGAGCGTGAATCGATATCGGATCGCTGGATCGATTTTTTGAACACAGCCCTAAATGCTACTGCTTTCCTTGCGGGGGGTTCTGAAAGGCACTAACCGCTTGCTTTTGAATTTACGTCAGCCAAGGTCGCTCTATGGACTTCTAATGTTTGTTTTAGAGCACTGAACGTTATGTCATCCAAATCTATCAACCTTTAATATTAGTTTACAGCACCCTGCACAAACATAAGCAGGCTTTCCTCACTTCACACAAGTGTGATTTGTTTTAAATATTTCCACACCTGCAGCTGGACAACAGAGCTGCCACTCTCTTGCTCGGGGACTCCGGACGGCACGCGTTGTCTCTGTCTCTTCTTCTCCTCTTTCTTCTCCTCTTTCTTCTCCTCTTTCTTCTTCTCCTTGCGTTTCTGCCTCTTCCGCGGCTTCTTCCTGGGGCTGAGCTGCGTTTGGGAGCCATTAGGCTCCTGGACGGAAGCCGTCCTCGGGCAGGCAACATTGTTGTGCTCTGAGGACACACTGGGGGATAGAGAGAGAGAGAGAGAAACCAAATGTGGAAAAGACTGTGAATTGCGCAGCTATGGCAATAACAACAACATCATCCACGATGGAGACGTGGGTGGGAGAGAGACGGAGTGAAATGCTTTGAGGCCTGTCATGGAAGGAAACATCATGTCATACCTGCTGCTGGTGAAGCAGTTGGGGGAAGCTACGTAGGAGGACCGCTCATAACAGGAGGGGCTGAACTCCTGGGAGTCCTGCGTCTCACCTACGACATGCACAGAGGGAACACACTGAGATCCAGAGTGAAGATTTACCCAAATGGGACCCACACACACCATGAACTCCTCAGTGTTCATTTCAGAACTTTCACCATGGCGTCCCGATTTATTTATTTATTTTTTAAGTCTACATACATATAGTTAGCCACAGTACTTGTCAGAAATGGCGAGTATAATTTAATATGATCTAGTTAGCCTGTCACCGTAAGCCATTTTCACACCAAAGGGTCAAGACTCAAGCCCAGGGGTACTTGCACTTTTTTGACTTGAGAGTTACTTTCAAAATGACCATCGCAACAAGGTCTGTACACCCAAAAAATGTATTATCCATTTATCCCATTGCAGAAAATATTTTAAAAAATGTACATATAGAAATGGACTTTGGAATAGCGCCACTGATGTTGTGTACTGTATGAGACAAACACAGTTGGTTTGGGACATTGGGGACAAAATTGAATTGGTGTTTTCTTTTACTTAACTTTGTAGTGCAACTAGTGTTTGCGCACAGTAACTCTTGAAAACAAATTATTGCATTGTGGGTTTGAGCTGATAGGGAACTGCCTGCAAAACCTACTGGTAGATCACCATCTACCTTTTGGACACCCCTGCTCACGGCGGTCTCTTGACACATGTCCCTGCGGTGTGATAGCTGTATAGTCGCCTTAAAATTGCCATTCGAGCCTCGGAAAGCAATTTCAGGCCGAGCTTCGAAGCTTCGCTAAAAAAAAAAACAATATGCTGCGACCCCCCCCCCCCCCCCCGCGGCGCGCGTCCACTAACTCTTAAAATCGTGGATGTTGCCATCGGTAGATAAGTTTTCTACTGCCCTGAGATGTGATTGAATTCTGTGAATACACCAGTCATGACACCGCTCTCCTTTTCTTTCCTTTCTGATGAGACCGATCCGACACAGCCACGGGTAACACGCTGTTTTGCTTGCCAAAACATGCTGTCCGTCGGCTCGTTTAATTATTTGTTTGCTGGGAACGACTACGTGTCTATTGTAGTATATAGTCTAAACTGCCTTGCTTCTGCTGGACAGCTAACCATAAAACCAACATTTCCAAAGGCTTGTTTAATTATTTGTTTGCTGGGAACGACTACGTGTCTATTGTCTAAACTGCCTGCTGCTGCTGGCTGGCCTGCTGCTGGCTAGGTAAATACCATACCATAACCTAAAGACCAACCAGTCAGCGTGCAGCTCTATAGAGTACAGACGGAGTTGCGCAAACTCCGTTCACTTCCTAGAGCCAGTCTAATGGCGGATCGCCTACATAGACTTCTATTGAGAATGGGACATCTTCAGTGAAAACAATGCATTTCCAACTGCAGTAACAGCGCGTTTCACAGCGAGTTTCTGACCCCTCGATGTCGCACATCTACTAGATGGGGGGAAAAGTTAAATAAATAAATAAATGCGAATGGTTCGGGATCATTAATATTCGTTCGCGTGGCGACCTTAGCGAGCGAATGGTTCGAATCCCGAGCTTCGGTATCTTGACAGCCCTACTGCGGTGTGACATGTTTGTTGCACATTGGCGTGTGTTGTCCCGTGTTGGCGCACGTTGTCCTCAGTGTTTCAAGTCAATGGACCATATCATGCCAAAGGGACAAAACCGTTTTAGTGTTAACTCCTGCGACCGTTTGGCCCCAAGGAGACCCTTTGGTGTGAAAAGGGCTTTACATATCTGCTATTTTAGCTATTTTTGTGGGCTGAATAAATAAGCATGAAAAATGAAATAGGGAACACAAAAAGTGTAAAAAATGGCCCTTACTGGGCCCCAAGTGTTTACACTCTCAGTTGAAAGAAGGCTGAGGATTTTACTCAGATTTTCGGTGTGTTTTAAGTGACTTTGTTTCAAGTCCTACTTACATTCAGCCTGAGCGATGAAGGAGGAGTTCTTCAAAGGCCCCTCGCCCACCTGCTCTGCAGTGCCTTGCGTCAGAAGTTTGTCTAGAATGGGTTTAAAGAAGATGAACATTCCCTTGTGCTGTTCCACCTCCTCCTCCACCTCCTCCACCTCCTCTGTCCCCTCGTCTGGGGTGGGGCAGCTCTGGTAGGGTCCCTTCAGCTGGGCTTGGGGCAGCCCAGAGAAAGGTGCGGTCGAGTTTAGGATCCTCTGTCTCACGGCCATTTCAGCAACTGTAGTATAAGACACAGACAGCAATGTTGTAAGCAACGTGGGTGTGCACACTGTAACAGCCTAAATACTTACACATGAATAAAGTGAAGGGCACATTGAGTGGCTAATCGAGTGGCAAAGCAACTTGACAAAGTGAGATTAACATTCTTTAAAGGGGAATTCCACCCATTTTCAACATTTTTTTCTGAGAGCGTACAAATGCAACCAAATTAACGGGTTCATTTGGTCCCATTTGTATGCTCTCAGAAAAAAGAAGCGTCTAAAGAAATGCATTAACATGGTGAAAATACATCTTGATGATGTCATCAACATGTTTCACCGTGTTAGTGGTTTTCTTCAGACCTCCATTTCTTGGGAACAAAGAATGGGGGAACTTTTTATCATGCCCACCCAGCACCTCTAGGGTACACTAATGACATATTAGAATGTTGAAAATGGGTGGACTTCCCCTTTAAGTTTTTTTTTTTCGTTTTCTTTTTTTAATCAAAGTTTCTTTATTAGGTTTTCAGTTCACATGAGTCAGAATACATGAAAAATGCATATTGATAAAATATTCAACATATAATAGAGAGTTTACAAACAAGTCCTTCCTTCAATTTAAATAGTCGTCTAGCCAGAAGGGATGCAGGAAGTGGAAAGGATGCAGGAAGGCTATCATATTTTTGTTCTGCCGGCGTAGATCATATAAGTAGATCTAGGGAAACAACTCCAAGCACTGCAATAGTGGCAGATGCTTCTATGGGCACTTCTAATACATCTGAAAATGTTTTAAGCATTTGTTTAGCTTTGGAAAAAAAAAGCATGTGCAAGAGCAGCTTAATTGATCTTGACTACAATGATCACGTATGGCAGGAATAAATTTGGATAGTTTTGTTTAATGTTGTTTAATCCAGATAGGATTTTTCTGTTTGGATGTAGGGCCTTGTCAAGGTCAGAAAGTAAATTATTTTGTGTGCATTCCTGCATAGCTTCCGGGTGAGATGATGTCACACGCATACGCATAAGATGCCACTCATCTCTGGTCTACAGATGGAAACAATCACCAACTGCAGTCGAGCGTGATGGTAGAAGGGTTTAGCTGAGCTCTTTGTCAACTGGTCTTGACACTTTTCTCAGAGTGGAACAATAATAGTGTTTTTTGTCATCATGGTGAAATGCAAATCATTAATATTTATGGGTTCCAGTCAAAATGAGAAAGGCTCGTCTCGCACAGTTTGGGGCTAGGAATCATGTTTGATACCCAGAAATTTCAATTTGTAAAACTACAGTATGTAGATGAGAAAGGAAACACAACCTTGAGAGATTCAGCAACCAGCGTAATACTTCCACTCTCGTCAATGGAGCAGAGTTGCAACTCTACTTGGTATTGGTACACTCTTTTTTCCCCCAATCTACACCAATTCTCTTCACCACAAAACACTGATCTACAAGTGCACAGCGATCTGCTAATGTTGTTGCCGCATGTTACCAGAGGAATATGCATGCTGGAGATCAAGAGGTTGTAAAACACATACACATTAGGTTATGTCAGGGGTTTTCAACAGGTGGTCCGGGGACCACCAGTGGTCTTTGAGAGGGTTCCAGGTGGTCCCCGGCTAAGTTGGTTAACCAGATGTAACTCTTGAGAACGTAAAACATTTTACACTCTCAAGAGTTAAAATATTCATCATCTGAATTAGACATTTTGGAATGTATGTTTTGCTTGTTTTGTTTCCAAAGTCCCACCTGGAATTGTGGACAAAAGCAAAATAAATCTTTAGATTTGGGCGTCTGTGGTGCTAAAATATCCTCAATTGGTGGTCCGTGGCTCAAATGCTGAATAAATGGTGGGCCCTGGTATGAAAAAGGTTGAAAACCACTGGGTTATGTTATGGTTATGTGTACAAACATATTAATGTCAGTAAGCTGACAAGCACCTCACAACACTTGCCTCTGAGCTTGCTGATTGTGAGTGTGTATAGATTTAGAATTAGTTGTTGTGATTAAGTAGTTAACAACCTGTCTTTAACATTAATATCAAAATATGCTGTAAATCTTTAATGTGTGGATGCTCACATATTCTCAGACTTTGATGAGGTAAAGAACAAAGGTAATTTAAGCCGGAAGGATTTGGTGCAGAAATTTCAAAGTGAACTCAGAGAGAACTACAGTGTCTGTGGTTGTTGCAGCCTGTTGCATCATGCATGTGTTGGATTTGACATCGGTCTCTCTCTGACCTTAAGCCTTTTGACCATTTTCTGCACAAAGAAATTCCTCACAGAGGACCCTAAAAGGTAGAAGTTGGTGAGCCATGACAAATGTATGCCTGCTGAATAACTAGTCTTATGATTGCTGCCACTTAGTGCTGAGTACACAAGGTGTAGAAACAAAAAATAATTAAAGAACTTTGAACTTGGAAGGAAAATGTTGAACGAAAATGGTTTTAAAATCTGGCTAATAAAACACTGCATTTTACCTTCTGTGTCATAACCTATACTGCACTGTAATATCACTCATATCATACGGTGTGTGTATCTACGGTATATCATATATCTATAAATCATCTTAAACACTACTTCCGTGACTCCGGGCACTGCTAACAGCACCGGTACACCAAAAGCATAGCACAATACCACACCCCAACTGACTCCAAGAAGAGACAAACTCGCTGAACATAAGCATAACAGATAAACAGAGTTTGAAGATGGGGGTGGGGGGTTGCATCTATTACACATACCGAAAGAGGCCGGGAGTCTGTTCTATTTGTTTCTACTGCACATCCGGACTAAACAGCTTGACATTTAACAGCACCAAAACAAGGATATTCCGTGTTGATCTGCAAGCTCTCTCTCTCTCTCTCTCTCTCTCTCTCTCTCTCTCTCTCTCTCTCTCTCTCTCCCTCTCTCTTAGTAACGTCCAAGTTATCTGTGATTCTGCTGTTGCTGCTCTCCAGTCAGTCCTCTGTGAAAATGGTCTGTGTGTGCGCGTATGTCTGTGCAGTGTGCACCTCTCCAGTCCTCTGTGTAGTGGTGCTGTGTGTGCGTATGTGTGTGCACCTCTCCAGCTCGCAGTGTAATTGTGCTGTGTGTGTGTATGTGCGTGCACCTCTCCAGCTCGCAGTGTAATGGTGCTGTGTGTGCGTATGTGCGTGCACTCGGTTGCTCAGCGTCGCTTGACCCTGGCTCCGGGCCAACCAGGGGGAGGAGACTGTGATTGGCTGACAATGACTTATGGGAAATGCATCTCCATTTCCCCACATTTCCCCTCCCTCCTCTCCCTCCAGCAGGGCTGGCCTGGCCTGCTTTGCTCTGCCTCTTCTCTCTCTCTCTTTATCTAAATAATGGAACAATCTGTTGATCTACGCCAGTGCTTTTCAACTTTTTTGATACCAGGGCCCACTACTTATTCAGAATTTGAGACACACGGACCACCATTTGATGATGTTTTAACTGCACAGACCCAAAACTAAATATTTATTTTGGTTTTGGCCACAATTCCAGGGTGGATTGTTGTCGCAAAACGAAACAGGCAAACATACAGATCAAGATGACCATTCTTCTACATTCTCTAATTGTGTAGATTTATTAATTAAGTGGGCTAATTTAGGTGATGAATATTTTAACTCTTGAGAATGTAAACATGAAACCAAATGGACCGGCAAGGATCCATTTGGTTTGATGTTTACACTCTCAAAGAGTTACATCTGGTTAACCAACTTTCCATCACTTAGCTCTCAAGAGTTAGATCTAGCTAACCAACTTTTCATCTGGTTAACCAACTTAGATTGGGGACCACCTTGAACCCTCTCAAGGATCACTGGTGGTTCCCGGACCACTGGCTAAAAAAAAAAAAAACACTGATCTACAGCGCTGACTAAACTGCCCTTCTGGATAAAAAAAAATCCAACTCTAAAGTTGTGATTATTTGAGTCATAAAAAAGTGAAACACAAAAGCAATAGTCATGCACTTATTCTATACTTGAGCACCCTGTACACCACTGACCACAGAGTTGGACACAGTCTAACTACCGCAGTTTGTTGTAATAAATTGCTTGTGGTTCTGGGTCATCATCATAGCACTGGTGTGTACACAGATAAGAATAACAGATGGATTTAAAATCATGCTTAGGAAAAAATCTGTCCAGCTGACCGACCGACCGACCGTGCAAAAACAATGTCGTTAGTCATGCTCCTAACTACAATATAATGTTGATAGTCTACTTTGAAGGTATGCAGTAACTAACAACAGCTTCAATCTATTATCTGGGAGGAGTTGGTTGACCTTCAGACCGCCTCTGCTTTCCGCTGCTATCAGTTTTTATGACAAGGTCTAGTATAGCCCAGCCCTGCAGTGGAACAGTGTAGTAGAAGCAGGGATAAAAGAGTGGCCAAAAGAAAAGAAATAATATTGAATAGAATACCAGTGTTTGCCAAATAGTGTGTCAGTGGAGGATCCATTTATTATCCAATATATGTTTCAAATGTATAACAAAAAGAAAGAAAATTGCCTTCATACGTCTTGCCTCTTTAGTTTCCGGCCAGGTGTGTAGTGTTAAGGCTCTTAAATACTCCAGGGTGAAGTGAGTTTGGGTCAGATGATTTTCACTGCTGTGTAGTTTTTTTTACCCTAGAGTATGTACTGTATGAGCCAGTGGTTTTCAACCAGTGGTCCGGGGACCACCAGTGGTCTCTGAGAGGGTTCCAGGTGGTCCCCAGCTAAGTTGTTTAACCAGATGTAACTCTTGAGAACGGAAAAATGAAATCAAATGGACCCGCAAACGCATCAATTCATCATCTGAATTATAGCACCACTTAATTAAGAAGTCCACACTGTTTCGTTTGCAAAATCCAGACTGGAATTGTGGACAAAACCAAAAGAATTCTTTAGTTTTAGGTCTTTGGGGGTGAAAATGTCATCAAATGGTGGTTTGTGGCTCAAATGCTGAATAAATTGCGGGCCCTGATATGAAAAAGGTTGAAAACCCCTGGTATAAGCCTCAAGTCAGTCCTTTAAAACAACACCCTGGTGAAAACCCTTACATTATATCACTCTGGAGTATGTAAGTCTGTCTGAATTGAATACAATCAAGAAGGATCAATTTATTATCCAATATCCTTCTTGCTTTCTATATCAAAATACTGTAAAAAATATTTCGAACATAAAGATCAAACCTGTGAGGGGGTATGAGCGGTTCTAATCATCGTACATCATCACCCGGTGGTTTTCAACCAGTGGTCCGGGGACCACCAGTGATCCGTGAGAGGGTTGCAGGTGGTCCCCAGCTAAGTTGGTTAACCAGATGTAACTCTTTGAGAGCATAAAAATGAAACCTAATGGACCAGCAATGTTTACACTCTCAAGAGTTAAAATATTCTTCCTCTGAATGCCCAAGTCTACATAACCAGAAAATGTAGAAGATTGATGGTCATCTTGATCTGTATGTTTGACTGTTTTGTTTCCCAAATCCAGCCTGGAATTGTGGAGAAAGGCAAAAGAAATCTTTAGTTTTGGGGTCTGTGGGGCTAAAATGTCGTCAAATGGTGATCAGTGGCTCAAATGCTGTGGTGGGCCCTGGTATCAAAAAGGTTGAAAACCACTGCAGTATGACGTAAATTCAGTACTCCTTTCACTGTCAACCGCATTTAATGTTTGTAACGTTGTGTAATATTTGTGTTCAGACAACACAAGCATTAAACACTTTATCTGTTTGTACAGGAGAGGCTAGCAGCCATGCAATCAAAAAGATACAAAGAAAAGGAAAGGAAAACGCATAAAGTAAATAAATGGTAAATGGTGCATTTATATAGCGCCTTTATCCAAGGCGCTTCACATAGCTTGTGCATCACATTCACCCATTCATACACACATTCATACACTGATGGCAGTGGAAACCATGCAAGGTATACCTACTAGCACATCAGGAGCAATTAGGGGTTCAGTGTCTTGCTCAAGGACACATCGACACTAACGCTGCAGGAGCCCGGGATCGAACCAGCAACCTTGTGACTACCATCCTGTGACTCTACCCCTGAGCCACTGCCGCCCCCACATTCTCGAAATCAAACAAAGCCCCTACAAAGAACTTGTGGAAAAATTAATTGAAATTTTGTCATATCTACACAGTCAAATCCTTAAATCTGTGAGTATGAGTTATTTGGATACCTCAAACTTGATTTTCAAGCTGTCTTCACTAACTTGACTTGACACTAAAATACATTCCATGATGTAATCGACCCACATCAGCGAGGTAGACAGAAATATAATATGGAGAGAAGAGACTGGTCTCAGAGAGAAAAGAATCTGTCAAAGGCTGACAGTTAACTGTAACACTGAGCGTTCAAGGTTGGCCTTCCTTCTCTATTCACAGTAATCTTAACTTCCTGTATTTGATTTCCTCTTTTTCAAGCCACGGCTGGCAACAATAACAACTTAGAGCTTACTCATACAAGAACCACTAAAGCACACAGAAACTCGAGAACAGACGCTTTCAGAGTCCCTGTCATCAGATCGTTAACGAAATTACATCTAAGCACTTTATTGAGAGTGGGGGGGAAATATTGTTTGTAATGAGAAACACACACTGGCTAATATACTGTATAGCCGCCGTCTCTTTACAGTGAAACGTTTAGTTATCCATTTGTAATGTCGAGAAGAGTGTACAAATATAACCAAAAGGACTATTGCAGCAGGGTCACCTCTGTTTAGTCACTTGGAGTTAAACGAAGACTCAGTATTTGACTGTGTACTGTATACACCCACTCAGATAAGCAGAATACCAAAACCCTTAGTAAGGTCTGTTAATGTTAACAGCACCCACATCTTCAGCATGCCACACTAATACAACCTAACCTTCTAAATGGAATATCCTACTGCCGCCATGACACCCACCCACCCACCCACCCACCCACCCACACACACACACACACACACACACACACACACACACACACACACACACACACACACACACACACACACACACACACACGCTCAGATGTAACTCTTGAGACTGTAAACATGAAACTGGTTGGTGAATTGGTTTCATGTTTACACGCTCAAGAGTTAAAATGTTTATCATCATTCATCATATTCATGTACATTAGCCCAGGTCTACCAACTAGAGAATGTAGAAGAATTGTTTTTTTTTATGTATATTTGACTGTTTTGCCTGGAATTGTGGACAAAAACTAAATAAATCTTTAGTTTTGGGTCTGAGGGGTGAAACTGTCATCAAATGGTGGTCCGTGGCTCAAATGCTGAATAAATAGTCGGCCCTGGTATGAAAAAGGTTGAAAACCACTGCACTACAGAATACAATTAATTACTGCTGAGGATTCGACTGTGCAATATGGCTGAGTGAACCAGTACATTTGTCCTGGGAGACTATCAATGTAGTGTAGTGTGACTAAGTCTGGCTGTAAGTGCTGAAGACAACTTGCATGGTTTGCCCACAATTTCATTACATTTTTCAACACAGTGGAATGAAGCACTGTAGAATTACCCCAGTGTTTGTTTACAATATGTTATCTTGGGCTTTTGCACACTATTTTCAATAGGCATACTCTGAATAGCCTGAGATCAATGGCCTGCCAACATTCTTGATGTCAATCGCAGTAAATGTTGTTTTTTTGTAACATCTCTCTCTCTCAATTTGTTTCAAATGTACAACAAAAAAAGAAAATTGCCTTCATACGCCTTGCCTCTTTCCAGCCAGGTGTGTAGTGGTAAGGCTCTTAAGGGGGAATTTCATGGACCCTGGCGGGTCCATTTGGTTCCATTTGTACCCTCTCAGGAAAAAGGGGTCTGAAAGAAAAATCATTAACATGGTGAAATACATCTTGATGATGTCATCAGATGTATTTCACCATGTCAATGATTTTTTTCAGACCTCCATTTTTAGGAAATACAGAATTGGGGGAACTTTTTCATCATGTCCACATAACATCTCTAAGGTACTATACTACTGTATATTAATGACTAATTAATTAATTAAAATGTTGAGAATGGATGGAGTCCCCTTTAAATACTCCAGGGTGAAGTGAGTTTTGGTGAGAGGGTTTTCACTGCTGAAGAAAGCACCGTGGTGAAAACCATTTCACCCAAACTCACCCTGGAGTTGGTAATACTGCTAGAGTCCAATTACCAATATTGCGATTTGCGACCATAGTTAGAGACCCATACTAACCCTATCACCAGACCCTAACCCTAAGCACTACCAACCTTAACCACTTGCGGAACATGGGTTCAGGCTTGAAGTCTGAAATAACGGATGTTGGACTAACACTAACTGCAGTAATAACTAAAAAAATCCAGATATTTTTGTACACGTTATTGCTACAACCTAAAAGCCATTAGTATTGTGGAAGTATTTAGGTGCTTGAGATTAACTGGTGATGAACCTTTTCGCTTAATAGAAAGAAAAATGCCCTGAGGCATTATAACTTAGAACAAAATATAATGTCAGCAGAAGGTGCACTTTACTCTGTGGGCGTCATACCAGTAGTTTACTAGTTTCTGTAGCTTAGAGGTGCAGATTCTTGAAGATCAATGAAAAAATGGGAACATCTGCACTCGGTTTGAGTTTGAAGTGCTGAGGAAGGCCCACGACGTGCCAAAACACATTCATTTCTCTAGGTTGACTGCTGCTGTGTATTCATTAATAAAGTAACTCATGAGAAACTACTCAAGTGTGGATATTGCATATTACAGGCCATAGGACATATTAGTTACCACTACATTACTACAAGTATTGAGGACATCATTCCTCTGTAGAACCTTATGTTTCAACTCAACAGATCTGTTTCCATTCTTGAAGTGGCTGCACCTTGGACTCTAGTCTAGGAGGAAGCCATTTGTCCAAGTAATTAAATAGTAAATACCAGAGGCTCCTCCATCACAGAGGTGCAATATACTTATGTGTTTATCATTGGCAAAATTGGCGGCCTAGGACAGGTCTAGACCAAGGACAGGTACATAGGTTCGTTGTGACCCAACAACTTGGGATGAAAAAAAAACCCCTCCAAAACTATTTGCAATATCTTATATTATCAGTAGCTGACATTTGCCGGCACTTTAAATATTTGTGTTCTTGTATTGTATTTGTATCTTATGTGAACACCAATCTGGGTACCCATCGGCAAATATTCGGGAAAACAGTGCCACCGCTGTTGTTCCTCTAAATATTTATGTGAGGCAACTAGTCTGTCTTGAAAGACTATGTGGACACAAATATATCATTAAATGTGTGTGTGTGTGTGTGTGTGTGTGTGTGTGTGTGTGTGTGTGTGTGTGTGTGTGTGTGTGTGTGTGTGTGTGTGTGTGTGTGTGTGTGTGTGTGTGCGCGTGCGCATGTGCGTGCGCACAAGTGTGATTTTGCGTGGTGGCACTACCCCCTCTGCGACTAATATCTATGTATGTAGTAATAATATGCTACTATGGTAGAATATGTAGTAACGGTTACGGTAAATAGACATTGGACAAACACTGAACACTGCTATGACATACAGAATAATAGCTGATAGTGTACTATACTACATACATACATACATAAATACATATATACATTATAAGTAATAGTATGAATAGTGTGTAGTATACGTATGATGATTCTACACACTACAGACTGTAATTCTAGTGCCATTATGAACTACATCTAAGTAGGCTAAGAGTTGATCATTCTGCATTACAGACTATTGTCTCCTAGGCTCCTGCATATTCTTTCTGCATCATCGAGAAAAACAGGAGGGCTATTTCATTTTCACCAAGGGACATTTGGAATTTCTGGACTAATAAGACACCCATGGTTCCCAAAGAAGGACCAGAGCCAGGTCTGGTTAGCTTCAAGGGCAGGCCATGAGTTACCACACACACTTACTGTGTGTTGATAAGCAGCAAAACAGACTAGACCAGGGCTTCTCAACCATTTTCATTTCAATGTCCATTATTATTTTGAGTTTGAGAAGCGGGGGCCACCCTTTGAAGGAATAGATTCTCTCTCATGACACCCAAATGTGAATATTTCATATGTTGGAAGATTTTGTCCACAATTGCATGCTGGATTGATGTCCTGCCATTCTTCTACATTTTGTAATGTAATGTACAAGTAATGTACATGTAAACAACATATTACACACTCACAAGAGTCATGAATATCTTTTTACAACTTTTTAAGGATCCCCATCATTTAGTTGGGAAGTGTGGATGCCACCTGGAACCCTCCCTCTCACTGACCAGAACACTGGTCATCCCAGGACCACTGGTTGAAAACCTCTGCCAAAATGTAGCATACTGTGCAATGCATGGCCTTCCATGCTATTAGCCTACTAGAAAATAGATTATATATAGCCACTAGCCAGGCTATCAAAACAGATCACGAATTCACCTAAAGGCCCTTGCGATGCCGATGAACACAAAGAAGTTATGAACTCCACTATTTACATAGAAATGACACTGGCCTACAGTCTTAGCTCCAAAGATAAATAAATGCTTATGATTTAAAGATAAATAATATTATATCCTATCCTTGTCATAATCCATATAAAACTCGTTTGGCTAATTCGTTTTGCTTCATAACAATGCTAGTACACTGTGCATAATCTATGGCGTGCGCGGAAGTGCTCATTCCGAGAACTTTATGAAGAAAAGAAAATCACCAGCAGACCATAAACTGCGTACATTCATGCCATAATTCGGCATAATTCATCCAGCACAGCCCTGGTTGTTAATATACAGTCTTTGCATTGGCATGCTGTTGTGAAATGTCCTCTTGTCTTGGGCAGCTTCGTGTATGTTTCACTGTTTTACATAGTTATTACGGCTGGCTTAAACTTTCGCACCACTCGGCCCCGCCATTTCACGTATAGTAATGTAGCCAATCTGATCCTATAACTTTAGCCATTGACAACAAACGAGATATTGAAAACTGATCGTCCTCAAGTGAAGCCTCTCACAATGCGTTTTTGGAATGTTGTCGAGTGGACAAAACAAAAGGATGACTTACCGAGTTGTTGCTTTCCAATTAATAGCCTCCTAGGCGTCGGCCGAGTTGCTGCTGAGCTGAGCTGTGCGCACTCAGATCAGATGCATCATGCATGCAGTTGGTAACAGGAAGGCTCGGCGAAAATAATACTCGGGCCTGAGTATAGACAGAGTGACGTCGTCACAAACTCCGTTCACTTCATGGGATCAGTCCAATGGCGGCTCCAACATCACTATGTGTTGGACCTTTTTTTCTTAGAGTGTACAAATGGAAGCAAATTTGGTTCACATTTGTACACTTCGGGGAAAAATGGAAATGTCCCTCTTTTGTCCTTCTTTTAGGGCAGGCTGCAACTTCCCCCCTGAGAGCTCAGTTTTCTGACCCCTCAACGTCGCAACATTTAGGCTGGTCCGAGTATTTGGGGCCGACCCTACATGTATTCATGTCGTTTTCAATATCTATGGTTTACACTGTCTGTTGGTTGGTGGAGGAAACTGTTGCGTCATGAGTTAGGACCTAAAGGAGTGAAAAACGAAAGCAGTGTTCAAGTTCACTCTTAGTTCCGCCGCAGCAGCAGGCCTACGATCTGACTGCAGCGGCTTAGGTTCCGCAATTCAATACTTTGAATTGTGAATTGTAGAAATACCGGTTATTAAAAACGGTGATATAGCCTAGTTGGAATGGAAGTAAAACATATTTAAACAAGCCATTGCCGGCTTTCTTGATTAAATGGTCATTAAATAATAGCAGCAGACGACCCTGTATTGTAGCATACCTTTACCTGTAAACTGATAATAATATAGTCAATAAATCAATAGGGCCTATTGCATTTCAATCCAAGTGTTACCTCTATATGACTATAAACCAGCTCTCGGATGCGGTGATCGTTTCTTATATCTCATAATTATTTCATAGCCTCTCCTGAGTCTACTGCATGCAGCATATTTTCTATATCGGCATACAATTATTTATTTGTTTTGTTTGTTTGTTCACAAGGACATGGCAGTATTATATAGTATAGTAATTTGTTCTTCGACAGACCTGTTTGCGTATGTTAACATTGTGCCCGCCAGATGGCGTCCTAATGCAGGAAAAGGCTTTTGTCTGTCATGTCATGACATATAGAACAAATTGTATTAATTAGAGCAATAAATGCCACCATTACAAATTATGGATTAGTGTAGCACTGGACTTTATTAATTCCAAACATAAAGTTGCAATTATTTAATGCCATTAGCCTATTTTTCATGCTCCACCTGTGTAGAATATAGCCTAGGAGGATAGATAGAAGTGAGATTTACATGCACTTTGGCCTCCTGACAAATGGGTTTTCACTTCAGGCCTGTTTTGCAGGAAGCCAGACAGTGCCAGCGGCAGTGGCAGTGATGCACATTTTCGTTAGGGATTCCCGCACACATTGGTGGTGGCAGTGTGATAGAAGATAATCCCTTGTTTGTTCTATGGGTCAGAGTGACATTGTCAGTGGTTTTCAACCAGTGGTCCTAGAGAGGGTTCCAGGTGGTCATGCCAATTAAATGATGGAGAATTGGTTAACCGGGTGTAACTCTTTTAATAAACATTTTTGATCTACAGTGTTTGCCTGTTTTGTTTCTGAAACACAGCCTTGTATTGTGAACAAAAGCAAAAGAAATCTTTAGTTTTAGGTCTGTACGTGGGGCTGAAATTTAAAAGTCCTCAAATGGTGGTCCGTGGCTCAAATGCTGAATAAATAGTGGGCCCTTGTATCAAAAAGGTTAAAAACCACTGCTATAGGTGATTGGAACCACTAGTATTGTTTTGTTTTGTTTGTGGCTGTGGGTGTCAGAGGGCATTGAGGGCATTGAGAGGGCATTGAGGGCAGTCTGGCCAGAGCGTAGAAGAATTATGCCTCCTGCATGAGAGGCATATTTGTTGACAAAAGAAGAAATACATCCATTCATCTTCAACCACTTATCCGGAGTCGAGTCACAGGGGCAACAACTCCACTAGAGATTTACCTCTCTCGGGCAACATTTGTGACTTCCTCCAGGAGGTTCCCGAGACAGAATACAAAATCATTTCTTTCATTTATTATTTTTTCCCTGATCACCTTTGGCTTTGCAAGCCTAATAGCATAGGCCTACTCTGTTTGATATCAAGTCAACAGTACTTCAAGCAAGCCAGGAAAGCCACCCTATGCAACTGTGTAGCCTACAAAGTTTGACACTTGGCAAAGGAACCCTAATGGGTCCATTTGGTTCCATTTGTACACTCTCAGAACAAGGTCCAAAGAAAAATCTTTAACACTGAAAACACAACACGTAGTGTTTCTTCTAAATTTCTAGGAAACACAGAATGAGGGGAACTTTTTATCATGTCCACACCACACAACCAGTGTTGGGAATATTACTTTACCTTGTTAATATATTACTTATTAATTATTACCTTCATTTTAAAGCAATATATTATATTACAATATTACTGTCTGAGCAAGTGTAATATATTAATATTACTATTACATATTACTTAAAAAAATCTGGCCAAATACATATGAAATCCACTTTTAAAAAAAAGTCACTCCTGAAAACAGTCCTGGTGTAGACCTATCTCATCCTACTCAGCTATGGACAGTTAACACAGGAGTTAAATGTATTCCTTGAATTCATGGAAGCCAATAAATATTTTGATGACAAATCATAGAAAATAAGTAATTATTTAACTTCTGCAATCTCACAAGAACACTTGCAACGGGACAGACTCACAGAAAGTAATATTGAAAGTAGTGCAGTAATGCAGAAAGAAAAGTATAATATATTAGATTATTTTTGGTGGGTAATATATTTATATTACAAGTTACTGCATTTTGGTAATATATTATGTAATATATTAAGTTATGTAGTGCACATGTCCCAACACCACACAACATGACATATGAGTAGCCATATTACTAGTAATAACTAGTAATAACCATAGTTCAGCCTATAATAGTGTCACCAAAATCACAACGCTTCGCGAAAGAGATAAATTGTGACCAATGACCATGTCAATCTGCGATTTAAGTGTGATTCAGTGTTTGGGCAAATTGAAAAACAAGATATGCACATGCACACACTCTACAGTGGCGGTTAGTGCAACTGGCCAACAGCACATACACCAAGACCCACCCCTGCAGCTCGATCCTGATTGGAGCAAGGCCTCCTTTCATCCTGACTGGACGAAAGGATTTTCTCCCAAAGCCCGAAGTGAAACTAGCGTTTTTTGACCCTAGTTTCTGTCTGGGTTTTGGGCTGGCAGTGTTGCCTTGCCCAGCCATTATAAGCAACTTTGAGCGTGATTTCTGTAAATATGCATTTTTTTATCTTATTTCCTACTGTATAATTAGTGTGTTGTGTGTTATTGCGCATTTACACCCATATTACAAAAAAAATATTCTACAGCTCTGATTTTCATAGACGTGGACGCTTGTTTCTCTGGCCAGATCTGGCAACACGGGGCTCTGGTCATGCGCGCCGCACATCATTCATTGGAGCAGCAGCAGAGCCGCTGCCTGGGGAGGATTAGAGTACTGTAAGCAGAGTGGCGTCACGCTTTGATCTCGCCGCCCCTCGCGTAGCGCGCATGCGCCACGCTCTGGAGCTCTGCAAGTTCCAAACATTAGGTGCTCCTCTCTATGGCTCCTCTCCTCCGTTTAGCATGTCTGTCTGTTAGCATACTCCTCGTCCGTTCGCCCCCCCGCCCCGCGCTCTTTATCTTTAGAGCAGTGGTTTTCAACCCTTTTGATACCAGGGCCCACTATATTTATTCATAATTTGAGCCACGGACCACCATTTTGATAGCTTTTTAGCCCCACAGACCCCATTTAGCTTGTGTGTGTTAGCATACACCTCCAGTTTCCCCCCTCGCTCTTTATCTTTAGAGCAGTGGTTTTCAACCTTTTTGATACCAGGGCCCACTATTTATTCATAATTTGAGCCACGGACCACCATTTATGGCCACCACCATTTTTAGCCCCACAGACCCCAAAACTGGCTTGTCGCCACAATTCCAGGCTGGATTTTGAAGAGAAAAAAAAAAAACAAACAAAAAAAAACAGTCAAACATACAGGTCAAAATGACCATTAATCTTTGACATTCTCTAGTTGTGTAGACTTGAGCTCATTCAGAGGTTGAATATTAACTCTTGAGACTGAGAGACAGTGTATAACCATGAAACCAAATGGACCCTTGTGGGTCCATTTGGTTTCATCTTAATGCTCTCAAAGAGTTACGTCTGGTAGGTTAAACAACTTTCCATCATTTAGCCAGGGGACATCCTGAAATCCTCTCAGGGACCACTGGTGGTCCCCAGAACACCTGTTAAAAAGCCCTGCTTTAGAGTATCTGGAATCTCATTATAGATACTCTATTTATTTTACTTTGTTTCTTATATTCCTAGAATCTTATTAAATGCTAGGCTATATTATTTTTGTATTTGCCTCTCTGACCATATAGGCCAAATGGTTATGGTTTAATAATTTACATTAGGTCTACTCTGGGGTTGGTTGAGTTGTGTGTGTGGGGGGAGGGGTTAGGGTTACAGTTGTGTGTTGAAGCAGGGTTGCAGATTTGATCGTAGTGTAATAATCCTTGTCTCAGGTAGGAGAAATGTAAAGTGCCTATTTACAGGATATTTCTACTTCAAACAATAATGGAGGCTGAGCAAGTAACATGCACGAATACACTGCTACTTCATTTAATAACTACTAACAATAAAACATAAGCAAATTGCCCTCCCACCCAATACAGTCGCTGGCATTATATGCCAGCAAACATACAGAGCTCCGCTTTCCAGACACACCACTCCGTCACTCTGAGCAAAACAGTTTTATAGTTTCTCCTTCCTCATCCCGATCACTTCCAGCCGTGCATGATTGGGGTGCCACATATCACTCACTGCAGGACGGCCATCAATCAGTCCGTGAATGACAATCGTCTCATGCATGACACTCAGTTCAGATTTACTGCAATAGCTTTCATAGTACTAGGGCTATTTATTGGATTCATGTACCTGGCCTGGTCCTGAATGGAAACAAGACTGCAAGGAATTTTCTTAGTGATCCTATTGGCTATTTGACTGTACCCTGTCTGACTGTACCTTGTACCCATTACTTTTCTTCCAATAAACTATTCATTCAAAATTCAAGTTCACAATGGATTTTAAATAGGACGTGTTGTGATGTTGTAGATCAGCCAATAATGACATCATGAGGGGGTCACAGGGACAAACGTTTTCAGCTGGGGTTCTGAGGCCAAATACCAAATGACATGTCAGTAAAGATTACGGAATATGCAAGGAGAATGAATAATCAATAAAACATTTTATTCACAATGTAGTAACTTAAATGTGCACAAAAATACTTTCCATCACTCACACACTCAAAATTTGATGTAACTGGGGATATATCTCAGAACATTTTGACTGACATTTGAGAGACAGAAAGTAAGAAACTTTCCAAAACAATTGTGTGATGTTAATGTTCTTGATGTTACAGCCAACCAGGTATACATTGAAGCTTTAAACTGTATGTGTATATGAAAAATTCCAGTCTTGTTTATGAAGATGCTTCTGAAAATGTATTCTACTGCCAGCTAGTTTGACCACTTCAAATACTCTTCATCGTGGCTTTCCCTGAAAATCCAAGGGGTGCAAGCAGCCTGGCCCATCATCTCCATGTCCTGTTCTTTCTTGTGTCCTGGCCCTCTGGTACACAGAGAATCATCTCTATTGGCACCCGAGTCACTGTCCTGAAATGCAAAAAAACAAAACACAAACAAACAGTGCATATGCTGTATTATTTTTATGTAACTTTATATATTTACTTACATCATATATTACAGACATACTGATTTAATATTTACTTATCTGTTTTTATTCTAATCTGTTTTTATTTAGTTTGATTTTGTACACCCCCTCCTGTTTCCAATCATCAATAATTTGGCTGTCGACCACCAGGAGATTTATCACTGAGGAGAACTGCTATATGGTCTTCCATATGACCACATATTATCCCAATTACAAAAACTGCCCAACATGATACCTGGCAACTTCTACACTCTGGGGAGGGGACCCCTACTAAACATTTCACAACAACTTCTACACTCTGGGGAGGGGACCCCTACTAAACATTTCACACAAAACTTTGGTGTCACATTCTGGCAAGTGGACTGACTAGAACAAACAAATGTTGCCACCAAGCTTTATAGCTTGTATAAAATGTACTGTATATAACAAAGCAATGTGACTTTTTGGTTTGTTTCCCCCACCCACGAGTATAAACATAATCTATAATAGTAATGAATGAATGAATGAAATTTTTATTGACAGAGATGAGAGTTACAGTACAAGTCAAGTACACACTGCTACAAAACTGATAACAGCTTGGAGAATTACAGTACAATTCAAGTACGACTACATCAAGTCTGACAGAGCGATTCCCAGACGGACAGTCCCAACGCGGGACGCTCCCCGGTCGGCACACTCCCACTAGCCAGACTATCGAGCCCACCGACATATAACGGAGCTAGTTATCTTTTTTATGTTAGTTTTTTGTTACGTACGTTGACATATAATTAGTGACATATTGTTTCAAACACACCTACAGTATGACTATTAGCCTATGAACCGACTTTGTCGTTACGTTTTAACAAGTGGTGGATAAATCCTCTTTCCGTTTCCGGTCCAGCATTAAAGCTAACGAAAACTCCGGACCATTTCTATAACTCCCGACCATTTATGCTTGTAGATTCTATAACTCCCGACCATTTATGCGTGTAGAAAAGAGCGACCAACAACTCCGGACTAGCAAACCAGTCCTGTTACTGGCCAAGAACGTCCTGTTACTGGCATTACTGCCGCGTGTTATCCAGTAGTGGTATTCTTACTGGAGTGGTGTTAAGAAATAATACGTGTGCCAATACATAATATATGCTATAAATGATACGAATGCGTGAAATATAATCAGGGGACAGTGTATATATATATGATAATACGTGAAATATAATTGGGTGGGAACGATCGTCTGAACCACCTGGGACTACACGTCCGGGAGCGAACTCACTTGGGACTGTCCGTCTGTCACCCTAAGAGCTGATTGGACACACTAGTTAAGCATACACTTGTTTACAATAGTGGCCAACTTGTTCATTTCATTAAGGCATTCAAATACATACAAAACAACTACTTCAGTAAAATCAGAAGCAGCAGATCATGGGGGTAAACTCATAGTGGAGGTAAAAAGGGAAAAGAGAAGAGTACAAAGGGGGGGGGGGGGTGTTATAATGTTATATAACCTAGCAATATAACTTATCAGTTGTACACACTGGTTGACCATAAGTTTAACAATAAAGCCAATAACAATTAAAACAAACATTTATGCTAAAAAAAAGCTGACGGGTCATAGCAGTGTAACTGTTCATGGAGTGGATGGCTGGATGGACAGGAACACTGCTAAGCTAAGCTAGCTAACCACCACTGCACCACAACACAGTCTATTTTTTTTTTTTTAAGTTACAATGTACATTAACCAGAGCGAATTATATAACTATTCATATCAATCATTAATCACTAAAGTGACGAGCGGTCTGTTAATGCGTTAAAATGTTCTGAAATGCCGTAATTTCGCCAATTTACCTGCTAACTTGCATCCTGCTGTCGACGGAGCTGCAGCTCCGAGCTGGATGTGCAGAGGGCTTTGTTTGGAACTTGCATTCCTCCTCGAAGCTCACGCGCGCGTTTCAGCCAATAGGCGTCTCTGTTCGGCTGGAGAATGGGGAGTCAATTGAAGTGACGGCACTCTGCTTACAGTACTGCCTGGGGAGGATGTTGTTCATGTAGAGATCCGTAACAAGCAGAGCTGAGCGAAACACCACAGACAGACACAAGCTGCTGCTTGCTGCCTTCAGAAAATGGCTGACAGGTTTTCTAGGTTCAACGAAGAGCGTGATTTCCAGGTAATGTTTTCGATGTATTTTATGCGATGTTCCTCGTTTCCAAAGGGACACGGGTGGGGAAAACTGGCCGCCCCGCGAGAGAGTGTTTGAAAAGAGGAGGTTTAATTTAGCTGCCTGCGCACAATTATAACGCAGTCGGACAGTCAGTGCAGCAACAGCAGCAGCTCGACTGGCTAGCAGCACTGCAAGCTAACGAGGCTAGCATTACACAGAGCCATCTAGTTGAAGAGTTGCGACATTGAGGGGGACAGAAACGGAGCGCTCGCGCTTCAGTTCATGCAGCTTTTAACTGTGGCAAACTGTAGTTGGAGACACATTGTTTTCAACCAGGGCGGCACAAATAAGAGCTATGTTATGCATGTTTTCAACATGTCAGCTGTATTTTACAGTAACAGTGTTACTGTACAATAACAATAACTATACAATACTGTACAATAACGTTTATGTTGTACTATTACTATTAGTAAAAACGATGTTTGCCTACTTCAGGTCCAGGACTCCTTATTTGTTGTCCCCATTCTCTATATAAGTCTAACTAAGTAAGAGCCGCCACTGGACTGGCCCTATGAAGTGGACTGAGTTGTCGTAACTCTGTCTATACTCTGGTATTACACTGACTGACTGCGGCTGTTCTGCCAGTTCCCACTTCCCTTCATTATCCAAAGAATAGCTTTTAAAAAATGACGTTAAAATGATGTTTAGCCTGATCTGGACGCCGCGTGCTGTTATTGAATGCGGCTGTTTCGGCTGACTGTCGACGTCGCTTTCCTGGGTTTGCACTAAAACAAAATCTAAACATAAACTAGGTCGTTAGTGACCTTGGGGAACATTTTGGTTGTTTTATGTATGGGCATTAGTTGAGGATGAGCTAGCTGCTATAGCTAAAGCTGTCTGTTTTGGCTCCCCGGCCGGTGGCTCTATTGTGGCTGAGGATCATTGTCAATGATGATTGGTAGCATTGATCTGTCACGTATATTCCCCAGTGAGGATGCCTCCTGTACTTGCAGTGTTGGGCATGGGCAGTAACTAATTAAATATTACATTAATTTGTAATGTGATTACCTTTTCCAGCAAAAGTAAAGATATTACTCTGCCAAAATGTGTAATAAGTAATGTGTTACTCTGCCAAAACATGCCTCATTACTTATTACTTTTGAGCTTGTTGTTGCATGTGAAAATGATACAGATCTGCAAGCTATCAACCAAACACTGCTCCTGTGTAACTAAATGTCTATTGGTAGCTTTGACGTTTCCCCCAGCTACCACTCAATTGAGCTCAATGTTGACTATTTAAGGGGAATTCCACCCATTTTCTACACTTCACTATGCCATACCTTAGATATGTTATGATTATAAAAGCGTGTGTTTACTAAAACTCGAGATCTGAAAAAAAAAAAAAACATTAACTTTCACAATGAAAATAAAAATGTGAGGAATTACCCTTTAGAGTCTAGAGTTTTGGTCGTGTGATTGCATGCAGCATCCCATCAGTGCTTTCTGTTCTTGGTTGTAATTCAGTGGTAGTCAACCAACCCCCTGAAGGAATGTCAACTGTTACTGTACACAGTTAAATATTCTGTTACTTAAACTCTGGTGCCGTATACCAGTGGTTTTCAACCTTTTTAATACCAGGGCCCATTATTTATTCAAAATTTGAGCCACGGACCACCATTTGATGACATTTTAGCCCCACCGATCCAAAACTAAAGATTTCTTTTCTTTGTCCACAATTCCAGGCTGGATTTGGGAAACAAAACGGGCAAAACAAAATGACCATTAATCTTCTACATTCTACATTTGTCTAGACTTGGGCTAACTCAGAAGAATATTTTAATTCTTGAGAGCGTAAACGTGAAACCAAATGGTTTCATGTTTAGACTCATGTTTCATGTTTTAACCAACTTTCCATCATTTAGCTGGGGACCACCTGGAACCCTCCCAAGGACCATTGGTGGTCCCCGGAACACCGGTTGAAAACCACTGTCGTATACAAATGCATTTTGTACACAAAGAGTTGCAAATGGATAAAATAACTCTTAGGTAGTTTGGCTGTGTAAGCCACATTAGGTTGTACAAATCGTGTCTCCCTGGAGAGTTAAGCATCAAGTCCGTCACTATCATTTATACATGTACACAATTATAGTAAATGCTCATGTTTTCACAGAGCTAAGACTATTTTTGTGAGGGGGCATTACTTAACCTTTAGCACATTAACGACCAGATCGTGTAAAAACGTTTCAGTGCAGACTTCAGAGGGAGGTTATTTTGAGTCTTTGCAGATGGCCTTTCAACCAGTAAATTAATAATAACTACAGGCCAGTACAACGCTGCATATGCATGGAAAAACCACAAAAAGCTGAACTTCCACCTGACTGAGCAATTTGCTAACTGGTAGCAAGTTTTAGCATGTCATTGTCAAGCATCATGTAAGTGTGTGAGAGTTAATTATATATTAATAATACAGCTAATATTTCACTGGTTTGGGGAAAAATATGACGTTCATTTTTAAGGTTGTTTTTAAGGTTGCAGTGGTTCAATAACAATATTTTTGATGCTGTTTGATATGGAAAAATGATTGAACAGCTACAGTAACACTAGTGTGTTATAAACCAAACCTGAATTGTTCGCTATGAATAATATTACAGTACTACACATTATGTGTACTACTGTTTCCCCCTTAGCACTGTCTATGATCGTGTTAAGCTTATGGGCTTAAGTTGTTCTTTTTGGTGCACATTTATGGGCCCATTCTGGGCATAATGCTGAGAGAACAGCTTATTTCTTGGTCACCCATACCCCCATTAAACACTATCGAGCATATGGCAGGGTTTATGAACAAGAACAATGAATGCCCGGCCTGGTAAGTCGCCGTGGTTGTCAAGCACATTCAGCATCTGATGAGTCGTTTTAGAGGTTGTTTGGCCTATGAGAGGGATCATAACTTTAGTTGTTGATGTAATTGAGAGTGATCATGAAACCATCTATCATACTTTATAATATTTTCTCCAGGGCTTAAAACGATTTGTCTTTATTTTCCCATTCGTAAAAGTTGACATTTCTCATGATGTTGTTATAACTAGTCTTTTAGTGCTAATTCAACTTGTGGCAACTTGTGGCCCAAGCCACAATCAGATTGTATAGAAAAGCAATAGCAACATCACGTTGTGAAACTTGTGATGTGATTGTGTGTGACTGACTGGTGAGTGGTGAGCATTGTGAAAAGCCTAAAGTAGCTACTAGTATTTGTTTTTGAGATGGATGAATTGTGTCTTCACGCCAACTCCTTGTATTACTGTAAGTGTTTTGATCCAAAATGGGACCTTTGAGTGTTTTCTCTGTTGTGGTGTCAGTGAGTGAGTGTGTCGAGGACAACAAGCACAGCACAGTAGTGCTCTCTGTGTGGGAGATCTTCTCTGGAGGCACTCAGATGCTCAGTATTCAGAGTGGTTCTCTAACTCGGCTAAAATGTACTGGAGCCTGCTGCCAAGCAACACTGCAAAGAGAACACCAGGCGGGCTCACACATGAACTGTAGCCCGAGACATGGATACAAACGACACCATTTCTCCATCACAGTCCTTTTCAACCTTTTTGGGTTGAAAACCCACTATTTATTTCCACTATTTATTCACCCACCCACTATTTATTCAGCATTTGAGCCACAGACCACCTAACCACTTGATGACATTTTTATCCCCACACACACACCCCAAAACTAAAGATTTCTCTTGCTTTTGTCCACAATACCAGGCTGGGTTTGGAAACAAAAAAGGCAAACATACAGATCAAAAATGACCACTCAACTAATCTCCTACATTCTCTAGTTGTGTAGCCTTGGGCTAAATCTGATGATGGATATTTTAACTCTTGAAACCAAATGGACCGCAAGGGTCCATTCGGTTTCATTTTTACACTCAGAGAGTTACACCTGGTTAAGCAACTTCCCACCATTTAGCTGAGGACCACCTGGAACCCTCTCAAGGACCACTGGTGGTCCCCGGGACACTGGTTGAAAACCACTGCTCAATCGGTCTTGTCCAGTTTTCACATATTTTTGTCTTGCATATTTTGTTGTCAAATGATCTTCAGGGATGTAGAATGACATGTTATTCTTAAAAAGAGACCCAGCAGGGCTGGTGTTTCTATTGGCAATTTAATTTACAAATTGTTTTTTGTTTATTTTTCTTACTTGGGCACCACGGCGCTTGCCTCCTAAAATATGTTCTTGTCTTGTGCAAAGTAAAGCATCCACTTAAATGTTAACCGGGCAAATGGACATTCAATATTACCCCTGTTTGCTGTACATCGTCGGTGGACGACCGCCTCTAGATCGTTTTAATTTCTCCACTAGGATTTTCCTGTTCTAGGAGAGAGAGATTGAAAGGGCCACTAGTGCCAGCTAAAACATGAGGTCATTGTAGTGGGCGAGGAGGGCCTTATGCTGATGGCACATTAAGCAGTCTGAGCAGGGAGTCAGTCAGCAGCAGTAGGAGGAGAGGGCCATCGATTTCTTCATAAATAACCGCTGCACTCCCCCACAACACCCCCCTCCCCCCTTAACCTCTCCTCAGGATCCTCCTCTGCATCCCTCATTCTGTTGCAGGTTTCTGCTCCATCAGAATTTATCGCCGTCAAAGTGGGGATCACATAACACCTCATTTGTAGGCTGTTGCTGCTGCAGCTGGTTCTTATCAGCGCAACGCCAGATTGGACAAAAGGGCTGCAGTAGGCTGAAAACACAGCCCTTGTTTGCATTATCTTTGCATAGAGGCGTGTTATTTCCACAGTCGTTAAGGAAAGGCAAATGTTGGCTATCTGCCGCTGGGGTTACTTCAATCTAAAGGAGGCCCACTTTAGAACGTTGAGTTAACGGGCACAATGTGCCACAAGTCAAGCTGAGAGAAAGTTTAATGATTATTATAGGCTAATTAATTTGCCTTTAATAACAACAATAATCATGAAAAAAATAGGTGTGTGTGTTTGTTCTCAGGGAGTGTTGAATAATTAGCTGAAGTGATCTTTATTTTACCGGAGGCCATTGCCTCTGGCTGATTGCCTATGTGATGATCCAGGAGACAACAACAACACATTACTCGAGTCAAGAGATATGACAGCCATGTAATGACAGTCATGTAATGACATATCCCAGGTTGTCCTCACACAGAGGAAACGTTTTGCCCCAAGTCAGGTTCCTACAATGCCAATGCCCTGCTCATGTGCTTGTTACTTGGAAGCTGTCCCAATATTGGCCTGGAGTCATAGCATGGGACAACCAGGGGCTCTTATGACATGGTTGGTTATAGTTTAGTTTCTACTCTTGTGACAGAGTAGTGTGTGGTTGACAACTCAACATTGCTCACCTTGTGTCATGTCCAGGGCAGCAACTTGCATGTAAATGGGTCTTTTGTTTATCGCTAACTCTGCCCTTAAATTGGATTATAATAAATAATGTGGTGTAGTGTTGTGATGCTGGCTCACTATCCTTTAGTAAAATTTAATGTAATGTCCAATGGGTTTGTGATGTTGAACAAAACATTGTTGTAACTGCTCAGGAATGCTCTTTCGCTTTGTATATTGAGATGACTTGTTAACAGGATATTCCTGTATATACTGTATGACCATGAACACACTCGCAACAATGTTTTGTCACCACAACAAAAGGACACAGCATCAGAGTGAAAATAAATCCAAACTTCCAAGTTCTTTAAATGTCAAATGTTTAGGACACAGAGGTGCCCATACTTTTTAAAATTGAGAGCTACTTTAAGAAGTGGCCAGCTCAACAAGAGGAATGTCCAACTGTAATTGGCAGGGTTTTTTGTGTTTAATTTGTAATGCTACTGCCAATTGTGCACAGCAACAATCTTGAAAGCAAAATATTGCATGGTGGGATTGACCTGACAGACCCATTCTGATGGCAATCAATCAATTCGCCTTAATTCAAGTGGCAGATGCCAAAATAGTTAATAGCTTTTTATTTTTTAAGCATGTCACTATACAGTATGACACTGGTAGATTGTGAACCTTTTCGGCACCCCTAGTTTAGAATTTACATTAAATTCATATTGTGGAACATGTAGTGTTTGTTGTCTTTTTAGCGACGCCCCATAGGACAACTGTCATTACCAGATTATTTGTACAGATGAAAGGATCAAAAGGGAATGTTGCTACAGTCGAAAACATACATTTTAGGTACTTATCTTCTGCCTACCACATTTTGGGAGCATACAAAATGTAATGAAAATACATTGAAATATGAGAGAGATGATACAACAAAATAGTCTAAATACCAAATGGATAAATATACCATATTTTCCAGACTGTAAGGCACACTTAAAGCCTTTAATTTTCTCAAAAAACAACAGTGCGCCTTATAATCCATATATGGATCAATCTATATATGGATCAATTGGTTAATTGTTTGATCCAAACATTTGACTGCAGTAGCTTCTATTCTATGCGCCTTATAATCTGGTGCGCCTTATATTGAAAACAGTCACGAAAAAGGCCATTCATTGAAGGTACGCTTTATAATCCGCTGTGCCTCATAGTGTGGAAAATACGTTAACCTTGCCCATGCCCAGTACCCTCCAGTAATCTTTCAGTGTCGGCTTTTCACACCTTTCATTCCAACCGACTGATCTCCCCCGACTCATTCGACTACCAGTTTGTAGTTATCTGAAGTAGTGTCTTTGGTTCCATCTAACGTAATAGCAGAAATGCATGCATAGCTGGTTAAGAAAAGTAATAGGTGGGCAAAAATGGAAAATTATGGCAAAGGATTGTGGGATTGAAGGGAGCAGCAGCGCCAGCACAGAGATCGTCAATAACGTTGATCTCCTTGACTTTATGCAAATCAGCACGTTTAGCTGAGTAGTGGCCATTTAGATTGTTAGGATGGTAATGGGGTTGCTACCATGTAGAAACCGTTTAGTCAGACACATGACAGCACTTGAGTTTGACATAAAGGAGATGAAGATTATGCATGTTATTCACGGATGATAAATGGCAGCTGAAAGGCATCCGCTGTATGTTTCTGTGTGCATGTGTAGCATTAAGTAGCTACACTGTAGTTCAGTGGTTTTCAGCCAGTGGTCCGGGGACCACCAGTGGTCCCTGAGAGGATCCAAGTGGTCCCCAGGCTAAATGATGGAAAGTTGTTTTTTTATTTATTTTTATTTTATTATATTTATTTATTTTATTTATTTTATTTATATTTTTTATTTTTTTGAGAGTGTAAACATGAAACCAAATGGACCCTTGAGTTAAAATATTCATCATGTGCATTAGCCCAAGTCTACACAACTAGAGAATGTAGAAGATTAATGGTCATTTTCATCTGTATCTTTCCCAAATCCAGCCTGTTATTGTGGACAAAAGCAAAAGAAAGTGTCATCAAATGGTGGCCTGTGGCCCAAATTCTGAATAAATGTGAGCCCTGGCATGAAAAAGGTTGAAAACCACTGCCATAGTTTGTTCAGGCTCACCGGTATATTCTGAAATATGCCCACGATTATTAGCTTCAGCTGCCGCCAGGCACCCATCTGGTAAAAAGCAATCTCCTAATATGACAAGCACCAATAATCAAAACGAATTGGTATTTGGTACTGGGGAGGAAAACAAAATAAAGCCTGGTGGAAAGTGTGATTGTTTGTTCTAGGCCAGTGGGTTTTCACCCCTTTTTAATATCAACATGTTATTTGGCTTTGGAGCCATGAACCATCATTTGATGAGATCTCTCCTCAAACGTCTCAGACCCAAAAGAGAATATTTTGTTAGGTTCTGTCCTCAATTGCTGATGTTGGTACTGTTGGGAGAGATTGGTAAACATTGATCAAGAAAACAAAGCAATGCAGTTATTTCAACAACTATTTAACTCTCGATAACGTAAAATTAACACAAGGAGATATGCATACACAGTACTTGGCATATTGAAGATCTACAAGGGTCCATTTGACTACCAATCATTTCTGGGGACCACCTGTAAGTTCCCCCCCAATGAAAAGACAAGTTTCATAGCTATCTAGGACCTAGATAGCTATGAAACTTGAGAGATATTAGGTGATGGCTACATTATCTACTGCAGTGGTGTTCAACCTTTTTCAAAATTTTTGGTACCAGGGCCCACTATTTATTCAGCATTTGAGCTACCATTTACCATTTGGGAAACAAAACAGGCAAACATACAGATCAAAATGACATTTAATCTTCTAGCTGTGTAGACTTGGGCTAATTCAGATAATGTTTTTTTTTTTTTACTCTTGAGAGTGTAAAAATGAAACCCATTGGACCCTTGTGGGTCCATTTGGTTTCATTTTTTGGTTTTCATTTTTTCTCAAGAGTTAAATCTGGTTAACTAACTTTTTTTCCATCTGGTTAACCAACTTAGCTGGAGACCACCTGGAACCATCTCAAGGACCACTGGTGGGCCCCGAACCACTGGTTGAAAACCACTGACACGCTGTATAATCACTGCTTGCAACACTGTGCTCTCTTTACATGTAAAAGCAATGTTGCAACGCCCAAGTGCTCTCGTCTATAAAGTAAACACACTTTTAGTGCTTGTGTCCAATCCTGTGTCCTGTTGTTGTTGCATGTGGCCTTTTCCAGGGTGGGAATCACTTTGACCAGTATGAAGAGGGCCAGTTGGAGCTGGAGCAGGCGTCGCTGGACAAGCCCATAGAATCGGTAAGGCTGCACATCCATCAACCCCCGCACACTTGTTTTTTGGACCAGCTGTGAGAGTGGATGATTGGTCCAGGGATGAATAAGAGCCACGCCCCCTGCCCCCCTTTGTTTTTTTATGTTCCTTCCATTGACTTTGCCCAACGTTAGAATGCATCCAGTGGTTCCTTGAACACACTGCCACCTAACCAATAGTCACCAACCTGTCTTATTGTTCATTAATACCCTGTAATAGTGCTCCTCAACCAACGCCATCCCCAAGTCCTCTGCCTGTTCTATTTTACGTTGTTGACAGTCAGATCACCATGTATTTTTGCTAGATGTCTCTTATGTTTGAACTAAAGCTAGATAAAAAAAAATAAACAATCAGTCTCCCATTAGTCATTTATGTCATCCAAACACTAGTTGAGAAATAGGTGACGTGGAAAAAATGTGGGGTGGATAAAGCACTGTCCCTAATGGCTTGGTCTAAATACTGTCGATGTTGAATTGACAGTATTGACGGAATGCAGTTGAGTTTGATTCTCATCACATGGTCCGGAACCCATTAGGCTCGCTGTACTGTACGCTAGTCTAAATTAATATCAATAATCATAGTTATACCATTATGTTGATAAGCGCACTCAATGTAGTCGAGCCATTTGTCCCAATCATTGGTGGGACAGGCCGTCCTGGTGGCCATTGGAACCACAGCAGACCACACACACAGACTTACATTGTTTTATTAGCCTACTGCACCGCTGAACTAGCCTACTACTGCTCAACTAATCTAATTAGATACAGGCATTCATTGAGGAGAGGTGAGATTCAAAAATATAATCAGATTTTAATGCCCTGCGCAAGGACAAACGAGATTAACATGTTGGCAAAGATAATTGGAGGGAGGCTTTAAAGTTGCCAGAATTTAGTTGGCCGTTATGCGTCTGATTGTTTAGCTGTAATTGGTTCGATTTAGGGGACAAAATGGCCCGCCAGTGGCAGTGCTTAATCCACTCCATTTAGTGAGCGCGACTGAGAGAGAGAGAGAATGAGTGCTTTAAATGATGTGAATGGCTAGATTTGTGTTTTGAGCGAGTGCGTGTTTGTGTGTGTAGTTTAGAAACCTATTTGTCTTAGTCTGTAGTGTTTTCTTTTGTCTGTAGGACAGTTATCTTATTGTACACAACTTGGGGTGTTCGACATTTCTCTCCTGCAGCGAATTGGCCCCTATTAGCTAAGCAGCAATGACCCGGTTTGTATTTGCACGCTCTGCTTTCCTACTCCTATCTTTAGGGTCCTTGTAACGCTTCTCTTACTGTCTCTTCTTACTTCTGACTTTCTACCTCTTTATTTCACGTCTTATCTCTACTGTCTCTCTCTCACTCTCTCTCTCTCTCTCTGTCTTGCTCTCTCTTTCTGACTGTTCTCTGTCACGCTCCCTCCCTCCCTACTACACAAGTGATTCGGTGTACAGTACCCTCTGTCATTCTGTGCTGGCATGGTGCTTGTGCAACTGGGACTGCATTTTTCGCTGAAGAGGCACATAGATAATAGCGCAGGCAGCTCTTTTCATTCTCTTCCCTCCGTCCTCACCTACCCCTCCTCCTCCTCCTCCCCCCCTCCTGCTCTGTCTCTCTCTGAAGCATCAGTGTAAGCAGGCCCAAGCCTTTCCTCTCCTCTGCCTCTGATCAAGATAAGCAAAATATAAATCAAAAGTGTTTTTCTTTTCTTCAGTAGTCACAACAACAACCAAGCAGATGAATCTGCGTTGCCTCAATTTTATGTAAACCTTTCATGGCTGCGGGCTGCTCAATCACAGATAACTTTTGGCCAGAGTGGTCAGAAGTGGGCCTAGAAGAGCCGCAGCTTTGATTATGATCGTAACAAGGACTAGGTCAAGTTGAATACCAACAGAGTGGAGTGGGGGTTCTATGCCTCGAGTCGCAGGGGTAAGTGACCCGCTGTTTATGGCTGGTGGCGGAGAGGAGGAGGCGGCAGCCTGCTTAAACTGGCTCGAGTATCTCGTTTTTTTTTTTTTTTCTTTCTTTTTGCTCCTGCGCTATTGTTTATGGAGGGGCACTGAGGGCTGAGCTGCTGCAGCGGCACACAGCCTGTGACACGTGGAACTACTATACCCCCCAAAAGGGCACGTCACTCAGTCAACCTGAGACGCACAACAATCATCACACTAGCTTATTCAAGCATGATTTATATACCTCAGCCAGCAGTGGTGTGTGTGTGTTGTGTGCACGTGCATCGCTCTACCAAAAAAAAAAGTGTACGTATTTTGTGTTGACACGCTGCGTGGCGCGCCAACACTTGTTTTCCCTCCCCCTTGTTGGAAAATAACGTTATTTTTGTCGAGACAGGTTGCACAACACTTCAACACCAAAGCATTAATCAGGCTTTAGAAAACCCACACACATACACACACACACACACACACACACACACACACGCACACACACACACACACACACACACACCACCGCCAACACAAGGCCAGGGGACTTAATTAGTGATTTATGCTATTGAATGTAAAATGTCACCAACTATTAATCTTTTCATACTGATGTTTAGAATAGAGCTTCCCAAAGCTGTCTAAATGAATGAGCATAACATAAACATAATCACCACCACAACCAACACACTACAGTTACTAATATTTTTGGCTGGTGGCTTTCTCTCGCCTTTTTATCAAAACTTGTCTTTTCATTATGATCTCTTCTCTCCAGATGAGTCACTGCATGTTAGATTGAAATATTGTCTCTCTCTGTCTCTCTCACACACACACACACACACACACACGCTCACATTCACACGCTCACACTCGCGGTGCGCAGAGTGTGCTCAGGTACAGTAGTCCTCTTGGCCCACTCCGGCCCACCCTGGTGACGTAGGTGTGTGAATCTACGGGTGAGTGCCGGTGGTCACTGGGTGTCAACATCATGGAGCTGATAATGAGTGCATCAGCCCAGCCCCTCGGAGCCCCTCCCCTGCCTGATTATTGTGTGTGATCTGTAGGCAGCTCTAGAGGTCTGTGGTATTTTATTGGGATTCTTTACTCTCTTTCTACTCTCTCTCTCTCTCTCTACTACCAACCCTTTGGCCTTCTGCCCTTCTCTGTCTAACATTGTTTTTTGCATAATTGCATGTCTTAACTGGGTAGCATTCAGTGCTATTACTTGTCACACTGTCCTATCCCACCACCCTACCCCACCCCACACACACACACACACACACACACACCCATCCTTCCCCCTGCCCCTACGTCTCTATCCCGTTTCCAACCCTCACCCCCCCCACCCTGATATGCAGCGGGGCCGGCCTCAGAACACACAGTTGCACACACATCATCGACGGTAATCTAAGAAACACATGTATAACCGGATCGCTGTCTGTCGGGACAAACACGCTAAGCTTTCATCTTGACACACGGACACGCATTACACCTCAACACCCGTATCACTAGAATATGATCTTGTCCATTGCAAAAAGCTAGGTAGTTTAGTTAGGGACCAACATGTAACCCACCCAGGCCAGCGACATTTAGGTGTCGGAGAGTATTGCAGCTGTCGTGAAATACGTAACCTTGGTACAGTTGGCTGTGTTCCACTACATAGTGTGTGCGGTTCTTCTAACACACACTGGACCTTTAGGAATGGTTTTAACATATGTGAGGGAATGTGTGGAGAGCTGGAGCTTTATCCTGGTGTGTTTTCACTCAGCACCACTGCCTCCAATTTGTTTACCAAGTTGACGTAATCCATGGAGAGAACACCTCCTCGGGGAGATTTTAAAACCTCCTCATGCTCAGTGATTACTAACTATTGCACACAGGGCTTGCTTATGAACAAGTCTTGCGTGTTATTATTCTTATTAGGCACTTTCTGTTTTTCCGAAGAATGGCTTGAGACCCACTGAGACAGTTGTTTCCATTTAGTCACACCTATCTGAGACTGAGTCAGGAATGCACTGAGCACAACCAAACGCTAGGAAAACTGAAGGGAGGGTTTATTGGGAACAGATCCTAGTTAACCACTGGCACCTGTAGGACATCCATAATATTATGATGACGTCTGATTGTGAGTCCTAAGTAACTCCTCAGTCCCCCTTTTCCCCCAAATGGTCAGACGGCAAGCAGCTTTTGCATTGACCTTCTTTTGATTTCCTCAAAATGGTGTTGGAAGCCATTCATTGAATTATACTGTATGGCCCAGAAACAAAGTTGCTTTAGTTTCATGGTTCAGTGTTTTACTGGAGTTGTTAACCATATAGTGGTTTTCAACCATTTTCATAGCAGTGCCCACTATTTATTGTGCATTTTACGGTTTGAAGTTTGCGTTTAGTCTCTCAGACCCAAAACTAAAGAAGTTTTTGTCCTCAATATGGGAGAGATAACTGACAAAACGTTGGTCAAAATAACAATTCTTCTACAGTTTCTAATTGTATAGATTCTTGAAAATTAAGCAAGAGCAGGAACATAATCTAAACTCACACGCACACACAAACACACACAAGGTCTCATTAATAGTCTGAGGTCACTAGTAAGGTTCCCCTGCATATCTTTACCTACATCTTGCACCTGGTTTATACTTGTTGCATACAGTGTGTCGCACACGGAAAATTGCTGATCTATATGCTTGTAGGTGGGCTATTTTCACTGTGTGCAACCATGTATAACTCAGGCTTTAATCTCCCTTCCTCCCCATGTACTGTGCCAGTGACAGCACAATGCACTCACCCCCTCCTCTTACAACCACCTCCCCCACCCCCCACTTGTGGCTTTCTTTCTTTCGTTTGGATAACATTTTCATTTATTCTTTATTTCTTCTATATTAACAGTCAATTGGTGGATTTATTGTCATGCCTACCAATTTTGTTTTTCTGTTTGTTTACAGTATTATGTTTGTTCAAAAAGGCAGAGAATTGAAAATCTCCTTTCTTTTGCATTAAATTTAAATAGAATAGCTTACTAAAGCTAGAAAGAATTTGCAGTTGAAAGCGTTTGGCCGGAACTCTTACGTTGTGTCACGTGTGACTATTCTTTTGACAGCCCAGTATTTTAAAAGCCAGGTTCGTATGGAAATGCCTTCCCTTCCACTTGCACTGCTGTTGGACTCGCCGTCGTTGCTTTCATCCGTCCGTCTGTCTGTCTCTGTCTGTTTATTTATTTTACGTTTTTTTGTTTTTCCAGTGCATTTAATCCGTTGTTCAGCACGCAGCCCACCTCATCTCTGCCCTTTTCCACATTGCTGAGCCCATTCCTAGACGTAAACAATGTTAACGGCGTCAACTCGGCAGTTGCCGCTGTCTGTACCATCCAACCTGCCCCACCTGTTAATGATTCACACAGGTGATGTAAACCTAGAGGGCAGACAACAAAACAAAAAAAAGAAACCCCGTACAGTTGTGGGGGCATGTACTACCCGTAATTCCTCGCAGGATATTATCTGTCTGAGCTTGCCAAACAGAACATGTTATTGGGAAAAGCTGCTTTGGTCTCATCATTCTTTGACAGAGACACACTGCACACACAACAACATTGTTGAACCTGCTGTCACACTGTTTGTAGGATTGCTGTGGGCAACAGGAAGAGTTATACGTTTTTTATTTAATGCTGCTGTTTTAGGGCACGTATAGATTTTCCTCCTGCCTGCCAAAGCCCCACAGATCAGCTTGGCGTCCAGACCAATAAAAGTGTCTGTGTGTGTGTGTGTGTGTGTGTGTAGACTGAGACTGCTGTTGCACCATAGCTGCAGTAAAGCACAGAAGCATGCCCACTGTCAGAGGCAGGCAGGGTGGAGCTCACTGCAGCAAAAATCCTCCAGTGTAGCTTGGCGGAATCATGGGCCATGTAGTCCTGTAGCAGTCTCAACTAAGTATAATGCAATGTATGCAAGAGCTTGGCAGCTGCACACTTTATAGTTGACGTAGACATAAACCTGATTATATGCTTAGTTACATGTGGGTTCCGCACACCAAAGATAGACAAGCCCGAGTCTCAAAACATTTGCACTGCAACACTTGTAGATCAGCTATTCTCGGCACAAGTATTCTAATTCAGGCTTTACACGGTTGCCTTTTAGCTTCGTAATGTTCAGTAGCTACCAGGCAAAAAAAAAAAACTTGTGCTACCGGGCAAAAATAAACTTGTGAACATGGAGGTAGCATGTTTGCAGGATCTATATGCGCTTGACTAGACTGTATTGCCCTAGTTTTGCGTCTACACAAGCAGGCTAGGCTTTCTCCAGACTTTGTTTTTTCCACCATGAGAGGCCCAGCCGAGATTCCTCTCTTATCTCATCCCCCAGCGGAAGAGATCTGACAGCCAGGCACACACAGGCCAGCTCCAGCCTGTAATATCCATTCCCATGCAAGGCTGTGTTTGCTTATGACATTTAAACGGGGGGGAAGAAACGAGAAATGCTAAACACCATTAAACAGGAAGTGGTGCAGTTCAGTTTGTCCCAATGGCACGATTAGACAAACATTATGGGCTGTTATCAGCAATATTCGCTTGATCTGCTTTGTTTTATTTAGCCCCTGAAACACCAAATAGGTTTTGGGATGGGAGGGAGGGAGGGAGGGAGGGAAGGAAGGGGGAGTGGGGTTATTTGGTTAAGAAATCCCTCAGAGGCTTTGGGCTGGAGCGCAATCCAATTTGTAGACCCCAAATTAAGGTCTATGGGCGGAGATGGAGCATGTGCTGTGTGTGTGACCACCATCCCCTTCATGTGCACTAACCCATAAATGGCCCAACCCAAAAGGCCATGTAGAGCGCCATCTATCTACATTACAGTCCATCGCTCAGCCTGCTCTGTCCTACCCTTGTTTCCTAACTCTTTGTTAACACACACCTCTTGAACCATAGCTGGTGAACCCAGCGAGTGTGGAATCTCCTTGGCGTGTGAGTAAACGGCCACGCCCCCTCCGCCAAGTAAGCGAACTTGAGCCATGAGAGAGACGCCACCGAGTGCGAGCGAGTTGCTGTGTCGAAACGTCGTTAAGTTCACTTAACTTACCATGTGGTCGCCGTTTTGGAGTTGGCACCCCGGTATTTTTTGCCGGAATTAGTAAACCATTCCTCCCTCAAAGATGTCCCGAAAAGTCGGGAGACGGCCGGGGCCTGACCATTTACTCGAGCACGAAGCAGATTTTCCAGGTCGCGTTAAACCATCACCACTCTGTGCTTGAGCCCTCACCTCACTGACTAACCGTTGGAGTTCTCCTGTCTCCCACCTCCACGACACCCACCTTCCCCCCAGTATGTGTACCCCCCACCCACCATTCAACAAGTGCACTACTAACACCGACGTCTCCTTTTTGTTAAAACTCTTTAACAAAAAGCTGCATGCTGTTTTTCTGTTTGATAACTTTGTTTATTTGAATCCCTTCCACCACTATTTTGTTTTGTTTTTTGTTTGTGAACCTCTATGTCCACTCTCTCTTTGTGATTATAAATATCCTTCCTGTACTGGTTTGTATTTTTATTTATTTATTTTTTAATCTTTCATAGATTGCCACACTATGGTGAATGTTAGACACGCCTGGAATAGTTATAATCACAACAGAACAACACCGCTTATTAAGAAATTTCATTTGTTTTTGTTTTATTTGTGCTTGAAGATGTAGTGTGTAGTGGTGGGACGGTCTTGCATTTCACTTAATGTTTTATTTTGTTTTACTATTGCTGACCCATGATTCGAGTGCTATAACACTTTCAGTTACACACATTAGACTCCAGCAATGTGCTAGGTATTGCTATTGTGTATGTTATTGAGCACCTTTTTAGCTACTCTGGTCCATTTAAGACTGATTTATTTTGCGGTATAAAGTAAGCATTGTCCATTATGTTTTTCAACCAACTTGATGGCTTTTCCTTAATGCTGTATATCATAGAAACTCCATTCAAACAGTATGCCCATTCAGAACAAATGCAAAAGCTGGAAAACACACTTTGTAAGTGGATAGGCCCAGTCTCACGGCACGCTTGACGATCAAACCATAAATGGTTGTGTAGCAAGCAACACCTTTTGGATATTCAAGCGCTGCCGTGGCGCCAAGGCTGGTGTAATTCATAAAGTGCACTTTATACACTGTGTATATGAACATGATAAAGTCTAAAGTGATCTAATGCACGCACACTAATGGGTTTCCAGAACGGAAACAGGCATGTGGTTGAAACCAGACCAGATCGATGATGCAAGAGACCAGAGATGCTACTACCGGGTGTCCAAGAGCATTCGCAATGGGGAAACTAGTGTATTCAAGGGGCTACATGAACATAGTCTCCCTCTCTCTCTCTTGTCTACATGCACACAACTTGCATCCCCCTCAAACGTTGAACATTTTCTCAATCCCCCGGGCCTTGTAATGGTAATCCAAGGCCCTCCTCTTTTTTTACGTCTTTCTCCGTTCCTCGCTGTTTTTGTTTCTTCAGTTGTTGTTGTTGTTTTTTATTTTTGTGACGGCTGCATACATGTCATGGTGCTCCCCCCTATGTCATGGTTATGGAATCACGAGCAAGCTTGGAGTTTTTCTGGTCCTTAGTTATGTTTTTTATATATATGCAAGATTTCCATACCCGTTCTGTGTCATTCTATTTGTGTGTACCAAGATCTGGCTCTGTAGTGTTTTCATATATGTATGCGTGTGATACATATATATCTATTTATCTATATATATATATACTTTATTTATATCGCCCTCTCCTTTCTCCTCCTCTTACTGCTCAGTCTGTGACTTGTGTGCATTTTATTAGCCAACAGGGAAAGTAGAAATGCCACATGTCTTCCCAAACAGGTATTTAGCTTAAACTGTGGTAAGGTATGCCGCTCTTTTCCATCCCTGCCAACAACACAACGGTTCGCTATAGCTTTGCACTAGGCGACACACACACACACACGCACACACACACACACACACACACACACACACACACACACACACACACACACACACACACACACACACACACACACACACACACACAGCCTCATGTATTCATACTACCACGCTAGCAGAGAGAGAACACATCCTTCCTCCTCTCCTCTCCTCCCACCCTTCACTCCCCTCATCTCCTCCTCCTCACCACCTTTTGTGCTGGAAGACACTGACTGACGTTACACAATGCTGTAGGTGATTATTTATTATGGATGACAAGTGATACTGATCATGATGGTGACGGTGGTGGTGGTCTGGTGGTTGTACGGATGATGTTGATGATGACGATGATGATGATAATGTGGTATGTGTGTGCGTAGATGTTTTTTTTTTATTTTTTAGTTTGTTTATTAATTTATTTTTTTATCTTTTCTCCTTTTTGTTGCTTTTCTGTTTGTGTATTTTTGGACCCGTGCTTGCGGGGAAAGCTCATCTTTATTATTGGAATATTTTTGGTCTTTCTCTCCTCTGTTCTGTCTGCTAGGATAACATCGGGCACCGGCTGCTTCAGAAACATGGCTGGAAGTTGGGGCAAGGCCTGGGCAAAACCATGCAGGGTAAGGAATTCAACCCTCCTCCACAGACACGTGCACAGTACACAAACCTACTCCATATGCTGTTTTCTTCTAGCTCTCTTCTCTTTACCTTCTGTCACTTGCTCTTCACACACTTATGTTTCTCTTTTTCTATTCATACTTTTTCAACAAACTTCCTTTTTGTTATTTTTATGTTTTTTGATTATTTATTCCATGTCCCTTTTTCTGAATTATTCTTTTTGTGTCTGTCACTGGGGGGAAAAAAGAGAGCTGTTCCGGTTGCTCTTGTGCTGCTTTTCCCTTGCAACTTGTCGAGCAAGAAAAAAATGTTCACAGGTTATTTTTGGAAATTTAGGTGAACGGTGTTTTATTAACTACGTCATTGCTGTCCCTTTTTCAGTGATGCATTTAGTCCATAGGACGCCTGGTTCAACTAGGTCAAACTTTATTAAATACATATATATATGTGTGTGTGTGTGTGTGTGTGTCGTGTGTGTTTATTGCTGGAGAGACCTTACATAGTGATACTATAGTCTTTCAAAAGGACAAACGCTTGCCCAGCTGAATCACATAACTTCACATCATGGTTAAGAAGAATACAGACACAAAGCAAACAGGCCCCCAGTCCTCCCAACATCCAAAGAGTTGCTAGTGGCTAAAAATAGACATGGCCTCTTTTTTAACAGCAAGGAGGTCTACACACTACATGGCAAAATCAGCCCCATTTTCACTTGATTTCTTGTAGACAATAGACACTGACTCTGTATACAGCCAGTGAAGTGTACACAATTAAATACACATATATTAATATCAAGAACGACACATGATCTTTCTGCAGCTGTTACTGGTGACTGGAACGGGATAATGGCAACAGAATATTTACACTCCCAGGCATTTGGCTAACTAGAAAGTAGTGATGATTTTTTTGGCATCTTAGTTGGCCATTTGCGTCTTGATATTACAAGCTAGTTGGGCTACATACAAGCAGTCTAACATAATGGAGCTCCTATTGCAACTAACCGCAGAATCCTGAAACTGTGGGTTTTCTATAGTAATAATCAGGACTGTGATCGACAACATGCAGGGCCTAAACTGGACAGTAACAGAAACGAGGCCAGGCATACAACATGTTGCATTGTAGACTCATCTTGTATGAAATGAAATGGCTCTTCATTCGTTTCTCTCATTTGTCTCTCTCTTAAACGCTGTGTATGTGCTAAACAAACACGCGCACAGTGCCAGAGACCACAGCACAGTTTCTCTGACTGCCATACAGTGCGTCATTCTTGTTGGTTGGTTGGCTGGAGTAGCTCCAAGTAAACTAGTGTTACATAAACATGGTAATTATTCCAGAAGGTTGATTAGCAGGCCATCTTTCACTCACTGCATTCAAAAAACTGCCCATTGTTTGTTTTTGGTTACATGTGTGAGATCAGCTGTTTGGAGAGACTGCTACAATTGCTTATAAATGTTTAATTCGGATTCTGAAATGTTTCGCTTGCGTTAGAACAAGTACAATCACCGTTCTGCGGTAGAACAAGTACAATCACCGTTCTGCGGCAGGGTAATTCAGACCATGTTGCCGGTTTAGTCGGTCGCAATCATTGGTTTGGACAGGGCTTTAGATCGTAAGGCAGCGGCGATCATATTTTTAATGTTGCCGTAATGTAGAACAAATTACTCTAGTAATATACCGCACAAGTCTTGCGTGTGTATTGGGCTGCACAACGGTGACACTTGATGGTCAACAAATGCTATATCCGTACTTACTTGGATGGACTGACAGACAGACACAGAAAGAGAGAGAGAAATAGACACTGCCCAGGGACACCCATAGCTGTCTTTGGGAGTGGATGTCTCATTGGCCGCTACAGTATAGTTCCTTTGAGACATCTGTATAAAAATAACAGGTCTACTTATGAAATTGCCAAAGTGCATATGGGGCTGATGGGGGGTCATGTATTTTTTGGTTATAACTCATGTTGGCAAAAAAAAGACAAGTCAAAGTACAATGTTTGACTCTGAGATGCAGTGGAGTAGAAAGTAAAATCACTGACCTTTAGGAATGGCAGTACAGTACTTAGAGTAAATAAAATACTTTCCCCTCCTGCTTAAATCGCTCACCACTTCATTAGCACCGCCCCATCTGGCTCTGGCTGCGGCTCATTGGCTGAGTGGAGCTGGTGGTGGTGGTGTGTAGAGAAGGTCTGGCACGTCTCCATGGAACTCCTGCCTGTTACATTCTTCATTCTTCCTCCTCCAACCCTCCCCATTTTATTTCCTGTCCTCTTCAACCCCCTCATCCCCTCCCTCCCCTCCTGTCTTCTCCTCTCCTCTGTCTATTTCCTGCTCTCTTCTTTACCAGGCTCTCGGTTCTTAGTTTAGCTGTCCCCCGTGTGCTGTCACCTCTGAGTGAGTTTAGCTGCCTCCCCCCTGCTCTTTCACCCCTGAATGATGTCAACTTTTGCAGCCCTGCTGAAGTCATCATGCGATCATGTCATAAGAATTGGCTTTTCATGGAATTGACAGTATATTTGGTCTAATAGTCTACTAGTCCGCCTTCCCCCCCTGTTTTCATCATGTGGGATTCTATCCATCCATCCATACCCTTAAACCTCCAGACATTACATGTTTATAATTTAATCAGCCCGTACAGCCGCGTACCATTCCCTGTTGCTCGACCCCACCCCTCTCGTGCGCACACACATAACATCTGTTCTCAATTTAAGGGATGATGAGGAATACAATTGCTCTCACACACGTGCACACGCAGACAATCTGTTTGTTATACGAACAGCACTTTGGTGACTCTCTGGAGGAAGGAGCTGAAGTCGTCTAACTGGGTCGTGTCTGCTCACTGACGTGTGTGTAAAATGTGCACACACACGTTGCCTAGAACTTCCTAGGCAATCTAGACTTGAATATCTCACTGTACCAGTTGGGAGTCGGGTAGGAATTTCACTCACCTTTGACATAAACTGTAAATCCTTTGGATGCTGTGAGGAAAGGAAGTTCATGTAAATCATACCTGGGCATTATGCGGGACGGGGGCCAAATGCGGCCCTTTGGCTGACTCTGACCGGCCCGTGAAAGGGTACCGTGGTTTTCAACCAATGGTTCAGGGACCACCAGTGGTCCTTGAGAGAGTTCCAGTTAAATATGTAAAGTTGGTTAACCAGATGTAACTCTTTTAGAGCTCTTAAGAGTTAAAATATTCATCATGTGAATTAGCCCAGGTCTACACAACTAGACAATGTGGATATTTTTTTGGATCTGTATGTTTGGCTGTTTGGTTTCTGAAATCCAGCCTGGAATTGTGGACAAAAAGCAAAAGAAATCTTTAGTTTTGGGGTCTGTGGTGGTCCTCTGTGGCTCAAATTCTGAATAAATAGAGGGCCCTGGTTGGTCTTTACACTTACTTTTATCTTATAATACAGTATATTAATATTACATAGACTTTAGTTCAGCCTTTAGTCTTGGCCCCTTGGGAAAAACACACACTCTCTGGTCTGCTACCATTCTAGCATTCTCCCCTCATTGTACACAACAAGGGTCCTGCAGCAGCATAGTGATGGATGGAGCATTGAAATAGGAAACCGTGTGTGTACTGGACTGGTGAGATTCACAGGCCTGCAGAATGTCAGGCCTGTTTTTGGAAGGGACGTTTAGTCTTTTGTTCTTCAGTGTGCCGATGCGCTGGCCTTGTGGACATACTGTATATGGCATTAATTCCCCCCATATCTCTGGAAACCATCAGAGGAGTCAGCAAGCATGCTGCTTCACTCTGGGCAGGGTGACAAGTTGTGTGTGGGTGTGTGCATGTGTCCGTATGTGTTGTGCGTGTGTACGTGCATTAGCGATTTTAGGAGAGTGCAAGAGTGCACTTGCCCCCGCCCAGTGGCCAGAAAAAAGGGAAAAAATACCACATTGGCATGGAACACACAGACCTACCGATTGGCTTGTTCCAAAACATGTAAATAAATCACAGTGTCTAGAAAAGCATGTACTGTACCTGTCTTGCATATTTATTTTAGTTTAGTCTGGAGTTTATTAGAGTTTAGTCTCTTGGAACCAAAACCAATGATTTTCATGTTTTTGTTCACAATTAGGAAGGAGAACTGGCAAAATGTTGGTCAAAATAAAACAATTCTTCAATTGTGTAGATTCTTTGATTATTAAGAAATTCAGTTAGATGTTTAAATATAATTTAACTCTTGAGAGCGTAAAATGATGATGGTTTGATTTTACGCTCTCAAGCGTTATACATCTAAAAAAAAAATGGTAGCCTAAAATAAAGTGCTCCCCCTGCTAGGAGAGCCTAAAATCGCCTGTGTGCGCGTGTGTGTTTGGAAATCAGGTATACAACAGTAGCTCTGGGAGCCTGTATACTATAGTGTCTGTGATTATTTGTCCTCTGAAACATTTCAAAGTCCTCTCTGATGTGTGTGTGTGTGTGACAGAGAGCAAGATGAGACCAAACTACTGTAGGCCATTTGTTCCCGACGGTGGCGTACCGTTTTTCGGTTCGTTTGCGCTTTGGTTGTTGTTGGTTTTTTAGGCCACTGACATCACAGGTGTGTGGATTGTATTGTATAAGTCAGTGTGCTGCTGCTCCGTTGCTTAGATAACATGGCCCTGCAATGTGGTACATGTGTCCAGTTGTGTAGGGAATTAATGATCCTGTTTTTCAAACCAGCAATTTTTTTTTTTTGTAATCTACTTAGTCGGGTTGCCAGACTCCATGGCACGGTCGCGTCATTCCGTCACATGTGTGGGATAACGGTCCATGCAGGGCATTTATTAATAATAATCTTCCTTTGCTTTCTCTCCATTCTGTCGGCAGAGAATGCTTTTTGATTTTTGTTTTTTAATTCATAGCAATGTGTTGTCCCCTATTTTTAAGTTTTCACTGTATTGACTTTGTTCTTATTCTTCTTTTTTGTTCTTTTGCCCCTTTTTATAGGTAAGGTTTGTTGGATTCCCCCTCTGTATGTCAGTATGTGCGCGCGTGTGTTTGTGTGTGGGTGTGTTTCTTTTCTCCCACTTCTGCGATTGACCTCAATGTAACACCCCCTCCCCCTTTTTACAGTATATATATTGTAGGCTAATGGCCTTCTCTCGGCTTCTTCCTTTTTCGCTTCATAAATCACTAAAACCCTTATTTCAATGCGCTTCAAAGTGCAAAGTGCTTCGATTTGAAACAAAGAACAAAAAGATCCATTTGAAATCAAGGTAGATTTTAGTACAGCCATGATTTCCACATCACATCCCATTAGAATCATCAGCTCCACACGTCTTTTTAGATTTTTGTTTTTTTGATGTCGTTTTCTCTCTCTGTGAGTGTCCGTGGCTGCTATCGGGGTTTCTGATTGGCTGTAACCACGGCTCAGACTTTGAATGGCTTGCAGAGTAGACAAGTTTCCCCCCCACCCCCACCTTCTGCCTGTTTGCCTGTATCTACCTCCAAACCTGTGAAACTTGTGTGTATGGGTGTGTGTGTGTGTGTGTTTGTTTGTATGGGTGTGTGTGTGTTGGAAGGCTTGGCTCAAATAATGGAACCAAATGGACTCGCTAGGGTCATTTGGGTCATCATTTGTACACTCTCAGGAAAGTTTTTGGAAATGTCCCTATTATGTCCCTCCCACCCCAGGCTGCAACAGCCCTCCCGAGAGCTTGGTTTTCTGACTCCTCAATGTCGCAACATTTCGGCTGGTCCTTTTCTCTGAGAGTGTGCGAATGTGAATCAAATGGTCCATTTGGTTCACCTTCGTACACTCTCAGGAAAAAAATGGAAATGTCCCTCTCTCTGTCCCTCTTTCAGGCTGCAACAGCCCTCCCGAGAGCTCCGTTTTCTGATCCCTCAATGTCGCAACATTTTTGCCTGGTGCGAGTATTATTTGGACCGAGCCTTCATGTGTTCGTTCGTGTGTTGTAACGTGGGACTGAAAAGTACGTGCGTGTGTGTGTGTTTGTCACTGACGGGGCCGCAAAAAAGTCAACTTACAGGGAAAACCTCACACCACACACACACCCCAAAAACATCTCAGTCCCCATGGTTACGCACCTCCCATCCTCCCCTGGTCCTTTTGACTCCTTTTTGCACAGCATGCTTGTCCCAGAGGTGAACTCCTGCCTGCATTGACCGCGTCATACTCATCTGGGGGCTTTAAGCAGTGTTGGAGGCCCATAGAGACTCTAGAAAGGCATTGGTTTCCAAAGTAAATTTCTGTTTTGGGTGACGGGGCTGAAATTCTTGGGAGCCACATGCGGAATCCAACTGCGGAGAAATTCATCACTGTCACCACATATTGACAAAGAAACACAACACAACAGTTTCACATACTGTATATGCAGTCATTCATTCACACAAGCGATGTGTAACCAACTCTCTAAGCACTGCTCAAAGCCTGACCGGCCCTTTTCCTTCAGGTATCCTCTATGTATGTGTTCAACTACCCCAAGGGTAAGCATATATATCCTGACGAAAATGAAGCTTGCTGGCTGTGGGCTAGCGAGGAAATTAAATTGATCTTTGGGGGGGAGATCTGCTAACCTAGTCTGACAAGCGTCTGTGAGGCACAAAAAAAAGGGCTTGTAGGGGAGAATGGTTGTTGTGTCCAGTGGCATCCGTCATCGGCAGGGGTCCAGATGATTGATTTGCATGTCTCGAAACTAAAGCATGATCAATTCTCTGTACCAGATGCTCGTGTATGTACTATAGATGTGGTATTGCGTGACATTGAAGTTATTAAACAGTAAGTGGATTGTGTTTTTTTTTTTTTCATAGTCAAACCCACACCCCAAAAACATGATCACTTTTTCACCTTGAAAAGGTGACTGAGGATGTTAATTTGCTCTATTAGAAGAACGGAGGGGATGCAAGTATCCCAGATAAAGGTAGGCTAGACGCCTGGGGATGGGGGTGGGACAGACAGACACGTAGACACAGACAGACAGAAGGGTGAGGTGGTGAGAGGGAATCCCTGTAAGCGTCAAGGCCAGAGTGTATACTAGGAGAGGGAGGTGGGGTTGGGTGGGGTGGGGTTGGGGTGGTGGGGCCTCTCTGTCAGGCCCCTTCTAATAAACCCTCTAGACCCAAAGCTCCCCACACCCCCCGCCCCATCCTACCCACTCCACAAACCCCACCCTTACCCTTCTCTATGTGCCTCAATCTTCCTGCTTAACCAATTGGTGTTTCTTTTTTACAGTGATTTGATCCTGCCCATGTTGTGCTGATGGTAAACTTAGTGGTAAATGTTATTTTTTCCCCCCCAATTGAAAATTTTATTTTGTTTTTATTATGATTTTATATCTGTTTTAGTTTCTCCCATTTTCTTTTTTTTTCTCTTTTTCTTTTCTTTTTGTTGATTATTTTAATTTTTTGTTGTTCTCCCGCCATCAGAGCACCAATGCTACATAGGCTTCCTCTCTCTGTATTAGTCCTCATTCTGCTGCTTGGATATTATCATACATATACATTACTATTAGAACAGCCATTTTGTTTGTTTTCAGTTTTTTTCCTTTATTTTTCCTCTTTATACCTTGTGATTCACACCCTGTGATTTAGATGCACCTGTTTTTTTTCTCGTCCAGTCCCTTTCTTTTCCACTGGAATGGGTAATGCTGAAAGTATTGTCACTGTGTTTCTTTTTTTATTTAAAAAAAAAGATGGTGATAGTTTGGGATGACTGTAATTGTTTTGATCGATTATTTAATTCCAGGCCCGGTCCTGTGACTCATCCCCTGCTGGTTCACGGTGTCCCGAGTTGTTGTGAACAATGCAGTGTTCTGTCCGTGGGCCGGCAAAGATGTCCGTACCCGGGCCTCTTTTTTACTGTTCTCTACAGTTGCTAGGGGAGATAGCCGAAAAACATGTCTGCTACCAGTGGATACTGGTCTGCAGACAGCCGTATCACACGCAGCCATCTTCTCTTCCCTCAGACAAGGCCTCTCAGTAATCACACATCATCAGGTTTTAGTCTTTTTAGATGTCAGATTGCAACAAAAGACAAGCAAGCTATCCATGCAGCCAGCCAGCGGACAGACACTGCAGTGGGAATGTGAGTCCAGGCAGGCCGTTAGATGATATGATTGATACCCCATGCAGCTACTGTATAACCCGACAGTCATCATTATGCCATTGGGCTGTGAATGCGAAAAATTGCACCAGAACAGCACGGTGGGGAAGCTGGCAGTTTTTAACAACAAAAAACATTCATGCCATGGGCTAGGAATTAACTGGACGCATATTGCATTATTGCAGTCTTGTAGGGCGTAAAAGTAATGTAAAGTTTGTTTGTTTAAATCAATTGTAAAGATGTTGGCTAATGTAAGGCTTTAGTGTCCTCACTCATTTAATTCCTTTGCTCAGTGGAAAAAACACTTTTGAATTTTGAATTCATTAAGGAAACTTTGAATAGTTTAAAAAAGTGTACAGCTCTTCAGTTAACTTTTGTGAAGTTTCACATTGTGGGATCAGTTGGTTCCAAGCCCAGTGCCTTAACTACTATAGAAGTTGCTTGCTCTAGATATAATACATATGCCCAATGGTATAAACCGCCTGTAAAGGAAAAAAAAACAGAAATTATAATAAATACCTTAGCATGAATGGGAAAAAAGCTGAAACCAAACTTAATTGAAAATTGGTATGAATAAGACTAAACGGCGTATCTGGCTGGCGACAGCTGCAGCAGCAGACTAGTTCAAATTCAGTTTTGTGCCTTTATTTTTGTTTTGTTTTGAGATCCCTTGTCTGTCTGTCCGTCCGTCTGTCTCTGTCCACCCCTACCCCTACCTCACCCCACCCCCTGGTGTAACAGGTAAGTATCCCCATCCCTTGCACTGTCACCATGGCGACCCCTGGCCTGTGACGTCACTCTGCTGTAGTTACAGTGCTTGTGTCCTTTTTTTACTCTTTTCTGCTTCGTTTGGCTGATTATGAGTGGATTAAGCAACTTCTTGTGTCAATCTCCAAAGTAGTTTTTTGATTTTGACTTTTCGAAATATTTTTTTTATTTAATCTTTTCCGTTTCATTCTGTTCTCTTTTTGTTTTTGTTTGTTTTGTTTTTCTAAAGTTAATTTCCTTTTTTTCTCGTATAGCTCTTTTCACAGCTTACGTAACACATAGCGTATTGCAGACAAGGGGGGGGAAGAGAAGACAGCCTTTCAGGAGGAGGATAGGGGGTCCCTCTGTGTTGTGTATGGGGGTGGTGAAGGGACCCGGCCCCGCGTGGGACAGTGAAAAGAGGGGCTTGTGTGGGTCAGGGTCAGGCAGGGAGCCATGGGGGCGCTTAAGAGAGGCAATGCGCCACGTCAGAGCGTCGTCACGGCTGCTGTCGCAGTGCCTCTCGGTACGGTGCCGCCGCAGCAGCTGTGTCAGCCTCCCCCCTCCTCTCTCCCTCCCTCCCGCAGTCCCTCAGGCTGTAGCGTCCTTGATAAACTTGGCATTCTGGTTTAACAGGACTGCAGCAATGAAGAGAGAGAGAGAGAGGGGGAAGGGAGGGAATGGGGGAAGAGAGAAGAGACCAGGGCGACGTTCAACAAAGCCAGATTGAAAGGGGCTTTACATACAGTGATGGGCTGGCTTAATAAACCCGATCCCTGTCTCATCCCCTGCTGTTCTTCTGACCGTGGCTCGTCGTCGCTTCTCTCTCTCCCTCTCCTGACGGCTAAAGCACACCTCTGATTGACCCCCCCGATGGTCTGCGCTTGACTTTATATCACCAGGAATAGAATAGCCGCACAGCCCGTTTTGACCATTTTAGGTAATGAGGAAAACTATCCAGTCGGATTGTATAGGAATGTAGGACAGACAGGGGGGGCGGCCAGACTAGTTGTTGTGCTACCTGGTGGCTGGAGTAAGCTGTGAGAATGGCTGGTGTTTGGTTCACTGTAGCTTTCTGGTCTCTTTGCACTTCAAGGCAAAAAAAAAATCTCTAACCCCAGCACCCTATGCTCTAAAAGCAGGCTGTCCCCGAAAAAACAAACAAACGAACAACTCCCCAGTGTAAAAAAGCTCACCTGGCCATCTCTCTGTCTCCTTCCCTCTAGGACGCACCGACCCAGTGCCTATCAGCCTCAAATATGATGTCATGGGGATGGGACGCATGGAGATGGAGGTGATCACCACCTTAATTTGTGTTGTGTGTTATGTGCCGTGTTGTGTTTAGATATGACGAGATGTCTGTGAAGTGATTTCACTTATTTGATGGCAACTGCAATTATGCAGCCTACTGTATTTGTCTATTTAAATTCATATAAAAAATACCCATCATACAAATACAAATTCACTAGCCTGGCTAAAGCCAGACTGAATCAGCTTTTGGCCTGTCAGCAATTTCCTACTCCAGATAACTGGGGTGGCCAGTCAGGGTATAGTATTCAAATATGAGTGTACCGGTATACTACGTCCCGATTGGCCAACTTTCTGAAGTAGGAAATGGGTGTACAATTGAGCTATTCCAGACCTATCTGCTGACATTGCTGGCATTTTTTTGCCAACAGCTGATTAGGTCTGGCTTTAGCCAGGCTACAAATTCTCAACGCAACATGTTAATAAAGTATTTGAACAGGACTTTTAAGTAACAGTGCTTAAAGAAAATATAAGTTTAGCTTGTGTATATCATATATTTATTTGTGTGTTAGTATATTTGTTTGCTTCATTGTATAATAAAATGTTTTGTATACTGAAGTTCATTATACATACGGTATATATTAATGTTCTGCACATTGCGCATACTGAAGATGCTGACGCTGTTCACAGCTAGGCGTTAACACATAACTTTTGACCGTTTCTGATATAGCTGGACTATGCAGAGGACGCCACAGAGAAGAGAAGGGTCCTCGAGGTGGAGAAGGAGGACACAGAGGAGCTACGTCAGAAGTACAAGGTGAGCCTCCTCCTCTGCTGTGACTCAGGAACCTCCGGCGTTGATATCTCTTCCAAATGCTGGCTGAGGTTGACAGGTCTTCTCTTTCTATTCCAACCCACTCGTCTTCTGTCCAGTTACGTCTTTAAAAACATTGTGCTGTGCTTACATGACTCACAGTCCCGTGTTGTTTCGATTCTGCAGTGAGTCACTGGTTGCAGTGCTATCATTCTCAGAGAGGATTCATCCAGTTTTCTCTCTCCCTTGTGTAACGGAGTTTACAACACACATCAGACCTTACACTTGCTCTTCTCTTTCCTCCCTTCCCCTGGCGCAAATCCACATTTGATCACTTGATAGAGCGGAGACATCATGTGATCGTATGAAACCGGGGGGCAGATCATCCAGATAGTACAAGAGAAATCTTAGTATATTCTTCCCGCATTCATTTAGCAGCTTCAGGCACGTTTTAATGTTGTTATCGTGCTACTCTGCGTACAACACAGCACTGCCACGTATGAGGGCACAGCTCAAACAGTAGCTTCTTAGAGACTGAAGTTGTTTGAGGCCAATAAAACAATGTCACTGTGATTGAGAGATCTAATTTTGATGATAAGTAAGTTCAAAAGTTAATTCTCCACACAATCAGCGTATTATCAGTAGTTTGGTAAACTACTCATCTGGGCCACACCCTGACCAGGCACAGGAGACTTCTTGTTCCGCGCAATGAAAGTGCTGAGGAGTTACATTTTTTTGGGCAGACGAGATTTGTTGCGGCCTCGTAGGCACACTGACACACTCAATCCTTGAAGAATTAGAGGAGGTGGAATTGTATCAGGCATGTGGTCTGTTCAGTACAATACACATCGTTTTACATATCTTTCAGGCAGAAAGACTAACGCAACGGTATTAAAAAAATAATGGATTTCAGATAACCTACTCTCACGGCTCACAGGAGGATTATTCTCAATACTAAGGATAGCTCAATACTGATACGATTCCTGCAGTGTGGCTAAAACAATCAAATAACAGCCTAAAACAGCCTCAATGTTAGTAACAAAATAACTGGCCTAATAATATATATAGACTAGGAGTAGTGCAAGACAATTAACATTGTGGAAATAATTTGTTTCTGCTCTGCATGGCGATTGTTTCCGCAGGCGCAACAAAATGGCATTGCAAGGGATTGCTTATGATTTATAATCAACGATATTGCCAAGATCACTGATTGTTGCTTCTCTCTCTCACTGTGTAACAGGACCAGGTGGAAAAGGAAAAAGCCATTGCCAAGGCTCTGGAAGACCTGAGAGCCAACTTCTACTGTGAGCTCTGTGACAAACAGTACACCAAACACCAGGAGTTTGACAACCACATCAACTCCTACGACCATGCTCACAAGCAGGTGAGGCTGACGCATCGCACACACACACACACACACACACGCACACAGGCACACAGGCACACAGGCACACACACGCACACACACACAGGCACACAGGCACACACAGGCACACACACCCTTAATTTCAGTGCTAAAACTAAGAAATGTTCATGCGTTCAGCAGAGCATAGGATACTGTATCTCTGCCAGGCCAGGACATCTGTCATCCATGATGTATCTGTGAATTATGATTCCCATAAGTGTCAGCCTGATTCCACCGCCATGGACATCAATTATTCTAAAATTAAAGTTAAATATTTCAAGACATACATAGCAAATGAGACTGTACTTTGGTGCTGATCAGTCGGTCTGTTTGCAAGGCAAACGGTTGAAAACATTACCTTCCCCAGCATGTCAGTGATACAATTGACGGTCGAAAAACAATTTTGGCTGGACTTTTTCATCTTTCTACTCCTCTAATGCTTTCATCTCTCTCTTCCTTTTGCTTCTGTCCTGCAGAGGCTCAAAGAGCTGAAGCAGAGAGAGTTTGCCAGGAATGTGTCTTCCCGTTCCCGGAAAGGCGGCAAGAAGCAAGAGAAGATGCTGCGCCGCTTGCATGAGTTGGCTGAGCAGAGGAAACAGCAGGACTGGTAAACTAATGTTTCATTTAATTCCATTTTTATTTAGTTTACTTTTTACATAAGCTTCTAGTGCCCTCTGCTGGTAGAATGTTACAGCCGAAGTGATGGTACTGCTGACAGCTCTCTGCAGTGTGGTGTTGTATTTTGTACTGTGAAAAATGTTTGTTGCCTAAAAAACAACCTATTGATTTAAAGCATTCATTGACAGTATACAGAATGGCTATATTTCAAAATAAACCACAACTGTGGACAACACCCACTTTTTTACAAGAAAACTAAAAGAGCTGATATGTTTGTTGGTTGAGCTCTGAAAATAGCAGGTGACTAAAATGTGACTAAAACTAAATTAAATATAAAATCAACACTATCAATGCTCAAACATGAAGCAAATGGGGAGACTCACTCAAGTGTCTGACTTATTGCCCTCCGCACAAAATATAAGCAGTATGTCCAAGTGCTATTTATAACAATAATTGTTATTTTCCCAAAGGATATTTTTCTTCACAGTATGTTCAAACACCCATATCAAAAACAACACATAGCACATAACAGCAAATGAATACAAAAACTTGAGGGCCCTGCTGTATACAGAACCATCCTATCGGTGGGGCAGTTGTCTTACTAAAATGTACTTTTTTATATTTACATTTGTTAAGACGGTCATTTTTTTATATTCACATTTGAGAATGAATGTGTCATTCTTTACTCAACGAAGTGCTGCTATTTAGTTCTTAATGTTTTTTGTTTGTATCTGTCCCCAGAATGAAAGTTGGTTGTTCAAGACAGTTTACACATCAGTGTCAACTTTGGTTTTACTTTATAAACTTTACAAGTGGAAATATGCACATCATCCCATTTCATTCTTCTTTTTAATTCCAGTACTCCAGGAAGTGGTCCTATGTTCAAAACCACCACCGTGGCCGTGGATGGAGAGAACCCAGAGGAGGTCGACGGCACGGCGATGGAGTCTCTAACGGACAGTCCCAAGGACGTCTCCTCTCCTCCTAACAGAAGCGGCCAGGCCTCCTCCTCCTCCCCTCGGCCCGGCCCCGCCATCAGCTTCTCCCTGGGGAAGAGGAACACCTCCTCCCCTCCCGTCCCGGCCGGAGGGGGCTCCAAAGTCAGCGTGTCCTTCTCCTTCTCCAAGAAAACCCCCGTGAAGCTGGAGACGGCGGCCGCCGTGTTCGGAGGGGCTGAGGACGCCGAGGAGGAGGAGGAGGGACAGGAAGGGGGAGACAAGGAGAAGGCGGAGGAGGCGGCGGCGCGCTCCAACACGGATAGCCCCAAGCCGGGGGACACCGGAGCCAGCGACGGAGGAGGAGGTGAGGGCGGAGGAGGAGGCGCGGGGACAGAGGAGGCACAGCAGCAGGACGACGGAGCCTCTCTGGCCTCCACGCTCAACAAGCTGAAGATGATGATGAAGAAAGAGGAGGGCTACGCCGGCCAAGAGCCAGAGTACTACCACTACATTCCTCCGGCTCACTGCCGCGTCAAGCCCCACTTCCAGTTCCTGCTCTTCATGAAGGCCACGGACCAGTGTGAGATCAAAGCAGACGAGGAGGACGCCGAGGAACAGAGGCAGGACCAGAAGAAGTGCGAGGACGATTCCGAGACGGCGGATTCCAAAGTGACTGCGTGTAAGACGGAGAAGGAGGCGGACAAGGTCCCAGAGCCTGTGCCATCCAAAGTGAAGGCAGAGGAGTCCTCTCCCTGCGCGATGGAGACCACCTCCTCGTCAGAACCACCTGCTGCTGCTGCCGCTCCTGGAGCTGAGGGAGAGAGCAAGCAAGACGTAGCGGATGCCAACCTGGGCCCCAAGGTCCCCACAGGTCCCTTCTTCCCCGTGCTGAGCAAAGACGAGACCACCACCCTGCAGTGGCCCACCGAGTTGCTGGAGTTCACCAAGGCGCAGCCGTCCCTCTCTTACAGCTGCAATCCCCTCTACTTTGACTTCAAGTTGTCCCGCAACAAAGGAGCCCGCGGTGGGAAGGCGCCGAAGTCGTCCAAGTCCTGTGAGGAAGCCACGGAGAAGGAAGCAGAGGTGGCCGTCTCATCGTCGTCGTCGGTGGACGCAGCCACCAACCCTGGGCCCAGTACCGAGAGAGAATCGCCCAGCTTGAAGAGAGAGCCTGACCCGACGGAAGGCGACGAGCAGAAGCAAGCAACTAGTGGCGGCACTGGCAAGAAAAAGAAGAAGAAAAAGAAGCACAAGAAGTCCTCGAAGCACTCTAAACGCAAAGGAAAAGACAAGGGAGCGGCGGCGGACGGCCAGGCGGAGGCTGAGGTCCCTGGAGAGAAGCCTAAGAAGAAGAAAAAACACAAAAAGAAGAAGAGTAAAAACAAGGTGGCAGACCAGGACAGCGAAGCGGCCGGCAACGAGAAGGAGAAAGCAAAGCAACCAAAACAACCAAAGGTGGAAGATAAAGCAGCTGCCTCGTCCGTTCAGACGACCGGAGCGTCGGGAAGCACGGCAGTAGAACCCGGGAAGAGGAAACGTCCCGCCAAGGAAGTGCCTTCCAAGCCCGGGACGGAAGAGGGGAGAGACGCCAAATGTCCCGACGGCAAGTCCAATGCTGCGGCAGCAGAGGAGCACAACGGCACCAAGAAACAGAAGACGGAGCCCAGCGCGCCTCCCAGCGCCGCCTCCTGCTCCAGCTCGGCCCAGAAGAGTCCCGGTCCGGCCAGACCCCCCAGCAGCGAGAGCGAGGACGAAGGCGGTTCCACCGCCCAGCGCGGCTCCCGCGGCCACCGTCGCTCCAGCCCCCGGGAGCAGCGGCGCCACCACAGCGACGACTCTGGCCGCTCCGCCAGCCGCTCGTCCAGGCACGGGGACAGGCGTGGCAGCAGCCGACGTCGCCACCGCGGCGGCGGCCAGACGTCCCGCAGCCGCTCGTACTCCAGCAGCTCAGAGCGCTCCTCGGGTGGCAGCAGCGCCTACAGCCACCGCAGCCACAGCTACTCCGACAGCTACAGCGACTACAGCAACGAGGGCAGCAGCCGGCGGCGGAGGCACTCCAAACGCTCGTCGGACTCGGAGTACGAGCGGCGGGGCAGCCGGGGGCGGCGGCGGCGGGGCTCGCGGAGGCGAGACTACTCCTCCTCTTCCTCGGACGACGACTCGCGGTCGCGCTCGCGCAGCCACAGCCGCAGGAAGCGGCATCGACGGCACCGACGGAGCAGCTCCAGGAGCTCCAGCAGCAGGAGCCGCAGCAGCAGTGGCCGCTCCTGGAGACGCAGCTACAGCCGCAGCCACAGCTCCGCCAGCCGCTCCTCCAGCTCCACCAAGGGATCGCCGCAGCGCCACGGCACCAGGAGCCGCGCCGACAGCGACACGCGGCACAGGGACTTCAACCGCTCACGCATCTACCGATCCCAGTCTCCACGCTCGGCCTCCTCGCGGATCAACAGCCGGAACAGCCACTCGTCCGTTCTGCCCGGCCGGCTGGTGGCCGGCTCTCGGGACGCAGGGGAACAGAGGAACTCCCTGACGGCGCGGCAGCTGCTGGAGAAGGTTCAGTCCAAGAAAGGCTCGGACGACCCGTCCACCGTGACCAAGATGGGCAATAAGATCAAAGACCCGCCGCAGGGATACTTCGGTCCCAAACTACCCCCTCTCCTGGGAAACAAAGCCATGCTGCCACTTTTTGGTAAACTACAAGCAGGGAAGAAACCTGCCATCATCCCCCTGACCAGACCCGACGAGGGGGAGAAGTCTGGAGCAGGGAAAGGCTCCGACGCCGAGAGAGAGATCATCCTGGTAGAACCGATCAGAGAGTTCCCTCCTCCACCGCCACCCCCTGCCCCGCCGGTCCAACAACAGAAGGTGGAGGAGACCCCCCAGAACCCGGCGGTGCAAGAAGAGGCGCTTCGCCCCGGCTCTGAGACGCCGCAGGTACACCACGAACCTCGGCCGCTGTTCGAGCAAGAGCCGGCGGCCGCCGCCATGCTGATCGGACCCCAGTACCCAGCGGAGGCCGGGCAGGACCCCAACCACCAGAACCCCATGGGCATGGAGCCTCTCCTGCCCAACATGCAGCCGCAGCAGCAGCAGCCTCCTCCCATGCACGCCTACCCGGCGTACCCGCCGCCCAGCCTGGAGGAGGAGTGCATGGACGCGGAGGAGGACGGCCTGGCTCCCCTGGAGAGCCAGCCCATCACCTTCACCCCGGAGGAGATGGAGAAGTACAGCAAGCTGCAGCAGGCGGCGCAGCAGCACATCCAGCAGCAGCTGCTGGCCAAGCAGGTGAAGACCTTCCCCTCGGCGGCGGCCGCCGCAGCGGCTGCCGCAGCCGCCGCCAATGCCAACGCCAACCACCTGGTCCCGGCGCCGCCCCCGCCGCAGATGCAGCAGATCCACATCCAGCAGCCGCAGGTGTCCATGGCGGCGTCGGCCACCTCCATCACCACGGTGCAGCACGCCATCATGCAGCACCACGCCGCCACCGCCGCCGCCATGGGCATCCACCCGGCGCACGCCGCCGCCGCCGCCCACGCTGCCCACCCCGCGCACCCTGCGCACGCGCAGCTGGCCCAGGTGCACCACATTCCCCAGCACCACCTCACCCCCATCTCCCTGTCCCACCTGGGAGCACACTCCCTGGGAGCTCACTCCCTGGGGCACCAGCTGGGCCACGCGGGGCTGATCCCGGCCCACCACACGGCCTTCCTCTCCGGCCAGCCCATCCACATCATCCCGGCCTCGGCGCTCCACAACACCTCCTTCGCCCTCCACCACGTCCCGCACGCCGCCCTCTACCCCACGCTCTTCGCCCCACGGCCGTCGCACTCGCAGGCCGCCGCCGCGGCCGCCCTCCAGCTCCACCCGCTCCTACACCCCATCTTCTCAGGGCAGGACCTCCAGCACCCTCCTAACCACGGCTCCTGAGGCCGTAGGGGGTCCGCAGTGACGCCGAGCGCATTCATAACAGCAAGCCAACCCCGGATGGGTTGCTTAGATCCCTAACAGGCTGTGGTTGGGGACGTCTGCAGGGCAGGTTTTTAAACGGAAAGCCTCGTCACAGAAGTCAGGCGGCCGAGTGGCTAGTAGGGGAGCGCCACGCACGCCACCCAAACCACCACCCCGTGGACTGGGCTTATACAATGCAGCGAGACATCGCCACCCGGTGGAGAGGTCGGTACTTAAACACTAACATTTTATTCTGGCTGATGTTTTTTCCCCCCTCACTGATCCCTCATAAAGGAAACGCTTTGCCCTTAAGTTTTTACACAGGGGGGTGAGGATCAAAAAGAGACCTCATAAATAAACATTTTTGCATATATTAACAGAACTGTAAGGACACCCATGGGAATGGGAAGCCAGTTTAAAAAAAGAAAACAAACCACTGGAGTATTTTTCTTTTTTTTTTTCCACAGTTGAATATGATTGTTGTTTTCAATGTTCTTACTCGTTTTCTTACAGCCAAAGAGAGAACAGTGGCTGAAGCCATAAAGCAGAATCATGGGGAGGAAGGTTGACACTGTGTGTGTGTGTGTGTGTGTGTGTGTGTGTGTGTGTGTGTGTGTGTGTGTGTGTGTGTGTGTGTGTGTGTGTGTGTGTGTGTGTGTGTGTGTGTGTGTGTGTGTGTGTGTGTGTGTGTGTGTGTGTGTGTGGAGTCATTACCATGAGAGGAACGGCTTTGACTCTGTAATGTAAACCCGGTTCCTTTTAGAGAGCCTTAATTATTTTGTACTTACGAATTTGTTACGTTCTCACCATGACTACTTTGGGCTCTCTATCGGATCGTTTGGTCTCTTCAATAATGAATTTGTGACAACGCAGTACATTGTACATACAGTATAATATCAGTGTGTAATGTGAAGACTCCCATGAATATGACACACCCACATAAGGATTACGAAAAGGTTCCCCCATATAGGTTTTTTTTTAAGAGTCTCATAAGAAAAACCCATTTAGTGAGCAGGGGGAGTTGCTTGGAAGCGATGTTCACGCTCCAAGTGGTGAAAAGTGGAGTTGCACTGAAATCTGTACATCGAGATGCTGCTTTTTTTTGCATCATGTAACAAATATGATTGTAGTATACTGCAATAATTGTATTTTTGTTTTTAAATTATTTTTCCCAAAAATGTTCTTCAAAAGAAGAGTTTTCTTTTCTTTTTTTTTCTTTTTGTGTAATTTTGTAAATAAAAATTTGCTGTAGTTTAAAACCCAATAACATTCTAGCGGTTGAAGCTACTGTTTTAAAAAATAAAATAAAAATTAAAAAGTAGACGCGAGGAATAAATAACCTGGAAGAGAATTTAACAAATGCATGTAATTCAAAAGGTTACTTCTACATCATCCTGTGGGATGGCAAGGGATTTTGGTCTGTAAAACAGTAGCAACTGTCAACTTTTTCTTTCTTTTTTCCCCCTTTTTTCTAAGCGGCTACTGTCAACATTTTTGCTTAAAACTTACTATGCTTCAATAAATAAACTTGTTCACAATGTCTATTGTTTTTCATGAAGTAACGTTAGATATATAGCTATATATATATATGTTTTTTAATTTTAACCCTCTGTTACTTCTACTTTGATGCTGCAGCTGTTTCCTTGCAGACAGGTACTTGCTTTGTCCTGCAGACGGTCCAGAACTTTGTTGACAAGTCGTGAAACAAATCGTGAAAACATTTCAGGCTCAGGAAAGGCGCTGCTAATTTATGAGGGGGAGAGGGGTTGTGTGGGGTGAGGCAGCGTTTTAGCCAATCACAGCACAGCAGTCCAGCAGATTCATAACGAGCCAATGGAGCTGCGCAGTGACGTCACCGCCCCTGTTCCAGAATGGATCCTCCATTCATTTTTCTCATAGACCTTTCGAAAATGATTCATTTCAAGACGATTACTCCGTGGACAAAGCCAACTCGGGTTGTGACAAATGATGACACAAATCATAGATATTATATAAGACCCGAGTTGGCTTTGTCTACAGCGTAATAGTCTTTGTATGAATCATTTTCGAAAAGTCAGAGAAAAATGAGTGGGGAATCAGTTTCCGGTACATGGGCGGTGACGTCACTACGCAGCTCTATATAGTGTCGGTGAGGTGGAATTGGATTCTGTTTTTAAACAAACCTGTTTACAAACACAGTGTTGCACACTAAAGTTGCCTCTATTACCTTTATGGACATGGAACATGTGATATTAATTTACACCACAAACTTACATGTTGTCTATGACCTCAACGGTCAACCTGGTTTAAGACAGTAGATGGCGCCAGAGGTGCCTTTAAATGTACTTCTGGAAGCCATAAATCTATAAGTGCATGTTGGCATTGAGGGAACTGGGTGGTACAGTGTATATATACTAGCTGTAAATCTGGTGTTGGGGCTTCCCTTTGGTCCATACAAACCCTGGAACACCCCAGGAGTTGTGCAGATTTGGGCCAGAGCCCCTCAAGTGCTACATTTCCACTAATTCTGTGGACATTGAACAATGGTAGGGAAAGCCCTCGTCAGAGTTGCTGTAAATCTTAACTCTGTGCTGTATGATGAACTGATGTATACTGATATCCATAGAGATTTATTGAAGTCTTGCCTCAAACAATGTATAACAATCATACAACAGCTTTTATTCTATTAAGAATTAAAACACTCACACAGTGAGACTAGATTTAGCATAAATCCCATAGAATCTTGACAGTGGCATAACATTTCATTTTTATCAAACAGGAATGATCAAATGTTTTTCTTGATAATCAATTCTCTGGTATATGGCATGAAGTAACTTTGAAGGATAACATGACAGGAAATTAATTCCAACAGAGCTGAACAATTCCGAACTATGCTAATGCAGATTAGTATGAATTAAATGTCAGTGGATCATATTATGAAGGTAAAACATCTATTAAGTTATCAAATGGATGTTGAGGATTTAATATAGGGATGTCCACCAACTGGGAATAGCAGACTCGTCACTCAAAATGTGCATTTGGGAAAATATTACAAAGCAAACTTCACATGACCTAACCAATTGTATTTAATGGCCAGTTAAAAAACCTTTGCCCGTGTCAGATTGGTATATTTGCCAATATATGACCCGATGATGACAAATAAGAGGTGATACTGATAGTTCTTCGATACCCATACAGTATTTGCCCATACCACTATGACAAAAAAGGGCCGATCTGATACTTTTCTCGATACCTATATTATCGGGACATCCTTAATTTCGTTTTTTTTTTCCCTCAAGACACTGCATACCATATGCTGTACATAGCAGAGACCCAATGCTTTCACAGATTTCACAGCTTGGTTTTAATGAAGGAAATGATTAGTGATGTTAGGCAGTGGTATACAATGGTGGCAACAGTTCTGTTGAAAGAGTTCGGGAGGGAGTGGAATGAATTACTGTGTATCTTCAACCGTTTTGCAGTGGTCAGAAAGGGTTGACACATCAGAAGATGGCACAGTTTATATTTTAAAAAAAATGACTTTTACAGTTAAAACGTGTGAATCCAGTACACTTCATTGGAGAAGAAAAAACCCTTAAAGGACCACTTTTTCCAACATATTTTTATATAATTGGTCCTCACTAATGTTCATGATAAAACACCACATTTTAATACTCAGTCTGTGTCTCATATGAGGTCTGTGGGCAGTTCAGAGTGAGACCCATCAACCATGCGCATCATCGTTAGATTTCTTCTTTAAACAAGATTAAAAAATATATAAATATTTACATTTCTATTATCATGAGAACGATGGCTTCCTTTATCGTATTGCAAATTTTCAGGAATAGAAAGCCTGCAGTTTCTATTAGCTTCGATTCACCATCGATGATGCGCATGGTGGGTAGGTTTCTGAACTGCCCACAACCCTCCAATGAGACACAGACTAGAGTAGAAAAACACTGTGGCATTTTATCATGTACATTAGCAAGGACCAGTTATATAAAGTCAGGTGAAAAGTGGCGACGTGGTCTTTTAAAGAGTCACTGGTTCTGTCACTGTTCAGAGAATGTCCCAGCAGACAAAGTTCTGCTGCTGCTGTTTGTAAGCAGAAGGTGAGCCCAGATATCTGATGACCAGGAACATGACGACGCAGGTCAGCAGCATGCCTCCGATCATAATGAACTTATCCTGGGTGGCTCTCCTCTCTATCAGCCTCATCACCGTGTTAGACAGACCCAACATGTTGGCCACGTCCAGCATCTTCTTATGGGTCCCCTGTGGAGAAAGGAAACATGAGATTGTTTTAATGGATGCATTTTATTTATATTTAGTTCATACAGTTAAAGGTAATAAAGGCAACTTTAGTGTGTACAAACACTGTTTGTAAACAGATTTGTTTAAACAGAATCTAACTCCACCTCACCTCCACTCTATTGGCTCTTTATGAATCTGCTGTGATTTGCTAAAACGCCCACTCGCCCCCCTCACAAATTAGTACCGCCTTTCCTGAGCCTGATTAATGTTTTATTTTCATGATTTGTTGACAACAATTTCTGGAATGTCTGCAGGACTAAGCAAGTGTCTGTCTGCAGGGAAACAGCTACAGCATTAAAGTAGACACAAGGTAGAGGGGAAAAAAGCAAAAAATATATAGCTATATATCTATTTAGATTTTTGGCTAAAACGTTGCTGTTACCTTGTAACTATAACCAATTGCATTTGAAATTAAATAGAAATACAATTGAAATGTCACTTTTAGGGATTCCAATTTAAAAAGCACAAAGATAAATCAGGATTTCTATTTAAATATAGAAAACATAACAAGCCCAAAAACGCATTGAAGTGCGACGTGTACATCATCCATTTTTGTTATGATAATGACAGTAATGTGCATATCTGTAGGAAAGTAGTGTGTAAATATATTATCTCCTGGTATAAGTGACAACACCCTCCCTGACTAGTGACTCCCCATCGCTGAGAAGATTCTCATGGTCAGGGAACCAGAGACCCAACCAGACACACCCTGATAAGAGGACCTGGAAGACTGCATTCTCCTCCCTGGAAACAGGGATGTACTTCACTGACAAACACCACAGTGACTGAGGTAGAAACCTGGGCTGGGGTTTAATCAAGTCCTTTTAAAATGTGTTTATTTATTCAGGAAAAGCTTTTTGCATTTCTTCCAGCGAACCCCTCTGCTATAATTGTGACAACTCCTGCCACACAGTGAGCGATTTTCCTATGTACACACACACCTTGAGCGTCCCTCTCTGTTCTCTGAGTCCGTTGAGGATCCCACTGCCGCTGCCCAGGAGGTCATCCATGCCTCTGTGTGCGTTGTGCAGGTTGCTGTTGAACTGTAGGGTCTCATCTATGGGGATGGAGGTCTCTGCATCCTGAATGGACAAAAACAAAGAATGTAGCTCAAATATCCAAACACAGATTATTGCATTAAAGTTAAATGGCGTTCAAGTCATTTTGCTACTTGATTTGCCACTCACTTTTTGCAAGTGCCTATACCCTCTATTCCCACGTGTAACATGTTGCTGCCAAGTTCCTAGGCTGTCTTAGGGAGGATGTACAGTGGATACCCAGCCTGCTGAAGACACGCCCAGACCAACCAGTAGGAGGTGGTATTGCAATAGTCTTGCGTAGCCAGACAACTATTCAACAATCTATACTGTATAAGTTTAGATGATTTTTTGATATTCATTGATAATAATACTAATAACTTTATTTAAATAGCACCTTTCCAAAAACAAGTTCACAAAGTGCTTCACAAATAATGAAAGTGGCAATATAAATACAAAGTACAATAAGAAAAAAACTAAACAAGGTAAAAACACAAGTCATAAAAAGGCAATGCGATAAAAGTTACGTTTTTAACTGAAATTTAAAGGGAAAAAAGCTGCCCTTTTGAGTTCCTCAGGCAATGTGTTACAAAGCCGAGGTGCCTGAACAGAAAATATCATAGATATTTATAAGATAAATATCTTATGCTCAGGAGGTAGAGCAGGTCGTCCAATGACCCATGGGTCGGCGGTTCGAATCCCGGCTCCTCCTGTCTATGTGTCGAAGTGTCCTTGGGCAAGACACTGAACCCCAAATTGCCTCCAATGAGTTGGTCGGTGTGAGCTGGCCACCATTGGTGTGTGAATGTGGGAAGTGGGGACGCTGGCGTCGACTGTTCGCCGCTCTACTTCCCAATGTATGAATGAATGGACCATTGTAAAGCGCTTTGAGCACTTGGAAAAGCGCTATAAAAATGCAATCCAATCCATTATATATTTAGTATGTTAGGATGAATGTGTGTGACTGTTAAGATGAAAGATACAGGTCTTCACTTTCGCTTTAACGCCTGCTCATGACCACAACTTCCGTTGTCCAGACTGTATGATAGAAGCATTTGAACATTTGCGAGAGACAACAGTCTGGCAACGCAAGACTAACATTGACGGGGCGGCATATTTACAGGCTCTACTGGCTTGCAGAGCAGACAAACCTACAGTAACAGCCACGGCTGGATCACCTGCAATCGACCCTTTCCTAACCTGACTCCGCCAGACTGCCTTGATCTGGGCTCAGTCAGGCAGAAACAATGAACCGGAAATAGTGCAACAAACATTATGATACTGTAGCTCCATAACTTTGAGTTGTAGTCTTGTTAGGTTGTGTTTACATAGTCCATCTCTCTGCCCGAAGGTCTCCAGATGGGAGCAGTATGAGGAACTCACTGCTGCCACCAGCTGGTGGAGTCAGCTAAATCCTTTTCATCATCGTGATCGGAGTCAATAATGGTTGGAAACTAAGGACATCACACTTACGTTGGTGGTGAAGGTTCGGCTCATGAGCTCCTCTCTCTCCCTCTCCTGGGCCTCCCTGTTGTAGCGTCGGTGCTGGAAGTTCCTCAGAGCTGTGTGGAGGTGCTGGACGTCATACTTGAGTTGGTCTACGCGCCTGAAGTGTGTAGAAAAAAGAGAGAGATACCATGAGGATTCGATCACTCAAAAAAATAGAAAAGGACTGTTTGTTGTGAAGTCACCACTAAGACGATTGACATGAATACATCTCTGGGTTACTAACCCTATCTCTGACCATAACCTCCCCACATGGTCTACGGGACACCCGCTTCGACCGTTATCAAGTGATAATTCCCAGGATGCTGCTTATTAAGCTAAGTTCCTCGACAAGGCATGTTGTCTTGTTGGGAGCTGACTGACACGATTGACACGAAAACCCGGAAATCATCGATCAGCGTGGCTGGTTGGCCCGCTTGTTATTTAGGCCTGACCTAAGTTTTGTGAAAGAACTTCAAATACAGATATAGCATGATCATTAAAAAATATTTCTTCAATGCTGTACGGAATCCAAAAATGGATTCCCGGCCTGAGTGCTCCCGATGCAGTTGGGAAGGCAGGGCTGAGGACGCTTATCAAGTCAGACGGCTGGCAGCCAACATATGTAATGTCAGAACATGACAGACGGACTGACTGATTTTGCAGGTCTTCATAGTAATCTGCAATTTACGTTCGCAAAAAATAATAGTCTCACCTGCCTCCAAGTTGGAACACCTTTTACAATGTCACTTATGTCTTCTTTGTGGTTTTCACGGCAAGCATTTGTAATGTTTTGCTTAACCCATTCTGTACGGGTGTTTTAAGTTATATTGAAAAATAGCAGGTGTGTACATGCTATTTTTTGGAGGAAATCGTGAAAATGCAACGCAAATCTTGGGATCTTATATGTTCTCTCAGAGTGTTTTGTAGAATCTAGACTCGGGTCAAAACGGATTAATAATCCAAAACAGTGCATCATCTGCCCTGGCTGGGATTAACAAGAAGCACCTGAAGGCCTACGATACCCGGCCGTCCATCCACCTGCCTCCACCCTGTCCTTTGCGTCATTGGTGTCTCTGTTCTCCCCTGCGGCTCAACAAGGAGCCGTCCCTGAGATCACAGGAGCGCTGTCGAGTGGTGGGGTGTTCCTTCCACCCGTGTCGCCTGGGGCCTGTTTATCCAGATCACAAATGACGCTCTGTCCAATGCAAGAAGAATGCTGCCGATGACGGGGCATCCAGGGGAAATGTTTTCATAGAGCCACTGACGTCGCCACGGGGCAGACGGCTGTCTGTCTGTCTGTCTCATCTCATACACCTTTCCCTTTGCCTTTATGAGATGCTAGAGAGAGGGTTCAGCCCCCACGCTGCCGCTGATCCGACCATGTGGCAGCCATGTCTACGGGCTTTTTAATGTTGGCTCTAAGCCGTCCGATCTGTGGATGCACTTCTTTTATTCTTGCATTGTTTTACTGAGAATAAGGTTAGGAATAACTTTAGGTTCAGGCATAGTTTTGCTTGTGTTAGATTTAAGAATAGGGTTAGGTTTTGGTTTTACTGAGGTTAAGGATAGGTTTATTAAGGATCGTCTTTTTAGCATAGTTTACATTTAGGAATACTAGGCATACTAGGATGAAAAGTTCTGCCGGCTGTACCCTCCGGGGAGAGTTAGTAAAATGGGGCGTTTGTTGGTTCACAGAAGTTTGATTTCAATATATGATTATTGATTAATCATCCCCACCAACTGCGGGACCATGTCTGTCTGTACTTACAATTTCGCATTCTGTCGACGGTTTGGTGGTTCTTTACTCGCCAGGATCTCAAGACGTTCTAGTTGATTGAAGATCTGGTCGATCCTCGCTTGCAGGTCGTTCTCCAGCACTTTTATGAAGACACACAGTGATCCAATGTTTACATGTGTTGTTTGAAGATACACATTAATGTCATGTTTTAACTTAATTTTATTTTATTGTGTCATTTTTTTTAATCTATTTAAGCTAGTGTTTTTTTCATAATATGTACTCTGTTCTTCTTAAGGTAGTAATTTTTGTTTTTGTATCTATTGAGAGGAGCTAGATGTATGTTGGAGTTTAGGGGCTCCATTTTCGTCACGTGCCTATACCCTTATCGCCAACTCCATTGCCGTTTTTACTATTTTGAAAACATTTTTGAACAGATCTGGATCTGGATCTTGAACAAAATGGCAAAATGCATGTAATAATCTCTAAATAAAGAAGCAAATGAAACACTTTCCTGAGATCATCATCTCCATCATTTGCACTTCATTAAATTAAACGTTCAGCCTTTTGAGATCCTTCATTGTAGTTCACATTATTCAAAATAAGGTAGGAGTCAAACAAGGCTTTAATGGAAAACCTTTATCTAACGTGCACGGCGTTGTCCCTCCCCACGCCCGGTTCCCATCCATCCATCAAGCCAGTTTTTTGGGCCTACGCTACATCCTTCCGACCTGCCTAACATGCGAGCTGAAGTCATTGTCAGCGGGCAGCAGCGTGGCTCCCACCATTATCTGGAAGAAGCCAGTCAGTCCCAGCAGCTGTCCCACCCCACTGCTTCCTGTGCTGGCACCAGCCTGGCTCACAGAGGAGAGGGCACCCCTACCCAGCCGGCACCATGTGAAACAATCAACCAGCCAGGGACCTGCACACATAGGACGTCAAAGGGGGCTTCAGCCCCCTTGCCCTTTTACCGTACCTGTCTGTAAAGCAACTGCCCTTTCCACACCACAAATGCAGAATTTACTTTGCAGGAAAGGATTATCCAACAGGCACGTTGGGCTCAGGCCCAGGGGCCCCCGAGCTTGAGTGCCCACGTGATCACTAAGATACTCAAGCTCAAGCCCCAGCCCAAAAAAGGGGTAACAGTGAATAACAGTGACATGGTCCTAGTCACTGTTATTAACAATTAACAAATAAGTTTGCGTCAATAAAATAACCCCAAAGGTCCTACACCATCATGATGTGAGGGGGTGACACACCCACCGTTCCCATCCATCCACATTACTGCAAGTATTTAAACATTTTGCACTTATTTGGCCCATAATTTCTAGATCTGTCTATGTCACTATGGTGAAGAAAATGCAAATGCCACCCCTTTGCATAGCGTATTGCCTTTCTTCTGAAGTCTCTTCAACTTGAACACAGTATTTTTTTTGTTCCATGTTGTTACACTGCAGCTGGACTAGCTAAAGGGTTCTGGGTTGCCTCCCAAAGATAGCATATGTACAATCTCCCAGCGCATTGCAGCACGACACGTTGTGAGTTTGTAGATGTGCTATTGTGTTCCAAAGGTGCCCTCAGCCCCTGCCCCTCTAACACTTGTGCAAGTGCCTGCAACCAACCGACATGCTGGTGGTGCGAGGGGGTGACACACCCACAGTCTTCAGGCTCTACACTACAACGCATGCAGTAAAAAAGAAAAGTACAATATATTGTTCACTTTTTTCACGTTCCCTTTTAAGTGTTTATGCCGCCAGAGCTGTGGTTCCCAAACTTTTTAAACCACGACCCTAAACCCATTTTTTTCCACCCAGTGCCAGTTTAAGTTATCAAATGTGATGCAGGGTTATACACCCCCACTGCCAACCTGGGGAGACAGCAGAATGGCCTCATGCTTCCTTCAATGCATGAGGAGTCCAAGCTGCCTTCACTGGTTGGACGTAGCGGCGGAAGGAACATGTTATTCTGACTAGTTCCTGTCCCCTCCATCAGGTGCCCATGCTGACCTAGAGATGAGGATTACTGTATGTTTTTGTGAAGGTACCCACCCAAGGGGACATAAGAGAAAGGCCCTCTCACTAGTCTTGGGCAATATACCGGTATTACCGTTTATCGCGATATTGGAAATCAATACCGAGTAATATCGTTGGGTCTGTGAAAAATATCGAATACCGAATATCGTCAAATACCGACATTATACTGTATTCTATTAAAATATGAGCAATGAGATTTAATTGTAACTATACAAACAATTTTCATGTTACACACATGCCTAAACTAGCCCTTATTTGGGCTAGGCTTTTTGGAAACAATGTATTTCCAACTCCAGTTTTTCCCTATTTAGGCTGCTTTAACAGCAGAGAACTAGGTGACTGGTGGAGCGTTCCAACTCTGATTGCCGTCAATACCGGTAATATCGAGCTAATTAAGACATTATCAATACCGATATTAAAAAATCAATACCGCCCAAGACTACCTCTCACCAACCCCTAGTCACAAGCTGCATTTCACTTATGGCACGTGATCTGGATGATGGCGATTGATGATTGGGAGTTGATTTAGACAAAATAAGTAAGTAAGTTAAGGTAGTGCAAACAAAAGTTTTGTGCTTGTAAGTAGTGCACATTGTCGGGGGTGCGGGTTTGTGGGGCGCAAGGTTCCTTGACGCAAGGTTCCTTGTGTGTCATGGTGTTGTGAGATGGCTGCCTAAAGCAAGCCACAGTCTTGCTGGTCCAGGAAGTGGTTACAGGCTGAGACAACTTGAAGTGTTTTTACTGAATTCAGATAAGATACTCACAGTGCACAGACTCTCTGTCCGTTGACTCCAGACTCCCCATGTGAGACTGCACTTCCTGGATGTGCCTAATGGTCAAACACATACATGGACATTGGACAGTGAGTCAGTGGACTATAGACCTACTGTGCCACATCACATGTAAACACGTCTTAAACTCAAGGATTTTTAAGAGAAGCCTCTCTCCTGTGTGTGTGTGTGTGTGTGTGTGTGTGTGTGTGTGTGTGTGTGTGTGTGTGTGTGTGTGTGTGTGTGTGTGTGTGTGTGTGTAAACACAAACATTGAATGCCTAAGACAATGAATGACATTTTTGAGTGTTTGTGCAAAAGCAAACATTGACAAAAGTGAGGCTGAGAATAAGGTGATGTAAGATGATAAAAGCGGCCCTTGCTTCACACAGGTGTGATTTTTATATACTATTTAAAGAGTCTTGAGGAAAAAATGCTGCCATTTGTCCCAGAAAGTGACTGCAAAAAAACTAACAAAAACTATTTATTTCAAAACTCAAAAAGCTTTCTACCCTTTATAACATGTATATAACTACACATTATGACATCCGGTAGCACTGTTTACAAAATGCTGTACACCCACCAACTGTACATGCTTTCCCCACTCTTTATTATATTATTTTGACACTTGCTTTGGTAATATAAACGTATTGTAGGCAAGGTATAACCAATACGTTTCCATTCCAAACGCTATTTCAATTTGATTTGTCAGAAATATGACACCCCCACAAACCGTTATCTATCCTGGCAGCTGCATATTATGAGGAAATGCATGCCAAGGCATTTTCTCAAGTAAAGTTTAGTTAGAACTAGTTTGCGTTTATTATTTTGGGAGATGTTTATTGAACATTTATTTGCTGGTGTAAGGTAATTACTACTTTATAGCAGACTGATAGTGAGCTGTAGCTCCATATATTATAGCCTATAATGGCATTAACGAATCATAGTTAATCTCTAATATGTATCAAGTTTGGAGCCAAGACAGGCACACTCACTTGTTTGTCTGGTGGTAAAGTGTCTCCATTTCTGCTGCTTTGCTTCAGACTTTCCCCAGGTCTTCAATTTGAGACAATAATAAGCCTTTTACAGCTTAGCTAGTAGCTATTTAGCTGCTGGCAGCAGTACTGTGGACTGGAGACACTACACTGTACACGTCATGCAGCAGAGTGAAAATTTCCCTCAGCGTCTTCTGACAGAATTGTCCCGCCCACTCAAAGCCCCCAACCTGTTGAGCTCTGAATGGGAGCAGTATTTCTGTCAGAGGAGGCTGAGGTGTGATTCTACCCTCCCTACACGTCATCACCCAAAAAGGTTTGTATACGGAAACGGTATGGGATATACATGACTACATCCCACCGTCCGGAGGGTCCACGCACTGCTGTGATTGGCTACATCTCCGTCCGGCAACGGGGGAGCCAATCACCGCAGAGGGAGTCTTTTGGAGAATGGGATGCATTCTGTCTTGCCAGTTGCTGCTAAACTGCTGCTGTGCTCCTCTGTGTGTGTGTGTGTGTGTGTGTGTGTGTGTGTGTGTGTGTGTGTGTGTGTGTGTGTGTGTGTGTGTGTGTGTGTGTGTGTGTGTGTGTGTGTGTGTGTGTGTGTGTGTGTGTGTGTGTGTGTGTGTGTGTGTGTGTGTGTGTGTGTGACACACACATGTCAATCTAAGGACCACTCACGACTGTGTTTTGAGGTGAGCATTCCGGTTACCCAGGTAAATCCATACAATAAATAACTAATTCAAACATTTAGCATCATTCAATTCATGGGTCTAATCCAGGGGTGGGCAATTATTTTTCCCAAGGGGCCAAATGAGATACAGGGCTTGGCACTAACACTTGCCCGCTTGCCCGGGCATGTAAAAAAAATGGTGGGGCAAGTGAAGACTGGTACCTGGTTGCCCGATCGGGCAAGTATGCAACTTAGTACACAAGATAAATTTGTCTTGAAGGCATCATTGCACTCTGCCTCTGTGTCTTTCCCTGCTTTCTAGCTATCTCTACCTATCTCTCTCCCAGGTTCATTTGGTTCCAAACTATCATTTTGCTGGGGTCAGGGACCACTGGGTCTGTGTTCACTATGGGCTAGTTAAGATGATGAATTTTAACTCTTGAGAGCGTAAAAATGAAAGCAAATGGACCCTTGCGGGTCCATTTGGTTTCATTTTTACGCTCTCAAAAAATGAAAGCAAAGGGACCCTTGCGGGTCCATTTGGTTTCATTTTTACGCTCTCAAGAGTTACATCTGGTTAACCAACTTAGCTGGGGACGACCTGGAACCCTCTCAGTGACCACTGGTGGTCCCCGGACCACCTGTTGAAAACCCCTGGTTTAAAGCACCCAAGTAGGAAGTAAACTTAAATGCAAAATTTACAATATATTTTTGGGGGGGCAAGTGACCAACTGACCATGACCTGAGGGCAAGTAGAACCTGATTTGCACTAGCCCGATGGGCAAGTGCCTTGGAGACCTTAGTGTCAACCCCTGAGATACATAAAATATTGTGGAGGGCCAAGACTAAAGGCTGAACTAAAAGTAAGAGTAAGACCAACCATTTTGACCATTCGATGACATTTTAGCCCCGCATACCCAAAACTAAAGATTTATTTTCCATTTGTGCACAATTCCAGGCTGGCCATTAATTTTCTACATTCTCTGTAGACTTGGGCTAATTTACACAATGAATATTTTAACTCTTGAGAGCATAAACATGAAACCAAATGGTCCCGCAAGGGTCCATTTGGTTTCATGTTTACGCTCTCAAAGTGATGGGCAGTAACTTGTTACAAGTAGCTAAGCTACATAGCTTAACTACATTTTCCTGTAGCTTGTAGTGAAACTACACTACTTGTTTCTAGTAACAAGGAATGTAGCTTACTACATTTTCCACACACATTTTCGAATTCCGGCCATTTTTAATGGGTAGAAAACTTCTAATATACATCCCAAAACTTACACATGCCACCATTCTATGTTCAAACCCACCCCTAGATTAATATTATTAATATTTAGTAAATTGTAAATTAAATTTGAAAACCCGTCTTATATGAAAGGTGCCACTTAGTTTCAAGAGTTCGCATATATTTTTTTCCCCATATGTGCTATTAAAAACAGGGACATGTTTTCCATTGTGTCTGATATGTAAATGCACCAATTCAATGTAATGTAAGTATGGGTGTATGTGTAATTCATGTAACCTGAGAACCGTTCAGCGCTTCACATTTGACATGTGTTTCACAACACTTCAGGGGGGTGCAGTGCCCGATGTCGCTATCACCCTCGGTTTCCTAGAACCTCCACAAAACACTCTGCCTGGGCCTGGACCAGGGCCGGATCTAGAGGGGGGAAGGGGTGGGCAGAGCCCACCCAAATGCGCATCCTGCCCACCCAATGAAAGGTAATATCAGTGGTTTTCATCAGTGGTCCGGGGACCACCAGTGGTTGAGAGAGGTCCAGGTGGTCCCAGGCTAAATAAAGTTGGTTGACCAGATGTAACTCATTGAGAGCTTAAAAATGAAACCAAATGGGCCCTTGTGGTCCATTTGGTTTCATTTTACACTCTCAAGAGTTAAAATATCCATCATGTGATTGAATTATCCCAAGTCTACACAACTAGAGAATGTAGAAGATTAATGCTCATTTTGATTTGTATGTTTGTTTTCCAAATCCAGCCTGGAATTGTGCACAAAAACAAAAGAAATCTTTAGTTTTGGGGTCTGTGGGGCTAAAATGTCCATGGCCATGATAGCAATGATAGGCCTACAGAAACTGTATAAAAGGGAGGGGGGAATTATTCTGCATATTTGTCTATTTGGTTTTCGGCCAGCTGTTTTTCTATATGGTTTCGCCCAAGGATTTCGCCCAAGGATTTCCCTTTTAGTGCATCCCTAATATTTGGGCATGCCTAAAAAGAACAAAAAAGATATATGGTCATACATTATAGAAGGGAAATATCTGTGTAGGGCATGCATTTCTAACTTGTATCGTTCCAAGAGGGCCAGTGATTCAGAGGCTCCAGCACATACAGTAATATCTGGGTGGGGCATGCATTTCCCACTGGCGTCGTTACAAGTAGGCCAGCGCTGTAGACTAGAGGCCCCACGGGCAACATTCTACTGTGGTAAATGTGGAGTTTGAAGTTAAATGGGCTTAAAACGAATATCAAATATCTAAAATGTTGGAAACTGCTTAAAACCTTGGGGTGCACACACACAAACGTCTGATATATGACCCCAGAAACGTTTAAAACTTGCATCGACTTGCATGCTGCGCTGATAGTAAAAGTACAATCGTTTGGCATGTGACCATAATGCTGTACGTTCTGATGCTGAACTACCAAAACAAAATGTATCATTTTATTTTTCCGTAGGCTATCTATCTGTCGCTTTAAAGTGTACTGACGGAGTCCTGTTACCCTTAAGCCGAATCACTGACAATTGTGCTCTGATAGCATAAATCCGTTTGCCCTACCAAGACACGTTTTGAGAGAGGCATAGAATTGTCTGTTGACAAGTAGACGTTTGACAGGAAAGACTTCATGCTAAGACGTCTGGAGGCTAGGTTTTGTCAGCTCATCCTGACTTTGTCTAATTAGGCTATCCTCTTTTTCCACAGACGGGTGTCAGGATATTCCTGTCTGCCCATCCTGGAGCTTCCCTTCTGCCTGCGGTCAGACACCCAAAAAAATAATGATATCAAAACTCCATGCGTAAATGAGATTGGAAATAACCAATCACTGTACAGGCCAGGGGTGAGTAAAGGAAGGAGACAGCGTGTTTGTGAAGTCTGTCTGTCTGTCTGTTCTACACTGACTAGGTCTGTCACTCTGTCAATGAATAGTGTGTGAAAGAAGCATGATTTGATTTCCCATAAGTACGTGTGAAAAACGTAATAACAATGGCTCCTTGGTGATGTTAGATGAGAGGGAATCATCCCCGAGGCGCTGCCTGCCTGCCTGGCTGGCACCCTTACAAAACCGCATCGCAATCGGTTTTCCCCAGCCATCCCCACGGGCCATGAAGTCATGAATATCGGAATCATCGGCGACACCGTTTGCTGGCAAAGTGGCGTCAATGCAAAGTGTCAATTTGTGTGCGTACTGCGCCGAGTTGTTATGAGCTCCTGTTCATCATCAACGGCAGCTGTTTTTGTTTACCTGTAGGTTCATCTCACATGATGGACCAGAAGAAGACAGTTTACTGTTCCCTGCCTGCGTGATGATGCTTGAGTTGACGGTTGTCTCTCCAGGCTAAATGCTTCTCAGCAGCAGAGGCCCCTTCTCACTCGATCCACCCCTACATGTCAGAAACCACCAGATCCGTTCATGCCACTTCTTGCTCTAGCTGCTCCGCTCGCCATTTTTGGTTGTCATAACACTTCCTCAGGGCAGCTGTTGGATGTGAGCAACCAGAGATTTAACCTGTTGCTCAGAATAGGAAAAAAGGAGCAGAGGGGAAAGTAGAGCTAGTATAGGGGGGCCTCCCCCCCAAACACAAGCCCCCTCGGCAATTTATACGGGGCGTATTTATCTCTCTGCCAAGGTCATGGGGTTCGCAGTGTCTGTCCATTATCTTTCAGCCCTGGAGAAAGGATGAGCTGAGCTTACCGGTCCTCTCCCTGTGCACACCTGAGCACCACAGGGTACATACTGGGGATCCAGACGCCAGGTGTGTGCAGCACCCCAGCTGACCAAGAGACATCACACAAAAACGTTTGCCGCGCGTCTATGCGTTGCCATGGTCTTATGTGTTCTTCCTTTTTGGACGTCCGACTTTGTTGTCTCTAATTTCAGTGGGCTCAATGCACACACACACCGTCTTGGAAAGAACTTCAACTCCTTCCACACTTTCATTCATTTCTGTTCAAAAACATTGTCAGTGTGCTACTGTTGTGCGTGTTGGTTCACTGGGGACACTCTGCTACACCTGCAGGTCTCAGAGTGTCCTTGAATGGTTTCCAAACAGCCGTGTGCAGGTCTGTAACTCTTGAGAGTGTACAAATGGAACCTGTGAAGGAAGTATAGGGAAGTAGGACGAGTAATTATGTGCATACTAGAGCCTATTGTTGTGCTAAAGCATTGGTTCCCAAGCATTTTATACTACTTGAATACTGTACCACCTCAGAAAATATTTGTCGCTCCAAGTACCACCATAATAACTGACGTGGAAATACAGGAGCGTAAACTTGCCTTTTTTATTCCATTGATGTTCTATTGATGTTGATTGTTCTATTGATGCTGTTGTAAGTGTCTAATCACTAATCAGCACAATTCAAATCTTCTATTAATGGCTACAGTATGTGTCATGTTCATTCCAGCATGGCTGGAGAGCCTATTTCAACAAATTGCTTGGTCAGAAAAACTATGTTTAGTAATATAAATATTTCATTCCACTTTCGTCTTTTTTTCGGGGAATGACTCCTCTGAGTATTACCATAGAGTGGATCAAGTACCAGCAGTGGTAATACTACCAGTGGTTAGGAGCATCTATGCCAATGGTTTTCAACCAGTGGTCCTTGAGATGGTTCCAGGTGGTCCCCAGTTAAGTTGGTTAAGCAGATGTAACTCTTGAGAGCGTAAAGTTGAAACCCAATGGACCCTTGCGGGTCCATTTGGTTTCATGTTTACACTCAAGAGTTAAAAGCCATAGAGATGTCCATTAAGATTGCCTGTGCGGCCAACTTCGGTGGTCCGTCAAGAAGAATATCATGTTGTCTTGATGCATGGTGGCTGGCCCCCCAACCCCACCCCCGTGGGGGTCCTCCAAAAGTTGTTTCCTGTAAACCAGAGCGAAATTAGCCCTGGATCAGTCTCCCTCTCCTGGTTAGACATCATGGCAGCAACATTAGCTAGAAGAAGAAAGCCCTCACTGTATTAAAGGATTTGACCCCCTCCCTCTCCCTCCTCATACCTCAGTTTAATTCCTGCAAGGAAAATGATATGTTATTAAATCACTTAAATATGATGTGCATAATGATGACTCATTGTATATTCATTATATTGCTGCAGTCATTGTCTACGACGAGAGACTAAAATGAAGAGGAGGCCTATTAAGCAAGATTGCCCCCCGGGCTAACAATGTTTGGATACCAATCATTGTTTGAAGGCACGGTGGTGATCTTCTCCTTCATCCCCCTGGGGGCAGATGATGCACTGGTCTTTGAAGCTGTGATGAGAGGCTGAATGAAAGCAAATGAGGACCTGTCAGAGAAGACGGCACAAATTCATAAGCTCCCTCCCCATGCATGTGTGTGTCTGAAGGAGAGCCACTGTTATGTGGGGTTAGGGAACCTTTGGACAGGTCTCAGAAGAGGCCACTGTCGACCGGAGTGTGTGTGTATCGTTGAGCGGGTTCAAGGTTCCTATAGCGACCGCCTTCCCTTCCCTGGTCGGTGCTTTCTGACATGAAAGCAGGGCTGGATCTAGGCATGGGCATGAGGGGGGCAATGCCCCCTACATGCCCTGACTTCCCCACCAAGCATGATGGCATGCAACAAACCCACATTTCAAAGATATTTATCAAATTAAAGTGCTTCTATTTAAAATTATTTAAAACACTGCATGCTGCGTGTCTGTTGCAACTTCAACAACAACCAATGTTATTGTTGATGCTTACTTGCCTAATATGTTTAATGTCTAATATAAGTTGTACAAGATATAAATCTTGTGGGTCACAGAACTAAAGAATTTAAATGTAAATGGCATGAAGCCGCCCTCATGCCATTTTCTATAGTGGGACGATTCACTCACCTCACGATACGATACAATATCGATATTTAGGGTGCCAAATTGATTTATATTGTGATTCTTAATTATGTTGTGATTCAATTTGATATATCGATACAGTACATTGCGTTTTTTTTTTTTTTACACAAATTACTTTGCTTTTATCATACTAGAACATTTTAAAACTTTTCTAAACGATATGGACCATGAAAAGTTCAAGCAACTACAACATTTAAAGCAAAGTAGCCAGATAACCGTCAGTCAGTGTTTCTAACATGAACAAATAATTAAATGCATAAATATCAAAAATATCGATTTTGAACCTGGCGACACTATATTGATATCATGGCATTAAGTATCACGATATGTGCCCCCCCAATTGGGAAATGTTACATCTATGTCCTTGTGTGTGCACACACATGCACACGTGTAGGTTGCCTCGTGGCCATACATACCACCACCTGTGAGCGAGGTGACACTCAAGACCTCTGTGTGAGCGTGAAGATGAGCGATGGCGTCCAGCCTCTGTGGTGGGATGACACCCTGTCTCCCAGATCACCCAGGGTGAGAAGATAAACAGCAACATCATGATGGCACACAGAGAGAGAGAGACAGACAGACAGATCTCCACTGTGGGCGTCCCTGACGTGAGCCGTCACAGTGACTGACAGGCTGCTTCCTGCCCACTCATACACACACGTGCACGCTCACACGCAGGGGCGGCTCTATGCATAGGCATGGGGGGGGGGGGCAATGACCCCCTAAATGCCCAGTCTGCCCCACCAAACATGATGGCATGCAAAACAACAACCCAAGATATTTCAGTGGTTATATTCAAAAGTATTTGAAACACTACTTCATCGCCCGTGGCGCAAAGCGACACAGGTGATGAAGCTGCCCCCTTACCATTTTCTTCTGCCCCCCCAATCGGGAAATGTTATGTCCGCCCCTGCTCACGACGCACACACGCATCAAGCTCACTCTCACCGTAGTAGATTCATATACGAGTACGTGTCAGTTTAAGTGTGGTTTTGGTGGAGTTCAAAAGGTGGGTAGATGATAGACCTTCCCTAGACGAATACGGTAATGATGATGATGCTTTAATAGATAATTATGGATGATCTTAAGGGCTGGCTTGGAAAGAAAACAGGGCAAGACGGGACAACATGAGTGTAGTAGCTATAGAGATGATGACAAACAATCACAGACAACATGGGTTGGGGCGGTGGCGGTGGCAGCTCTCTGGTGGAATAGGTTTGTGTGGGAATCAGACTCTCCGCTCGGGTTCGTTCTCTCGCCATCCTCTTGGCAACGTGACGAAGTGTCCTTGAGCACACACATGCTGCACACTGAACTGACCCATAAACCTGTGCACTAGTATTTGTAGCAGGCTGATGCCGTGCACAAGTTGCCTCTGTCTGACATGGATGTGGGAATGATACATCCATCCATGTATAACATTGTTTTAAACCTTTTTGATACCAGGGCAGCGCCCACTATTTATTCAAAATTTGAGCCACGGATGATATTTAGCTTCACAGACCCAAAACTAAAGATTTCTTTTGCTTTTGTCCACAATTCCAGGCTGGATTTAAGAAACAAAACAGTCAAACATATACAGAATGAAAATGACCCAAGTTGTGTAGACATGGGCTAATTCAGATGATGAATATTTTAATTCTTGAGAGTGTTTCATTTTTATGCTCTCGAGAGTTACATCTGGTTAACCAACTTTTCATCTCGTTAACCAACTTAGCTGGGGACCACCTGGAACCCTCTCAAGGACTACGGGGTGACTCACTACGGAGTGAGTGAGTGAGTGAGTGAGTGGTAAACACAAATTTACGAAAAGTTCCAGACTTCAATTTTGGGAAATGTCATGTGTTGCGAGAACATGGAGCTCTGCCTCTTATCTCTGTTTTTCCCATTTATTGGACAATGTTGATCTCAGAAAGTTTTTGTTTTGCTTGAAATGGAGGT